>CM069592.1:740000-1940000 GCA_035771175.1 Paratinospora sagittata | reverse complement strand
AAAGTCATGAATGCCATCCAATTTGACTAGCTTCTATATTTGCCAAATAGTACATATATGCACATACAAGTAACAAACAGTATTAGCATACTTGCATTCACAGAAAGAGAATTGTTCTGTAAATACCTTGAAGACAACACCGGATTGGCCTCAAGCAAGCTGGTCTTTGCTGCCATAATCGACTGTAGAAGTATGCAAGATAATCAATAATTTATTCAAAGCTTTTATACACCAAAGTGTTAATTCTGCTAAAGGGCCATAAAAAAATGCATATGAATATGCTTGTCATTCGTCTAACAATAGCAAGGATTAGTTAGAAAGATCTCTTAGGACTCACTGCATCAATAGTATCTGATTTGCTCTGGTGCCCGCACTATCATAACCAGAATGATGATAGTTCCCACATTGAGGGATCTCTTCCACTGTGAAAGGCGAATGGGGTACCAAATGTACTCCATGAATCCCCTCAAGTGCTCTACTAGTGTTCACATTGCTTTGAGAACTCATATTCTCTCGATCAATAAGTTGAAATATATCAACTGTGAACAAGAAGTTTTGGATCTCAAATTGTAAAAGAGTAGCTCAATCACCAGCACATACACACTGTTCATACCACTGTGCAAACACAAACAATAAAATATGTTAACATAATTAAGAATTCAGCAACATACTTAAGTAATTAAAAAAAAAAAAAGAATAATCTAAAGACTATGCAATATTTAGCATAAACTTCAGTTAAAAATTGTATCTTTGCTTGATTTTTGACACACATACTAGCTTGAGCTTCTGAAGTAAATGCTCCTACACCATGTTCTTACTATTTTTTTTTTTCTAGGTATCACAATCTCAAACACTACTATGCAATATTAAGCATAAGATTTCAGTTCAAAATTGTAACTTTGCTTGATTTTTGACATACAAACTAGCTTAAACTTCAGAAGTAAATGCTCTTACACCTTGTTTTTACTAATTACTTTTTTTCCTGGGTATCAAAATCTCAAACACCTTAAGCACACCTCAAGCTACCCACAAAATGCATTCTTGGAATCGACCACATGGTTCCATTGGTGGATGAACTAAACCCAAAAAATTGTAATATAACTTGAATCCATC
This sequence comes from Paratinospora sagittata, assembly GCA_035771175.1. Taxonomy (NCBI): domain Eukaryota; kingdom Viridiplantae; phylum Streptophyta; class Magnoliopsida; order Ranunculales; family Menispermaceae; genus Paratinospora; species Paratinospora sagittata. The sequence continues at coordinate 1,938,887 of CM069592.1, read as the reverse complement.
CTACCCACTTCTCTAAAATGCAACCCCATAACAAATAAAAACTCAAAAATCAGAGTATCTACTTTCTGGGTCAAATTGAAACTGCAATAATCAGAAAAGGAAACCCAAAACAAGCTAAATTATAAGAAAGCAAAGCAACATGAAGTAGTGGGTGGCAACTAAAACTTGCAATCAAAACCAGTAATTCCAGTAAGAAGTGTAAGAAATGGATCATAGTAGATCAAAGATCAGAGAGAAAAAAAAGTACTTGCTAAAGGGCTGTGGAAGATGCAAGCAAAATCCAAGTTGTGAGAGAGGAAATTGGAAGAAATTGCGCTAAAGTGGTGATGTATTCATGCATATAAATAAATGGAAATTCTTTTTAAGAAAAATAGTGAGTTTGAGTTGGTTTTGATTTTGATTAGGTGGGCAATTTCAACCAATATTCAGAGGAAACAGAAACAGAGATGCGAATTCGTCACGAATGTTCCGTGACGCTACAAAGGATATTCGTATGTGCTATTGGTTTTTTGGCTTCTATGGAAGGACCACCGTCACATCTCTGTTTTTCTGAAAATTAGTTTTATATTTTATTTTTTATTTAAATTTAACTTTCTTAATTTTTATTTATTTTTTCTAAATAAATACTTAGACTTAGTTTAGACGATGATTTAAAAACAAGAATACAATTCAAAAATAAATTTTTTTTATTGTTTCCTTAAAATAATTTATTTTCTAAATAAAAAGTGAAAAACTATTTTTCAATTTACTCAAATCAAACATATTTTCTAAATTTTCAAATTCTCAGATACAAAAAACTGTGTCTGAAATTGAATCATAAACCAAACGAGGCCTTAATCTTTTGCTTCAAAAGCTGAAATGTATATGTTTATTATTTTAGAACCAACTGCTATAATTTAAAAAAAAAATTAAAATTAGGTATTTTTGTTGAAGTGTAATGTTATCTGTAGTGCTTTGAATTAGTACTGTTGGACCATATACCGAGCATAGGACACGTCGGCCATGTTATTCTTGTCCAGTAAGACGTAGCACGTGCCAGGTCAATGTACTGACCTATTCTGGAGAAAGAATACGAATCTACTCAACAATGCACATAGTCTGAGCTCATGATCGGTCCTACTGACCACCATCATGGATTATCGACTACTATCTATCAATCTTCTTACAAACCATGTGTTCAATATCAAGCAGATAGAACGAGAGACTACAGATACCGACCTGTAGAGATCTCTGACTTCGAAACGGATGACGACGGAACCCCCGACCAGGTAGGGATAAGGCATAATTCACTGCGATAAGTTCGGGAGCTACTTCTAATTCGACTCTGATAAGGCTTGAAACACTACTAGTTTGATTAGAAGACCGATAAGTCATCCTAATCCTACAAAGATCGTACCAGATCTTCCTAGATCAACCAATAATAAAACATGCTCTCCCAGTAGGATTTAGATCTCTGATTCTATAACAACACTACTATAAGGCCAAAAATCTCAAGCCCTCTCTATAAAAAGACCACAACCCTTAAGGGAGAGGTAAGAAACTCTAAGTCATTCTCGACTAAGTTCAATATTACGTAGTTTTGAACTAACTTAGGCATCGAAGGTCTTTGACCGACACCACGTCGGTATTCCTTACGATAGCCTGTATTCTCTTATTTTCCCTCTTCCAGATAACTAACCTTCGGCAATTTTTTTAGCACTCCGACGAGTTCCACATCAACATCTTTCCTCCACCTCATCGTCTACTGGTGTTGATCAAATTTGCACCAACAAATACTATTCATAAGTTTTTTTTAAACACTTCACAAAAAGTTGAAGAAACAAAAGCATAAAGAAAAATAAAAGGGTCTCTACTGCTTAATTTTGGAAATTTTAATCAATGGAGTATGGAGTGTGTGCAAAAAATAGCCTTTAATTTAATTTTCATAAATATATATATAAAAAAAAAAGAATAAAAGAATAAGCTTGGGTGCCTAAAAAAGTGATTGAAATCATGATTACAATTCATCAGATTTGTTATATCTGGTTATTTAATTAAACTTAAATAATCAACATTAGGAATTTCTAGTTAAGATTTGTATCACAGCATCACTTTCTGCCACATTCCTTGCCCCCAATATATCTCCATGAGTTCATTGCACTGTAAACTGAGTATTTTGTTATAACATGTCATAGAACAGCCTGAAAATACAAAATGAGTGCAGGTCTCTCTGTCTCATACCAAAAATTCTAAATGTTGGAATTTCCCATTAGTTCTTTTAAACAAAAGGTAGGCCTTGGCACAATGCTTGATGTTACTCCATTATGACCTATAATTTTCACGGGTTTGAATCTAAAACTAGCTTCTTCAATGTGGAAATAAGTACATAGTCCATTAAGCAGACCTCGAATGACAGGAGCTTCATGCACTGGGTACCTTTTTTTTTATGCTATTTAATAAGCAAAGATAAATGAAATGATCTGAAGGCAGATAGAGATCAAATGGGAAGGCTTTGCCACTGGCCACTTTAAAGTCAAGCAGCTTCTTCACTCCCTGTGGTAAGTTTCCAGTGGTTTTCTCTGGGACAAAAAAAATCTCCATTAGCAACATTCATAACATGCATTCCTTCTATATATATCGATGTGTATATAACATCTAACTTTAGCTCCACTAGGTCATATCACTTTGAGCCAGTTATAGTACAAGGAAATAATCTTCCATGAGCTTAAATCTGTGAGTCTAGATGTTGAATTTCATCTACTTCAAGCCAGAAGATGTGGCCAAGTTCATCATACAATATAACAATGCCATATCAGTCATGGCTCAGCAGTTCTATGCAAGTGGATAGACTATAAGAGAGAGAAGGAGAGCGAGATCATACTTTGTACATCCAAACATATGAATTCTGTTCGAAAAGAAATATGTCTCAATCTACCAAACGCAAGAAATATGTTCCAATCTCTTCAGCCAGATCCAGCATCTTGCTTAGAAGAGGTACAGCTCATTCCATCATTGTTTATTCTCACTGCTTCCAAAGAAAACAATTATAGTTGAACCAAGCTCATCAGAACATGCCAAAAAAAGAAAAAAGAAAAAAAATGAGGGTCAACTACTTGTAATATAAATGTTGACTTAGCCCTTGATAGAGCAAAGTGGAGGAAACAAATTCATGTATCCGATCTATGTAGTTGGGAAAGACTTAAGTGGCGTTTGGTTACTCTATTTGGCCTCTAATTCTGCCTTAAAATGAACCTCTATTTGTAGTAGAGGTTTAAGTTCAATTATAATTAGCCTCTTTTTTTTTGCTTAATTAGTAGAGGTTATGCCTCTGCTTCAATTAGAGGTAGGGGAAGTAAAAATACTTACCAATTTTTATTTTTTTTCACAATCCTCTACGTTTTTCAGACATTGCTAGTAAAGTTAACAAACACTACCTTAGTTGAGTTGAGTTGACGATGTCTGAAATATTACCTGATTTTAACTTTGATCTTCTCGACAACCTTGCTATATATCCTCAGATGTAGGATCATTTATGCAGTTCCTGTCCATGTTGAACTGGTGTTTATGCTCGACACTGTAAATAAGCCTTTGCTTGTGATCACCAAAAATCCTTGCATGAACAAACGCCATCTTTAAAATGATGGAACCGGTTCTTATCTCTCATTATGATCTCTTTCCCTTTCATCTCCGAAACAAATTTGCAAAAATTATGGCAGTCCTCACAAATTCTTAAGTTCTTCATCACCCTAATGGGAAACCCATGTTTCACACTGATTAAACCAAATGCAACAGCAAGCTTCTCACTGTGAGTGCTAAGAGCAAACTCTTTCTCTTCCATATCCACATCATGAAGCACAACACTTGTTTTTGGCACATACCCAATATTTCTCATTTCCTTAATCAACTCTTCCAATAATTTATATATCCTTTCGGACAACGGGTGTGATATATCAGCTCTATGGAAAATGTGAATTTCACCATTTGATTCAACGGAGCTGAATCCGGCTACTTTTTTCAGGCCTCCCTTTTTCATTCTCTGCCTCACTTTTTTCACATCATCCCACCTACCAGCTGCTGCATAGATGTTTGATAAGAGCACATGATAAGAACCAGTATGAGAAGCTAAGTTGAAGAGAACATCTGCAACTTGCTGACCCAATTTGATATTTTGATATACCGTGCAGGCGCCCAGTAGAGCTCCCCATACTCCAGCATCTGGCTCAATGGGCATTTTTCTGATGAAGTTATAGGCTTCCTCAAGATTCCCAGATCGAGCAAGAAGATCAACCATGCATGCATAGTGTTCTATTCTCGGTTCAATATCACAATTATTAGATGAAATCATGGAGTTAAAATAATTTCTGCCTTGGCTTACTAAACCGGCATGGCTGCAAGCAGAGAGAACACCAAGAAATGTGACATGATTGGGCGGTATTCCATAATCTTGCATCCGAGAGAAAAGATCCAGGGCATTCTTAGTGTCTCCATTCATTGCGTAGCCTCCAATTACAGTGCTCCATGATACAACATTCTTTTCGGGCATCTTGTCAAATAGGTTTCTACAAGACTCCATACTCCCACATTTTGCATACATGTCCAAACGAGCATTATTAACAACCACATTACTCTCAAGTTTAACGACAAGTCGATCAATCTCCTTCCCAATTTCCAAACACCCCAAATGAGCACAAGCTGAGAGAGCATTGACAAGAGTCACCGAATCCGGTTCAATTCGGATCAAGCCCATTTGACGAAACAAGGCAAGGGCCCTATCTGCACGGCCATTTTGCACATATACCGACATCAAAGCGTTCCAAGCCACCAAATCTTTCAAAATCATACTCTCAAACAAATACTGTGAAGAGCCCAAATCACCAAACTTGGCATACATGATCATTGACTCAGTCCTCACTATAGTATCAAAGTTGACCCCATATTTTACAACATGAGCATGAACTTGTGTTCCATATAATAAATCATCCAGTTCAGCACAGCATTTAAGCAAGAAAGGGAATGTGAACTGATCGGGGCGAACACCTAACTGATGCATTTTTCCATACAGAGCTATAGCATCATGAAAGAGCTCATTTTTAACATATCCTCTAATGAGGGTGTTCCATAGGAAAGACCGGGGCTTATGCATTTCGTCAAAGAGATGGCGTGCATATTTCATGTCGCCCAAAAGTGCGAGAGATGTAAGAAGTTGAGTTACTAGGCTGTTTTTAATGGTGAGACCAGTAGTCAATAGAAATGCATGGATTTGCTTGAGTTGGTTTGGGTGTGAAGAGCAGCAATTCAAGAGGGAAGCAAAGGCTTGTTTTTGCAAGGATGGAGAGTGGTTGGATTGGAAATGGGCAACTGAGAGATCAGAAAATCGACGAATCCAAGGAATTAGTATTAGTTGAGGATTCAAGCTGTGGAGATTAGTAGAGATCATTACTCTCAGCATGAGTTTAACCCCTGCAAACAACCAAAGCATAAAGAACTTGAAAATATTGAACTTACAATGTTGTGAACTTTCAATTGTAATCCTTTTAAGGCCCTGGCCTACTGAATTTCAACAACAAAAAAATATTTGTTATTCATGATCCTAATTTTAAATTATGTCTATGCAAATTAAGGTTTTGAACATGAAAAAGTAACATTAATGATGCTTTACTTTGCTCTATATATTTGACATATAAATTACCTTGAACCTCAGAAGGTAGTATTTTTTTTCTTTTTCTTTTTTGGGTGGGTACTTCAATATCAAACAAGTTAAAACACCACAACTCAATTTCCCACAAATGCAAAGTTGCCCTCCATCCCATATTACAGTTCTTGATGAGCTGTAACCTAAAACTTCATTTTATCCGCTGCTCTAAAATGCAACAGGCTATCTTCTATGCTTATTTTGGCTTTGTGGGTCAAGTTTAAATTACTAATCTTCAATAACTACAACATGGATGATCACAGAAGGAAATGATCTAAAAACAAGCTAAATTAATATGCAGGAAAGCAACGTAACTTGGGTGGTGGGTACCTGCTGAAGATCCCTAGAGAGGTATTATTGGAGGCAAATTCAAGTTGAGATGAAAATGGAAGTGTGGAAAAGAAAAATAAAAAATAAATAATTGTGAAAGATGCCAAGTTGCCAACTCATATATAGCTGATAAGTGAAAGAGTGATCTCACCTAAGTGGGCCGAGGGCCTGACGGCTGAGGCTCCACAGGCATCAAGGCATAAGAATAGGCCTCCCAAACAAAGGCGCCCAACCAAAGACGAGGTTTCCACCAAAAGCTAACCTCACGTAAAGCTCGTGTCAAACTTTACGAACCCATCTGTATATTATATTTATTGGATCATATATTATACGTCTTAAGATACGTATAACATATATATTCAATGAATATAAGTATGTAGTTGTAATTTTTTTTTGTAGCTAGATTAGAATTTTTCTTTATTATATGAACCCATTGACTTTTAATTGTTAAGTATTGTAAGTCTTAGATATATAAAAATAATAATTATATATATAAATATGTGTGTATGTATGTATAAAGATACATTTAGTCTCCATTTATATGCCTACATACACACATACATAGCTGCCTAGACGGTTAGGAAGAATTAAACCTTTAACTACCTTAGAGCGAAAACATATATACATCAAACTATTTGAGCCAAGTACAATCGACATATAAAGTAGGTATATAAATATTTTTTTGTTATTCAGAATTAAACCCTCCTTAATTAGAATTCTACATATCAATTTCAACTATATATATATATATATATGTAGGCTAATATCTTAGGTTGTTTATATGCAGTTTGGGATAAATAAATATAATAAAAATATGGACATGTACATCTTTTAACGTACATTAAAAAGATATATATATATATATATATATATATATATATATATATATATATATATATATATATATATATGTCATGTTGCCAACATGTGCATGCATGACGTGGGCTGATGACATGGAGCATACCTCACATGCATAAATATTTATTTAGATAGATGACATTAATATGAATTTAAATGTTAATTAATATATATCTCTCTATATATAGCTATTGATCCGCCGCATCTCTTGTAAACCATTCTCCGCGGACAAAGCAGTGTTCCACGCCCTTATGGCTTTCCACACACCGCTTTCTTCCCAAGAACCTGAGCAGAAGCAAATAAAACGGAGAAATGCCGGAACGTATTTGAATCCAATGCTTTACACGAGTCAGAGTGTTACAAACTCTATTATTGACTATTTGACCATTTGGCACCACGTGGGCACAATTAGTTGCGTTGACCAGTTGACAAAAACGTGGCATTAAAAGAAGTAGGGTGGTACAGTTTAATATCCAATTTCCAGGAGCAACGGATCTGAGATATTGTAATAAAAATTTAGCAATAAGATGGTACGATTTTTTTCACCCCCGTTTAATTTCTTCTACTTCAATATATTAAAATTTGAATCCGAGGACAACGGCTATTAATACTCCACCTATTTTAGAACAGAAAAATACACATTAATGGTTCAAAGTTCGAAGATTTTACAGGAAAAAAACCAAGGAAACAATAGTAGAAGGTTCTTGATCAGAGAAATAATCAAAAAATTAAAGCTAGCTAGTTTTATAGTGCTAGAAAGAAGAAGGGTAGTCTTGGTCTCATGTGAAGATCTACTACAGCTCCCACAAGACACGGGCATGAATCGAAGTTTCTCTCATCTCAGTAGTTCATCTTGTTGCTTGGAACTAGAGAAATTTGATACTTACCCATTCTGATTCAAGTAAAGAGAAAGACATAAATGGCTTGTAGTTCTCATTTTTCTAGCTCTTGATCTGTTTTAGAGAGGTTTGGTTCTCTTGAGTATTATCTCTTCTTGGTGTTTAATTAAATTCTTCTTGTGGGGTTGATTTTATACATTGAATTGGATCTCCTGGCTGGGTGCAATGACTACACTGTTGTTGAGATCAGAAAGAAGAAGGGTAGATGTTACATTAATTAGAGGTTATAAAACTCTGGTTTTTTGCTTGTGGGTCATTTTGATCTTCACACAGTTACCTCCATTTCATGCTGCTCGAGATGATGATCATCAGGTAGCAAGATTATTGCAGCCTTTGCCGAGAAGAGTTCGATTTCTCGACTTCAAGACTTTGGATCCAGTGGTGGTTTCTAGTTCATCAAATAGTATTACTACTAGTGCAAGCAGTTTCAAACGCAGTAATGAAGAAGATGATGATCACACTAAAGGGTTGTTCGAAGAAGACAAAAGAAAAGTTCATACTGGTCCAAATCCTCTTCACAACAAGTAAAAATCTCTATGATGTTAGATGAATTACACTGTAAGTTCTTTTCTTTCTTTTTTTTTTGTAGTTTCTTATTGTTTTCATCAGTTTCAAATTATCAAAGTTGTTTGTTCCCAGAAAATGTATTGTGAAGAACAATCAAGGCAAACGGTATCAGGGATCAAAGCCTAGCTAGCCTCTGTTAGTGTGTTTAGAGTCTGATGCCTTTTGCCTTGCCAGTACTGTTCTTCTGCAACCTTGTAATATTGACATTTATCATGTTGGAATTAATTAATGAGTGTACCCTTTTTGTTATATATTTTGTTCCATACATAACTCTAGCTAGCCAGATATTCCAGCACCTCTGGTGTATTTTATAAATATAAACTACTCAAGCAAAAAAAAAATGTCTTCAGTTTCTGAATTATATATATCTTGCAGAAATAAGCACTGACATATCACTTACTGGAAGCATATATATCTATATATATATATATATATATTGGCAGCGTTTTGCTATGTGGAATTAATCTTCACATGCAGTGTTCATTCCAGTTTTTATTTATTATTACTTGATTTAATTTTCAATTGCCTTCTATACCTTGTAGAAGGAAAACTGTTTCAAGTAGACGACACATTTGGGCTTCCTTTGTTTAGTAAAATTTAATTTGTGCTACCTACATTGTAGTTTGTGACAATTAATTAAAGGCCATTTTTCATGCATTTATAGCTCATGGGATGATTAGGGTTTTGAGAGTCCTCCAGTGATTCTCTTGGGTCTCTGACTAAAGTCTGCTATGGTCATTGAATGCCAACGACCCCATAAGTCTGTAGCTTCATCATGGGTATCATCTAATTAATTAAGGGCAAATTAATTTAATATTGTATTGTATATTTGTATGTTACACACTTTTATAAATTAATTAGTATACCAACTGGAGTCACGCACCACAACATAAATATTTGAGACAATCCAACTCTAGCAAATTCATGCAATTCGTGTTGAAATCACCCCACAACTAGGATGCTTAATATGTATTTATATATGAAGTTACCCTAGTCTTTTTATTATTATTATTAGAAAAATATTATTTTAACGCAATTAAAAGTGTAATTGCGTACACATGTATATCTATTAGATATTAATATTTTACACATCTTAAAGTGTATAATAAATAATCTAATAGATATATGTATACAGTTGCACATGTAATTATAATTTTTTAAAGTTAGAATAATATTTTCCTTATTATTATTATTATTTTAATAATTATACATATTTTTGAAGAAATTAATGACATATTGGGGTCACTGAATAATCACTCCTAGTGTTCTCAATGAATTCATCCTGGTGGTTCTTCAATCAATGAGCTTCCTAGTTCTTGGCAGTCAATAAATTCACATCATAATGAGATAGGAAAAGGTGGTCATGAATCATGATCAGCAATAAAACATCGCAGCAAAATCAACGATCAAGATCATTTCAATCGGTTAGTCGATCAACTTGATTAAATAATATTTTATGACCCTATAGCTAGATTGGATCAACAACAAGTATAAATATCAGGTAGAATATATATTTATATATACATATATATATATATATTGGGTGGTTGGTAATATAATAGCTCCCAGGCTGTGCACAGTGAATGCTTTAAATAATAGGCTGGTTGTGCTGTTTGCTTATTCCTAGAAGTCTATCTGTTTAACTTAAATGCTTACATATATATATCAAAGAGGATGCTTGTCCCACCGAGGATGCTTGTCCTGCGGACCCTACACGCTTTCTCAAGAACTTTTAATTAATTTGGCCAAATGGAGGGATAGTATTGTTATTAAAGAAAGAGCTGCAAATAAATAATATAGAGCTTATAGTTTTAAATAAATATATATAACTAATTAAGATGCTACATAGCTCTACCCAGAAAAAAAAAAAACAAAAAGATGCTATAGGTGCATGCAATGAACCAGCAAGTTTTGCCATTGAGGCAATTGGCGCGTTGGCAAGCCGTCTCGATGTGAGACCGGGGCATCCCGGGTTTGATTCCGCCCATCACAAAGTCAGTGTCAAGAATTTGGTAAGCAAATTAGTCGAATTTATACTGTTCAGGGGCTACTGACTATTAACTTTACGTATAATAATAATAATGATAGAAGCGTTTTATGTTGTTAAGTTGAAACTTGTGTGCATATAAAGAAAAGAAATAACAGAAGCTTCTTCTAAATCATTGTTTGATTAAACCAAACCCTAAAAGTTGAACACAGATCTATATAGTACTAGAGAATTATTTCTTGCAGTACTGGTTTTATTCAAATGACTACTAAAAGCCCCACCTTCCACCACCTCTTTTTTTGTGACATTAATGGAGGCTAGCTTTTGTATGAATTTTAGTCAATGTAGTTTTTAAATATTATATTAATCATACTATTGTTTTTTCTTTTCTCTTTTTTCTTTATCACATTCTATTTAGTCAATAACTATATTTAATTACTTCCATGTTTTTCATGTTACAAGTTAATTTAACAGCCAAATCTAGTAAGGGTCGGGATGGTTCATTGGTGGTATATATACTCACAAGATTTAACCTAATTTTGGCCGTTTGGAAATAAAGTAAAAGCTGCGTTGCAGCAAATAATTTCAACAAATACAATTTGAGTATCGTTTGACACATATGTGTTTATAATTCAAATACAATTATGAGCTTTTTGACAAAACTCATTTCCTTCTATTTTTATATTTGCCGATTGTATTTAAAAAAAATATTTTTTGGTAAAAACACATATGCACTCCAAATAAGGCCTTTATTTTTTCGTCACCAAAACTTAATTAAGGTTCTTTTACGTGACTCTTATCATCTATCAAGATATAATTGGGGTATGCACTTATACAAAAGTAATGTTGATACTATAATAATAAAAAACTTTAATATTGTTAATTTTTACGAGCAATTAAAGAGGACATCAATCAAATCTTTTTCTAAAATTAATGGTTAATAAATGATATTTCAATGCTCCCATGTGCCATGTCATTATTTTGCTTTCATTGCACTTGCATCATGACATGTTAACTTCCTACTGCTTGCTGCTCTGTTTATTTAATTATTTTGTGAACATAACATTTGATTACCATTAATAATTTAGTACTGCCTGTTTGTATTACTTAAGGATGGCTCGAAAGCTCTCAAATGTCAAATATAAAGACTCTAAAGAGAAAGTTAATATCAATAAATAATAATTTAGTTAGTTGAGAAATTGAGTATAAGTGAGAATAAGGTATAAGTTTCGAGTTCGAATTTAGATGTGCCCTTATTTATTCAGTCTTGTTGGGAGAGTCATCCTAAACGTCTCTGTAATGTCTGAATCTAGAAATATTAGTCTCATTCAAAAAAAAAAGAACACCTCTTATGTCTAAAAATCGATAGTAATAAAAAAGAAGAAGAGAGAGTTCACATTCTTGTCATTTTATATTATAAAATCATAAAAATGCAATAATATATATATATATATATATACACAAGAGATCCCGTGTTGAAAATTTGTGATTTTTAATAAAATCTCCAAAATATTGTGTTCTTTGATGAAGACGTGGGGAAGAAAAACAAGTAATTAAGAAAATTTGATAAGAAAACTCATTTATTTACATCTTATAATTAACCTTAAGAATAACAAGTGTGACATTTACATTACTTTTTTTTCATTAGATTTGCAAATCTTCAGTTATTATCGTTTAATCTTTTTTATTCTAATTTAATTAGTTTGCTCATCATAATTTCTAAAATACAATTGTTTATATAATATTACATTTGTTTCCCACGTGTCTGACAATGGGAAAAATGACATCGAAGCTCTCTATCCTATGAAAACAACAAATCAACGATTTCCAGTCACACCTTTTTGGTGTCTCCTGTGGAACAGAGGAAGAAACTAGAGAGGAAAGCAGCTCTCATGGCTTCTCCTTCACCACCTGGAAAATGGCCATGGAGCTTAACCAGAAGCTCTTCTTTAATACCACCTTCACCATCAATCTTCTATTTTTCTTTTCAGAACCAAACTAGAAGAAGAAGAAGAACAACAAGAACAGCTTCAGTAACAACTAATATTATCACTAATTTATCCTTGGATCAAACCCCTTCTTCTTCTTCTTCTTCTTCTTCTTTGAAGAACACGCCGACCCAGATCAGAAGATCGGATGATAAGGGCTCTTCAGTTGTTCCCAATTCGAAGCTGGTAAGGAAAAATGGAAGCCCATTGAAGAAGAAGAGTGATTTCTTTGGCAAAAGGCCACTTTGGAGCAGGATTTTCTTCGCGTCCAAGAAGGTCAGGAGTATTATATTGCTCAATCTCATCACCATCATTTATGGTACTAATCTTTCTTTCTACCCATTTCCTATAATTGATTATTGATGAACATTTTTTTTTCTTTTTGTTGAAAGTTTCCATTTTTAGGTTATGTAGTGTTTTTTAGTAGATGCCCATGTTAGAATAACAAAAAAGGTTAGTTTTCAGATCTTATGAAGGGTGTTTCAGAAATTAAATCCTTGAAGAAATAGCTGTGCTAAAAAGATGTCTTATTTATTTGCTAGGTTGAATTTGAATAGTGATCTTTCAACACAGCTATATATATGGTATATGGTAAGAGAGGGTTGCCGATGACTTATACATTGCACATCACAATTGTACACCAGGCAATGTGGGACTATGCTAACACTCTCCCTCAGCATCATGGCTTGAGTCACGGAGTACTCCCCGGCAACGCAGTATCTACCTCTTTTAAACCATGTTAGAAACCACTGAATCCAAAAACTGTAACTGATAGCCCAACAATGCATATTAAGCCACTATTAACAATTTTCTTTGTAACTTTGCGTTATTGGACTGCAATAGTTCTTTAAATTGCTTAGAGATGTTTCTAATAACTTAATTATGTGATCTGCAGCTAGTGACATTCCTGTATTGAAAGAGGTTGAAGCCATAATGGACCCTTCAGCTTTCACAGTTGTGCGCTTTGTCCTGACGGCCCTTCCATTTATGCCATTTATCTTACGGGCTCGTGGCGATGTACAGACCCGTAATGCTGGAATGGAATTAGGCTTCTGGGTTAGCTTAGGCTATCTAATGCAGGCAATTGGACTACTTACATCCGATGCTGGACGAGCTTCATTCATTTCTTTATTTACAGTAAGCCTCTTAATGAGCTGCTCCTTTGAGTTCAAGAATCAATTTCAGAGAACCATTTTTTTTTTTCCTGTTCAGAGCTTCTAAGAGGATTAACAAGGGAGTTACAGATTTGAAAGTTTCTGGTGACTTGAGCAGGTAATTGTGGTGCCCTTGTTGGATGGGATGCTAGGGGCAAAAATCCCTGCCCTTACGTGGGTTGGAGGTCTAACGTCGGTAATTGGGGTTGCAATGCTGGAATCTAGTGGATCTCCTCCAAGTGTAAGCCTTGTTGCTAGTTTTGGTGGTCTTTTTAAACTATAATATCAGTAGTAAAGTAGAAGATGAAGAAAATCATATGGTGGATCACTAATAGAATGAAGAAATTTCACATTAAAGGTTGGTTACAGGTAATTATTTTCAGAAGTTGATCTTGTAGAATAATCCATTTCAGGTTGGAGATCTTTTGAATTTATTGAGTGCCGTGTTTTTCGGTGTACACATGCTTAGAACTGAACATATCTCAAGAAGAACAAAGAAGGAGAATTTCTTACCACTTCTTGGCTATGAGGTTAGTTTGTGCTTCTTGAAAAAATAGTTTTTCTTTGAAATTTATTTTACATTTCATGCATCAATTCCATTTGGGACTTTGACCAATCCGATATGTTCATTCAGGTTTGTGTTGTTGCTATATTTTCGACTATCTGGTATTTCATAGAAGGCTGGTTTGGTAGCACACATGGATGGGACCCAGGATCGTGGACATGGGAAATGGCGTGTGATTGGATAATTCAATTTCCATGGATACCGGCACTCTATACAGGCGCCTTTTCAACTGGGTTCTGCCTGTTGATAGAGGTATGATTGCACTCTTTAAATAGATTTCGAAGCCGTTCTAGAAATTTATGCTCCTTTGTTTGAAAAAGAATTGTGGGCATGCATTATTTCTGTCCTATTAGGCTAGTTTCTAATTGTAATTGAATTAACTCATGTAGATGGCAGCGATGCTAGATGTATCAGCAACAGAAACAGCCATAATTTTTGCGTTGGAACCACTCTGGGGTGCCAGTTTTGCATGGTTCCTACTAGGTGAAAGGTGGGGTTTTACTGGGTGGATTGGAGCTGCTCTTGTGTTGGGTAAGATTATTGCTATCTCCGACTCTTGTTCTTTCATGTATTGTGATCTCAAAATGCAGAATTTTCTGTGAGAAGAACAAATATTTCTTGATTTGCTAGATAACAGTACTTCTCAAACGACATACGTAAATATTTATCGAACTAAGAAATTTCTTTAGAAGTTTCATATCATTAGCTTACTCATATTTAGCCATGCATGAATTAGTAATGGACTAGGGAAGTTTTGTTGTTTGGTCTGTGCTCAGCCACTCTCAATTTTAAGCATGTGAAGCATGAGTTGCTGAGAAGATCCTTTATCTTTTAAGTGAAAACATTAGCCAGATTTTAGGCCTTTTACTATATTAACTACTATCAATTGGGATGAGAGGAGTGTTTTTTGGAGGATTCCTTGTATGATATCAACACTGCTATTACTCTAATACCATTTGAATTTTTTCTCTTTTTTCTTTCTTTCTTTTTTTTTTGGACACATACAACGAAGGGTAAGACCTTTAGATGCCCCATTTAGGAAGAGTGACTTATTAACAATCCATGGTAATGATAAGACCTAAAAAAACATTGACGAAAATAATTAAGATATAACTACTTGTAATTTAGGTGCCAATTTAGCCTTTGATAGAGCAGAATGGAATATGCAGATTCATGTAACCGACCTCATATAGTTGGGAAAATGGTTAGTTGAGTTGAGTTAAGAATTCATTTTTTTGCTTGGTTTGGGAAAAATATTTGTTACTACTTGGTTTTTTTTTTTTTTTTTTTTCCACCCTTTTACTAATTTGAACTGTTTAGAAGATCATTAGCTTACACTCTTCCCCTGTTGGCTGCCAAAACTATTGAATTGGGTCATTCTTTAACCATGCTAAGTTTTGTGGCATTGAGAAAGGAGGAGACGCTGATTTTTTTTGTTTTATACTTAACGAAACTATGAATGCTAGGGATAAAACAAGAGTATTGAGTACTCATATTCGTATTATTGTGTTTTTGCATTGATGACGAACACCCACAAATTACTCGTTTTAATAATTACGTGAAAAATATTTTTCTTCACTGTTGATTTGATTTTTTGATTTTCGTACTAACGTTCTACAGTGTTTGGACCTGGTTCTTTTATAGGCGGTAGCTTGACAGTGCAGATCTTTGGTTCGTCATCACCAAGTAACTCTGGAAAAGAAGAGAACACCAGGGAAGTTGATCAACTACTAGTTTCAGATAAGCAAAGTGGTTTATCCACCTCACCAGTCACTGTTCACTCCAGAAAGAACGATACAGATCTGTTAGATAAGAAAAAGTAAGCCATTAAACTTTGTATTTTTGCTCAATTCGCAGTCATTGTAAAGTATAGTTTTGCTTAATTTTCTTCTTCAAATTTATTGAGGGATTTCTGGCCTTCACATAAATGTACATACATATGAGGAGTGCACATTCATTTGTGCCTTACTGTAACAATCTTGTATATTGTTTCAATCTTTGAATATAATTGAAATTGAAAAACCCATACTTTTTTATTTTATGAAATTGGTCTTAGAGATGAAGTAAAGGTTTTTTTACTTTGATTAGATCTACAAAAACCTTTTATTTTATGAATACTTGCTACTGGAAGAAACTTAAAAAAGAGATCAAGTAAAGGTCTCTGCAGAAAAAAAGAGTCATCTTCCTTCTTATTGGAGTCGTAGAAATTTACATCCTTCAACAACAGACTAACTATTCTGATCCTGTAGTAGGAAACCCTTTGCAATTCAAATTATCAATATAAAAATTGAATCCCTGAACAGTTACAATTTTAGAACTAAGCAGCAAACTTAAAAATTTCTTGTAAACCTTGTATGAGCTCCTCCTATGTGTCATGTGTCAACTTCAAAGCAAATGAAAAAAAATACACTTAAATCTGTGTCAAACACTAAGATCCTTCTTCACTGCAGAACCAAACAGTGGTGTGGTTGAAGGATTGAAAACCATGACTTTATCCTCTTTATTATTGTTATCATGGTTCAAAACTTTCCCGAAATTTTGCGAACTTTCACAAATTATTGCCTTTTTTTTTACCATCAAAGTACGAAGTGATTGTAAAATAAAAAATGCAAAAATTCGACGAAATAACTCGATAAAATTTGAAAAATTCGACAAACTTCGATAAAATTTTTATTTTTCAATTCAAAAATGTAAAAATTCAAATTCAACAAAATTCGATAGAGAAGTAAAAAAATGTTATTTCATCAATAAAAAATAAAAATACCAATAATTATGTATTATTTTCAACTTCATCAACTAACATAGCAATATAAATTTTAAAAAAATATTATAGAGTTTATGAGATATGTTTTACCAATAAGAGAAGAAAAGAAGTAAAAAAATAAATAAATAAAGTTGAAATAAGATAAAAATTTAAAAATAAATTAAAAGAGTTCCCAAAACCATATTCTTTTAGTTAACTCTTATAAAATAAGATTAAAAAGTAATACATTTAAATAACAAACTAATAAATTAAGCATGGTGTAATTCAAACTAGCCAAGTATATGGTTGAGAAGCAAGCTACTACAAAATTAAATATCAAAACAAAGAAAATGAATTAAGACCAAAAGCCATCATTTCAAATTCATCAACCCACTTAACAAGATTGATTTTGTTTGGTCACTTATTGGTATTTTTATGTATTAAAAATGTTTATTTATATTAGTTTTTAGCTTATACTCCAATAAATCTAGATATTTAAGCATATATACAAAAATTCTCCATGTCGAATTAAACTTTTCTAAATTAATTCCAATTTTCAAGTGATCAAAGTCAAGTCGAAATCGAATTTTCGATCCTTGGTTGTTATTGTAATATGTTGTAGTAGCTTCTTGCAACCCTGAAGCTTCAAATATGTAAGACTTAACTTCCTGGAACCTCTCCTGGGAGAGCGAGACCTCTGCGAGGAGCTTCGCGGCGTAATCTTCAGATGCGTCCTCGAAATCCTTTTTCCTTTTCAACACTATATGCCCACTAATCTCCCACACTGCTGGATTTACTTGGGTGTCTAGAAGCTCTTGGTTTACTTCTCCAAGTGCTTGTTTCTCTGCATAACACTGTTGTTGAATTTTCATTAAATTCACACCTCAAAAAACTAGAAATCAAACAGGGTAAGTTTCATATATACAAAAGAACAAAATTCTAAGTTCAAACAAGTAGCAAACTAGAGTTGTTATACCTGGGGGAAGAGGAAGACGCGTTTTCCACAATCCGAGATGAGGACATTGTAAGGGATGTTATTGTTTTGGAGAAAAATGCAAGAATTAGCCACCATATCAGCTAAATCTTGCATCGTCTTCCCTCCTTCAAAAACAAGACCTCTTACAGGGTAATCCAACAATTGGGAGATGATCACAGCATTACCCGGCTGCTCATTCACCATTTTTATTCTTTGAGTTAGAGCCTTCTCAACAGGGAAGGGCATTGACAAGAAGTAAGCCTGTGGAAATCAAAAGACAATAGTAATTTAACAATCTTCTCTTTCAATAATTAAAATGATCAAACAAATTAGAACACCAAAAATATAAATCCTCTGGTTGGTTCGAGTGAAATTACTTGGAAATGGAGGTGATTGATGGTAGCAAAAGCACCCAAACTATTGTATCCCAATCTGAAGAAGGGATTTGCAGCTTCATCTGCCATGTGAAGAGCAAGCAAGAAGCTCTCATTATCAATCCTCTGAGGCAAACAATCTAGAACTCTAGGAATCAGAAGAACATGCCCGTATTCAATCGGGCTCACCTGAAAACAAAAACGCATCTAAATTGAATCCTCAAACCAAAAACTATACAGATTTCAATTGAATTGAACTGAACTGGGCTTACATTGATAGCAATAACACTGGGAGATTTGGAACCAGTAGGACCAATGTTAGAACGCTCGAAATAATAGGCAGTCTCGTCATCGCTTGGTTCGAACCTGAACAAAACTTCTTCTTGCCCAACTTTTGTGAAATTGAACTTGTTCTCATCAAAGGGCTGGAGAACCCGATCAATGCAAAACTCCGTAGGCCGTTTCTTAAGGTGACGACCCTCGTTCAGCTGCGCAATGAATCCATACTTGCCCGGAATTACCTTAGTCTCACAAGCTGTAACATCGTATCGAAACAGCCCCCGGCACTTCCGTTCCTCCCATTGCTCCATCAAGAAGTTGTTTAGAAATGAAACTGGAGGACTTTCATGCTTCACCACTTCCATTGAAGCAATCCCATCTTGCTTAAATGCATACAAAGGAAGCTTTGTAACTGAATCCCAACCAAAAAAAAAAAAAAAATCACAATAAAATTCTAAAAATCAAACAAAGCCTGCCATTTCTACAAAGAAATATACATGTATTAAGCGAATATAGATATTAAATGGGCATAAATTTTTTACCAGGTAAGCAGCAATTGCCAAGGCAATTTCTTCCACAGCCAACATTTTCCGAGGCATCTTCTTGGTAATTGGAGACAACAGTAGGAACCCTTTTGATTGTCAACATCTTCTTCTAATTTTCTTTATCAAAATCACCCACAAAAATAATAACAATAACAATAACAATAACCAGAAATTACAAGAACAAAAAAGCAGAGAAGAAATTAGAATAACAGAGCCTCCGCCGCCTTTCGGAGAATTGGCCCTCTCTCCTCAAGCTAGCCGGAAAATTGAAGGATTGGTCTCCGGCACGGTGGCAGCCACGGCGATTTCAGCCGGAAACTGGAATTAGTATAGCCGTGATGTGGGTGTCCGACTAGCTCACATTATTATCTCTGTGGTCTTAGGTGGTGTTGTTGTTGTGATATTTTTTTTTCGGTTGAGAGGAAAACAGGGAGGAGCGGCCGTTATAGAGGCGGTTGGAAAATAAACCGCCAAGAATGTTCTGATTGTTACGTCATAGGATTGCCTTTGAGATACTTGTTATTATAAATGATTGGAGATATAATATATATATATATATATATATATATATATATATATATATATATAAAATAATGTATAATATATATATATATATATATATAAAATAATGTATAATATATATATAATATTTAAAAATACATTGCTATGTCATTGGAATGGCCGTGAAATACGTATTGTTATACGATTTGAGACAATTTAATTGTGAATAAGGTGATGGACAATATAGATGTATGTATACTTTGAATGTCACTTTAACATTTTTTATTATAAGATCTCCAAATTTATTAGTTTGCGAAGAAAAATATTTAAATGTTGGCAAAATCTAGAATTATAAAGTTTTGTTAATTATACATTTAATGTACATTACTCATGATACGTTGATGTATCAAAATCGTTTCTTACAAATACAATACAGACTCTTTAATTAATTAATTAAAGGAAAGTTATTGTTAGTTGAGACGCCTTGAGTGTTCCAAGGTAGGAATAATTAAAGATGAAAAAGGAATTTAGTGGGAAAATATAATTATTATAATTGTAGTATATAACATAATAATTTAACTTTTCTAATACTTTCATATTTTATAGAACTTTTGATTCTACCTCCTAGAAATAAAAAATGTACACCATTACTAATTTAATACTTTGGTATTGATATTTGTTAGAACCCAAGAATTATGGATTATTGGAGAAAAAGGGAGCATTTAAGTTTCCTCACAGCCAAACAAATTAGGTTTCATTTCTATTATAAACCATACATTATTACTGAATACTCCAAAAAATTTATTCTAACTACATTATTATGATCATTAGATATACATGTATTATGTCTGTATGAATAAAGAAAATGTTGTTCTAACTACTACATTCTTATGGTCATTAGATATACATAGTACTATATCGCATTTCAGTGTACATAATACATAATTCAATTACGACTATAAAGGTGCAGTTGCACATATGGTTGTAATTTTTGTATTTAAAATAATATTCTCATGAAATAAATAGTTTTGGGGATGATGTATTTCTTATGGAAGAATAGAAGTACTGCTCATTTATGCACTTCATGTTGGTCTTGGCTTTTAATATTCCTTGCCTTGGAATGTCTAATCTCGCTTAATTCTGTCCCTCTATGGAGTAAGTTCTTCTCATGTTTAAGTACGTTTTGAGGCCAAAATTCAAGTTACTGAACTTTGGTTATTCTGAAGGTAGGGGTGTAATAGATTAGGTTGGGTTGGGATTGAGCCAAAACTTAACCTAATCTAAATAGTTCGGATTGGGAGAAATAAAACTCAATCCGAACCAAACTAACCCCTTAACCCAATCTAATCCAACTAAAACTACTCCGAGTTAGGTTGGGTTAGTCATTCAATTTGAGATGACTTAGATTCTTTTTTTTTTTTTTTTTTTTTAAATACAAATAAAAAAGAAGAAAAGTTGAGAGGTTTTTGTTCAATGACAAAAAAAATTGCAATTTAGGTTTGAGATTTTGAGGGTTTTGTTAGTTTTGTGATTTGATGGCTTTAGAGGATAAGGAATTTAAGGGTTTAATGTTAGGTTAGGTTAAGGTTGAGTTGGGTTAGGTTCTAAGGGTGTCAATCTATAACCCAACTTAAACTGTTCAAATTAAAATTTTTGAACCTAACCCAACTCAACCCAACCCAACCCAACCCAACCCATCAGATTGAGTCCAGTTCGGTCGGGTTGGCTTACATCCCTACTTAAAGGTTTTGAGTTCGATGTACCTTCCACTACTTATTGGCTAATAATGTCCTTGAGTGTTTGTGGTCCTACTCAAGACGGATTAGGAGGGCGAAAGTCTGAGGGCGAAAGTCCTGGTAGCCGCATAACTCAAAAAAAAAAAAAAAACTCAAGTTAGTGAAATAAAAACAATAAAAATAGTTTGAAAAACTACAAAATCTAGTTGAGCCTCAAGGCCAGGCTAGTCCATTTGGGCTTTTAGCTAAAATGCATGACCCATCGGGCTTGTCACTAATAGGTGCTTTGGTACGTAGACTCAACTTCACTCCTAAGCCTAACCAACTCATTATCCAGATTCTTCATTCTAGACTCACTCATAAATTTTAATATCATATATAGCTTTGCCGCTTTATAGTAAGGACCTAAATTTTAAAGGAAATTTTTCATGTAACATCAAGTAAAGAATATGCGTGCATGCCAAAAGAGATAGATATGCCTGTAAAGCTGGTAAATCTAACCAAGTCCATTATATTATATAAATATCCATATGTCAATGTCATTAACCGGGACATGCATGCCATAATTCAAACTCATGACATGAGTTATACCATGATCCATATTTCATAACTTCATATATAATCATAAATTTATTAATAACATAACTTTCTTTTCGTTTAAAATTATGAAAACTAGGCCCTCCTTTCGGTTTTTTTTTGGTCCATAGCTGAGCATCACTTGGCCATCTAGATTCAGGATTCGACCCGAGTCGGCACATAAAAGTAAAAGTCTTTCAATAGAGCAAAATTTTATATACAAGGAAGTTTTGATTCTAAGACCTTAGTTAAGAGGAATAACTGCTGAACCAACCGAGTCAGAACCTCGTTGGTAACTAGGACCCTCCTTTATATAAATAAATTAATTAATGAATTATTTTTGGGGATACGAAAAAGTAATCTCAACTGCTCCTCCTCTAGGATATTAAACAGTGACTGAAGTAAACTTTTGTTCTTGGGGAAAGTATATAATATAACATAATTATAAAAAAAAATTTAAAATATTTGGTGACAATCGCGCCGCCCTGGGGAAACGCCACTTACGTTGGGGGTTATGTTTATTTAAGATTCTAATTATTAATTTGTCCTGTATTTATTTCCTCCTTGTTTGTTCTTAATAAAGTTGCTCACCTTGCAACAATAACCCAAAAAAAAAAAAAAAACCTGCTCCTGACCCATCTTCACCGGCTACTCATGATCTGGATCCCCACAATTACCAATTATAAAAATAGCCCTTCTTATAAATTTTTTAAAAAAAACAAAAACTTATATATATTATATACATACCCGGCCCTATTCAGCATCACAATACATTTTTTTAAAATGTTACCTCAATCAAAACAGAGCCCATTATTTCCACGTAGTCCAAATATAATGTCATGTCACACAAATCCTTTTCATATATGTCTCATCCCACCCCAACAAAGATTTTCACAGTTCACAGTCTAATTAATACAAGTAATTATACATATTATATTGTGGGCTTCCTCTAAAGTTTTTCGAAAATATGTATAAAAATATGCATCCAAATAATAGAGACAATTGTTAATTTAGTAAGCAAAATATATCTTTTTGCAAGTCACTATCTCATCTCTCTTGCAAGTTTATGATTGCCTTTTTAAAAATTTGGATCGTTCCTAATAGATAATTAGCAGATCTTTAGATGGAAGCGTTTAATATTTTAATATTAGTGGGTAAGAATAAGGTGCCCCCAAAAAAATAAAAATTAATAATAATAAAATAAAAAATAAATAAAGCACACTGCCATTAATATCGACAGCTCGGTGACCTTTTAAATATTTAAATAAATATGTACATTAATTATTATAAATGTGATGTAAATAGTCTTTGCATCATATTTTTATTTATTAAAAATTATGTTAATTAGATGAATTTATGTTGTCAAGTTGACGTGACATTTTATTTGGCCGCGGAAAAAATGAATATTAAAGTCAGCCGTAATATCTGAGCAGGTGAGATTTTCAAGATAGGCATGATTGAATTATTGTTGCCTGCCTTTCTTTTCTATTCTTCTTCCATTTTAGGAAAGTTTACAGCTATTGTTTTCCAGTGATAAAAACAAAAGCAACCCCAACGCAAAGTCATATGGCTGTGGTTCATCCAAGGGATTATCATTACTTAATTTGCCAACTGGCACGACGTGTCACCATGCATGTAAATGGGGTATATATTGGTCGTTCCTTTCCTACATTGTAATTCCAATTATAATATACAAATTAATTACCAAACCCTTGACTATTTCTCTAATTTATCTATAAAATTTTTTTTGCTGACGTAGAGAGATATACACAAATTAATTATTGATGATCATAAATGTGTCTCTTATGATTATTTTAAAACTTACTCATCTAATATATATATATATATATATATATATATATAATTAAATTATCTCGATCATCTATTGATATATAATTTAAAAAAATTTAATAATGTTTAATAATAATATATACTTTAAATATATACATTAAATATTACTTTAGCATTTTTTAAAAATAAAAAATAAATTATAAAATTTTTGAATGGTTCGATTATTAAACTCTAGTGTATGATATTTTACTGGATACAATAGATTATTCAACATGATATTCAACTAGGTATCATTAAATTAAAGGTCATTAATTTAGCTGCAGTCACAACATTTGTTAAAATGTTACTATTAATAACCTACCTATTTGAAAAAAAATAGTGTACAATCAATGTTTTAAAAGTGGAGTCTGAATTACATTTGGGTAGTGATTAAATAAAAAATAAATAAAAGAATTACATTTCGGTTTATTATATGTAGTCTTATTTTGTTTTGAAAGAAATTGTTTCCACAATTTAAACTTGTAACTATATGATCACATGACAACAACTGATCTTATTGTATTATGCCAAGGCTCCTCTTCAAATTACAATCAATGTTTTACATAAACAAAAAGATGACAGCCTACCCTTCAAAATATCATAAGAACATATGAAAATTGATGAATTTATATACATAGTCAAGAGATTTTACGATCTCAATTCAAAGATGTAAGCTATAATAGCAAATTTTTGACAAGTAAGAACCAGAAAGTAACTTATTCCTTCAGGTTTGAAAACTCTTAACAATAATATCTAAAGAGTTGGATATATAATACGATATATTATGTAATGTGTGTACTTAGTTTTAACATTTTATTGATAGATATATAACAGAAATATATCTAAATAGCACATTGATAGCATATAAATCAATTATACAGAGAAAGAAAAAAAAAAAAAAAGACATTGCTAAATTTGAATTATTAAATCATCAACTTGCATTCTTAACATGACAAGCCTACATTCAAACTTGTAAATAATAATACTGTTGATATAAAATTTGACCAACACCAAATAGTAAGAAATTAGAAGGGATGTGCTGAAACGGAACCTGTCAAGTTGTTTGTTTACTTGTTGTATTTCTGTCCAATTTGTAGTGTCTGGTGATGTATATTGACTGTACCAACGTGCCTTATTTGGACATTTAGTATTACCTTTACAGTGTGAGCAACTTTCAATAAAATTAACTACATTAGTCCCTAGATTGAGAGGTGGGGTCACAATAGACCCGCTTAAATATCAAGTCTTCTGAAACAGTAAGTTGACTCTCGTTTACTAATTTAAAGTTACTAAAGACAAGACTGAGTTTGACTAATTAAATCAATTGCTGATTCAACAGAATAACGGTATAATCCATTGATTCCTTGACAAGGTACACATATGAATAGTAGTATGTTGTGAATAGTTGATATACCGATTTTTACTATTTCTCATGAATAGTATCATATACAAGAATAATGTTATGTAGGTAAATAGCGTCATATACATGAATAATGTCGTATACGTGAATCGTGTTGTCTCTTGAAAAAGACTTTTCTGATATGAAAGATCAGCCAAGGCCGCAATCACAGAACATACTAAAATTTTTTCAAAGGTTCCGATACCACTTTTTAGAGAACATATACAATATTACACTATTAAATGATAAAATAAAGATAATAACTATAAAGAGTAGAGAGATAGAAGTTTTACGAGGTTCGGTTCTGAGGCCTACATCTATGAACAGAATATAAAAACTTCACAATAGACTGTAGATTACAACTCTCTCTTTACTTTCAATAAGAGAATAATGAGACTCTTTCTCTTGATCTAGATGAACTCTTTAGTAGAGAATCCGTAGAAAATTTTAATAGTATAGATATGATAGTTATGATAAATGATAAATTTATAATTAATTGGTAATGAATAAATGATTAGAATTGGATTTTAACTACAAAATTAATGATTATGATTAGATGTCGTCTACTAAATCAATAGTTATCATCAAATCCTTCGTTTATATAAAACACGGGGAGTCACCATTTTTAATTTAAAATATGGTCAACCACTAAATGTGGCCCAATAGATAGTAATGGTATTCCGACTTTTTCTTTCTTTTTTTTTTGTTTTTTTCAAAAAAGTAGTGTCCCGGCTTTTGATGAAAAATTAAATATCTTGTGAGGCCACCTTGCAAGTCTAATAAAACCTGGTAGTTGATAATATTATTTATTTTTAGAGGAAAATTTCAGAACTGATCTTCCATTATATATATATATATATATATTTGGTCTTTGACCTCTTCCATTATATTACGTCAACATCCTCTGGCTATATAAGAAACACTCATTTCATCTTAGTTCTTCATCACCACTTCCATTTTCTTCTTCAAATTATTATTTCATTCTGAAATTAACATGGCTCAGCAAGGTCCTCCTCCTCACGTGATGTATGTTGAACATGAGATCAACTGCCCAGCTGACAAGTTCTATGATCTGATGAAGAACCATCTCACTCAGCTTCCTCATGTCTTCCCTGAGATATACAAGAATGCTGAGGTCCTTGAAGGAGACGGAAAGAATTTGGGCTCTGTCCGCCAATGGACTTACCTGATTCGTAAGCATGGCTCAATTGAACAAATTATATATATATTTTTTACATGATCAATCTACTTCATCCAAATAAACATTTAATATTTCGTAGTTAATTAAATGGGAACTAATTGAGATCCAAGTTACTCAACAAGATAAAGCAAGAAACAGGTGGATTTGGTTCTTATAATTAATTTATAAATCGATTTGTTGATTGTTACAAATTTTTGAGATGTGATCAAATTATTTCTTGTGTGTTTTGATGAGTATTGCATGATTATAATTGCAGATAGTGCTTCTGATGAACTTCTGACCGTGAAAGAGAAGTTGATTGAAGTTGATGACGAGAACAGGTGCCTGACATTAAGTGCAATTGGAGGGGATCTGATGAAGATGCACAAGCAATTTGATGTGAAGGTTACAACGACTCCAAAGGGCAATGGGAGCCTTGTGAAATGGCATATTATATACGAAAGAATAAATGAGAACGATCCCCATCCTGATCCTTACCTTGAGATCTTTAACAATGTCACCAAGAAATATGATGCTCACTATCACAAGGAATGAAGAATTAATATGGATGAGTGATCACCCAGTACTACTGCTCTATCCTTGATTAATATTTATATATATGTTGCCGTTAAATATAATTGTGAACTATTGTACAATTTTTATGCAGCTTGAGATGTATGTGTTTGAACGTTTTCCTGCTCGCTCATGATCTTGTAATGCGCTGGGTGTGGTGTGAAGTTATTGTATTTGCCTATTTCTCCTCCTGTTGTTGCTATGTTGAAAATAATGAAATCTACCTATGTGTATGTACTATTGAGTATATATGTAAAGGGTATTATAAAGGCCATTTCC
This sequence comes from Paratinospora sagittata, assembly GCA_035771175.1. Lineage (NCBI taxonomy): Eukaryota > Viridiplantae > Streptophyta > Magnoliopsida > Ranunculales > Menispermaceae > Paratinospora > Paratinospora sagittata. The sequence goes on along the minus strand of CM069592.1, from coordinate 1,911,877 downwards.
CCACTAGGCCTTTTGAGTGACTTAATATATATATAAAACCTTTAGATTTTTAATTTCCACAGCCCTATGCCCGTTATAGAACTTCATAAATATGGACTGAAAATAAATGTGGACTTCGTTTGAACAATTTTTTTTTTTTTTTTTGTAGGACTTTGATTTATATATTATTTGATTATGTCAAACATATTGGCTGGACAAATAACATTATAATTTTGTCACACGATGACTATGTTTTGTACACATTTTTTTAATTTTTATTAGACTATTATGTGTTGTTGGCTGCTTAAATTCACTACACTATCCTTATGATTTTGCTATGACTCAAGAGTATTTAAATTAAGAATACTAGCTATTTGATCCAAATTGCACCTGCCCGGGCTTCAAAATATTGCTATGTTATTTTAGAAGAAGACATTAATTATAAGGGTATGGTTAATGAAATATTGACCGAGCCATAGGTCAGTGTCGGGTGGGATGATAGACATTTATATCAATTATAATATACAAATTAATCACCAAACCCATGATTATTTCTCTAATTTATCTATGAAAAAAGTTTTACTGATTTAGAGAGATATACACAAATTAATTAGTGATGATCATAAAATGACAATACACTTTTTAAAAAAGAATCCCACCAACTCTCCCTTATATCTTGAAGGAGCAATTTTATGGTTGACACTAAATTCATAGCATTCAAAATATCTTAAGATTTTGATTGCAAAGCTTGACAAAGCATATTAGATATTCCAAAGATCTCATGCAACAACAAGAAGATAAACACAAAATCAAAGGATCTCAAATTTTTATATGCACTTTTGGCTTCGCTGTATTGTTGCTTAGTCCAAAGTCAATCAACTTGTCAAGCAATGTAGAAATTGAACTCAACATTTTAATCAATCCACCAATAGCCTTATAATGGAAACTTCAACGAGTAGCTCCAGGTCATTGCAAGGTGCGCATTTAATTTGCTTTGTCTCAAGTTCGCCTACACATTCTTATAAGCAATTGAAGACGCTACTATACCATTTTCACAGTCAATCCAGATATTTTCACGAAAAAAAACAATGAAAATAAATTTCCAAATAATATTTTCACTAGTTTTTAATTTCAATTTTCTACTGAAACATATATCAATTTTATTAAAAATATAAAACATTCCTAAAATTATTCTGTCCACATCGACACATGTAAAATCAATCATGTTACCATTCAACTACCTTCGATAGGTATTTTATCAAAGCATATCCAAAAATCATGATCTTAACATCAAAATGTCCGAAATTGATAGATCTATCTTTCTACAGTCTCAAACCGGAGTTTCATCGGGTTTTAATGGAGTTTCAAAGGTTTAAAATATCAAATCTAAAGGTTCCAAAGGAATCCAAGATCAAATCTAACTTCTAATAGTTATAAAACTACAAACTAACTAATAAATTCAATATAACCATATATTTAAGGTTCCTACAGCCTAAGAAGTGTTTTCCAACCTTCCTAGCAGATTTTCATTCAAGTTTGGTCAAAATCCCAATTTTTTAAAATGCCCTAAAACGGCTCCCACAACTAAATTACTTCGAAAGAAACGTTATATCTAGCTTAGATATAAATTTCACGAAAAAATATAATGAAAAACAGTTACCGTGGGTCCCGATTCGGCAAAAATCCCGCATTCACCCTTTTTTTTTTATCTTCCTTCTCTTCGTTCTCTCTTTCTCTGTTCCTTTCTTCTCTTTTTTTTTTAATATTTCACGTTTGAAAGATATGAGAGAATGAGATAAGTGAAATAATGATAGATTATAATAGTTTATAATATTTTATAATATCAAGGTCATTTATATCATCTTATAATAATATCATCTTATAATCTATTGATAGTATGACATTTAATAATACAATCTACTTAATTTATGTATGTTTATACACATATACGTTTAATTCCTACATATGTATACATATACGTATACGTATCCATCAACGTAAGTGTATAATTAAAACTATGGGGTGTTACACGAAGATACCGCAACAACCATTTCACTGCATGCCAATGTTATTTTCTAAGATTTGCCATATATCTGCTAACAACACTCACTGCATGTGAAATGTTAGGCCTAGTGCACACCATAGCATACATTAAGCTACCCACTGCACCAGCATATGGAACATGACTCATGGACTCATGTTTTTCATCGGTGCTCGGAGACATATCTGCAGAAAGTCAAAAATGAGCTGCCAATGGAGTACTCACAGGCTTAGAGTTCTCCATTCCAAGCCTTGAAAGCATTTTCTCCAAGTACTTCTTCTGTGACAGATATAACTTGCCCTTTTTCCTTTTTCTATGTACCTTCATACCAAAAATCTTCTTAGCTACACCCAAATCTTTCATCTCAAACTCCTTGCTCAGCTGAGATTTTAACATGTTGATCTTATCCATGCTCTTAGTAGGAATTAGCATGTCATCAACATACAAGAATAAATAAATATAAGAGCCATCAAAAAGCTTCAGAAAGTAGACACAATTGTTACTCCTTGTGTATCCCTGTCTGATCATGAAAATGTCAAACTTCTTATACCACTGTCTAGGTGACTGTTTAAGCCCATATAAGGACTTCTTCAGTTTGCACACATGATTAGTCTTACCAGCAACCTCAAAACCTTTAGGATGCCTCATGTAGATTGTCTCATCCAAGTCCCCATGCCAGAAAACAATCTTGACATCTAGTTGTTCTGACTCTAAATCAAACAATGTAACCAATGCCAACAACACTCTGATAGAAGTGTGTTTCACATTAGGAGAAAATATTTCATTGTAATCCACGCCTTCTTTTGAAGCATACCCTTTGGCAACCAATCTTGCCTTGTATCTAACACTGTCAGAACCTGGATGACAATCTTTCATGGAATACACTAATTTGCAGAATGTAAAAACTTTACCATAGACTGTAAATTACAACTCTCCCTTTACTTTTAAGAAGAGAACAATGAGATTCTATCTCTTGATCTAGAGAAACTTTTTAGTAGAGAACTCATTGAGAATTTTGATCGTTTAGATCTGAATAAATTAAATTAAATTCAGAGCCTCTATTTATAGTTATGATATATGACAAACTTCTAATTAATTGGTAATGAATAAATGACTACGATTAAATTTCAACTACCAGATTAATTGTTAAGATTAGATTTTATTTATCAGATCAATGGTTAAGATTAAATTATTTATTTTTTATAAAACATGCGAGTCACCATTTTATTTTTTTTTCCTTTTTTAATTTAAAAAATAGTAATGGTATCCCGGCTTCTTTTTTTTTTTAATCGAGGCCACCTTGCAAGTCTAATAAAAACTGGTAGTTGATAATATTATTTATTTTTAGAGGAATATATATATATATATTTTGGTGTATGATCTCTTCCATTGTATAAGTCAACATTCACGTGGACCACCTCATTGGATCGTAAGGCGGTGGCCTCTGGCTATATAACAGAAACACTCATTTCATCTTAGTTCATCATCACCACTTGCATTTTCTTCGTCAAATTATTATTTCATTATGAAATTAACATGGCTCGGCAAGGTCCTCCTCCTCACGTGATCGATGCTGAACATGAGATCAATGTTGATTTAGTCCACCTCATGCATAGCCGCCATCAATAGTCAACAAATGCACGAAATGAATAGTCAAATTCATCAAGCTGCATGGGCGCGTGGGCTGGTTGCATGAAACACGTGGGCGAAATCTTCTTATTGTAGCTTTATAAATAGAGCTCTGTTTCTCCTTGTAAAACATTCCCGTGAATACAATAGTTGCCTCCCGTGGACGTAGGTATTTTTGCCGAACCACGTTAAACTTTGGTTGTCTTGATTTTCTTCCATGCTTTCGCATAACAAATTGGTATCAGAGATTAGGTGAAGCTTTGGAAGAAAACGGACACTCGATCGAATTTTTTCGAGATTTCATTGAAAAATTTGAGATTCTGTATCAGTGATCGGAATTGTTTTCTGATCATCCGTGGAGGTAGCTCTCGTTTCCAGGAATCCAACGCAATAAACGGCGAGAAAAACGAACAAGAAACGAGTCCCCGGGAGCCATTCGAAGTCTAAGAAAAATCTCTGTAAATTTTCTCTTTTCAGTGCGCAGGGAAGAAGAAGCCGGGTGAAGAAGACGGATCAGACCCTGATCCGACCCGACCCGCCTGTTCTACGGGCCTTACTATTCAATCCGGCCCACTGTTCATCGGCCCAATCAGCCCAGATCCAACTTGGCCCAGTCATTCAGCCCGCTACTGTTCATGAGTCTGCCACTATTCATTCCAGCCCGCACTGTTCGGCCCACTATTCATTTCAGCCCGCACTGTTCGGACCGTGCTGTTCATCCAGCCCAACTGTTCATCCAGCCCAACTGTTCATCCGATACACTATTCATCCGACACTGTTCATAAGCCCAGTCTTTTCGGCCCGTCACTGTTCATACAGCCCGATACTATTCATCCGGCTAATTTTTTGTCTGATTTCAGCAAAGTCAGACTCGTTTCCACCATTTTTGACCGTTCCGGACGCAGCCGTGCAATCTGTTTCTGCAGATTCAGCTCCTAAGTTATTGATATAGCTTAGTTGGAGTTGTTTATCATTTTTTGAGCACTTTTCGGCGTCATACATATTTTCGGTCTTAATGACGGAGGAACTCCCAACCACAAGCAGGCCTTGGAAAAGAAGTTCGATGACCAACGCAAAGTTCGAGGTGGAGAAATTCAACGGCACCAACAACTTTGGCATGTGACAATGCGAAGTTCAAGATCTACTATTCAGGGAAGGATCACATATTGCCTTGGAAGCCAAGCCCAAGGATATGTCCGATGATGATTGGAATTTTGTGAATCGTCAAGCTTGTGGCACAATCCGACTCTGTTTGGCGAAGGATCAGAAGTACTTTGTCATGAAAGAGACTATGGCAATAAGTCTCTGGAAGAAACTAGAGGACAAATACATGACGAAAAGCGTAGAGAACCGCCTCTACCTGAAGAAGAAGCTCTATCGTTTTCAGTACAAGGAAGGTACTCCCATGAGTGAGCATCTTGATAAATTCAACAAGATTCTTGCTGATCTACTAAATCTTGATGTTGACCCTCTTGATGAGGATAAAACCCTATTGTTGTTAAACTCTTTGCCTGAAAGTCATGAACATTTAACAACAACTTTGCTATATGGTAAAGATGAGGTTAAATTCAGTGATGTTTCAAATGCTTTGGTGAACAACGAGTATCGAAGGAAGGACCAACGCGATCATAAGGAAGCATCACCAGCAGCCTTGACGGTATCCAGAGGCAGGGCTAACAACAGATCTGATAGATCCAGTGGGCGAGGCCAATCTCGCTCAAAGTCACAAGGACCTTCATCACGTCAACGTCTTGCAAAGGATGAATGTGCCTATTGTCACCAAAAGGGGCACTGGAAGAAAGATTGTCCAAATAAGGACAAGACAACTGCAAATGTGGCACAAAAGGCTGAAGAAGATTCTGCCTTCTCCGTTTCATCTATAGACAATCAGTCTGATAGATGGATATTAGATTCCGGCTGTTCCTATCATATGTGTCCGAATCGACATTGGTTCTCCAAACTAGATGAGTTCGATGGAGGAGTCGTGCTAATGGGCAACAACAATACCTGTTAAACAAAGGGTATTGGAACTATACCCCTAAAGATGCATGACGGTACAACAAGACGGCTCACGGACGTCAGATATGTCCCAGATCTAAAGAAAAATCTGATCTCCCTAGGAGTCCTTGATTCCAGCGGTTATAAGGTAACCATTGAAGGTGGAGTTCTGAAGGTTGTACGTGGAGCATTCTTGGCCATGAAGGGTACTCAGAAAGGAAATCTTTATTTCCTTGACGGACACACAACAATCGGAAGTGTCTCAGCTTGCACCAGTTCTAGTGATGTTTCATCAGACACTTCCCGACTTTGGCACATGCGGCTCGGACATGTTGGAGAGAAGTCTCTTCAAACCTTGATAAAGCAAGGCTCTCTAAAAGGTGCAAAGACCGGGAAACTTGACTTCTGCGAGCAGTGTATCTTAGGCAAGCAGACGAGAGTTAAGTTTGGAACTGTCATCCACCGCACAAAAGGAACATTGGATTATGTTCATACCGACGTTTGGGGACCCTCTCAAAATGCTTCATTGGGAGGTAAACGTTGGTTTGTTACTTCATTGATGATTTCTCACGCTGTGTTTGGGTTTATACCATGAAGCATAAAGATGAAGTGCTAGATATCTTTCTTATATGGAAGAAAATGGTAGAAACCCAAACGGGAAGGAAGATTAAGAGGCTCAGATCTGATAATGGAGGAGAATACAAGTCAGACCCATTTCAGAAATTTTGTGAGAATGAAGGGATTGTCAGACATTTCATAGTCCCAGGCACGCCACAACAAAACGGTGTTGCTGAACGCATGAATCGTACTTTGGTAGATAAAGTTCGCTGCATGTTATCTCATTCTGGACTGAGCAAGGCATTTTGGGCTGAAGCTTTGTCATATGCCTCTCATATCATCAATCGACTTCCTGCAACAGCACTAGATGGCAAAACTCCCAAGGAGGTATGGTCTGGACACCCCGTTTCAGATTATGATTCTCTGCGCATTTTTGGATGCACTGCATATTTCCATGTGAAGGAATCCAAACTGGATCCTAGGTCCAAGAAAGCAATTTTCATGGGCTTTAGTGAAGGAGTTAAGGCTTTCCGACTATGGAACCCTAAAACAAAGACAATTGTAAAAAGTCGAGATGTAACTTTTGATGAATCTGTGATGTCAAAGCATACAGTTTCTGATAAAGAAAATAGAGATCCAGATTTGCCTCAGCAGGTGGAGTTAGATATTCCAGTAACTCCTGGCAAGTCAGCAGAGATATCCAACTATCCTGAAGAAGACGAGGAGGAAATCTCAGTTGAGGTGGAGGCTCCAGGACCAGACATCAGTCAACAACCAGAATTAATTGCCACCAGTCGACCAAGAAGAGAAATCCGCAAACCGGCTCGGTACACTGACATGGTTGCATATGCATTACCAGTCACCGGAGATGATATTCCATACAATTACAAAGATGTTAGTCAGAGTATGGAAAGTGAAAAGTGGAAAATGGCAATGAATGAGGAGATGACATCACTCCATCAGAATCAGACGTGGAAGTTGGTTCCACTTCTGAAAGGAAAGAAACCAATTGGCTGCAAATGGGTTTTCGCTAAGAAGGAAGGCTCTCCCAGCACAGACGATATCCGGTACAAAGCCAGACTGGTAGCAAAAGGCTACGCTCAGAGGGAAGGAATTGACTACAATGAGGTATTCTCACCTGTTGTTAAGCATTCGTCAATTCGAATATTATTGGCTTTGGTTGCACAATTTGATCTCGAGTTAGCCCAACTCGATGTCAAAACTGCTTTTCTGCATGGTAATTTGGAAGAGGAGATATATATGTCTCAACCAGAAGGATTCAAAGTACCAGGAAGAGAAAATTGGGCTTGCAAGTTGAGCAAGTCATTGTATGGCCTGAAGCAGTCACCGAGACAGTAGTACAAGCGATTTGACAGCTTCATCCAAGGGCAGAAATATACCCGGAGTTAGTTTGATCATTGTGTCTACTATCGCAAACTTCAAGATGGTACATTTATCTATTTGCTTTTATATGTAGATGATATGTTAATCGCATCTAAAAGCAAGGTGGAGATCAACAAGCTGAAGGCTCAATTGAGCTCAGAGTTTGAAATGAAGGACCTTGGAGAGGCGAGAAAAATTCTCGGGATGGAGATAACTCGAGACAGGGCCAAAGGCACAATCTGTTTGACTCAGACTCAGTATTTGAAGAAAGTTCTTCAAACTTTTGGCATTGGCGATGACACAAAACCTGTGAGCACACCATTGGCACCACATTTCAAGCTAAGTTCATCAATGTCACCAAATTCCGAAGATCAGAAGAAGCAAATGGAGAATATTCCATATGCAAATGCAGTTGGTGCCTTGATGTATGCTATGGTGTGTACCAGACCTGACATTTCACATGCTGTTAGTATGGTAAGTCGTTACATGCACAACCCCGGTAAAGGCCACTGGCAAGCAGTGAAGTGGATTCTACGGTATATTCATGGTACTGTAGATATTGGTTTAAAGTTCGAGAGAAATACGAAAAGTTGTAAGCATCTAGTCGGATATGTGGATTCGGACTATGCTGGAGATCTTGACAAGCGCAGATCTACTACTGGTTATGTTTTCACTATGGCAGGAGGACCAGTGAGTTGGAGATCAACACTACAGTCAACAGTTGCTTTGTCTACTACAGAAGCAGAGTACATGGCAGTAACGGAAGCTTTCAAGGAAGCAATCTGGTTTTATGGATTGACTAAAGACTTGGGAATTGTGCAGAAGAATGTTGAAGTTTTCTGTGACAGCCAGAGTGTCATTTGTTTGGCAAAGAACCAAGTTCATCACAGTCGAACGAAGCATATTGATGTTCGTTTTCATTTTATTCGAGAAATAATAGAAGAAGGAATATTCTTCTACAAAAGATCAAGACTGCAGATAACCCTGCAGATATGCTTACAAAGGTAGTTACAGGAATCAAGTTCCAACATTGTTTGGACTTGATCAACATCTCACGAGCTCCAAGTGCCTAAAGGCACTAATGGAGGCAGCAACAGTTTTTTGAAGGAAGCTTGCTATCCGCAGAAAGATTGTAGGTGTGAAGGAGTCTTGTTCCACATGAGGTGGAGGTGGAGATTTGTTGGTTTAGTCCACCTCATGCATAGCCGCCATCAATAGTCAACAAATGCACGAAATGAATAGTCAAATTCATCAAGCTGCATGGGCGCGTGGGCTGGTTGCATGAAACACGTGGGCGAAATCTTCTTGTTGTAGCTCTATAAATAGAGCTCTGTTTCTCCTTGTAAAACATTCCCGTGAATACAATAGTTGCCTCCCGTGGACGTAGGTATTTTTGCCGAACCACGTTAAACTTTGGTTGTCTTGATTTTCTTTCATGCTTTCGCATAACAATCAACTGCCCAGCTGACAAGTTCTATGATCTGATGAAGAACCATCTCACTCAGCTTCCTCATGTCTTCCCTGAGATATACAAGAGTGCTGAGGTCCTTAAAGGAGACGGAAAGAGTTTGGGCTCTGTCCGCCAATGGGCTTACCTGATTCGTAAGCATGGCTCAATTGAACAATTTTTTTTTTTTTTTACATGATCAATCTACTTCATCCAAATAAACATTTAATATTTCGTAGTTAATTAAATGGGAACTAATTGAGATCCAAGTTACTCAACAAGATACAACAAGAAACAGGTGGATTTGGTTCTTATAATTAATTTATAAATCGATTTGTTGATTGTTACAAATTTTTGAGATGTGATCAAATTATTTCTTGTGTGTTTTGATGAGTATTGCATGATTATAATTGCAGATAGTGCTTCTGATGAACTCCTGACAGCGAAAGAGAAGTTGATTGAAGTTGATGACGAAAACAGGTGCCTGACATTAAATGGAATTGGAGGGGATGTGATGAAGATGCACAAGCAATTTGATGTGAAGGTTACAACGACTCCAAAGGGTAATGGGAGCCTTGTGAAATGGCATATTATATACGAAAGAATAAATGAGAACGATCCCCATCCTGATCCTCACCTTGAGATCTTTGGCAATATCACCAAGAAATATGATGCCCACTATCACAAGGAATGAAGAATTAAGATGGATGAGTGATCACCCAGTACTACTGCTCTATCCTTGATTAATATTTATGTATATGTTGCCGTTAAATATAATTGTGAACTATTGTACAATTTTTATGCAGCTTGAGATGTATGTGTTTGAAGGTTTTCCTACTCGCTCATGATCTTGTAATGCGCTGGGTGTGGTGTGAAGTTATTGTATTTGCCTATTTCTCCTTTTGTTGTTGCTATGTTGAAAGAATGTTAGCAACTCTGTTAGCAAGAATGTTGAACAACTTTTGATTATCGGGTGATGTGTTCTTAACATTTTGTGTAGCATTTTCTAAAACAATCCCACCAATTTCTTCATTTAGTCTTCTTTGCAATTTTATCATCTCAATAAAGTTTTCACGATTAGTAGAATTGATGGACTAGTCATGACCTCGAAATGCACACCCTTCCATTGCTAGCCACTTTATCGACACTAATGAGGTCTTAAGCCTTAATCGATTTTGTGGAATTTCTTAAAAAGAGAGTTTATTCATGACTTTGTTGATATATTGTGATGAATGTTGCAAGTTTCTCCACCTTTGCATGTTATGACAATGTTTTGAATTATGATCCCCCTTGTGTTGTACAAATGTTTTGAATAACTTGACTCACTTGATTAGTGATGTAACACCCCATAAATTTAATTAAATATATACGTTGAAGTACGCGTATATGAAGATGTATAATACACGTATTTTATACGTATGAGCTAAATATACACGTGATAATACACGTAGTTGATACTTATGCGCTAAATATACGCGTGTATGATTAGTAAATAAATAAAATTATGTGATGGAGTTGAAGTAAATTGATTAATTTATGGGGTTGGTTAACAAAAATGTGGATTTGATTATGATTGAATGAATTTAATGAAATTTGATGGAGGAGTTAGTTAATAAAGGGAGTCACGGTGCATGGAATCATTTGTAAATATAAATCTAAATAAAATAAAAATAATAATAAAATAAAAAAATAAAATATTCTAGTTGCATCCAACGTGGGATGCAACTAGAATAAAAGAAAACAAAAAAAATAAAAATAAAATAAAAAACAAAAAAATGAAATGAAAAGAGAAAGGAGTTGCAGAAGCAGAAAGGAAGAAGAACGGGCAGACAGAGAGAAAGGAAAGAAAGGAAGGAAGAAAGAAGGGGAAACGGCGGAGATCCGAACTTGTGGTAAGCTATTTTTGTTCTTTTTCGTCGTAAAATTACTATCTAAGCTAGATGTAACGATTCTAGAGAACTAATTTTGACTGTGGGAGCCGTTTTACGGCGTTTTGACAAATTGGGGTTTTGACCCCAACGTGAATGAAAACCTGCTAGGAAGGTAGAAAAACACTCCCTGGACTGTTAGAAACCCGAATATGTGGTTAGATTCAATTTTATGATTTTTGGAGCCGTTGGACAATTTTAATACAATTTGCATCTTTTGGATGAATAGTAAATATAAATGGTAAATAGTAAATAGTGAATAGTGAATAGTGAATAGTAAATATAAATAGTGAATAGTGAATAGTAAATGTGAATAGTGAATAGTGAATAGTGAATAGTAAAAGTGAATAGTAAAAAAAATGAATAGTCCTGTGAACAGTGAGTTGATATTTTAGTAGCTACCGAAATGGTAAATGATGATTCTCATGATAATCTATGGTCATTTCAGTGTTTAAATTGAGAGCTTAAGGGCATGGATAAACGCTCTTGAGGAAGCCCTATTGTTGCTCGATTTTAGCAGTTGAATTAGAAAACCCGTGTAACCACTGTGAGTATAGTTTCCTTGATTTGGTTCTTGTATGACATTGTACGCATATAAACTGTTTGATTGTATGCATGTGATATTATATATAAAACGCATTGAGTTTTATGGATCATGCAAACTGATTTTAGCATTGGAGTTTGTAATGATGAGGCTTTGCGATTCCTCATCGTCATTTCGTTAGGAATTAGACCCGAATGAGGTTTTGCGAGTCCTCATTATCAATAGGTCTGTCCTAACAAGGGTTACGATCCTTGAAATGACTAATTGGGTAATAAGAAGCTGTGTCTACCTTGTACGGCCATACAAGGGATAGACCCGCTCTCTTGCCTTGCGGAGGAGGGAGATTGTGCATTGTGTTATTGAAAATTATGCAATTTATGTTGTTGACATGTACAATATATTTGTTGAATGATGCATGTGTTGAATAAGTGTTTGAAATGATTTTAAATGTCATATTTCTATAAATGTATATAATTGCCATCTCAAGAACTATATTCACTGAGCTGTTGATTGCTCACCCCATTTCCTCCAATATTTCAGGTATTGAGTCGAAGGAAAAAGGACACTCTGTGAGTGAGTCTGGTATGTGTATGTCTGCTTGGAGGAAATAACTTTTTGTTATTTTGATATGTATACTTATCACACATTATATATATATATATGTATTATCATCTAGATGGGATGTGTGGGCATATATATAACTTAAGATATTTGATGAGGAAATGAAAATGTGATGTATGAATGATTGGGATGATTATAGATATCTGGATTTGATTTGTGGTCTATTAGAAAAAAAAAAAAATTTATGTACATTTTGGGAAGGTTTGTGAGAGTACGTGAAGGCTGACAGTGTATTGTATACTGTATACGGATATGTACAGTGTATAATACGCTGTGCCGGTCATGACGTCAGCCTACGTCAGGGGCGTCGTGACAATATTGGTATCAGAGCCTAAGTTTAAAATTCTTAAAAAGATAAAAGCTTTATGATATTATGATTGTTTGTATGGGTATACATATGGGTAGTCCTATTATGTGGAGCCTAATCCAATAGGTTATCTTGACTGAGAATCACCTGTGTCGGTGAATTTCATATTTGGAAACGAACAGTCAAGATTAACATTGGAAAAGTGCTGATCAAGAAAGGATCAGAAGGCTGAAAGAAAAAGAGCTGGATGTAATCCAGTGAGAATAAATTATATAGCTTATATATGGCTAGGAACTACCCAACAACAACGAAATGCACAGCTTATGAGCTTGTGGCAAAGTTGTAATGTGAGAAAGACAGAGGCTTGCACCATGTATAGCTCCAGATGTGGGTGCTAATGGTGTGAGTACTTCGGTAAAAACATATATAGTTGATACTGAAGTCAAAAATAAAATAAATAGAAGGTCTCAAGAATAAGCCAGATGAAATGAAAAGATGTGAAAGGTATGAAAACTTTCAGGAGAAGATACTCTCATATCTTAACTAGCAGTCTGATAGTAGACGGAATAAAGAATTTGCGACTTTGAGTGGAGACCATCTTAGAGAATGATTAAGTCCCTGAAAATGATAAAGCAAGTTAGCTAAGTTTAAGCTAACTGATGATAAGAGATTATAGAAATTGGGTTAAGGACTCCTGAGATGATTAAGACATGAGATTAATTAACGACGCTATTTTATAAGAGCTTCTATCATCATGCTGAAATTGATTTAAGGCATGAAAAAGTTTATCTTGTTAAACTGTAGTGACATGCCTAACCATAAATACAAACATGAATTCAATAGACTGGTACAGTTTATTTTTGGAATGATCACTATGGATATTCTGAGACTGATAAGGATCTAGAATAAATTTTGGAATCCTATACGGCAGGTTTGGTAATTGTTGCGTTATACCTATATGTGCAAGTTGTTAGGCGGACTATAAATTTTGGGTCAGCGAAAGCTGCAGTGAAAATGTGAACCCCAGCAATAGTGAGATAGCTTGCACTGTCGTTAGAAGCCAAGTCATCAACACCAGTGTTAGGTAAAAAAGGAGGAATAAGGAATGTAAGGATATGTTTGGGATAATAATATGAAATTGAAGATAAGTGAAACATTGAGTAAGGTTGAGAGTTTGGCAGTATTGGGTCAGGTACTAACCCAATAAAAATGGGAAAAAGAAAAGTGATGTTAACGAATTATGAAAACCAGAATTGGTTTCCATTGCCTGAGCAGGAGTCCCAAACTGCGTACATTGTATCTCGACCTATGATTGTCGATTATCAGTCTGAAAAAAAAAAAAAAAAAAAAACACGAGATGTGTTAATCTCCAGTTAGTTGATATGGAATGCTCCAGTAAATTTTATCAATGTGACTCCACCAGATTTTAGAGAATAAATTAAAGTAAATACAAAACCAGATCCAAAGATGAGTAAGCCGTTGATAACATGTATGATCAATATTTGGTTATGGTGTATATTCTGATGTGTTGTTAGATCTACCTGGTCCTTTATCTCTGGTGATATGGTAGACATATTGTATTATCTTCTGTTAAAAGAATGCATCATTGATTGTGGGTATGCCTACAGAAGAAAGAATCTATCATGATATGATTAGCAAAGATTATGTGTAATAACTATGAGAGTCATCAAGTAATTATGGGCTCTAGAATCTGAAATTTTTGGAATTGGATGCTTTGTGAGTATGATTGGCTGGTAAACTCTCATGCTAGGTGGAGCGTCAATCCGAAAAGAAGTAATATGTGGCATAAGTGAAAAAAAAAAAGAATTCATTTTGAATCTCGAGAAATTTATACCTTTAAAATTGTCTCTCTAAGATAAGCTAGTTATTGACGAGGACATGGAGAATATGACTAGTACAAAGCCATTTAGAGTAACATAATAAGGCATGCAGTTGATTTAAAATTCCTGTGGTGAGTAGGTATATTGGTGTATTCTCTGATGAATTATGAAATTTGCCACCTGGACAGGAGATTGATATCATATAAAACTGATGCCAGTATAAGATGTATCTCAATTCCTTCATATAAAGAGTACCTGAGGAATTGTGAGGATTTAAGGTGTATGTAAACGTGTTAATGAGCAAAAGATTTATTGCCCTTGATATGCCACCTTGGAGAGCATTTGTGATGAAATATGTTTAAGTATGAATTACGGTTAACTGAGCAGGGTGACAACAAAGAATGAATATCCTTTACCATGGATAGATGGTCGAATTCGATTACCAAATTCTCATTAAGATCATTTGGAGATCTAGGCACCATCAGATAAGAATTCGAGAAAAGGATGTAATGCAGACTGTTGTAAGACAAGATATGGGTAATATGAAATGTTGGTATCCTTGATTAATGTGTCAATCACGTTATATGATTGATGCAGTGGGTATATGAACCATATCTTGAGTACATAGTCTTCGATGATGATATATGAAATTGTCCCAAGAAAAATGAGAGGAGCATGAATAGCACCTCGGAATTATCTTGTAGTCACTGAGAGAGCACCGATGGAGTGCTAAGCCCGGTGAATATGAGTGTTGAATATAAAGGAGATGTGAATTTTTGGATCACGTGACTAGTTTAAATAGTATCTTCAAGGATGCTGGGAATGTCAAAGTAATCATAGAACTATTAAAACTGATTTAAATGATGGAAATCAGAATTTATCTGGTCTTAGTAGTATGTTATAGAAAGTGCGTGGAAAGATCCTTGAAGCTATCTGTTCCACTCACGAAACGAAGCCAGATGAATGCTATAAAATGTGTTGACCGTTGTGCATGGGGAAGCTCTCACAGTATTAAATGTTGTGACTAGTTTCAGAACCTGGAAGTAATTGTGATTGATGAATATCACGTCCAGATCTGGGTTGTGGATTGATACAAAAAAATATGTTAATTACTTGTGTCTCCAGATATTTCGCGAATAACTATCCTGAGAGTGTCTAGTAATTTGTTGGTAGTTATTTTGACATAATGAGAGTATTGCCTCTATAATAAAAAGGTCACACTATTTTCAGATTTTAAGAGTCTGAAGTAATTATTTGAACGGAAAGAAACTGAATATGAGGTAATAAATGTGGCAAGAATTCCCGAAGGATTTGATTTTATATTGAATGATTATCCTGGGAAAGGCCAATATGTTGCTGAGGCATTGAGCAGGACACATGTTGAAACTAGAGTAACATCTATCAGTTAACCATACATGGAGATTGTTTGTGAGTGAGAGTTACAGTTATGCGTGTACTCTCTATTACTCCATGTGTTGATATTTGTGCTCGGATGCATGTTCAGCTAATTGATACTCATATTCAGAGAGAAAAAGTTATGATGAGACGAGTATGATATTAGTATGAAAGATTATGGATTGTGTTAAATGAAGATGGGATTCAAATGGTATCTTATGGGTTATGGGTAGATATGATACCATCTGGATGACCATTAGAGGACTGATAAGTCTGTGTATTTTTCCAATGAACACCAGAATTCTTTTGATAGACTGAGCAGATTGTATATGTGTGAGATATGGAGATTTTATGGGAGTACTCAGATATTTGTCATGTCGGATTAAGATCCGAAGATTGTGTCGAGATCTGATATATGATGCAGACTCGATTTGGTACTCATCTCCTTCTCAGTGTGATATGTACTCTCAGAATGGTTGACAGACTGAGAGAGTGACTTTGATGCTTGCGAGCATGCTCGGGTCTGGTATACGTGAATTTTGGTGAACGTTGGAAGGAATACTTTATGTGTGTAAACTTATATGTATAAGCAACTATGATAATAGCATAACGATGGCACTTGATAATAAGCCTTATAGATCTCCAACTTGTTGATTTGAAAGTATGGAGTTATTGTTCTTGGTGCCACAGGATATCATTAAATACACAAGGTTGTTATCTTGTGACTGACTAAATTTTGCTAAGGGTCTTACCACAGAAAGGCCAAATGAGATTTGGAATGAAAAGAAAGCTCGCATTTGTTGGACCATGAGAGATCCTTGAGAGGATAGGTCCATTGGCTTACCGATTTGCTCTACTGTCACAGTTGCTAGGTGTCCATACTATTTTCTCTATATTGATGTTGAGGAAATGTCATTCGGATTCCATATATGTTATGGATATAACTCAACGCTAAGTTGGGGAGGATACCATGTATCAAGAAGAGCAAACATGGAAGTGGAAGATAAAATGCGGGAGCAGTTTTCTAGGATTGTGTATCACTTGAGGAATCGTCCTTTCTAAATTTCGAGGACGAAATTCCTTAAGTTGGGGAGATTGTAACACCCCATAAATTTAATTAAATATATACGTTGAAGTACGCGTATATGAAGATGTATAATACACGTATTTTATACGTATGAGCTAAATATACACGTGATAATACACGTAGTTGATACTTATGCGCTAAATATACGCGTGTATGATTAGTAAATAAATAAAATTATGTGATGGAGTTGAAGTAAATTGATTAATTTATGGGGTTGGTTAACAAAAATGTGGATTTGATTATGATTGAATGAATTTAATGAAATTTGATGGAGGAGTTAGTTAATAAAGGGAGTCACGGTGCATGGAATCATTTGTAAATATAAATCTAAATAAAATAAAAATAATAATAAAATAAAAAAATAAAATATTCTAGTTGCATCCAACGTGGGATGCAACTAGAATAAAAGAAAACAAAAAAAATAAAAATAAAATAAAAAACAAAAAAATGAAATGAAAAGAGAAAGGAGTTGCAGAAGCAGAAAGGAAGAAGAACGGGCAGACAGAGAGAAAGGAAAGAAAGGAAGGAAGAAAGAAGGGGAAACGGCGGAGATCCGAACTTGTGGTAAGCTATTTTTGTTCTTTTTCGTCGTAAAATTACTATCTAAGCTAGATGTAACGATTCTAGAGAACTAATTTTGACTGTGGGAGCCGTTTTACGGCGTTTTGACAAATTGGGGTTTTGACCCCAACGTGAATGAAAACCTGCTAGGAAGGTAGAAAAACACTCCCTGGACTGTTAGAAACCCGAATATGTGGTTAGATTCAATTTTATGATTTTTGGAGCCGTTGGACAATTTTAATACAATTTGCATCTTTTGGATGAATAGTAAATATAAATGGTAAATAGTAAATAGTGAATAGTGAATAGTGAATAGTAAATATAAATAGTGAATAGTGAATAGTAAATGTGAATAGTGAATAGTAAATAGTGAATAGTAAAAGTGAATAGTAAAAAAAATGAATAGTCCTGTGAACAGTGAGTTGATATTTTAGTAGCTACCGAAATGGTAAATGATGATTCTCATGATAATCTATGGTCATTTCAGTGTTTAAATTGAGAGCTTAAGGGCATGGATAAACGCTCTTGAGGAAGCCCTATTGTTGCTCGATTTTAGCAGTTGAATTAGAAAACCCGTGTAACCACTGTGAGTATAGTTTCCTTGATTTGGTTCTTGTATGACATTGTACGCATATAAACTGTTTGATTGTATGCATGTGATATTATATATAAAACGCATTGAGTTTTATGGATCATGCAAACTGATTTTAGCATTGGAGTTTGTAATGATGAGGCTTTGCGATTCCTCATCGTCATTTCGTTAGGAATTAGACCCGAATGAGGTTTTGCGAGTCCTCATTATCAATAGGTCTGTCCTAACAAGGGTTACGATCCTTGAAATGACTAATTGGGTAATAAGAAGCTGTGTCTACCTTGTACGGCCATACAAGGGATAGACCCGCTCTCTTGCCTTGCGGAGGAGGGAGATTGTGCATTGTGTTATTGAAAATTATGCAATTTATGTTGTTGACATGTACAATATATTTGTTGAATGATGCATGTGTTGAATAAGTGTTTGAAATGATTTTAAATGTCATATTTCTATAAATGTATATAATTGCCATCTCAAGAACTATATTCACTGAGCTGTTGATTGCTCACCCCATTTCCTCCAATATTTCAGGTATTGAGTCGAAGGAAAAAGGACACTCTGTGAGTGAGTCTGGTATGTGTATGTCTGCTTGGAGGAAATAACTTTTTGTTATTTTGATATGTATACTTATCACACATTATATATATATATATGTATTATCATCTAGATGGGATGTGTGGGCATATATATAACTTAAGATATTTGATGAGGAAATGAAAATGTGATGTATGAATGATTGGGATGATTATAGATATCTGGATTTGATTTGTGGTCTATTAGAAAAAAAAAAAAAATTTCTGTACATTTTGGGAAGGTTTGTGAGAGTACGTGAAGGCTGACAGTGTATTGTATACTGTATACGGATATGTACAGTGTATAATACGCTGTGCCGGTCATGACGTCAGCCTACGTCAGGGGCGTCGTGACAAGTGATCTAATTTTTTTCCAAAGTATGAAAGAAGAATTTTTCGTGGCTTAGATGAATGACTGTTTGACATTATAACCTAACATTATCAAATAACTTGGTTAAACAATTTGAAATAAAATTTACACACATGAAATAAACACTAAATTTAATTCCCTAATATTATAAAAAAAATCAGTTTTATCTCAAAAGAAAAATAAAAAATCTGTTTTTTTGCTAGATATTTAAAAATAAATTACAACAAATTAAATAAGCAAAGCAGACAAAAAAATAGCCATCACATTTATTCCCTCTGAAATACAACAGTATTTACAGTCACATACTAATTCACTTTTGAATTATTGTATGGATCTTTTTGCTCCAAGACAAACATGGCTACGTCACATTTCAGAGATATGCCAACCGAAACCTCATTATTCGCTATATAATGCAATAAGCATTCTTGACAAAAAAAAAATGCAACTAAGCATTAAAAAAATATTTATAATAAAGATAATCTCGTAACAAAATAGTTATTTGTAATTAAAAAATAATTTAATAGTTAGATTAGAAAATAAAAAAATTCATTGAAATATCAAAAAAATTACAACAAATCAAATGACTAGATGAGCAAACAAAAAAATTATACTCAAAAACATTGGAGAGAAAAAAAGAAAGAAATCAACACGCCGGATTGAGGGATTTGCAAAGAACGCAAGGAGCTCGAAGGGGGGAGGAATTACCACAAAACGTTAACACAACGATCTTTGAAGCCAGAAATACAGTTATCTTGGTTCTCGCCCTCGCATTTGGTCTCACAATCTCTCTCTCTCAGAATCTGTAAAAACCCAAAAAAGATAATAAGTTGAGAAGTAGAAACTGAGAACGAACGACGAAAAAAAAAAGCAAAAAAAAAAAAACTATATTGGAGAGAAAGAAACGATCAAACCTCAAATGGATTGAAACTTTTCTAACAGCGGAGATTGAGCGAGAGATCGAGTGGAGTGATCTAGTGGAGGTCAAGGTCAAGTGGTTTGGTTTATGCGATTTAGGGTTGATTTGTGCGATTTGGAACTCTTTGTGGGATTTGTTTTGTTCGATTTAGGGGTTTAATGCGATTTGGGGGTTTAATAAAAATATGGAGAAAAAAACCGAAATTAAGTGTCGTGGCTCCCATATGAGAAAAAAAGCGACGCTACGCTATTTTTTTTATTTTTTTATTTTGGTTTTTGGGAAAATTTGGTATTTGGGTACAAAGAGATTATATGAGATTTTTTTACAAAATTATTCACTAGGCTAAGTGTATTATAGACTTTTTTATTTTCAAAAAAGCTACTGAGCTATAGCCTAGGATAGCCCCTCAAATGGCTCCACCCGTAGCCCTATGTGTCAATATAAAGATATATGGCCTTCTACCCACTTTTGATTCCAAGTATGAACCCGAGCTATAATTACAACACAAACTTGTAAATAATGATAGGAATGGTATCCCGGCTTTTTCTTTCTTTTTTTTTTTTTTTTTTTTTTTGTTCTTTTTTATCTCAAAAAAATAGTATCCCTGCTTTCGATGAAAAATTAAATATCCTGTGGAGGCCACCTTGCAAGTCTAATAAAAACTGGTAGTTGATAATATATTTATTTTAGAGGAAAAATCTAGAACTGATCTCCCATTACATATATATTGGTCTATGACCTCTTCCATTATATTACGTCAACATTCACGTGGACCAGCTCATTGGATCGTAAGGCGGTGGCCTCTGGCTATATAAGAAACACTCATTTCATCTTAGTTCTTCGTCACCACTTCCATTTTCTTCTGCAAATTACTATTTCATTCTGAAATTAACATGGCTCAGCAAGGTCCTCCTCCTCACGTGATCGATGTTGAACATGAGATCAACTGCCCAGCTGACAAGTTCTATGATCTGATGAAGAACCATCTCACTCAGCTTCCTCATGTCTTCCCTGAGATATACAAGAATGCTGAGGTCCTTGAAGGAGACGGAAAGAGTTTGGGCTCTGTCCGCCAATGGACTTACCTGATTCGTAAGCATGGCTCAATTGAACAAATTTTTTTTTTACGTGATCAATCTACTTCATCCAAATAAACCTTTAATATTTCGTAGTTAATTAAATGGGAACTAATTGAGGTCCAAGTTACTCAACAAGATACAGCAAGAAACAGGTGGATTTGGTTCTTATAATTAATTTATAAATCGATTTGTTGATTGTTACAAATTTTTGAGATGTGATCAAATTATTACTTGTGTGTTTTGATGAGTATTGCATGATTATAATTGCAGATAGTGCTTCTGATGAAGTTCTGACGGTGAAAGAGAAGTTGATTGCGGTTGATGACGAGAACAGGTCCCTGACATTAAGTGCAATTGGAGGGGATGTGATGAAGATGCACAAGCAATTTGATGTGAAGGTTACAACGACTCCAAAGGGTAATGGGAGCCTTGTGAAATGGCATATTATATACGAAAGAATAAATGAGAACGATCCTCATCCTGATCCTTACCTTGAGATCTTTGGCAATATCACTAAGAAATATGATGCTCACTATCACAAGGAATGAAGAATTAATATGGATGAGTGATCACCCAGTACTACTGCTATATCTGTCAAATTCACTACCAATCTTCTCTCCTTTCATATTCGCAACCCAAGTCTATATATTACAAAATACAAAAACTAAAATAATGAAAAGTATTCCTCAAAAGATACAATCATATCGTAATACCCCCTCAAGTTGGAGCGTGAAGATCACGAACGCCCAATTTGGAGAGTAGAAACTCAAAGTTCGCTTTTCCCAACGCTTTTGTAAATATGTCTGCCAATTGAACACTAGTAGAAACATATGACGGACAAATCAGCCCTTCAGTCACAGCATCTCGAACAAAATGGCAGTCAGCCTCTATATGCTTTGTTCTTTCGTGAAAAATCGGATTTTGAGCAATGTACAACGTCGACTGACTATCATAAAACAACTTCATACCCTTCGGATGTCGCACACCCAAGTCACTTAAAAGTTGGTTAAGCCATTTTAACTCACACACTGTTGCCGCCATTGATCTATACTCAGCCTCCGCAGACGATCTAGACACTGTTTGTTGCTTCTTGGTCTTCCACGACACAGGAGAACAATCAAGAAACACGAACCATCCTGTCAAGAACGCCGCGTAAGTGGACAACTAGCCCAATCCGAATCACACCACCCTTCTAGACGTAGATCACTATCAGCACGAAGCAAAATCCCTTACCCCGGACTCTTCTTCAAATATCTCACGACCCTGAGAGCTGCTTCCCAATGATCCTCACGAGGTTGTTGCATAAATTGGGACAAGATATGAACCAAATATGCAAGATCACGTCTCGTCACAGACAAGTAAATAAATCGCCCTACAAGTCGCCTGTAAGGCGCCAGATACACAAGGAATTCGCCCTTAGCAAGGGACAAATTGTGATTTTGTTCCAAAGGAAATGCCGCAGGCTTAGCTCCTAATAAACCCGTTTCAGAAATTATCTCGAGTGTGTATTTTCTTTGGCAAAGAAAAATTCCTTCTAGATTACGGGTTACCTCTAGCCCTAAGAAATACTTCAAAACTTTCAAATCCTTCATATGAAAGCACCTGCCAAGGTAATCTTTAAAAGTTGTCAATGCAACCTTATCATCCCCTGCAATAATCAAGTCATCAACATAAAACACGTTGATCTGAGTTCTTCCCCTGCACAACCCAAATAAGGAATAATCTGAATAGGATTGCACAAAACCATAATTCTTCAACGTTGTTGACAGTTTTGCAAACCAACATCGGGGAGCTTGTTTCAGACCATACAACTACTTTTTCAACCTGCAAACCATGTTAGGATTTGTATTTTTGAAACCTGAAGGAACCTTCATATAAACCTCCTCACTTAAGTCACCGTGAAGGAAAGCATTATGCACATCCATTTGATGTACCTCCCAATTTTTAACAGCAGCAATTGCAAGAGAAATACGAACCGTCACCATTTTTGCCACAGGAGCAAATGTCTCGTCATAGTCAATTCCTTCCACCTGATGATTGCCATAGATCACAAGTCTTGCTTTGAGTCGCTCTATGCTGCCATCAGACTTATACTTAATTTTTTATATCCACTGGCTCCCTAGTGCTTTCTTGCCGGGTGGAAGAGTCTCCATTACCCAAGTCTCATTGTCTTCAAGGGCTCGTATTTCCTTACCCATCGCATCTCGCCATCCCGAGTCTTTCATCGCTTCTTCAAAATGCTTTGGCTCATGTCCCGCTGTCACAGCTGCAAGAAAATTCTTATGTCTCACAGAAAAACGTTCACAATTCACAAAATGTGTTAAAGGATAGGGCGTACCTAAGGAAAAGGAAAGAGCTGATGAATTCTCAGATGGACTTATTTTCCGTATAGTATGAGTAACAAAATCACGATACCGTGTTGAAGGAGTTTTGGTTCGTTTTCCTCGCTCTAGCTCACCGTCAACTTCCACACCATGCTCCCCCACCGTATTCTCCAGCCCCTCATCACGCACATCCTCATGTGCGGGTTGTTGCTCGGGCTGCACCGCAATACCAGACCCCGCTCGAGGGTGGATGCTGGTTCTAACCCCCCCTCAACGCACGCAGCACACTCATCGGCACCCTCATCCTCACTCCATGCCCCATCCTCATTGTTCGCCAGCACAGGAATCACCACATTCCTTGGTTGGTTTGGCGCAAAAGGAAATTCTTTCTCAAAGAACTTCACATCCCTCGATACAAAGTACTCATGTGTTTCTAAATCATACAATTTTCAACCTTTCTTCCCAAAAGGATAACCAACAAAGATACATTTACGGCTCCTACTTGCAAATTTATCACCTTTGTGTCGTTGATTATGAGCATAACAAAGACAACCAAATACACGAATAGCATTATAAGAAGGCACTTTCCCAAACAACATTTCATATGGCGATTTAGTCTTAAGTAAAGTAGAGGGTGTCGTATTAATCAAGTGACATGCTGCCAACACACATTCACCCCAAAATTTGATTGGTAAGTTCCCTTGAAATCTTAGGGCTCTAGCTACATTTAAAATGTGTTGATGCTTTCTCTCAACTCTCCCATTTTGTTGAGGAGTCCCAACACAAAAAGTCTCAAACAATTAAATTCGGTCTCATTGTCACTTCTTACACGTTTTATCACTTGTTCAAATTGACGTTCAACCATAGCAACAAAATTAAGAAACATAGATTCAACTTCCATTTTATTGCAAAGTAAATAGACCCAAACTCCTCTTGAAAAATCATCTACTATTGTCAAAAAATAGGTAGCCCCACACGAAGAACGAGCCTTATAAGGCCCCCATAAATCCAAATGAACAAGTTCAAAAATCCTACCAGCTTTATTCGTACTAATTGGAAAACTAGATCTAGGTTGCTTTGCACGCGGACACACATTGCAAGATTTATTATTTAACCTACAAGAATGACTTACAGCCGGAATCATCTTCAATATTTTCTCCGACGGATGCCCCATTCGTTGATGCCATAACTCGAACAACGAATCACCATCCACTGTCAAGACCTTCACTTGAGGAACACCACGAAAAAAATAAAGTCTATCCAATCTTTCACCCGCTGCAATCACCTTCCTCGTCGATTGGTCCTGTATAACACAAATATTATTAGTGAATTGTACAACACAATTTGATTAATCGATTAAATGAGTAACTGTTCACCACGCGCGCACTGTTCACCACTCGTTCACGCTGCACACTGCTGCACACTACACGTTGCACGCCGGTCACCGTCACTGTTCACCGTCATCTCGTCGAACACTCAACTGCTTCCTCACCTCCGCCAACCGGATCGACGAGCTTCTAAAGCAAGGGAAACTGAAGAACATCGTTGGCGTTCCGACGTCGAAGAAGAAGCACGAGCAAGCAAGTTCTTTAGGAATCCCGCTGGCCGATCTCGACGATTATCCGGCTCTCGATCTTGCGATTGACGGCGCCGACGAGGTCGATCCGTGTCTGAACCTCGTGAAAGGTCGAGGAGTCTCTCTGCCCCCAACCATTCATGTCCGCGAAATGTCTCTGTTGTTTCTCTGCATCCAACCTCAGATTTTCACAGCCGTTGAAAGAAGAAACCCTAAAGAAACCCTAGAACTTCAAAACAGCCAATGGCGATAAAGCAAATTGCTTTTCGCAATCAATCCCCGAATCTATAAAGCAGCGGTTCTAATTTCCTTCTTCCCCATTTTTCACCTTTATAAATTTCTCAATTCTTTTCACAAAATTCATCAGATTTCAATAACTTTTTCAATAATTTCTTCATTTCTTTAAGCTTTCTTCAATGGCGATTGATACCTTGACAAACCCTAGTTCTTGCAACAGCAGAATCCAGGGGTAGCTTCCTTCAACACCTCGGCGCAACCATGGGTATTTCACGTGATTCCATGCACAAGAGGCGCGCCACTGGAGGCAAGAAGAAGGCCTGGAGGAAGAAGCGAAAGTACGAGCTCAGAAGGCAACCGGCGAACACGAAGTTGTCGAGCAACAAGACGGTTCGCAGAGTTGGGGTTCGCGGAGGGAACGTGAAGTGGATCGCACTGATACCATGTCAAATTCACTACCAATCTTCTCTCCTTTCTCATTCACAACCCAAGTCTATATATTACAAAATACAAAGACTAAAATAATAAAAAGTATTCCTCAAAAGATACAATCATATCGTAATATTATCCTTGATTAATATTTACATATATGTTGCCGTTAAATATAATTGTGAACTATTGTACAATTTTTTTGCAGCTTGAGATGTATGTGTTTGAAGGTTTTCCTACTCGCTCATGATCTTGTACTGCGCTGGGTGTGGTGTGAAGTTATTGTATTTGCCTATTTCTCCTTCTGTTGTTGCTATGTTGAAAATAATAAAATCTACCTATGTATATGCAGTATTGAGTATATATGTAAAGAGTATTATAAATGGTATTTCCCCACTAGGCCTTTTGAGTAATTTAATTTAATATATATATATATATATATATATATATAACCTAGAGATTTTTAATTTCCACAGGCCCATGCCTGTTATAGAACTTCATAAATATGGACTGAATAAATGTGGACACTCTTATCTTCGTTTCAACAATTTTTTTTTCTTTTCTTGTAGGACTTTGATTTATATATTATTTGATTATGTCAAACATATTAGCTGGACAAATAACATTATAATTTTGTCACACGATGACTATGTTTTGTACACATTTTTTTAATTTTTATTAGACTATTAATACGACCAGAGCTATGTGTTGTTGGCTGCTTAAATTCACTACACTATCCTTATGATTTTGCTATGACTCAAGAGTATTTAAATTAAGAATACTGGCTATTTGATCCAAATTGCACCTGCCCTGGCTTCAAAATATTGCTATATTATTTTAGAAGAAGACATTAATTATATGAGTATGGTTTAATGAAATATTGACCGAGCCATAGCTCAGTGTCGGGTGGGATGATAGAGATTTATGTCAATTATAATATACAAATTAATCACCGAACCCTTGATTATTTCTCTAATTTGTCTATAAAAAAAGTTTTACTGATTTAGAGAGATTTACACAAATTAATTAGTGATGATCATAAATGTCGTATGTTATGATTATTTTAAAACTTATTATATATATATATATATATGAGTAATGTTATAGTAACATCCAATATTTATATTTAAAGTGTACGTTGGTCACATACATCATTTGATTGCTTTGAATCATGTGTTAGTACATAATTTGAGATAATTCAATAGTATTTAATGGTGATGTATGTTTTAAATATATGCACTAAATGTCACTTTAGCATTTTCTTATATTATATATATATATATATATATATATCTTAACCATGTCAATATAAAAATATAAAAAAAAATTATGAAATTTTTGAATGGTTCAATTATTAAACTTTATTGTATGATATTTTACAGGATACAATAGATTACTCAACATGATATTCAAATAGTTATCATTAAAAATTAAAGGTCATTAATTTAGCTGTAGTCACAACATTTGTTAAAATGTTATTATTAATAACCTACCTATTTGAAAACATAGTGTACAATTACAATCAATGTTTTAAAAGTGGTCGGCTGAATTACATTTGGGTCGTTATTAAAAAGAAAAAAAAAGAAAAAGAATTACATTTGGATTTATTATATGTAGTCTTATTTTGCTTTGGAAGAGATTGTTTCCATAATTTAAATTTGTAACCATATGATCACATGATAATAACTGATCTTATTGTGTTGGCTTCTTTTTAAATTAATTACAATTTATGTTTTACATAAACCAAAAAAATGACAACTTACCCTTCAAAATATCATAAGAACATATGACAAATGATGAATTTATGTGCATAGTCAAGAAATTTTACGATCTCAATTCAAAGATGTAAGCTATAATAGCAATTTTTTGACAAGTAATGACCATATATTGAAAGTAACTTATTCCTTATGTTTGAAAACTATTAACAACAATATCTAAAGAGTTGGATATATAGTACGATACATAATGTACTGTGTGTATATAGTTTTAACATTTCATTGAATTGTCTTAAGCTATTTACTGAACTCAAAAAAAAAAAAAAAAAACTCAAGTGAAAGAGTTTTTTTTTTTTTTTTGGGAAAAAAGCAATAAAAATAGTTTGAAAAACTACAAAATCTAGTTGAGCCTCAAGGCCAGGCCAGTACATTTGGGCTTTTTTAACTAAAAGGCATGACCCATTGGGCTTGTCACTAATAGGTGCTTTTGTTCGTAGACTCAACTTCACTCAGATTCTTCATTCTAGACGCACTCATAAATTTTAATATCATATATAGCTTTGCCGCTTTATAGTAAGGAACTAAATTTTAAAGGAAATTTTCCATGTAACATCAAGTAAAGAATATGAGTGCATGCCAAAAGAGGTAGATATGCCTGTAAAGCTGGTAAATCTAACCAAGTCCATTATATTATATAAATACCCATATGTCAATGTCATTAACCGGGACATGAATGCCATAATTCAAACTCATGACATGAGTGATATACCATGATCCATATTTCTTTACTTCATATATAATCATAAAATTTATTAATAACATAACTTTATTTTCTTTTCTTTTTATTCCTCTTACTTCCCCACATGTTGAAAATCATGAAAACTAGGCCCTCCTTTCGTTTTTTTTTTGGTCCATAGCTGAGCATCACTTGGCCATCTGGATTCAGGATTCGACCCGAGTCGGCACACAAAATAGTAAGTCTTTCAATAGAGCAAAATTTTATATACAAGGAAGTTTTGATTCCGCGACCTTAGTTAAGAGGAACAACTGTTGAACGAACTGAGCCAGAGCCCCGTTGGTAACTAGGACCCTCCTTTACATAAATTAATTAATGAGTTATTTTTTAGAGGATATAAAAAAATAGTCTCAATTGCTCTTTTTTTGGCTGATAAAGATATTGGACAGTGATAAATTTAAACCTTTATTTTTTAGGGATTAAACAAAAATATATAACATAACATAATTATAAATATTTTTTTTTAAAATTCAAATAGAAAAAAAAAGGGAAGGAAGAATTTATAAGAGATTTATAATATACCATAATTATAAAGAGCCTTTTTAACATATTTGGGACATCCGCCGCGCCCCAGGAACCTCCACTTATGTTGGGGGTTACGTTTATTTAAGATTCTAATTATTAATTTGTCCAGTATTTATTTCCTCCTTGTTTGTTCTTAATAAAGTTGCTTACCTTGCAACAATAACCCAAAAAAAAAAAAAAAAAACTGCTCCTGACCTATCTTCACCGGCTACTCATGATTTTTAGTTGTTTTGAGGAAACCGGCTACTCATGATCTGGATCCCACAATTATCAATTATAAAAATATCCCTTCTTATAAATTAAAAAAAAAAATTATATATATTATATACATAGCCGGCCCTATTCATCATCTCAATACATTTTTTTTCAAATGTTACCTCAATCAAAACAGAGCCCATTATTTCCACGTAGTCCAAATATAATGTCATGTCACACAAAGCCTTTTCATATTTGTCTTACCACAACCGACAAAGATTTTGACAGTTTATATATATAATAAATGGACAGTCATGTCCCCTCAAAGTTTCTCCTAATTAATACAAGTAATTGTACATATTATATTGTGGGCTTCCTCTAAAGTTTTTCGAAAATATGTATAAAAATATGCATCGAAATAATAGAGACAATTGTTTAATTTAGTAAGCAAAATATATCTTTTTGAAGTCACTATCTCATCTCTCTGGCAAGTTTATGATTGCCTTTTAAAAAATTTGGATCGTTCCTAATAGATTATTAGGGAAACGTTTAATATTTTAATATTAGTGGATAGGCAGAAGGTCCCCTTCCCAAATAAAATAAATAAATAAATAAAAATAATAATAAAATAAAAAATAAATAAAGCACACTGCCATTAATATCGACAGCTCGGTGACCTTTTAAATATTTAAATAAATATGTATGTGGACCTATAACGATAGCCAGCCATTAATTTATAAACAAAATGTTAAATGTATTGAAATTTGTACTTGCATCATATTTTTATTTATTAAAAATTATGTTAATTAGATGAATTTATGTTGTCAAGTTGACGTGACATTATATTTGATGGCGGAAAAAATGAATATTAAAGTCAGCCGTAATCTCTGAGCAGGTGAGATTTTGAAGATAGGCATGATTGAATTATTGTTGCCTGCCTTGCTTTTCCTTTATTTTTCCTTTTTAGGAAAGTTTACAGCTATTGTTTTCCAGTGATAAAAACAAAAGTAACCCCAACGCAAAGTCATATGGCTCTGGTTCATCCAAGGGATTATCATTACTTAATTTGCCAACTAGCATGACGTGTGACCATGCATGTAAATGGGGTATATATTGGTCGTTCCTTTCCTCCATTGTAATTCCAATTATAATATACAAATTAATTACCAAACCCTTACTATTTCTCTAATTTATCTTAAAAAAAAGTTTTGCTGATGTAGAGAGATATACACAAATTAATTAGTAATGATCATAAACGTTAAATAGTAAGAAATTAGAAGGGATGTACGGAGCTAAAATCTGTTAAGTTATTTGCTTACTTGTTATATTTTTGTCTAATTTGTAGTGTCTGATAATGTATATCGACTGTACTAACATATTTTATTTAGACATCTAGTATTATCTTTACATTGTGAGTAACTTTCAATAAAATTAACTAGATTAGTCCTCAGATTGAAAGGTAGGGTCACAATAGACCCACTTAAATATGAAGTCTCCTAAAACAGTAAGTTGATTCTCATTCACTAATTTAAAGTTACTAAAGACAAGACTGAGTTTGACAAATTAAATCAACTGTTGATTCAGCAGAGTAACAGTATAATGCATTGATTCATTGACAAGGTACACATATAAATAGTAGTATGCTGTAAATAGTTGATATACATCAAATAGTCACTACTATTTCAACCACAATATTTTAACTGATGTGTAGGGTTGAAAT
The DNA here is from genome assembly GCA_035771175.1 of Paratinospora sagittata. NCBI lineage: Eukaryota > Viridiplantae > Streptophyta > Magnoliopsida > Ranunculales > Menispermaceae > Paratinospora > Paratinospora sagittata. The sequence continues at coordinate 1,881,512 of CM069592.1, read as the reverse complement.
AGTTATTTCAAATGATTCAAATAGTGATAATGTAAGATTAAGAATCGAATATGCACATGTATTCAAATATTGATTCTAAATATGATATGTATGAAGCATAAGAATCAATATGCACAAATGATCAAGACTTGTTGATTCTAAATAGATAAATGGTTAAGTTCAAGAATCAATATGCTCAAGTAATGATCAATAAAATCGATTCAAAATAATGTAAGTTTAGCACATGAATCGATACCACATAAGATGTATAAAACTACTAATCAAGATAAAATCATATGAAGATATACATGAATAATGTCATATATGTGAATTGTGTTGTCTTGAAAAAGACATTTCTAATGTGAAAGATCAGTCAAGGCCGCAATCACAGAGCATACTAAGAATTTTTCAAAGGTTTCGATATCACTTCTTGGAGAACATATACAATATTACACTATTAAATGATAAAATAAAGATAAGAACTATAAAAAGTAGAAAGACAGAAGTTTTACGTAGTTCGGTTCTGAGGCCTACATATACGTGCAGAATGTAAAAACTTCACCATAGACTGTAGATTATAACTCTCTCTTTACTTTCAACAAGAGAATAATGAGACTCTCTCTCTTGATCTAGAGAAACTCTTTAGTAGAGAACTCGTAGAAAATTTTAAATCGTATAGATCTGATAGTTATGATAGATGATAAATTTATAATTAATTGATATGTAATGAATGACTAGAATTAGATTTTAACTACTAAATTAATAATTATAATTAGATCTCATCTACCAAATCAATAGTTATGATTAAATCCTTTGCTTATATAAATCACGGGGAGTCACCATTTTTAATTTAAAATAGGGTCCACCACTAAATGTGGACCCAAATAGCAATGGTATTCCGACTTTTTCTTCCTTTCTTTTTTGTTTTTTTCAAAAGAGTAGTGTCCCGGCTTTTGATGAAAAATTATTTATTTTTAGAGGAAAATTCCAGAACTGATCTTCCATTATATATATATATATATATTTGTTTTTTTTTTTTTTTTTTTTTTTTGGTCTTTGACCTCTTCCATTATATTACGTCAACATTCACGTGGCCTCTGGCTATATAAGAAACACCCATTTCATCTTCGTTCTTCAGCACCACTTCCATTTTCATCTTCAAATTATTATGTCATTCTGAAATTAACATGGCTCGGCAAGGTCCTCCTCCTCACGTGATCGATGTTGAACATGAGATCAACTGCCCAGCTGACAAGTTCTATGATCTGATGAAGAACCATCTCACTCAGCTTCCTCATGTCTTCCCTGAGATATACAAGAGTGCTGAGGTCCTTGAAGGAGACGGAAAGAGTTTGGGCTCTGTCCGCCAATGGACTTACCTGATTCGTAAGCATGGCTCAATTGAACAATTTTTTTTTTTTTTTTACATGATCAATTTTTTTTTGAGATGTGATCAAATTATTACTTGTGTGTTTTGATGAGTATTGCATGATTATAATTGCAGATAGTGCTTCTGATGAAGTTCTGACGGTGAAAGAGAAGTTGATTGCGGTTGATGACGAGAACAGGTCCCTGACATTAAGTGCAATTGGAGGGGATGTGATGAAGATGCACAAGCAATTTGATGTGAAGGTTACAACGACTCCAAAGGGTAATGGGAGCCTTGTGAAATGGCATATTATATACGAAAGAATAAATGAGAACGATCCCCATCCTGATCCTTACCTTGAGATCTGTAGCAATATCACCAAGAAATATGATGCTCACTATCACAAGGAATGAAGAATTAATATGGATGAGTGATCACCCAGTACTACTGCTCTATCCTTGATTAATATTTATATATATATATATATGTTGCCGTTAAATATAATTGTGAACTATTGTACAATTTTTATGCAGCTTGAGATGTATGTTTTTGAAGGTTTTCCAACTCGCTCATGATCTTGTAATGCGCTGGGTGTGGTGTGAAGTTATTGTATTTGCCTATTTCTCCTTCTGTTGTTGCTATGTTGAAAATAATAAAATCTACCTATGTGTATGTACTATTGAGTATATATGTAAAGGGTATTATAAAGGGCATTTTCCCACTAGGCCTTTTGAGTGACTTAATATATATATAAAACCTTTAGATTTTTATTTCCACAGCCCTATGCCCGTTATAGAACTTCATAAATATGGACTGAAAATAAATGTGGACACTCTTATCTTCGTTTCAACAATTTTGTTTTTTTCTTTTTTTGTAGGACTTTGATTTATATATTATTTGATTATGTCAAACATATTGGCTGGACAAATAACACTATAATTTTGTCACACGATGACTATGTTTTGTACACATTTTTTTAATTTTTATAAGACTATTAATACCACCAGAGCTATGTGTTGTTGGCTGCTTAAATTCACTACACTATCCTTATGATTTTGCTATGACTCAAGAGTATTTAAATTAAGAATACTAGCTATTTGATCCAAATTGCACCTGCCCTGGCTTCAAAATATGGCTATATTATTTTAGAAGAAGACATTAATTACATGGGTATGGTTAATGAAATATTGACCGAGCCATAGGTCAGTGTCGGGTGGGATGATAGAGATTTATATCAATTATAATATACAAATTAATCACCAAACCCTTGATTATTTCTCAAATTATTCTATAAAAAAAGTTTTACTGATTTAGAGAGATATACACAAATTAATTAGAGATGATCATAAATGTCGTCTGTTTGCTATGGAAATCTATTACTCAATCCCATCAATTGAAAATCAATCACAACATTAAATATATTAAAGTGATAATAATGCTCAACTGTGATTTTATTTTTTTGCTGACAAGAACGCCTTGTTTCTTGCATATAACGTGCATTCATATCAAGAATTTCAATTTTATATCTACAGCAAAATGACACTACACTTTTCAAAAAAGAATCCCAACTATTCTCCCTTATCTTTTGAAGGAGCAATTTTATGGTTGACACTAAATTCATAGCATTCAAAATATCTTGAGATTTTGATTGCAACGCTTGACAAAGCATATTAGAGATTCCTAAGATTTCATGTAACAAAATCAAAGGATCTCAAATCTTTATACGCACCTTTGGCTTCCCCACGTGTATTGTTGCTTAGTCCAAAGTCAATCAACTTGTCAAGCAATGTAGAAACTAAACTAAACATTTTAATCAATCCACCAATAGCCTTATAATGGGAACTCCAACGAGTAGCTCCAGGTCATTGCAAGGTGCACATTTAATTTGCTTTTGTACCAGTATGAAGTTCGCCCAAAGCAATCAATTCATCAATTTCAGCTTCTCGAATAAATCTCAACTCAGAATGGCGCTTGGAAGAGCTACTCACAAAATTGACAATGGAAGTCAATTCGGAAAAAAAACAACCATATATCATGCACTTCTTTAGTCACTGCAACTAAAACAAGTTGAAGTCTATGTGCAAAATAATGTACGTAATAAGCACATGAACAATCTCTCAAAAACAAGGCCTGTAAACCATTTCATTCACCCCTCATGTTGCTTGCACCATCATATCCTTGGCCTCTCAAGTTTTCAAGCGAAAGATCATATCGAGTGAATATATTGCATATATCTTTTTTAAGAGTTAAAGCATTAGTGTCACTAACACTTAAAACTTAAAAAAAAAACGTTCTTGAACAAAGCCTTTCAAATCAACATACCTCAAAATAATTTCCATTTGTTCCTTATTGGATTCATCAAGTGCTTCGTCAACTAGAATGCAAAATTTGGCATCTCCGACTTCTTCACGAATTATAGCCTGCACTCTGTTGGCAAGAATGTTGAACAACTCCTTTTGATTATCGGGTGAGGTGTACTTGGCACTTTGTGGAGCATTTTCTAAAACAATCCCACGAATTTCTTCATTTAGTCTTCCTTGCAATTTTATCATCTGAATAAAGTTCCCACAATTAGTAGAATTGATGGATTAATCATGACCTCGAAATGCACACCCTTCCATTGCTACCCACTTTATCGACTCTAATGAGGTCTTAAGCCTTAACCGATTTTGTGAAATTTCTTAAAGATATAGTTTATTCATGACTTTGTTGATATGTCGTGATGAATCTTGCAAGTTTCTCTACCTTTGCATGTTATCGCTATGTTGTGATTTATGATCCCCCATGTGTTGCACAAATGGACATTTTTTTTCATCTTTCCCACAATTGACTCTTCTCCAACCTTGAAAGACATCTTTCGTAAATGTGAATGCTTTGATGGAACGCTATCAAAAAGATAACATGCAAAGCAATAAGCCTTCTTTTTCTCAATTGAATATTCAAGCCACTCAAATTTTTGGGAGGAAGAAGACAAACTACAACTACTAACATTATTTGGATAACTTGACTCATTTGAATGGTGATCTAATTTTTTTCCAAAGTATGAAAGAAGAATTTTTCGTGGCTTAGATGAATGACTGTTTGACATTGTAACCTAACATTATCAAATAACTTGGTTAAACAATTTGAAATAAAATTTACATACATAAAATAAACACTAAATTTAGTTCCCTAATATTATAAAAAAATCAGTTTTATCTCAAAAGAAAAAAAATATTTTTTTTGCTAGATATTTTAAAAAACAATTACAAAAAATTAAATAAGCAAGACAGACAAAAAAATTACACTCAACACAATTGGAGAAAAAAAAAACCTACTAATAAATATGCTTCATCATTAGCAAACAAGAAAATGACTAAATAAGAATATCCAATATTCACTATCCAATGCAATAAGCATTCTTGACAAAAAGACTGCAACTAAGCATTAGAAAAACATTTATAATAAAGATAATCTCGTAACAAAATAGTTATTTATAATTAAAAAATAATTTAATAGTTAGATTAGAAAATAAAAAAAAATCATTGAAATATCAAAAAAATTACAACAAATCAGATGATTAGATGAGCAAACAAGAAAATTACACTCAAAAAAATTGGAGAGAAAAAAAAAGAAATCAACACGCCGGATTGAGGGATTTGCAAAGAACGCAAGGAACTCGAAAGGGGAAGGAATCACCACAAAACGTTAACACAATGGTCTTCGAAGCCAAAAATACAATTATCTTTGTTCTCGCCCTCGCATTTGGTCTCGCAATCTCTCTCTCATAATCTGTAAAAACCCAAAAAATGATAATAAGTTGAGAAGTAGAAACAGAGAACGAGTGGAGTGATCTAGTGGAGGTCGGGGTCGAGTGATATGGTTTGTGCAATTTGGAGCTCTTTGTGGGATTTGTTTTGTTCGATTTAGGGGTTTAATGCGATTTGGGGTTTAATAAAAACATGGAGAAAAAAACCAAAATTAAGTGTCGCGGTGCTCAGAAGAGAAAACAAGCGAGACTACGCTAATTTTTTTTTATTGAAGTTTATTTTACCGTAGCGCCAGAGCACTACCCTCATTTTATTTTTATTTTTATTTTGATTTCTCAGAAAATTTGGCATTTGGGTACGAAGAGATTATATTGAATTTTTTTACAAAATTATTCACGGGTTAAGTGTATTATAGACTTTTTTTTTTCAAAAAAGTTACCTGGGCTATTGCCCAGTATAACCCCCGCCCCTAGTCTTACGTGTCCATGTAAAGACATACGACCGTTTACTCACTTGAGGTCCCATGTGTCACCCTGAGCTATAATTACAAGACAAACTTGTAAATCATGATAGTAATGGTATACCGGCTTTTTCTTTCTTTTCTTTTTTTCTTCAAATGAATAGAGTCCCGGCTTTTGATGAAAAATTAAATATCCTGTCGAGGCCACCTTGCAAGTCTAATAAAAACTGGTAGTTGATAATATTATTTATTTTAGAGGAAAAATCTAGAACTGATCTCCCATTACATATATATTGGTCCATGACCTCTTCCATTATATTACGTCAACATTCACGTGGACCAGCTCATTGGATCGTAAGGCGGTGGCCTCTGGCTATATAAGAAACACTCATTTCATCTTAGTTTTTCGTCACAACTTCCATTTTCTTCTTCAAATTATTATTTCATTCTGAAATTAACATGGCTCAGCAAGGTCCTCCTCCTCACGTGATCGATGTTGAACATGAGATCAACTGCCCAGCTGACAAGTTCTATGATCTGATGAAGAACCATCTCACTCAGCTTCCTCATGTCTTCCCTGAGATATACAAGAATGCTGAGGTCCTTGAAGGAGACGGAAAGAGTTTGGGCTCTGTCCGCCAATGGACTTACCTGATTCGTAAGCATGGCTCAATTGAATTTTTTTTTTTTTTTACGTGATCAATCTACTTCATCCAAATAAACATTTAATATTTCGTAGCTAATTAAATGGGAACTAATTGAGATCCAAGTTACTCAACAAGATAAAGCAAGAAACAGGTGGATTTCGTTCTTATAATTTATTTATAAATCGATTTGTTGATTGTTACAAATTTTTGAGATGTGATCAGATTATTACTTGTGTGTTTTGATGAGTATTGCATGATTATAATTGCAGATAGTGCTTCTGATGAAGTTCTAACGGTGAAAGAGAAGTTGATTGCGGTTGATGACGAGAACAGGTGCCTGACATTAAGTGCAATTGGAGGGGATGTGATGAAGATGCACAAGCAATTTGATGTGAAGGTTACAACGACTCCAAAGGGTAATGGGAGCCTTGTGAAATGGCATATTATATACGAAAGAATAAATGAGAACGATCCCCATCCTGATCCTTACCTTGAGATCTGTAGCAATATCACCAAGAAATATGATGCTCACTATCACAAGGAATGAAGAATTAATATGGATGAGTGATCACCAGTACTACTGCTCTATCCTTGATTAATATTTATATATACGTTGCCGTTAAATATAATTGTGAACTATTGTACAATTTTTATGCAGCTTGAGATGTATGTGTTTGAAGGTTTTCCTACTCGCTCATGATCTTGTAATGCGCTGGGTGTGGTATGAAGTTATTGTATTTGCCTATTTCTCCTTATGTTGTTGCTATGTTGAAAATAATAAAATCTACCTATGTGTATGTACTATTGAGTGTATATGTAAAGGGGATTATAAAGGGCATTTCCCCACTAGGCCTTTTGAGTGACGTAATATATATATATAACCCTATGCCCGTTATAGAACTTCATAAATATATTATTTGATTTATATATTATTTTTTTATTTTCAACATTTATTTTATTTATTACTTTTTTTGGTAGGACTTTGATTTATATATTATTTGATTATGTCAAACATATTGGCTGGACAAATAACATTATAATTTTGTTACACGATGGCTATGTTTTGTACACAATTTTTTAATTTTTATTAGACTATTAATATCACTAGAGCTATGTGTTGTTGGCTGCTTAAATTCACTACACTATCCTTATGATTTTGCTATGACTCATAGTATTTAAATTAAGAATACTAGCTATTTGATACAAATTGCACCTGCCCTGACTTGATAATATTGCTATATTATTTTAGAAGAAGACATTAATTATATGGGTATGGTTAATGAAATATTGACCGAGCCATAGGTCAGTGTCGGGTGGGATGATAGAGATTTATATCACATTAATCACCAAATCCTTGACTATTTCTCTAATTTATCTATAAAAAAAGTTTTACTGATTTAGAGATATATACATAAATTAATTAGTGATGATCATAAATGTCGTCTTTTATGATTATTTTAAAACTTATTATATATATATATATATGAGTAATGTTATATTAACATTCAATATTTATATTTAAAGTGTACGTTGCTCACATACATCATTGGATTGCTTTGAATCATGTATTAGTACGTAATTTGAGATAATTCAATAATATTTAATGGTGATCTACGCTTTAAATGTATGCACTAAATGTCACTTTAGCATATTCTTATATTATATATATATTAACCATGCCAATATAAAAATATTAAAACAAAATTATGAAATTTTTTAATGGTTTGATTATTAAACATTAGTGAATGATATTTTACCGGATACAATAGATTACTCAACATGATATTCAAATAGGTATCATTAAATATTAAAGGTCATTAATTTAGTTGTAGTCACAACATTTGTTTAAATGTTATTATTAATAACCTATCTATTTGAAAAAATAGTGTACGATTACAATCAATGTTTTAAAAGTGGCAGTCTAAATTACATTTGGGTCGTTATTAAAAAGAAAAAATGAAAAGAAAAAGAATTACATTTAAATTTATTATATGTAGTCTTATTTTACTTTGAAAGAGATTATTTACATAATTTAAACTTGTAACCATATGATCACATGACAACAATTAATCTTATTGTATTGACTCCTTTTCAAATTAATTACAGTCAATGTTTTACATAAACCAAAAAAATTACACAATAACCTTCAAAATATCATAAGAACATATGACAAATGATGACTTTATATACATAGTCAAGAGATTTTACGATCTCAATTCAAAGATGTAAGCTATAATAGCAAATTTTTGACGAGTAATAACCATATATTGAAAGTAACTTATTCCTTCGGGTTTGAAAACTATTAACAATAATATCTAAAGAGTTGGATATATAGTACGATACATAATATACTGTGTGTACATAGTTTTAACATTTCATTGAATTGTCTTATAACATATAAATCAATTATACAGAAAAAAAAGAAGAAGAAGATATTGTTAAATTTGAATTATTAAATCATCAACTTGCATTCTCAACCTGACAAGCCTACGTCCAAACTGTTGAGATAAGATATTGTTAAATTTGATTTAATCTCAACCTGACAAGCCTACGTCCAATCTGTTGAGATAAGATATTGTTAAATTTGATTTAATCTCAACGTGACAAGCCTACGTCCAATCTGTTGAGATGAGATATTGTTAAATTTGAATTATTAAATCATCAACTTGCATTCTCAACCTGACAAGCCCACGTGCAAACTGTTGAGAGAATGCACACAAACATTAATACACAAAAATGTAAAATAAATAATAAAAAAATTAAAGCAATAAAAGTAAACACAAAAATTTACGTAATTCGATAAAATTTCGCCAGAGAAATAAAAATCTTACTAATGGGAGAAAATTAGTACAATATTCACTCTACAATCTCTTTAACCTCTCTTTGTCGTTATACCCTTTTTTAGCCTTTTGCTCCAAAGAAAATTTTTCTCTACATCAAAAAGAGCTTAATTTTGGATATTAGAATGAAGGAGAGGAGAGACCATGGTTGTACGCATGTGATAGCCATGTGAAGACACATGGTCTTCCAACCACCTCGGGTCCTACATGCCATATAAAGACACATGGCCTTCTACCCACTTCAGGTTTCACATGTGAGCCTCAGCCAAAATTAAAACAATCTCCACCTTAGCAAGGGCCATCACAAGCCACTTGCCAATTACAACAAATCGACATCTCCACCTGTGCCTCTCGAGGCGCTCAACACTATAGGATATTGATGAACAACAAGCAATGCTCAAAGTTGACTGTTGGAACTGTCTTCGTCAGGATATCTGCAGGATTATCATTGGTACCGATCTTTTGCAAAGAAATCTTACCCTTTTCGATAATCTTGCTGACAAAATGAAAACGAACATCGATATGTTTGGTCTTGGCATAATGCACTTGGTTCTTAGCTAAGTGAATGACACTCTGACTATCGCAAGCACCTGGTATACTCTCCAGGGTAATCCCCAAGTCACCAATCAATCCTTGAAGCCACAAAGTCTCCTTCATAGCTTCTGTCACTGCCATATATTCTGCCTCTGTAGTAGACAAAACAATTGTAGTTTTGCAACATGTACTTCCAACTGATAGGACCACATGCCAAAGTGAACACGTAACCAGTTGTGGAATCCCGCTTGTCTAAATCACTAGCATAATCAGAATCCACATAACCACTGACAAGTGAACCTGTATCACTGTCTCACTGAAAAACACAATCCTACATTTAATGCACCTCAAAGTCTCACGACACCCTTGACATAGCATGACGTCATAACCGGCACAATATACTATATATTGTACATACCCGTATACAGTAGATAATATACTGTCAGCCTTCACATAGTCTCACAATTCTTCCCAAAATTTTAGAAATTTCGGCGGCATTTTCCCATAAAATGGACATTTCACAAAACATGATATACCACAAATCAAATCATATGTATATATATAATCATTCACAATGTCAATCATAATCCAAAATACCACCATTGTCATTCATTAATCAAACATTCCATTGTCCAAGTATATATATCATCGCCAAATATCTTAACAATCCAAAATAACCATTGATATCTCATTTTTTCCAAAATAACCCCTCTAGATGGTAATACATATGTAATATGTATGATAAATATATACATATCAAAATAAATAAAATAAGTAACCACTTCCTCCAAAGCATACGTACATCAACAAATGCTATGTGCTAGTTACGTGCTGATCACTCTCAAATTTTTCCTTTTCCTTTTGATTATGTACCTGAAATGGGGTGAGCAAACAACAGCTCAATGAATATAGCTCTTGACATGGCAATCGTATGCATTTAGGAAAACATGATATATCAAATTTTTTAAATTAAAATATTTCAAGAGCACATATGCAACATTCATCAAAATAACATACATGCACACAATATACAGTTTATGCTCATTTAATAAACCAGTGCATAGTTTCATAAAAAAAATTAACATCTCCCTCTTTCAAGGCAAAAGAACGGGTCTAACCCTTGTACGGCTGTTACAAAGTATCCACAACCTCTCATTACCCAATTCACAGTCATTTCAAGGATCGCAACTCTTGTTAGGACATACCTACTGATAATGAGGTTTCGCAAAACCTCATCCGGATCTAATCCCTATCGAAATGACATTATCATAAGCTCCAAATTCTAAAAATCAGTTTGCATGATCAATAAAAACTCAATGCATTACATATAAATATAACATGCATACAATCAAACATTTTATATGTATACAATGTCATACAAAAATCAAATTAAGAAAACTATACTCACAGAACAAGATTTTCCAACTTAAAAGACAATCACCGCTGGTTCCGAGTATAGTTCCAATTTAAATTCAACTAACTCATCCTGTCATAATCATTTTATAAATCAATTTCACTTATTCATATCCATTTCACGAGTAAAAACTCAGTTTCCTTTTATATATTAAATTTTCCAGCACACTTTCGATCACTAATAAATATTTTCAATTCATTTAAAGATCTAATCTATATCATACATAATCATACTAACTAGTATTATTAATTCAGTGGACTCCACTTGATCCAAATCTTGCTCATTCACCACTAATTTTTATTTTAGCAACTTGAAAAATATTATACACATTCTCATAAGCAATTGAAGACGCTACTATATCATCCAGATATTTTCACAAGAAGAAACAATGAAAATAGATTTCCAAATCATATTTCCACTAGTTCTTAATTTAAATTTTCTACTGAAACACATCAATTTTATTAAAAATATAGAACATTCCTAAAATTATTCTGTCCACATCGACACATGTAAAATCAATCATGCTACCATTCTACTACCTTCAATAGGTATTTTATCAAAGCATATCCAAAAATCATGATCTTAACATCGAAATGTCCGTAATTGATAGATCTATCTTTCTACAGTCTCAAATTGGACTTTCATCGGGTTTTAATGGAGTTTCAAAGGTTTTAAATATCAAATCTAAAGGTTCCAAAGGAATCCAAGATCAAATCTAACTTCGAATTGCTGTAAAACTACAAACTAACTAATAAATTCAATATAACCATATATTTAAGGTTCTTACAGCCTAAGAAGTGTTTTCCAACCTTCCTAGCGGATTTTCATTCAAGAAGGTCAAAACCTCAATTTTTTAAAATGTCGTAAAACCCTTGACTATTTCTCTAATTTATCTATAAAAAAATGTTTTACTGATTTAGAGAGATATACACAAATTAATTAGTGATGATCATAAATGTCGTCTGTTTGCTCTGAAAATTTATTACTCAACTCCATCAATTGAAAATCAATCACAACATTAAATATACTAAAGTGATAATAATGCTCAACTGTGATATTATTTTTTTGTTGACAAGAACGACTTGTTCCATGCATATAAAATGCATTCAAATCAGGAATTTCAATTTCACATTTACAGCAAAATGACACTACACTTTTTAAAAAAGAATCTCATATACTCTCCCTTATCTCTTGAAGGAGCAATTTTATGGTTGACACTAAATTCATAGCATTCAAAATATCTTGAGATTTTGATTGCAAAGCTCGACAAAGCAAATTTGAGATTCTTAAGATTTCATGCAACAACAATAAGATAAACACAAAATCAAAAGATCTCAAATCTTTATACGCACCTTTGGCTTCCCCACGTGTATTGTTGCTTAGTCCAAAGTCAATCAACTTGTCAAGCAATGTAGAAACTAAACTAAACATTTTAATCAATCCACCAATAGCCTTATAATGGGAACTCCAACGAGTAGCTCCAGGTCATTGCAAGGTGCACATTTAATTTGCTTTTGTACCAGTATGAAGTTCGCCCAAAGCAATCAATTCATCAATTTCAGCTTCTCGAATAAATCTCAACTCAGAATGACGCTTGGAAGAGCTACTCACAAAATTGACAATGGAAGTCAATTCGGAAAAAAACAACCATATATCATGCACTTCTTTAGCCACTGCAACTAAAACAAGTTGAAATCTATGCGCAAAATAATGTACGTAATAAGCACATGAACAATCTCTCAAAAACAAGGCCTGTAAACCATTTCATTTACCCCTCATGTTGCTTGCACCATCATATCCTTGGCCTCTCAAGTTTTCAAGCGAAAGATCATATCGGGTGAGTATATTGCATATCTCTTTTTTAAGAGTTAAAGCATTAGTGTCACTAACACTTAAAACTTAAAAAAAAAACGTTCTTGAACAAAGCCTTTCAAATTAACATACCTCAAAATAATTTCCATTTGTTCTTTATTGGAATCATCAAGTGCTTCGTCAACTAGAATGCAAAATTTGGCATCTTCGACTTCCTCACGAATTATAGCCCGCACTCTGTTAGCAAGAATGTTGAACAACTCCTTTTGATTATCGAATGAGGTGTACTCGGCATTTTTTGGAACATTTTCTAAAACAATCCCACGAATTTCTTCATTTAGTCTTCCTTGTAATTTTATCATCTCCATAAACTTTCCACGATTAGTAGAATTGATGAATTAGTCATGACCTCGAAATGCACACCCTTCCATTGCTAGTCACTTTATCGACTCTAATGAGGTCTTTTGCCTTAACCGATTTTTGAAATTTCTTGAAGAGATAGTTTATTCATGACTTTGTTGATATGTCGTGATGAATCTTGCAAGTTTCTCCACCTTTGCATGTTATAGCTATGTTGTGAATTATGATCCCCATGTGTTGCACAAATGGACTTTTTTTTTCATTTTTCCCACAATTGACTCTTTTCCAACCTTGAAAAACATCTTTCGTAAATGTCGAATGTTTTGATGGAACACTATCAAAAAGATAACATGCAAAGCAATAAGCCTTATTTTTGCTCAATTGAATATTAAAGTCACTCAAATCTTTGGGAGGAAGAAGTCAAACTACAACTACTAATAGTATTTGGATAACTTGACTCACTTGATTGGTGATCTATTTTTTTTTCAAAGTGTGAAAGAAGAATTTTTCGTGGCTTAGATAAATGACTGTTTGACATTGTAACCTAATATTATCAAATAACTTGGTTAAACAATTTGAAATAAAATTTACATACACGAAATAAACACTAAATTTAGTTCCCTGATATTATAAAAAAATCAGTTTTATCTCAAAAGAAAAATAAAAAATCTGTTTTTTGGGTAGATATTTAAAAATAAAATTACAACAAATTAAATAAGCAAAGGAGACAAAAAAATTACACTCAACACAATTGGAGAAAGAAAAAAAACCCTACTAATAAACAAGCTTCATCATTAGCAAACAAGAAAATGACTAAATGAGAATATTCAATATTCACTATCCAATGCAATAAACATTCTTGACAAAAAAAAATGCAACTAAGCATTAAAAAACATTTATAATAAAGATAATCTCGTAACAAAATAGTTATTTGTAATTAAAAAATAATTTAATAGTTAGATTAGAAAATAAAAAAAAATTCATTGAAATATCAAAAAAAATTACAACAAATCAGATGAGTAGATGAGCAAACAAAAAAATTACACTAAAAAAAATTGGAAAGAAAAAAGAAAAGAAATTAACACGCCGAATTGAGGGATTTGCAAAGAACGCAAGGAGCTCGAAAAGAGAAGGAATCATTACAAAACGTTAACACAACGGTCTTTGAAGCCAGAAATACAATTATCTTTTTTCTCGCCCTCGCAATTGGTCTCGCATTCTCTCTCTCTCAGAATCTGTAAAAACCCAAAAAATGATAATAAGTTGAGAAGTAGAAACAGAAAATGAAAGACAAAAAAAAGAAGAAAAAAAAACTGTATTGGAGAGAAAGAAACGATCAAACCTCAAATGGATTGAAACTTTTCTAACAGCGGAGATTGAGCGAGAGATCGAGTGGAGTGATCTAGTGGAGGTCGAGTGATTTGGTTTGTGCGATTTAGGATTGGTTTGTGCGATTTGGAGCTCTTAGTGAGATTTGTTTTGTTCGATTTAGGGGTTTAATAAAAACATGGAGAAAAAAACCGAAATTAAGTGTCGTGGCGCCTAGAAGAGAAAAAAAGCGACACTACGCTAATTTCTTTTTATTTCAGTTTATTTTAGTGTAGAGTCGCGGTGCTACCCTAATTGACATTTGGGTACGAAGGGATTATATGAGATTTTTTTACAAAATTATTCACTAGTCTAAGTGTATTATAGACTTTTTTTTTTCAAAAAAGCTATGTGGGCTATAGCCCAGGATAGCTTCCCAAATCGCTCCGCCCCTAGGCCTACGTATCCATGTAAAGATATATGGCCTTTTACCCACTTCACAAGCTCGAGCTTACCCACTTCACAAGCTCGAGCTATTCACATTCCATGTATGAGCTTGAGCTATAATTACAACACAAACTTGTAAATAATGGTAGGAATGGTATCCCGGCTTTTTCTCTTTTTTTTTTTTTTCCAAAAGAATAGTGTCCCGGCTTTTGATGAAAAATTAAATATCCTGTCGAGGCCACCTTGCAAGTCTAATAAAAACTGGTAGTTGATAATATTATTTATTTTTAGAGGAAAAATCTAGAACTGATCTTCCATTATATTACGTCAACATTCACGTGGAACAGCTCATTGGATCGTAAGGCGGTGGCCTCTGGCTATATAAGAAACACTCATTTCATCTTAGTTCTTCATCACCACTTCCATTTTCTTCTTCAAATTATTATTTCATTCTGAAATTAACATGGCTCAGCAAGGTCCTCCTCCTCACGTGATCGATGTTGAACATGAGATCAACTGCCCAGCTGACAAGTTCTATGATCTGATGAGGAACCATCTCACTCAGCTTCCTCATGTCTTCCCTGAGATATACAAGAGTGCTGAGGTCCTTGAAGGAGACGGAAAGAGTTTGGGCTCTGTCCGCCAATGGACTTACCTGATTCGTAAGCATGGCTCAATTGAACAATTTTTTTTTTTTAACATGATCAATTTTTTTTGAGATGTGATCAAATTATTACTTGTGTGTTTTGATGAGTATTGCATGATTATAATTGCAGATAGTGCTTCTGATGAAGTTCTGACGTTCAAAGAGAAGTTGATTGCGTTTGATGACGAGAACAGGTGCCTGACGTTAAGTGGAATTGGAGGGGATCTGATGAAGACGCACAAGCAATTTGACGTGAAGGTTACAACGACTCCAAAGGGTAATGGGAGCCTTGTGAAATGGCATATTATATACGAAAGAATAAATGAGAACGATCCCCATCCTGATCCTTACCTTGAGATCTGTGGCAATATCACCAAGAAATATGATGCTCACTATCACAAGGAATGAAGAATTAATATGGATGAGTGATCACCCAGTACTACTGGTCTATCCTTTATTAATATTTATATATATATGTTGCCGTTAAATATAATTGTGAACTATTGTACAATTTTTATGCAGCTTGAGATGTATGTTTTTGAAGGTTTTCCTACTCGCTCATGATCTTGTAATGCGCTGGGTGTGGTGTGAAGTTATTGTATTTGCCCATTTCTACTTCTGTTGTTGCTATGTTGAAAATAATAAAATCTACCTGTGTATGTACTATTGAGTATATATGTAAAGGGTATTATAAAGGGCATTTCCCCACTAGGCCTTTTGAGTGACTTAATATATATATATATGTGATCACAGTGTCAACGTTATTGCATGAAAGCATGACATCATACTTAATTAAACACCACAAAGCTAGCATTCGAGCTGGCTATATATATAAGAGAGCAATATTAGCGGTACTGCTACTTATTCATTCAATTCTCATTTTTCTGATCTTCTTACTCTGCAATAGCAGTACTTGTATATATATTTTGCTGTAAAACAATATGGCTGAAACTGAGCAGCTTGAAATTGAGACTGAGATCGGATGCCCAGAAGACAAGTTCTATGACTTGATCAAGAACAATCTTACCCACCTTCCTCAGATTTTCCCTGAGATTTACAAGAGTGTTGAAGTACTTGAAGGAGATGGAAAGAGTGTCGGCATTGTCAGGCACTGGAAATATACCTGTAATATTTCGTAAATTTAAATAAATATATTTTGAGGCTTTTAATGATTACACGTCAGAATTCCTAACTTTATTTAAAAAAAGAAAAGAAAATTAGGAGCATAATAAGGGAGTCCCGTTTGTCCGTGGTTTTGGATTTGAAAGAAATGAAATGGTGCAGTTTCTGTGGGGTCGTCTATCTATCATATCTCTTTTTCATCAATTAAAATTGCCCCTTCACCAATAGCTTCCTTTTGCATAGCAGTGTTGTCGGCAAACCCTCAATTTTCCATCTTTGATTGCCTTTCACCTTTCTAATTATACACATCCGTGCACATTCATGCATACCATTTAAGAACAAATACACATACATACTTAATTGAAAAATAATTCCAAAAACGGAAGAGTGATTAATATAAAAATCATCATGATGCATGCTCCACATGTCAGTCGAATATGAAGTTGGGTGGGTACTGTTCACCACATGCCAGATCATGGGGGCTTTTGACATGATTACTCTTAAAAAAAAAATTATTTCACAAATGCCATCCATACAAAAATATTGTCAAGATTGCCCTAATTTACTGTTTATAGCACAATCAGCATGCCAAACAAGCACCACGTCGGCGGAGGTGACATTTTTTTTAAGCGAAGGGAATGCGTCTTTTCAAAAGACGCATTCCCTTCATAATTTTTTTTTAGTGTAAAAAGGCGCCTTCCATTCACAATTTTTTTTTTTTACAAGTGCAAGGGAAGGCGTCCTTTGTGCACTTAAAAAAAAATTTATCTCTGATCAAGAAGATGAGAAGTTGGGTCTGTTGAAAGCATTGCAGTTATCACAAACCAGAGCAATAGAAGCTGAAAGGAAAGTGAAAGTTCTGACAGAGGAGAGAGAGCAGCTAGCAAAGTTGTATTTGCAGGAATCGTTTCGATTGTTTGCGCATCGGCAATGGGTGAAATTGCTTCAAATTGAGGTCTCTAAGAAGAAGATGAAATGTCAGGAAAAAGTGCAGCAGAAGCTACCTTGTTGTGACTCTTGTTGTTGCAGAATTACAAATGAAGAGAAGATGAGATATGCTGGAAAAGAAGAAGATGATGATGATGAAGAGAGGAATGAAAATTACAGGTTGAGATCGTGCATGTCCTTTGCTTTGTGCTTGGGCATTGCATGAGATATATTTTTTTAAGTGCAGGGAAGGCGTTCCCTTGCACTTATAAAAAAAAAATTGTGAAGGGAATGCGTCTTTGCAAAAGACGCCTTCCCTTTACTTAAAAAAAAATGTCACATCTGCGCTGATGTGGCGCTTGTTTGACACGCTGACTGTGTTATGAACAGTAAATTAGGGCAATCATGATAATATTTTTGTATGAATGACATTTGTGAAATAAATTTTTTTTAAGGGTAATCATGTCAAAAGCCTCAGATCATGGTGCCACCTCTGACTCCTTCGTCACCGGGATAGCATGCCCGGCACATATATGGTTAGGTCAGTACTCAGGACCATCAATAACAATGGACCTCTCAAAGTAACTTTCTATTATATTACATTCTCTATAATCCTGACACATGGCAGTTTCTTGGACCTTCTCACTTCTTCCCCTCACACATGCTCATGCTCCAAGCTTTTCAACATTATAACATGCAAAGCATACTATTTTATCATCTGCAATTTAAAAATATATATAAAAAAATGCTCTTTTATTTTAATTATTTATTTTTATTTTATTTTAGATTTATCAACCTAAGCCAATGGAACATAAATCTTTGCAGTCAAATTAACTCAGAGGAAGGTGGGGCTGGCGGAGTTGGTAAGGTTCCACGTGGCAAATAACTAGAGTCGTATCGGAATATCGGGGACGTTACGATATTTCGGCAATTCTGGAGGTTTGATTGTGGGGGCCAGCCCACGATGGCTTTTTCTCCAACCGCGGAAGCTTAATTCGCACGCGTATAAAGAGTTCATGCTGAAGCAACTGAGATTCTGTGCGGTCTGGCTATATATATATTAATCACAGCGTCAACGTTATTGCATGAAAGCATGACGTCATACTTAATTATAACACCACAAAGCTAGCATTCGAGCTGGCTATATATATAAGAGAGCAATATTAGCGGTACTGCTACTTATTCAATTCTCATTTTTCTGATCTTTTCACTCTGCAATAGCATTACTTGTATATATATTTTGCTGTAAAACAATATGGCTGAAACTGAGCAGCTTGAAATTGAGAATGAGATCGGATGCCCAGCAGACAAGTTCTATGACTTGATCAAGAACAATCTTACCCACCTTCCTCAGATTTTCCCTGAGATTTACAAGAGTGTTGAAGTACTTGAAGGAGATGGAAAGAGTGTCGGCATTGTCAGGCTCTTTCGTAAATTTAATTAAATATATATGTTAACTTACGCATATATTGAGATATATAATGCAAATATTTTATATACAAAAGTTAAATATATATGTATATAAAAATACATGTTATATCTAAGGAATATGAATAAATAAATTAAATTATTAAATGAATAATATAAGTTTTATTAGTTGAATGAGTTTGGGTTAATTAAATATGTGAAAAGAATTGATGATTAAATAAATAAATGAAATTGATGGGGGGAGTTATTTTATGAAGTTGCATGAGAAGCATGGGATAAAAAATTTTAAAAAATATCTCTTCCTTTTAATCTCTATCTCCAACGTTTTACAAGAAGAAGAAAAAAAAAAGAGAAATAAGGAAAGAGGAAAAATGCTAGAGAGAGAAGAACGGGGATTTTGACACGTTTCACGGTCAAATCTGATGTGCCAGTAAGCTATTTTCGCTATTTTTCATCGTGAAATTGATCTTTAACTAGTGTATGACGATTCTAACGGATTAATTTTTGTTATATGAGTTGTTTTAAGGCATTTTTGAAATTAGAGTTTTGACCCAACTTGAATGAAAATTTGCTCGAAGGGTTGAAAAACACTCCCTAAACTGTAGAAGCCCCGAATATAGGGTTAGATTTCATTTATTTGTTCATTTAAAATTTTTATAGTTGTTGGAAGTTAGAGTTGATATTGAAGACCTTTTGAATCATATTAAAATCCGATGTGAGTCCGTCGATGTTAATTTCATAATTTTTGAAGACCGTTTGACAATTATAGTAAAATTATATATGTTTTCAATGAACAGTACCATAATTATTTCCATTGAATAAAATAGAATTGGAATCCAATGAAACTCCGGTCTGAGACCATAGAATCACAGAGAACTGAATTTTGGACGTTTCGATACCAAGATTGTGATTTTTGAATATGATTTGATATTTTTAGTAACTAAATATATGGTTTTGGTGAGTAAAGTTGACTTTGGATACCTCCGCGAATGTGTAAAACCTTAGTAAAATACCTGTTGAAGGTAGTAGAATAGTAGTATAACTTATTTTACATGTGTCGATGTTGACAAAATAATTTTAGGAATGTACCATATTTTTAATAAAATTAATATATGTTCCAGTAGAAAAATAAAACTGAGAACTAGTGGAAATATGAATTAAAAATTTATTTTCACTGTTCTTTCTTGTGGAAATATCTAGATTGACCACAGAAACGAGATAGTAGTTTCTTCAACTGCTTATGAGTCTTAAATTGAGTTCAAATCTAAATTCACAGAATGTGTATAATATTTTTCAGGTTGGTCTTTATTATTGGTGATTTGAAGTGAATTGAGAAATTAAATATGTAAATAGATATTAATAAATAAAATTGAACTATGGAGTGGTTGTGAAAGGTTGAGTTAGTTGGATTTAAATTGAAACTAGACTTGAAAATGACGGTGATTATATTTAAGTTGAAAAGTCTTGTACTGTTAGTATATTTCTTGATTTTGGTTCTTATATGACATTCTATATATATGAAATGTTTAAATATAAGCATGTTATGTATATACTATTGCCTTGTGTTTTGACTTGCATTTATATATGATTTTAGCATTCGGAGCATGAAATATATTGTCATTTCGTTATGAATTAGCCCCGGATGAGGTTTTACGCAACCTCATTGACTGTAGGACTGTCCTAACAAGGATTTTAGATTCTTGCAATGACTGTGAATTGAATAATGTGAGGTTCGAGCGTAGGCTCCTTATCGGTGCATAATAAGGAGTTCGTACCCGCTCTATTACGAGAATGAGGGAGATTGTGATTTTAGTGGAAACAGATGCATTATTTTCTTGAAAAATCATGAAATTTATGTTGTCGACATGTATGATATATTTGTTGAATGATACATGTGTTTAATAATTGTTTTAAATTATTTTAAATGTCATGTTTCTCTAAATGTATATGATTGTCATATCAAGATATATATTCATTAAGTTATTGTTTGCTCACTCCATTTCCTTCAATATTTTAGGTATAGAGTTAAAAGGAAAAACACGAGAGTAGATACGTGATTTAGATTCCTACTTTGTTGATGCACGTGTATGTGAAAGAAATGAATTATATTTTTTTTATTTTCATATGAATATATATATATTACATCCTACATATATATATATATATAATCACATAGTTGGGTGATAAGGGAACATTGATTTTGGTTTGATATTTTGGGTTATACAATGCTTGCGATAAAGAAATGAGATGATCATATATATTTATCATGTGAGAATTTGATTTGTGGAAGGAATGAAATGATTATATATTGGATTTGATTTGTGGTATATTAGGTTGTGAGAGATCTATTTTATGGGAAGATGCAGTCAATTTTTTTTTGGAAATTTGTATAATTCTGTTGAGGCTGACATTGTATTATATATTGAATACAAAGTAAATATACTATGTCGGTCATGGCTTCAGCCTACGTTAGGGCCGTCGTGACAATACCCTTAGTAAGATAAATTAATTAATATGGTAGTTTAATATGTATTTTTAGACCTCTAGCTATAGTTGTTTAGCTTAAGTGGTTTCTAATATGATATCAAAATATAGGTTTTATAATAGGTCTTGGGTTCGAGTCAGGCGGTTGATATAATTGCATATTCCTCACTAATTGTATGATTGCTATTTGTTTCTTCAATTTCTCTTTTGGTGCTCTAAGTCCAGGACGTGACTGCGCATGAAGAGAAATGTTAATGATATCTTTGATATGCGTTAATGTTGGGCCTTCACCTATAAATTGTGACTTGTTATGCAAAATAAATTCTAACATTTATATATATGTATATAGTGATGATTTTTTATCTTTAATTTAAATGGTTTGGTTGTGTGTACTTGATTGATAATCACAAGAGGAAGTGGTGAGGTTTTGGTTACAAAGGAGACTGTTAAAGCTATTGAGACGAAAACAAGACGATCACGTTTAAAGCTTTAGAAGGAGACTTGAGGAACCTTTACAAGAATTTTGATGCAAAAATCCGTGTCATTCCAAAGGGTGCCGGAAGCTTGGTGAAATGGAGAAGGAGCATGAAGACCTCCCTCGTCCACATCCCTACTTGGATGTGTTAACTAATGTCACTAAGAAACTCGATTTCCATTTTCACAAGCCATGAAGGAGTTTGCACCTGTTGATTTCATTAGCAGATGATCACATAAATAATTGGTGTTTTTAATGAACTGTATCTATAAATAAATAAGGTTCATGCATGTGAATCCTTGATTTGTCTAAATCTTGTTGGTATGTGGCTGTATTTTTAGAGGTGTTTGGGCTGTTTGCATGCGTCGTCGTGCTTTTGTTGATTTGTAATTAAGTGCATGCTTTTCTTTTTTATGTAATGCATATATCTCTAAGAAACAATCTCTAATATTAGTGTTCATACATGTGTGTTACATATATTTTTTACTATCAAATAAAGTTTTATTTTTATAAACTTCGTTAATATGAAGGGACTAAAAAAGAAAGAAAGCATACCACAACTCCTCCTATTAGGGGGTACGAGGAATAGATAACGTATGCAACCTTACCTTCATATAAAGATACATGAGACCTTCAGTCTCGGCCCTAGGACAGGGCCCAAAGGGCGACCGCCCTGAGCCTCCAAATTTTGAGGGCCCATATGTATACATATTAACTAATGGATTCATTGATGGTAATGGGCCCTTTGGTGGTTGTAGACAATGTCCGACTTATTTTTTCTAAAAATATAAAGAATTTGAGCTTATTTTTAACTTATTTTTAATTTTTTTTAATTAAATTATTGAGGGCCTCAAATTTTGCACCAAAATAATATTTTTTTTTTCGAAAGAGCACCAAAATTCTTATATAGTATATTTTTTTTACCTTAAAAAATTTTTGCTCTACTTTTTTTTTAGCTCTCTATTTTATTAAGATTTTTTTTGTTCAAATAAGAGCTTATTTTAAATATATTATTTGGACATTTTACAAAATTTAATATACCACAAATCATATATATATATATATATAATCTTTCACAATGTCAATCATAATTCAAAATACCACCACATCCACATCCCTACTTGGATGTGTTAACTAATGTCACTAAGAAACTCGATTTCCATTTTCACAAGCCATGAATGAGTTTGCACCTGTTGATTTCATTAGCAGATGATCACATAAATAATTGGTGTGTTTTTAATGAACTATATCTATAAATAAATAAGGTTCATGCATGTGAATCCTTGATTTGTCTAAATCTTGTTGGTATGTGGCTGTATTTTTAGAGGTGTTTGGCTGTTTGTATGCCTCGTCATGCTTTTGTTGATTTGTAATTAAGTGCATGCTTTTCTTTTTTATGTAATGCATATATCTATATGAAACAATCTCTAATATTAGTGTTCATACATGTGTGTTACATATATTTTTTACTATCAAATGAAGTTTTATTTTTAGAAACTTTGTTAATATGAAGGGACTAAAAAAGAAAGAAAGCATACCACAACTCCTCCTATTAGGGGGTACGAGGAATAGATAACGTATGCAACCTTACCTTCATATAAAGATATATGAGACCTTCAGTCTCGGCCCTAGGACAGGGCCCAAAGGGCGACCGCCCTGAGCCTCCAAATGTTGAGGGCCCATATGTATACATATTAACTAATGGACTCATTGATGGTAATGAGCCCTTTGGTGGTTGTAGACAATTTCAACTTATTTTTTCTCAAAATGTAAAGAATTTGAGCTTATTTTTAACTTATTTTTAATTTTTTTTAATTAAATTATTGAGGGCCTCAAATTTTGCACCAAAATATTTTTTTTTTCGAAAGAGCACCAAAATACTTATATAGTATTTTTTTTTACATTAAAAAAAAATTTGCTCTACTTTTTTTTTAGCTCTATTTTATTAAGATTTTTTTTGTTCAAATAAGAGCTTATTTTAAATATATTATTTGGACATTTTACAAAATCTGATATACCACAAATCAAATCATATGTATATATATAATTATTTACAATGTCAATCATAATTCAAAATACCACCACATCCACATCCCTACTTGGATGTGTTAACTAATGTCACTAAGAAACTCGATTTCCATTTTCACAAGCCATGAAGGAGTTTGCACCTGTTGATTTCATTAGCAGATGATCACATAAATAATTGGTGTGTTTTTAATGAACTATATCTATAAATAAATAAGGTTCATGCATGTGAATCCTTGATTTGTCTAAATCTTGTTGGTATGTGGCTGTATTTTTACAGGTGTTGGGCTGTTTGTATGCGTCGTCACGCTTTTGTTGATTTGTAATTAAGTGCATGCGTTTCTTTTCATGTGATGCATATATATCTATAAGAAACAATCTCTAATATTAGTGTTCATACATGTGCGTTACTTATATGTTTTACTATCAAATGAAGTTTTATTTTTATAAACTTCCTTAACATGAAGGGACTAAAAAAGAAAGAAAGCATACCACAACTCCTCTTATTAGGGGGTATGAAAAATAGAAAACGTATGCAACATTACCTTTATATAAAGATACATGAGACCTTTATACAGTCTCGGCCCTAGGACAGGGCCCAAAGGGCAACCTCCCTGAGCCTCCAAATTTTGAAGGCTCATATGTATACATATTAACTAATGGAGTCATTGATGATAGTGGGCCTTTTGCTGGTTATACACAATGTCCGACTTATTTTTTCTCAAAATGTAAAGAATTTGAGCTTATTTTTAACTTATTTTTAATTTTTTTTAATTAAATTATTGAGGGTCTCAAATTTTACACCAAATTTTTTTTTTCTAAAGAGCACCAAAATACTTATATAATTTTTTTTTTACCTTAAGAAATTTTGCTATACTTTTTTTTTAGCTCTATTTTATTAAGATTTTTTTTTTTGTTCAAGCTTATTTTAAATATATTATTTGGACATTTCACAAAATCTGATATACCACAAATCAAATCATATGTATATATATAATCATTCACAATGTCAATCATAATTTAAAATACCACCATTGTCATTCATTAATCAAACATTTCATTGTCCAAGTATATATATCATCGTCAAATATCTTAACAATCCAAAATAACCATTGATATCTCATTTTTCCCAAAATAACCCTTCTACATGGTAATACATATGTAATATGTGTGATAAATATATATACATATCAAAATAAATAAAATAATTAACCACTTCCTCCAAAGCATACGTACATCAACAAATGTTATGTGCTAGTCACGTGCTTATCACTCTCAAATTTTTTCTTTTCCTTTTGATTCTGTACCTGAAATGGTGAAGGAAATAGGGTGAGCAAACAACAGCTCAATGAATATAGCTTTTAACATGACAATCGCATGCATTTAGGGAAACATGACATATCAAATTGTTTAAATTAAAATATTTCAAGAGCACATATGCAACATTCATCAATATACCGTTTATGCTCATTTAATAAACCAGTACATAGTTTCATAAAAAATTTACCATCTCCGTCTTTCAAAGCAAAAGAACATGTCTAACCCTTCTATGGTAGTTACAAGGTATCCATAACCTCTCATTACCTAATTCACAGTCATTTCAAGGATCGCAACCCTTGTTAGAATAGACCTACTGATAATAAGGTTTCACAAAACCTCATCTGGGTCTAATCCCTAACGAAATGGCATTATCATAAGCTCCAAATGCTAAAAATCAGTTTGCATGATCAATAAAAACTCAATGCATTACATATAAATATAACATGCATACAATCAAACATTTTATATGTATAGTCATACAAGAACCAAATCAAGAACATTATACTCATATAAAAGATTTTCCAACTTAAAATACAATCACCGCTGCTTCCGAGTTTAGTTACAATTTAAATTCAACTAACTCAACTTGTCATAACCAATTTATAAATCACTTTCACGAGTAAGTACTCAATTTCCTTTTATATATTAAATTTTCCAGCACACTTTTGATCACTAATAAATATTTTCAATTTATTTAAAGATCTAATCTATATCATACATAATCATATTCACTAGTATTATTAATTCAGTGCACTCCACTTAATCCAAATCTTGCTCATTCACCACTAATTTTTATTTTAGCAACCTGAAAAATATTATACACATTCTTATAAGCAATTGAAGACGCTACTATACCATTTTCACTGTCAATCCAGATATTTTCAAATCATATTTTCACTAGTTTTTATTTTCAATTTTCTACTGAAACATATATCAATTTTATTAAAAATATAGAACATTCCTAAAATTATTATGTTAACATCGACACATGTAAAATCAATCATGTTACCATTCTACTACCTTCAATAAGTATTTTATCAAAACATATCCAAAAATCATGATCTTAACATCGAAATGTTCGAAATTGATAGATCTATCTTTCTACAGTCTCAAACCGGAGTTTCATCGGGTTTTAATGGAGTTTCAAAGGTTTCAAATATCAAATCTAAAGGTTCCAAAGGAATCCAAGATCAAATCAAACTTCTAATAGCTATAAAACTACAAACTAACTAATAAATTCAATATAACCATATATTTAAGGTTCCTACAGCTTAAGAAGTGTTTTCCAACCTTCCTAGTGGATTTTCATTCAATTTGGGTCAAAACCTCAATTTTTTAAAATACCGTAAAACGGCTCCCACAACGAAAATTACTTCAAAAGAAACGTTATATCTAGCTTAGATATCAATTTCACGAAGAAATATAATGAAAAACAGTTACCTTGGGTCTCGATTCGGCAAAAATCTCGCGTTCACCCTTTTTTTATCTTCCTTCTCTTCGTTCTCTCTTCCTCTGTTCCTTTCTTCTCTTTTTTTTTTTTAATATTTCACGTTTGAGGGAGATGAGAGAATGAGATAAGTGAAATAATAATAGATTATAATAGTTTATAATATTTTATAATATCAAGGTCATTTATATCATCTTATAATAATATCATCTTATAATCTAATGATAGTATGACATTTAATAATACAATCTACTTAATTTATGTATGTTTATACACATATACGTTTAATTCCTAAATATGTATACATATACGTATACATATCCATCAACGTAAGTGTATAATTAAAACTATGGGGTGTTACACGAAGATACCGCAACAACCATTTCACTGCATGCCAATGTTATTTTCTAAGATTTGCCATATATCTGCTAACAACACTCACTGCATGTGAAATGTTAGGCCTAGTGCACACCATAGCATACATTAAGCTACCCATTGCACTAGCATATGGAACATGACTCATGGACTCATGTTTTTCATCGGTGCTCAGAGACATATTTGCAAAAAGTCGAAAATGAGCTGCCAAGGGAGTACTCACAGGCTTAGAGTTCTCCATTCCAAGCCTTGAAAGCACTTTCTCCAAGTACTTCTTCTGTGACAGATATAACTTGCCCTTTTTCCTTTTTCTATGTACCTTCATACCAAAAATCTCTTAGCTACACCCAAATCTTTCATCTCAAGCTCCTTGCTCAGTTGAGATTTTAACATGTTGATCTTATCCATGCTCTTAATAGCAATTAGCATGTCATCAACATACAAGAATAAATAAATATAAGAGCCATCAAAAAGCTTAAGAAAGTAGACACAATTGTTACTCCTTGTTATCCCTGCCTGATCATAAAAGTGTCAAACTTCTTATACCACATAAGGACTTCGTCAGTTTGCACACATGATCAGTCTTACGAGCAACCTCAAAACCTTTAGGCTGCCTCATGTTGATTGTCTCATCCAAGTCCCCATGCAAGAAAACAATCTTGACATCTAGTTGTTCTAACTCTAAATCAAACAATGTAACCAATGCCAACAACACTATGATTGAAGTGTGTTTCACATTAGGAGAAAATATCTCATTGTAATCCACGCCTTCTTTTGAAGCATACCCTTTGGCAACCAATCTTACCTTGTATCTAGCACTGTCAGAACCTGGATGACAATCTTTCATGGAATACACCAATTTGCAGAATGTAAAAACTTTACCATAGACTATAAATTACAACTCTTCCTTTACTTTTAAGAAGAAAACAATGAGATTCTTTCTCTTGATCTAGACTCTTTAGTGGAGAACTCATTGAGAATTTTGATCGTTTAGATCTAAATGAATTGAATTAAATTCAGAGCCTCTATTTATAGTTATAATAGATGACAAACTTGTAATTAATTGGTAATGAATGAATGACTATGATTAAATTTCAACTACCAGATTAATTGTTAGGATTATATTTTATTTATCAAATTAATAGTTAAGATTAAATTATTTATTTTATAGTCACCATTTTATTTTTTTTCTTTTTTAATTTAAAATAGGGTCCACCACTAAATGTGGGCCCAACAGATAGTAATGTATCCGGGCTTCTTCTTTTTTTTTTTTAAGATTAGTATCACGGCTTTTGATGAAAAATTAAATATCCTGTCGAGGCCACCTTGCAAGTCTAATAAAAACTGGTAGTTGATAATATTATTTATTTTTAGAGGAATATATATATATATATATATAATATATATATATATATATATATTATTTTATTTTGGTCTCTTCCATTGTGTAAGTCAACATTCACGTGGACCACCTCATTGGATCGTAAGGCGGTGGCCTCTGGCTATATAACAGAAACACTCATTTCATCTTAGTTCATCATCACCACTTCCATTTTCTTCGTCAAATTATTATTTCATTCTGAATTAACATGGCTCGGCAAGGTCCTCCTCCTCACGTGATCGATGTTGAACATGAGATCAACTGCCCAGCTGACAAGTTCTATGATCTGATGAAGAACCATCTCACTCAGCTTCCTCATGTCATCCCTGAGATACACAAGAGTGCTGAGGTCCTTGAAGGAGACGGAAAGAGTTTGGGTTCTGTCCGCCAATGGACTTACCTGATTCGTAAGCATGGCTCAATTGAACAATTTTTTATTTTTTTTTACATGATCAATCTACTTCATCCAAATAAACATTTAATATTTCGTAGTTAATTAAATGGGAACTAATTGAGATCCAAGTTACTCAACAAGATACAGCAAGAAACAGGTGGATTTGGTTCTTATAATTAATTTATAAATCGATTTGTTGATTGTTACAAAATTTTGAGATGTGATCAAATTATTACTTGTGTGTTTTGATGAGTATTGCATGATTATAATTGCAGATAGTGCTTCTGATGAAGTTCTGACGGTGAAAGAGAAGTTGATTGCGGTTGATGACGAGAACAGGTCCCTGACATTAAGTGCAATTGGAGGGGATGTGATGAAGATGCACAAGCAATTTGATGTGAAGGTTACAACGACTCCAAAGGGTAATGGGAGCCTTGTGAAATGGCATATTATATACGAAAGAATAAATGAGAACGATCCCCATCCTGATCCTTACCTTGAGATTTGTAGCAATATCACCAAGAAATATGATGCTCACTATCACAAGGAATGAAGAATTAATATGAATGAGTGATCACCCAGTACTACTGCTCTATCCTTGATTAATATTTATATATGTTGCCGTTAAATATAATTGTGAACTATTGTACAATTTTTATGCAGCTTGAGATGTATGTTTTTGAAGGTTTTCCTACTCGCTCATGATCTTGTAATGCGCTGGGTGTGGTGTGAAGTATTGTATTTGCCCATTTCTACTTCTGTTGTTGCTATGTTGAAAATAATAAAATCTACCTGTGTATGTACTATTGAGTATATATGTAAAGGGTATTATAAAGGGCATTTCCCCGCTAGGCCTTTTGAGTGACTTAGTATATATCTATTCAATTCTCATTTTTCTGATCTTCTCACTCTGCAATAGCAGTACTTGTATATATATTTTACCGTAAAACAATATGGCTGAAACTGAGCAGCTTAAAATTGAGAATGAGATCGGATGCCCAGCAGACAAGGTCTATGGCTTGATCAAGAACAATCTTACCCACCTTCCTCATATTTTCCCTGAGATTTACAAGAGTGTTGAAGGAGATGGAAAGAGTGTCGGCACTGTCAGGCTCTGGAGATATACATGTAACATTCAAAGATTTCATTAAATATATACATTGACTTATATATATATTAAAATATATAATATATATTTTATACGTAACAGTTAAATATAGGTGTATATAAAAATATATATTATATCTAAGGGATATGAATAAATTAATTAAATTATTAAATAATTAATATAAGTTTTATTAGTTGAATGAATTTGGTTAATTAAATATGTGAAATGAATTGATGATTAAATAAACAAATGAAATTGATGGGGGGAGTTATTTTATTAAGTTGCCCGAGAAACAAGGGATAAGAAAAAAATATATCTCTTCCTTTTAATCTCTATCTCCAACGTTTTACAACAAGGAAAAAAAAAAAAAAAAAAAAGAGAAATAAGGGAAGAGGAAGCACGTCCAGAGAGAGAAGAATGTTGATTTCGCAACATTTCACGGCCAAATTCGACGTGTCGGTAAGCTATTTTCGTTATTTTTCATCGTGAAATTGATATTCAACTAGTGTTTGACGATTCTAGCGGATTAATTTTTGCTATATGAGGTGTTTTAAGGCGTTTTCGAAATTGAGGTTTTGTCCCGACAGAGAACTAAATTCCGGACATTTCGATACCAAGATTGTGATTTTTGAATCTGATTTGATATTTTTAATAACTAAATATATGATTTTAATGAGTAAAATTGAATTTGAATACTTCCGTGAACGTGTAAAACCTTAGTAAAATACCTGTTGAAGGTAGTAGAATAGTAGTATAACTGATTTTACATGTGTCGATGTTGACAAAATAATTTTAGGAATGTACTATATTTTTAATAAAATTGATATATGTTCCAGTAGAAAAATAAAACTGAGAACTAGTGGAAATATGAATTAGAAATCTATTTTCACTGTTCTTTCTTGAAAAATATTTAGATTGACCACAGAAACAAGATAATAGTTTCTTCAACTGCTTATAAGTCATAAATTAAGTTGGAATCTAAATTCACAGAATGTGTATAATATTTTTCAAGTTGATCTTTATTATTGGTGATTTGAAGTTAGTTTAGAAATTAAATATGTAAATAGATATGAATAAATAAAATTGAATTATGGAGTGGTTGTAACAGGTTGAGTTAGTTGGATTTAAATTGGAACTACACTTAAAAGCGACGGTGATTGTATTTAAGTTGAAATGTTTTGTACTGTGAGTATATTTTTTATTATGGTTCTTATATCACATTTTATATATATGAAATGTTTGAATTTAAGCATGTTATGTATATACTATTGCCTTGTGTTTTGACTTGCATTTATAAATAATTTTGGCATTTTGAGCATGAAATATGTTGTCAATTCATTAGGAATTAGCCCGGGATGAGGTTTTACGCAACCTCATTGACTGTAGGACTGTCCTAACAAGGATTTTAGATTTTTGAAATGGTTGTGAATTAAGTAATGTAAGGTCCGAGCGTAGGCTCCTTATCGGTGTATAATAAGGAGTTTGTACCCGCTCCATTACAATAAGAAAGAAGATTATGGTTTTAGTGAAAACTGATGCATTATTTTTTTGAAAAATCATGAAATTTATGTTGTCGACAAGTATGATATATTCGTTGAATGATGCATGTATTTAATAATTGTTTTAAATGATTTTAAATGTCATGTTTCTCTAAATGCATACGATTGTCATATCAAGATATATATTTAATGAACTGTTGTTTGCTCGCTCCATTTCCTTTAATATTTTAGGTACAATGTTAAAAGGAAAAACACGATAGTAGATACATGATTTAGATTCCTACTTTGTTGATGTACGTGTATCCGAAGGAAATAAATTATATTTTCTTTATTTTCATATGAATATATATATCACATTCTACATATATATATTATCACATAGTTGGGTGGTAAGGGAACATTGATTTTAGTTTGATATTTTGGGTTATACAATGCTTGTGATGATAAAATAAGATGATCATATATATATTTATCATGTGAGATTTTGATTTGTGGAAGGGATGTAATAATTATATATATATATATATATATATATTAGATTTGATTTGTGGTATATCAGGTTGTGAGAGGTCTATTTTTAGAGAGCTACTGTCAATTATTTTTAGAAATTTGTGAAATTCTGTAGAGGCTGATATTGATATGTACAGTGTATAGTATACTGTGGCAGTCATGGTGTCAGCCTACGTCAGGGACGTCGTGATAATACCCTTGGTAAGATATATTAATTAATATGGTAGTTTAATATGCATTTTTAGACCTCTAGCTATAGTCGTTTAGCTTAAATGGTTTCTAATATGATACCAAAATATAGGTTTTATAATAGGTCTTGGGTTCGAGTCATGTGGTTGATATAATTGCATATTCCTCATTAATTATATGATTGATATTTGTTTCTTCAATTTCTCTTCTGGTGCTTTAAGTGCAGGACGTGACTAGTGTGAGGAGAAGTGTTAATGATATCTTTGATATACATTAATGTCGGGCCTTCACCTATCAATTGTAACTTGTTACGCAAAATAAATTCTAACATTTATATATATATATATATATATAGTGATGATTTTTCATCTTTAATTTAAACATTTTGGTTGTGTGTACTTGATTGACAATCACACGAGGAAGTGACGAGGTTTTGGTTACAAAGGAGACTGTTAAAGCTTTAGAAGACGATCGAGTTTAAAGCTTTAGAAGGAGACTTGAGGAACCTTTACAAGAGTTTTGATGCAAAAATCCGTGTCATTCCGGAGGGTAGGAAGCTTGGTGAAATGGAGCATCACATTTGAGAAGGAGCATGAAGACCTCCCTCGTCCACATCCCTACTTGAATGTGTTAACTAATGTCACTAAGAAACTCCATTTCCATTTTCACAAGCCATGAAGGAGTTTGCACCTGTTGATTTCATTAGCAGATGATCACATAAATAATTGGTGTGTTTTTAATGAACTATATCTATAAATAAATAAGGTTCATGCATGTGATTCCTTGATTTGTCTAAATCTTGTTGGTATGTGGCTGTATTTTTAGAGGTGTTTGGGCTGTTTGGATGCGTCGTCATGCTTTTGTTGATTTGTAATTAAGTGCATGCTTTTCTTTTTTATGTAATGCATATATCTATAAGAAACAATCTCTAATATTAGTGTTCATACATGTGTGTTACATATATTTTTTACCATCAAATGAAGTTTTATTTTTATAAACTTCGTTAATATGAAGAGACTAAAAAAAAAGAAAGCATACCACAACTCCTCCTAATAGGGGGTATGATGAAAAGATAACGTATGCAACCGTACCTTCATATAAAAATACATGAGACCTTTATGTAGGCCCGGTCCCAGGACAGGGCCCAAAGGGCGACCGCCCTGAGCCTCTAAATTTTGAGGGCCCATATGCATACATATTAACTAATGTACTCGTTGACGTTAGTGGGCTTGTAGACAATGTCTGACTAATTTTTTCTCAAAATATAAAGAATTTGAACTTATTTTTAACTCATTTTAAAAATGTTTTAAATAAATTATTGAGGGCCTCAAATTTTGTGCCAAAATATATATTTTTTGACAAGAGCACCAAAATACTTATATAGTATTTTTTTACCTTAAAAAAATTTTGCTCTACTTTTTTTTTAGCTCTATGTTATTAAGATTTTTTTTGTTCAAATAAGAGCTTATTTTAAATATATTATTTGAACATTTTACAAATCCTGATATACTACAAATCAAATAATATGTATATATATATAATCATTCACAATGTCAATCATAATTCAAAATACCACCACATCCACATCCCTACTTGGATGTGTTAACTAATGTCACTAAGAAACTCGATTTCCATTTTCACAAGCCATGAACGAGTTTGCACCTGTTGATTTCATTAGCAGATGATCACATAAATAATTGGTGTGTTTTTAATGAACTATATCTATAAATAAATAAGGTTCATGCATGTGAATCCTTGATTTGTCTAAATCTTGTTGGTATGTGGTTGTATTTTTACAGGTGTTTGGGCTGTTTGTATGCGTCGTCATGCTTTTGTTGATTTGTAATTAAGTGCATGCTTTTCTTTTTTATGTGATGCATATATCTATATGAAACAATCTCTAATATTAGTGTTCATACATGTGTGTTACATATATTTTTTACTATCAAATGAAGTTTTATTTTTATAAACTTCGTCAATATGAAGGGACTAAAAAAGAAAGAAAGCATACCACAACTCCTCCTATTAGGGGTTATGAGGAATAGATAACGTATGCAACCTTACCTTCATATAAAGATACATGAGACCTTTATACAGTCCCGACCCTAGGACAGGGCCAAAGGGCGACCGCCCTGAGTCTCCAAATTTTGAGGGCCCATATGTACATATTAACTAATGGACCCATTGATGGTAGTGGGCCCTTTGGTGGTTGTAGACAATGTCCGACTTATTTTTTCTCAAAATGTAAAGAATTTGAGCTTATTTTTAACTCATTTTTAATTTTTTTTAATTAAATTATTGAGGGCCTCAAATTTTGCACCAAATTTTTTTTTTCTAAAGAGCACCAAAATACTTATATAGTTTTTTTTTTTACCTTAAAAAACTTTGCTCTACTTTTTTTTAGCTCTATTTTATTAAGATTTTTTTTGTTCAAATAAGAGCTTATTTTAAATATATTATTTGGACATTTCACAAAACCTGATATACCACAAATCAAATCATATGTATATATATAATCATTCACAATGTCAATCATAATCTAAAATACCACCATTGTCATTCATTAATCAAACATTCCATTGTCCAAGTATATATATCATCGCCAAATATCTTAACAATCCAAAATAACCATTGATATCTCATTTTTTCCAAAATAACCCTTCTAGATGGTAATACATATGTAATATGTGTGATAAATATATATACATATCAAAATAAATAAAATAACTAACCACTTCCTCCAAAGCATACGTACATCAACAAATGTTATGTGTTAGTCACGTGCTGATCATTCTCGAATTTTTTCTTTTCCTTTTGATTTTGTACCTGAAATGGTGCAGGAAATGGAGTGAGCAAACAATAGCTCAATGAATATAGTTTTTAACATGACAATCGCATGCATTTAGGGAAACATGACATATCAAATTGTTTAAATTAAAATATTTAAAGGGCACATATGCAACATTCATCAATATACCGTTTATGCTCATTTAATAAACCAGTGCATAGTTTTATAAAAAATTTACCATCTCCCTCTTTCAAAGCAAAAGAACAGGTCTAACCCTTGTATGGTCGTTACAAGGTATCCACAACCTCTCATTACCCAATTCACAGTCATTTCAAGGATCGCAACCCTTGTTAGAACAGACTTACTGATAATAAGGTTTCACAAAACTTCATTTGGGTCTAATTCCTAACGAAATGACATTATCATAAGCTCCAAATGCTAAAAATCAGTTTGCATGATCAATAAAAACTCAATGCATTACATATAAATATAACATGCATACAATCAAACATTTTATATGTATACAATGTCATACAAGAACCAAATCAAGAACATTATACTCATATAAAAGATTTTCCAACTTAAAATACAATCACCGCTGCTTCCGAGTCTAGCTCTAATTTAAATTCAACTAACTCAACTTGTCATAACCATTTTATAAATCACTTTCACGAGTGAGTACTCAGTTTCCTTTTATATATTAAATTTTCCAGC
Source organism: Paratinospora sagittata (assembly GCA_035771175.1). Lineage (NCBI taxonomy): Eukaryota > Viridiplantae > Streptophyta > Magnoliopsida > Ranunculales > Menispermaceae > Paratinospora > Paratinospora sagittata. The sequence goes on along the minus strand of CM069592.1, from coordinate 1,845,761 downwards.
ACACTTTCGATCACTAATCAATATTTTCAATTCATTTAAAGATCTAATCTATATCATACATAATCATACTCACTAGTATTATTAATTCAGTGCACTCCACTTGATCCAAATCTTGCTCATTCACCACTAATTTTTATTTTAGCAACCTGAAAAATATTATACACATTCTTATAAGCAATTGAAGACGCTACTATACCATTTTCACGGTCAATCCAGATATTTTCACGAGAAGAAACAATGAAAATAGATTTTCAAATCATATTTTTACTAGTTTTTAATTTCAATTTTCTACTGAAACATATATCAATTTTATTAAAAATATAGAACATTCTTAAAATTATTATGTTAACATCGACACATGTAAAATCAATCATGTTACCATCAACCTTCAATAGGTATTTTATCAAAGCATATCCAAAAATCATGATCTTAACATCGAAATGTCCGAAATTGATAGATCCATCTTTCTACAGTCTCAAACCGGAGTTTCATCGGGTTTTAATGGAGTTTCAAAGGTTTCAAATATCAAATCTAAAGGTTCCAAAGGAATCCAAGATCAAATCTAACTTCTAATAGCTATAAAACTACAAACTAACTAATAAATTCAATATAACTATATATTTAAGGTTTCTACATCCTAAGAAGTGTTTTCCAACCTTCCTAGCGGATTTTCATTCAAGTTGGGTCAAAACCCCAATTTTTTAAAATACGGTAAAACGGCTCCCACAACGAAAATTACTTCGAAAGAAACGTTATATCTAGCTTAGATATCAATTTCACGAAGAAATATAATGAAAAACAGTTACCGTGGGTCCGATTCGGCAAAAATCCCGCGTTCACCCTTTTTTTTTTATCTTCCTTCTCTTCGTTCTCTCCTCCTCTGTTCCTTTCTTCTCTTTTTTTTTTTAATATTTCACGTTTGAGAGAGATGAGAGAATGAGATAAGTGAAATAATGATAGATTATAATAGTTTATAATATTTTATAATATCAAGGTCATTTATATCATCTTATAATAATATCATCTTATAATCTAATGATAGTATGACATTTAATAATACAATCTACTTAATTTATGTATGTTTATACACATATACATTTAATTCCTACGTATGTATACATATACGTATACGTATCCATCAACGTAAGTGTATAATTAAAACTATGGGGTGTTACACGAAGATACCGCAACAACCATTTCACTGCATGCCAATGTTATTTTCTAAGATTTGCCATATATCTGCTAACAACCCTCACTGCATGTGAAATGTTAGGCCTAGTGCACACCATAGCATACATTAAGCTACCCACTGCACCAGCATATGAAACATGACTCATGGACTCATGTTTTTCATCGGTGCTCGGAGACATATCTGCAGAAAGTCAAAAATGAGCTGCTAATGGAGTACTCACAGGTTTAGAGTTCTCCATTCCAAGCCTTGAAAGCACTTTCTCCAAGTACTTCTTCTGTGACAGATATAACTTGCCCTTTTTCCTTTTTCAATGTACCTTCATACCAAAAATCTTCTTAGCTACACCCAAATCTTTCATCTCAAACTCCTTGCTCAGTTGGGATTTTAACATGTTGATCTTATCCATGCTCTTAATAGCAATTAGCATGTCATCAACATACAAGAATAAATAAATATAAGAGCCATCAAAAAGCTTAAGAAAGTAGACACAATTGTTACTCCTTGTGTATCCCTACCGAATCATGAAAGTGTCAAACTTCTTATACCACTGTTTGGGTGACTGTTTAAGCCCATATAAGGACTTCTTCAGTTTGCACACATGATCAGTCTTACCAGCAACCTCAAAACCTTTAGCCTGCCTCATGTAGATTGTCTCATCCAAGTCCCCATGCAAGAAAACAATCTTGACATCTAGTTGTTCTAACTCTAAATTAAACAATGTAACCAATGCCAACAACACTCTGATTGAAGTGTGTTTCACATTAGGAGAAAATATCTCATTGTAATCCACGCCTTCTTTTGAAGCATACCCTTTGACAACCAATCTTACCTTGTATCTAACACTGTCAGAACCTGGATGACAATCTTTCATGGAATACACCAATTTGCAGAATGTAAAAACTTTACCATAGACTATAAATTACAACTCTTCCTTTACTTTTAAGAAGAGAACAATGAGATTCTTTCTCTTGATCTAGAAAAACTCTTTAGTGGAGAACTCATTGAGAATTTTGATCGTTTAGATCTGAATAAATTGAATTAAATTTATTGCCTCTATTTATAGTTATGATAGATGATAAACTTGTAATTAATTGATAATGAATGAATGACTATGATTAAATTTTAACTACCAGATTAATTGTTAGGATTAGATTTTATTTATCAGATCAATGGTTAAGATTAAATTATTTATTTTATATAAAACATGCAAGAGTCACCATTTTATTTTTTTCCTTTTTTAATTTAAAATAGGTTTCACTCCTAAATGTGGGCCCAATAGATAGTAATGGTATCACGGCTTTTTTTTTTTTTGTTTAAGATTAGTATCCCGGCTTTTGATGAAAAATTAAATATCCTGCGAGGCCACCTTGGGGGTTTAATAAAAACATGAAGAAAAAAACCGAAATTAAGTACCATGGCACCTAGAAGAGAAAAAAAGCGACGCTACGGTAATTTCTTTTTATTTCCGTAAAATTTGACATTTGGGTACGAAGAGATTATATGACCCACTTCTCATTTCATGTACGAGCTCGTGCTATAATTACAACACAAACTTGTAAATAATGGTAGGAATGGTAGTTGATAATATTATTTATTTTTCTCTCTTTTTTTTTTTTTTTTTCAAAAGAATAGTGTCCCGGCTTTTGATGAAAAATTAAATATCCTGTCGAGGCCACCTTGCAAGTCTAATAAAAACTGGTAGTTGATAATATTATTTATTTTTAGAGGAAAAATCTAGAACTGATCTTCCATTATATTACGTCAACAATCACGTGGATATCCTGTCGAGGCCACCTTGCAAGTCTAATAAAAACTGGTAATTGATAGTATTATTTATTTTTAGAGGAAAAATCTAGAACTGATCTTCCATTGGATCGTAAGGCGGTGGCCTCTGGCTATATAAGAAACACTCATTTCATCTTAGTTCTTCATCACCACTTCCATTTTCTTCTTCAAATTATTATTTCATTCTGAAATTAACATGGCTCAGCAAGGTCCTCCTCCTCACGTGATCGATGTTGAACATGAGATCAACTGCCCAGCTGACAAGTTCTATGATCTGATGAGGAACCATCTCACTCAGCTTCCTCATGTCTTCCCTGAGATATACAAGAGTGCTGAGGTCCTTGAAGGAGACGGAAAGAGTTTGGGCTCTGTCCGCCAATGGACTTACCTGATTCGTAAGCATGGCTCAATTGAACAATTTTTTTTTTTTTAACATGATCAATTTTTTTTGAGATGTGATCAAATTATTACTTGTGTGTTTTGATGAGTATTGCATGATTATAATTGCAGATAGTGCTTCTGATGAAGTTCTGACGGTGAAAGAGAAGTTGATTGCGGTTGATGACGAGAACAGGTCCCTGACATTAAGTGCAATTGGAGGGGATGTGATGAAGATGCACAAGCAATTTGATGTGAAGGTTACAACGACTCCAAAGGGTAATGGGAGCCTTGTGAAATGGCATATTATATACGAAAGAATAAATGAGAACGATCCCCATCCTGATCCTTACCTTGAGATTTGTAGCAATATCACCAAGAAATATGATGCTCACTATCACAAGGAATGAAGAATTAATATGAATGAGTGATCACCCAGTACTACTGCTCTATCCTTGATTAATATTTATATATGTTGCCGTTAAATATAATTGTGAACTATTGTACAATTTTTATGCAGCTTGAGATGTATGTTTTTGAAGGTTTTCCTACTCGCTCATGATCTTGTAATGCGCTGGGTGTGGTGTGAAGTATTGTATTTGCCCATTTCTACTTCTGTTGTTGCTATGTTGAAAATAATAAAATCTACCTGTGTATGTACTATTGAGTATATATGTAAAGGGTATTATAAAGGGCATTTCCCCGCTAGGCCTTTTGAGTGACTTAGTATATATCTATTCAATTCTCATTTTTCTGATCTTCTCACTCTGCAATAGCAGTACTTGTATATATATTTTACCGTAAAACAATATGGCTGAAACTGAGCAGCTTAAAATTGAGAATGAGATCGGATGCCCAGCAGACAAGGTCTATGGCTTGATCAAGAACAATCTTACCCACCTTCCTCATATTTTCCCTGAGATTTACAAGAGTGTTGAAGTAGTTGAAGGAGATGGAACGAGTGTCGGCACTGTCAGGCTCTGGAGATATACCTATAACATTCATAGATTTAATTAAATATATAGAGGTTGACTTATACTTATATTAAAATATATATTTTATTAATAAAAGTTAAATATAAGTGGATATAAAAATATATAAGAATATGAATAAATAAATTAAATTATTAAATAATTAATATAAGTTTTATTAGTTGAATTAATTTAGTTAATTAAATATGTAAAATGAATTGATGATTAAATAAATAAATGAAATTGATGGGGGAGTTATTTTATTAAGTTGCATGAAAAGCAAGGGATAAAAAAAAAAAATATGTTCCTTTAAATCTCTATCTCCAACGTTTTACAACAACAAGAAAAAAAAAATCAAAAAAAAAAGAGAAATAAGGGAAGAGGAAGAACGTCCACACAGAGAGAGAAGAATGTGGATTTCGCGACATTTCACGGCCAAATTCGACGTGTCGATAAGCTATTTTCGCTATTTTTCGTCGTGAAATTGATCTTTAACTAGTGTTTGACGATTCTAGCGGATTAATTTTTGCTATATGAGGTGTTTTAAGGCGTTTTCGAAATTGAGATTTTGACCCGACAGAGAACTAAATTCCGGACGTTTCGTTACTAAGATTGTTATTTTTGAATATGATTTGATATTTTTAATAATTAAATATATGATTTTAATGAGTAAAATTAAATTTGAATACTTCCGTGAACGTGTAAAACTTTAGTAAAATACATGTTGAAGGTAGTAGAATAGTAATATGACTGATTTTACATGTGTCGATGTTGACAAAATAATTTTAGGAATGTACTATATTTTTAATAAAATTGATATATGTTCCAGTAGAAAAATAAAACTGAGAACTAGTGGAAATATGAATTAGAAATCTATTTTCACTGTTATTTCTTGTAAAAATATCTAGATTGACCACAGAAACAAGATAATAGTTTCTTCAACTGCTTATAAGTTATAAATTAAGTTGGAATCTAAATTCACAGAATGTGTATAATATTTTTCAGGTTGATCTTTATTATTGGTGATTTGAATTGAGTTGAGAAATTAAATATGTAAATAAATATGAATAAATAAAATTGAATTATGGAGTGGTTGTGACAGGTTGAGTTAGTTGGATTTAAATTGGAACTACACTTGAAAACGACGGTGATTATATTTAAGTTGAAAAGTTTTGTACTGTGAGTATATTTCTTGATTATGGTTCTTATATGACATTCTATATATATGAAATGTTTGAATTTAAGCATGTTATGTATATACTATTGCCTTGTGTTTTGACTTACATTTATAAATGATTTTAGCATTTGGAGCATGAAATATGTTGTCATTTCATTAGGAATTAGCCCTGCATAAGGTTTTACGCAACCTCATTGACTATAGGACTGTCCTAACAAGGATTTTAGATCTTTGAAATGGCTGTAAATTAAGTAATGTAAGGTTCGAGAGTAGGCTCCTTATCGGTGTATAATAAGGAGTTTGTATTTGCTCCATTACGATAAGGAAGAAGATTATGGTTTTAGTGAAAACTGATGCATTATTTTTTTTGAAAAATCATGAAATTTATGTTGTCAACAAGTATGATATATTCGTTGAATGATGCATGTGTTTAATAATTGTTTTAAATGATTTTAAATGTCATGTTTCTCTAAATGCATATGATTATCATATCAAGATATATATTCAATGAACTGTTGTTTGCTCGCTCCATTTCCTTTAATATTTCAGGCACATAGTTAAAATGACAAACACGATAGTAGATACATGATTTAGATTCCTACTATGTTGATGTACGTGCATGCGAAGAAAATAGATTATGTTTTCTTTATCTTCATATGAATATATATATCACATTCTACATATATATATTATCACATAGTTGGGTGGTAAGGGAACATTGATTTTAGTTTGATATTTTAGGTTATACAATGTTTGTGATGATAAAATGAGATGATCATATATATATTTATCATGTGAGATTTTGATTTGTGGAAGGAATGAAATGATTATATATATATATTGGATTTGATTTGTGGTATATCAGGTTGTGAGAGGTCTATTTTATAGGGAGATGCTGTCAATTTTTTTTTAGAAATTTGTGTAATTCTGTAGAGGCTGATATTGATATGTACAGTGTATAGTATACTGTGGCAGTCATGGTGTCAGCCTACGTTAGGGACATCGTGATAATACCCTTAGTAAGATATATTAATTAATATAGTAGTTTAATATGCATTTTTAGACCTCTAGCTATAGTTGTTTAGCTTAAATGGTTTCTAATATAATATCAAAATATAGGTTTTATAATAAGTCTTGGGTTCGAGTCATGTGGTTGATATAATTGCATATTCCTCATTAATTGTATGATTGATATTTGTTTCTTCAATTTCTCTTCCGGTGCTTTAAGTGCCAGGAAATGACTGGCGTGAGGAGAAGTGTTAATGATATCTTTGATATACAAAATAAATTCTAACATTTATATATATATATATATATATATAGTGATGATTTTTCATCTATAATTTAAATGTTTTGGTTGTGTGTACTTGATTGATAATCACACGAGGAAGTGACGGGGTTTTGGTTACAAAGGAGACTGTTAAAGGTATTGACGACGAAAACAAGAGGATCACGTTTAAAGCTTTAGAAGGAGACTTGAGGAACCTTTACAAGAGTTTTGATGCAAAACTCCGTGTCATTCCAAAGGGTGCCGGAAGCTTGGTGAAATGGAGCATCATATTTGAGAAGGAGCATGAAGACCTCCCTCATCCACATCCCTACTTGGTTGTGTTAACTAATGTCACTAAGAAACTCAATTTCCATTTTCACAAGCCATGAAGGAGTTTGCACCTGTTGATTTCATTAGCAGATGATCACATAAATAATTGGTGTGTTTTAATGAACTATATCTATAAATAAAGAAGGTTCATGCATGTGAATCCTTGATTTGTCTAAATCTTGTTGGTATGTGGCTGTATTTTTACAGGTGTTTGGGCTGTTTGTATGCGTCGTCACGCTTTTGTTGATTTGTAATTAAGTGCATGCTTTTCTTTTCATGTGATGCATATATATCTATCAGAAACAATCTCTAATATTAGTATTCATACATGTGCGTTACTTATATGTTTTACTATCAAATGAAGTTTTATTTTTATAAACTTCGTTAATATGAAGGGACTAAAAAAAAGAAAAAGCATACCACCACTCCTATTATTAGGGGGAATAGATAACGTATGCAGCCTTACCTCTATATGAAGATACATTAGACCTTTATACAGGCCCGACCTTGGGGCAGGCTCAGAGGGTGACCGCCCCGGGCCTCCAAATTATAAGGGTTCATATATATACATATTAACTGATAAACTTTTTGATGGTAGTGGGCAATTTGGTGGTTATTGATAATAATAGGCTAATTTGAGCTTATTTTTAACTTATTTTTTTATTTTTTAATTAAATTATTTGGGCCTCAAATTTTGCACCAAAATACTTTTTTTTTTCGAAAGAGCACAAAATACTTATATAGTATTTATTTTTACCTTAAAAAAAATTTTGTCTACTTTTTTTTTAGCTCTATTTTAATAAGATTTTTTTTGTTTAAATAAGAGCTTATTTTAAATATATTATTTGGTACCTTGTCAAACCTTTAATTTTAATTTTACTTTAAAGATAAAATATTTTTAATTTAAAATCTCAACTTCATACTATAAAAATAAGTGAACTTAACAATAATATTTATATATAATAATTATATTAAATATTAAATATTTAAAATCTTAATTTTGTAACTTTAAACGTATTTGAAATATTTATAAAAAAAAATAAAAAACCTTATTTAAAATAAAAAAAAGGGCCCCTTGTACCTCGATCAGGCCCCTAAATACCGACCCTACCTTTATCTCGTGACCATAGAGCAACTTTAAAAAAAAAACAAAAAACTTTAAAAATACTAGAAATTTCTACATGTTCAAATCACTCAGAGACTAATGACTCGTGATTATATAAATGTCTTCAGTAAAATCATAACTTTACCCTGGACACATAAAAAAGCCATCCTCAATGAGATTAATGTCTCACTATGCTCACTTTTCTCTTGAGATAGTGGTGGGAACCGGCTCTTCCATTTTTGTCCATAGTTCAGTAGTCTAGAACATGTGCTCCATGTTAAAAGCTAAGTTCTCTTCTGTTTCTTATGTTCTTCCATAACCTAAAATGTCGTGTCTTCTCTAACTATCCAAATTTGAGATTTTTCAAATCCAACTCTCTAATTCGATCAAAGGAAAGTGAAGAAGAATTAGGGTTTGTGAACCGAGACACCTCTTCCCGGATCCCTGCGGGCAAGCGATGTAAGATTTCTTCCTTTTTCTTTTTCCATGAATTTTGGCTTATCTTATATTGTTGTTTCTATGCGTTTCTCCGGGAATTTTTGAAGAATAAATTGTCTGTTTGTATTGCGATTGTAGTTTACAATCTATAGCTAGATCTTTGATTATGAATTCGCTTAGTTGTTTGATTTTGATTTCGATTTCGATTGCGACTACTCCTGTGGCTGCTTGGTTCCCGTTGTGATATCAATTTTTTATTTCAATTTTCGTTAATGGTTCTTTAGGGTTTCAATATGTGCTTACAGGTGGTTTAGCGCCGCCAATGCCAGCCATCGGTCCCTCTCATTTGAGACAGAAAACCTCGATCGGATAAAGAAAAGGCATATGTTTTTTAGGATTTTTTTTGTTTTTTTCAGTTTGAAAGTGCCGCTTGCACTTACCGAAAATTTAGATGAAATTGGAAGTTTTATAAGAAGCAGAATTGACAAAGTAAGAGCTTAAAATGCTCAATCACACAATTATTTAATCTCTTGTTTGCTTTAAGTTTAATTTTGGAGATAATTATTGTGTTTGAATAACTTCAATTAGGCCTGTTTATAAATTCTTTGGGTTCTTTCGATTTTTTTTTTTTAATCTTTTGATGAACAGTTATACGGTGTAAGGGTTAACCCACTACTTCTGGAATCATGACTATTGAGTATAATTTACGTGGAGTGTGCAGTGCTCTTTTAAGTCTTCTGCTAGGTGTGAGGATTTTTTACTCATGATAGCTAATATTTGCCTAATTTTAGCAATCTCTGTTTTTTTAAGTCTTAGAATGGTTTCCTTTTATAATATTTAGGTTAACTATAGAAAACTAATTATAACAATATTGATTTTTATAGTTTTTTTTCTTTTTGAAGGAATTGATTTTTGTAGTTAGTTATTGATGAATTGATGAATTGATAATTGAATTGAGTTTCTTACTCTTAGATTAGATGTTATTTTTCTAGGTTGGGTCGAGCGCGGGTTTGGGGAAACCCAAACCACTGAACCCGACCCGACCTGTTGTCATATCGTTTAAATCTAAACCCACGCAAATCTCTAAAAAAATTCAACCGTAAAGAATGATAATGTTCTTGGATTTATGATCTTTTGGTGGTTTCAGCTTCTTGCTCTTAGGTCACAGGTTTTTCCCTCTGCTCCTCTATTTCGGTTTATCCCAATATATATTCTTCACTTTCTTCCTCTCATCCGTTTTCATTCAAATTTTTCATCTCTTCTTTTCTTGTTTCTTGATCTTCTTCTTTCTATCTTGCTTTCCTTCTCAAAAGGGCAACTTAGAAACAACCAAAAGATCATAAATCCACCCTTTTGTGTTTTTGTCATTTTCAGTGATTCTAAGCAATACCCATATTTTCTTTTTGAAAATCATCATCTAGGTGATTGGGTCAGCTTCGTTATGCTGAAATTTTGTAGAAAACATGGGGTTTGCAAAGAAGGTATAGGTGGTGGATGGAGGGTTAGAAATAGAAAGGAAGAAATGGATAATAGCAGGAAGTACACTCCTTCAAGAGCCCTTTCTCTCTCAAATCAAATCTCACGCCTTCCCCCCCCTTCCCCCTTCCCCCCCTTCTATTTCCCTCTCAACTCACCACCCTTTTTCTCTTTCAAAATTTCAAAACCCTAGCCCTAACCCTAAGTTGAAGCACGCCCTGCCCCCCTGTCTCTATCAAACCTCTCCTCCCTTCCCCTTCCTCCTTCATTTTCTTTGTCAAAGCTGAAATCACCGCTGCCCTTCCCCTTCCCCTTCCCCCTTTGTTTTCTCTGCTTTCCGCGGGGTATAGATCGTGGGTTTTGAATGGTTATGGTTTTAAAAATAAAAAAATAATTTTTTTTTTTTTTGGCCCAACCCGACTGACCAGCCTGATCTTTGGTCGGTCGGGTTGGCCCCCCACCGAGTAGAAGTCGGGTGGCATCGGTTCCGATCCAATGCTACCCAACTTTAGCGGGTCGGGTGGGTGTTTGGGCCAAAACCTGACCCGACCCGACCTGATTACACCCCTACTTGTGGAGTGGATGACTAGGGTATTTATAGGTGAGGGTGAGCCACCTACCGTTTGTGTTTGAAAAGTAAAAAATGCTAAAGGGTTTTTTGCGCATGAAAAAATTTCATCCCTACTCCTTGGTGTTGGTAGGCTTCCGAGCTCTTGTGCCTTGTTTTCTAACTTGAGCGAAATACTCCCGAACAAGAAATTTTTGTTAGAATTGGATTCTAGAACTTGAAATTAATTGGTTTCCTCCTATTGGAGATGTTTGCACTTCATTGGCATGCTCCATTGAACATCCTACTTTAATAGCCAAATGCTCCAACATGAATTTGTTGTGAAAATTATAAATTTCTTTATATAAACACATGAAAATCCTATTTTGGGTGAAAATTAGGAATTTGTTTATATAAGCAGAAACAAGACCTATTTGTGTTGAAAATAATGAATTTGTTTGTTTTAACGTATGAAAGTGTTGTTTAGGGTGAAAATTAAGAATTTAACATGAATGACCCGGTCGATATAAAAATTAGAAATTTGTTTATGTAAGCACATGCTATTCCCATGTGGGGTTAAAATTGTGAAGTTGTTATTAATTTATAAACTCACAAAAAGTCCCATTTTGGGTGAAATACTTCTTATATAAAGTCCTTTGGTTTTATATTAGAACATGAAAGTCCCTTTGTTGGTGAAAATGATGAATTTATTTATATAGGTACATGAAAATTGCATTTGGGGTGAAAATTAGGAATTTGTTTACGTAATAAGCACTCAAAAGTTCGTTTTAGGTGAGAATGATGAATTTGTTTATATATGCACACGAAAGTCTCATTTAGGGTAAAAATGATGAATTTACTTGTATTGGACTACAAAAGTACTGCTTAGAGCGACAATTAGGATTTTGTTCACATCAATGAACGAAAGTTTTTTTTTTTGGGTGAAAATGATGAATTTGTATATATAGACACAAGAAAGTCTCGTTTAGGAAAAAAATTAAGACTTTTTATACTTTATATAAGCTCAAAAAGTCCAATTTGTGGAGAAAATTATGAATTTCTTTATATAAGCACACAAAAATCCTATTTGGGGTGAAAATTAGGAATTTGATTATATAAGCAGAAACAAGTCCTATTTGAGTTGAAAATAATGAATTTCTTTGTTTTAGCATATGGAAGTGTAATTTGGGGTGAAAATTGGGAGTTTATTTATAGAGGCACATGAAAGTCTCATTTGGGATGGAAATTAGGAATTTAACATGAAAGTCCCGGTCGATATGAAAATTAAGAATTTATTTTTTATAAGCACACTATATTCCCATATGGGGTTAAAATTATGAAGTTATTATAAACACACAAAAGTCCCGTTTTGGGTGAAAATTAGGAATTTTTTTATATAAGCACACGAAAGTCATATTTGGGTTGAAAATTAAGAATTTGTTTATAAAAGCACTAGAAAATCTTATTTTTTGTGAAAATTTGAAAATTGTTTATATAAACACACGAAAGTGCTATTTGGGGTGAAAATTATGATATATAAGCACAAGAAAATTTCATTTATTGTGAAAATTATGAATTTGTTTATCTAAACACACGAAGTCCTGTTTAGGTGAAAATTAGAAATTTGTTTGTATAAGCATAGAAAAGTCCTATTTGGGTTGAAAATGATAAATTTGTTTATATAGCCATACACAAGTCTAGCTTAGGGTGAAAATTAGGAATTGATTAATATAAGCTCACGAAAGTACCATTTGAGTTGAAAATTAGGAATTTGTTGATATTAGAATAGGAAAGTCCAATTAGTGGCGAAAATGATGAATTTGTTTATATAAATACGCAAAAATCGCATTTGGGGTAAAAATTAGGAATTTGTTTACATAAACACTCAAAAGTTCGTTTTCGATAAAAATGATCAATTTGTTTATATATGCACAGGAAAGTCAAATTTGGGGTGAAAATGATGAATTTACTTGTGTTGGATTACGAAAGTATTGCTTGGGGCGACGATGACGATTTTGTTCATATCAGTACACGAAAGTCTCTTTTGGGGTGAAAATGATGAATTTGTATATATAGGCATAAGAAAGTTTTGTTTAAGGCCAAAATTGGGACTTTTTATACTTTATATAAGCTCACAAAAGTCCCATTTGTGGTGCAAATTATGAATTTATTTATATAACCACATGAAAGTTCTATTTGAGGTGAAAATTAAGAATTTATTCGTATAAGCAGAAACAAGTCCTATTTGTGTTGAAAATGATGAATTTCTTTATTTTAGCTTATGAAAGTGTTGTTTAGGGTGAAAATTTGGAGTTTATTTATATAAGCACATGAAAGTTCCGGTTGATATGAAAATTAGGAATTTGTTTAAATAAGCATACGCTATTTCCATATGGGGTTAAAATTATGAAGTTGTTATTATAAACACACAAAAGTCCTGTTTTGGGTGAAAATTAGTAATTTGTTTATACAAGCACACGAAAGTCATAGTTGGGTTGAAAATTAAGAATTTGTTTATATAAGTACACTAAAAACTCACTTGAGTTGAAAATTATGAATTTGTTTATGAAAGCCCACAAAAGTTCCGTTTAAATTGAAAATTAGGAATTTGTTTATATAAACACACGAAAGTCTTATTTTAGGTGAAAATTTAAAAATTATTTATATAAGCATATGAAGGTGCTATTTAGGCTGAAAATGATGAGTTTATTTATATAAGCACATGAAAATCCTGTTTATGGTGAAAATTAGAAATTTGTTTGTATAAGCTTGGAAAAGTCCTATTTTGGTTGAAAGTGATGAATTTGTTTATATAGCCTCACAAAAGTCTAGTCATGGCGAAAATTAGGTATTGATTAATATAATCTCATGAAAGTAACATTTGAGTTGAAAATTAAGAATTTGTTTATATTAGAACACAAAAATGCCATTAGTGGTGAAAATGATGAATTTGTTTATACAAGTACATGAACATCGCATCTAGGGTGAAAATTAGGAATTTGTTTACGTAAGCGCTCAAAAGTTCGTTTTCAGAGGAAATGATGAATTTGTTTATATATATATACACGAAAATCTCATTTGGGGTGTAAATGATGAATTTACTTGTCAGGACCCCTTCACAACCTCCCAGGGCATCCTAATCGACACAAGAATCTAACCATCCTATTTTTCATAGGACCATTAGACTCCTATTAAGCCTCAGCCAGACTCCGCCAGAGTCTCCTCTGTAAATGAGTCATCTAACAACCTGATAAACCATCCAACAAATGACTACTATCCACAACTATCACAAACCCAAAACATATAACAATCTTATATTCAAAGTGTGGTGCAATATAAGTATATACATAATCCAAAATAACAAAATATATATATACACGTCCATGTCATCTTCAACCTACATCAAAACAGTCTCCTGGCGAGGCTACCAATCTCTCACTGTTGCGCTATCTCCTTACCCTTATCAATCATAGAAGGACTTGAAAAATGGGAATAGGATGAGCCAACATAACATAGCCCAATGAATAGAATTTAAATATAGCATTATATACATCTACATCATCATGTATGCATGAATTATGTTATGCCAAGCCGATTGCAATTATACGTATATTTAAGCAACATTCTATAATCAATGCAACCATTCCATATGCATCACACACATTTCTACCTTAGTCAAGTTTTGTGACAACTTTCCCAAGACATAAATGAAGGCACATAGTCACTAACCTTAAAGTCACATACCAACCTTACTTGAATAATTAAGCCAGGAGTACAGAGTACTTATGAACATGTTCTTTGTATTATCCAGTAGTTACTAATTACAATCTATTGAGGAAATGTAAACTATACTCATTTTCAAGTAAAGATCCCTCATCTAGAATATAATTAGCTTTCCTAAAAATCAATAACTGAACAATGTCATACCTTCCAACTATATAGATTCCCACATAGCTTTTTAAATCTAAATAGGATTACTAGACCTGATTATCCTTGTAGGGAGTACTTTCGACCTACTCGATTTTGTTCAAAGGTCTAGCTTCCAATAGACTTATTAAGCCCATGTAGAAAATCTCTACCTTTCATCCATGCCACAAACAACCACATATATGAACAAGCAATCACATATAAGTAGATATGATGATATATCATATACATGAAAATATAATGAAATTTTACTCACAAACAATTGCCAAAGAAATTTCCCACACTTATCAATTGACTCCACCTCCTCTAGGACCTCTACTAGAACCTGCATATATCATTTTATTCATATCAATACAAATTACCCACTTTGATACTAATTTCCTAGCATTTTCACAATTTCCCATTGTTTCTACTATCCTCTACAATTGGAAATTCATCCATTTCATCTCTAAACCCAATCTCAACACATAAATGATCAGAAACAGCAGAATGTAACACTTTAATCTAATTCCCACAAGTTCCTAACTTCATTTTTATGTGTTCCCAGTTGATTTTACACTTCCAATTAGGTTACCGACCTATATAGCCATCAATCCGAAGTGTAAACCCTAACAAAACATGGATTTAGCATGATTTGGGTAATAAGAACATCATCTCTACCATTTCTAACTGATTCTCTATCAAGAACACTGAAACCCTAGGTTGGGAATACCCAAATCATCATCTATAATAAAAATTAATCCGAGGGAAAGGTTTCTTTCAATACAAACAACAAATTTTACTTAGGAATTTGTGGAAAAACCACTTACCTTGGCTTAATTTGGTGAAAGATTGCTCGGAACCCCTTTTCCCCTCTTTTCTTCCTCTTCGTTCTGTTAAAATGGACGAAAGAAATAAATATTGGGATTTTATTTCGCGCACACCGCCTCATCGGCACTTAAAAACAAAAAAACTAGAATTTACCACGAGGAGTGCGCTTCTCCCTTACTAGGAGCGTGCTCCTCCTTGCCAAGGACAAACCAACTCTCAGTCTCTCGCAAGGAGTGCGCTTCTCCCTTGTTCAGATGATCTCTGTCTCAGGGGAGTGCGCTCCTCCACACTAGGAGGCTAGTGCTTGAACTTACAATTTTCATTATTTTTCACCCATTTCTTCCCCGATTGGTTTCCCCTCCAATCCTACACTAAACACAAACAATTTACACTGCAGGAAACATATAACACACCTCTATTGGTCACATTTTCTAAAAATTCTTAGGGTCCCATTTTATGAAAATGATGGTCAATACATTGCTTGTGTTGGATTACGGAAGAACTACTTAGGGCGACAAAGAGGATTTTGTTCATATCTGTTAGGGGTGTGTAAGTCACAAAAACCAATGGGTTGGGTTGGGTTGGTGCAATGTTTGGGTTGGGTTTAAAAATTCTCAACCCGACTTGGTTTGGGTTGGGTGAGGTTTGACTCCAAATCAACCCAACCCAACCCAACCCAACCCAACCCAACCCAATCCAACTCGAGTACACCTAATGATATCCATAAATTTTAGTAATTATTTTTATAAGATATGTTATAATTGAAATGAAGCACCTAACATTTATTTCTTTATTAATATCAACCATTACTTTATATCGATATCTTTATTACTTAAAACTAAATTAATTTTTTTTATCATAACCTTTATTTATATAATAAAATACATTATTAATGAAGTGATTCCAATTACTTTACTCTCATATTATTTGAGTTAATTAATACTAAGATTATTGTAAGATCAAAAGCCAATCCGATTGAACCAACCCGAACTAGTTTGGGTTGGGTTGGGATTTGGTTCCAACCTGGTCCAACCCACCATTACACCCCTAATATATGTACAAAAAGTCTCTTTTAGGATGAAATGATGAATTTGAATATTTAACCACAAGAAAGTCTTGTTTAGGGGGAAAATTAAGACTTTTTATATTTTATATAAGCTTACGAAAGTCCCATTTGTGGCGAAAATGATGAATTTCTTTATAAGCACACAAAAATTCTATTTTGGGTGAAAATTAAGAGTTTTTTTTTTTTTTTGTATAAGCAGAAACAAGTTTTATTTGTGTTGAAAATGATAAATTTGTTTGTTTTAGCGTATGAAAGTGTTGTTTAGGGCAATGTTTTCAAGGCGGGAAGGCGGTGGTAGGCTTTCTACCTTATTTAGGCTAGGCAGGGCCTAGGCAGCATATAAAATATTTATTTAGAGGTCTTTGAAAAATTTATTTATTTATTCATTGGTCACATACATACATACATACATACATACATACATACATACATACATACATACATACATACATACATACATACATACATACATACATACATACATACATACATACATACATACATACATACATACATACATACATACATACATACATACATACATACATACATACATACATACATACATACATACATACATACATACATACATACATACATACATACATACATACATACATACATACATACATACATACATACATACATACATACATACATACATACATATATGAATATATTTGGTTATTTATACTTATATTTGGCATTTTATTTTTATTTGGCATTTTATTTTAAATTGTATAAAATAAAAAAGAGGAAGCACATCTTACATTGGATGAAGAAAAGGTGGAAAGAAGTTTTCGGCATTTGAATGTTGTCAGAAGCTATCGCCAGAGTCGAAAAATGGTCGAAGGAAAGCTTGATGTTGCTGGGGTTTAGGATTTGGATGGTTCCAACATTAAGGGTCTAAGGGTTTTTGTTTTTATAAAAGAAAAAAAACTTTCATAGACGTCCTTGAAAAAAAAAGTTGTAGAGAACCCCTTCCAGGGCCTAGACGGGGGCCAAGGTGGTTTCCTTAGTCTAAGGGCCTAGGCGGGGCCTTGACAACATTGGTTTAGGGTGAAAAGTGAGTTTATTTATATAAGCACATGAAAGTTCCATTTTGGTTAAAATTAGAAATTTAACATAAAAGTCCCCATTGATATGAAAATTAGGAATTTGTTTATATGCATACGTTATTCCCATATGGGGTAAAATTGTTTATATAAGCACACAATAGTCTTCTTGTTGGTGAAAATTATATAAAAATTATGAATTTGTTTATCTAAGCACACAAAATCCTATTTGGGGTACAACTTAGAAATTTGTTTGTATAAGCATAGAAAAGTCCTATTTGGGTTGAAAATGATGACTTTTTTTATATAGCCACACCAAAGTCTAGTCTAGTGTGAAAATTAGGAATTGAATTGATTAATATAAGCTCATGGAAGTACCATTTGAGTTGAAAATTAGGAATTTGTTCATATTAAAACACGAAAGTCCCATTAGTGCTGAAAATGATGAATCATTTTATATAAGTACATCAAAATCTCATTTGGGGTGAAAATTATGAATTTGTTTACATAAGCACTCAAAAGTTTGTTATCTGGGGAAATGATGAATTTGTTTATATATGCACACAGAAGTCTCATTTGGGGTGAAAATGATGAATTTACTTGTGTTGGATTTTGAAAGTACTGCTTGGGGCGACAATTAGGATTTTGCTCATATCAGTACACGAAAGTCTCTTTTTTGGCGAAAATGATGAATTTGTATATATAGGCACAAGAAAGTACTTTTTAGGGCCAAAATTAGCACTTTTTATACTTTATATAAGCTCACGAAAGCATGGTTGACAGAATCGCGATTCACACGATTCGCGATTCGCTTCACCCCCCTGCGATTCGAGTCGCACGTATGAATCGAAAATCCATTGAATCGCCCCTGAATTGGGCTGAATCGAGGAGAATTGCACGATTCACTGATTTAGCCTGATTCAAGGGCTTTGTTTTGGCATTCCTGTATTAGCGCTCCACAACGAAAAAAAACCCTTTTAACCATTTAGTTCTCCGCATCTTCTTCCTCGTGCGATAGGGTTTTGGGGTTTTTTTTTTCTTCGACAAATCTAGCTTGATTTCTTTTCTTTCCTCTTCAATCCAACTAAAAAACGATCATTGGAGACTTAGCGTGCTTGGAGGTTGGAAATCTATCTCTGTGACAAAAAAATCAAGTTTTCTATCTCGGTTTTTCTTCATTCCTAATGCTTTGGAGACGAGATTTTGGTCACTTTGAAACAAGATAAATTGACATTGGTTGCATCGATTCGCAAAGAAAATGTTAGATCTCCAACTTCTTTTGAGTTTTTACTTCCAAAACAATGAAAGCATGCACACACTTTTTTTTTTTGTCTGTTTTGCACATGCAACAACGTTTTATTTATTTATTTTTTCGTTTGTTTGTTTGTTTTTTTTTTTTTTTTTTTTGCACTATTGTGTTGTTTACCAAATTTTCAAGTTACAATTGAACTTTGATGTTTGAACTTTTGTTATTACTTTAGTAACTTTACATCAACATGTATTTGTTTGCCTAATTTTTATTTTCATGCATTTGTTGAGCAAAGCTGCAACCTATCAATTGCGCGAGCCGCAAGCTCTTTGTCTTCAAAATCTTTGATATTTTATCATCTTAAGGTTTGTATGATAAAATTTGAAATTCAATGATTAGATTTAATAGAATAAATCACAAATTAAAAACAAGAGATTAAACTTTATAATGAAAATCTAATATAACACTAAGAATACAAATAAATGTATCTAGAAACTAAAATTTATATACGATTCGCACTTGTATCCTGAATCTTACGATTCATCGATTCAGATCCCGATTCGATTAAGAGAACCCCCAACAATCACTTTCGATTCACGATTCTGTCAACCATGCACGAAAGTCCTATTTGTGATGAAAATTACGAATTTCTTTCTATAACCACATGAAAATCCTGTTAGTGAGTAAAATTTGGATTTTTATTTTTTATTTTAGGATATGAAGTGTTGTTCAAGGTGAAAATTAGGAGTTTATTTATATAAGTACATGAAAGTCCCATTTCTAGAAAATTAGGAATTTAACGTAAAAGTCTCGGTCTCGGTCGATATGAAAATTAGGATATTGTTTATACAAGTACATGGGATTAAAATTATGAAGTTGTTATTATAAACACATGAAAGTCATATTTGGGTTGATACATAAAAATTTGTTTATATAAGTACGCGCAAATATCTTTTGGGTAGAAAATTATGAATTTGTTTATAAAGGCATACAAAAGTCTCGTTTAGGTTGAAAATTAGGAATTTGTCTATATAAGCACATGAAAGTGCTATTTCGGTTGAAAGTGATGAATTTCTTTATATAAACACAAGAAAATCCCGTTTATAGTGAAAATTATGAATTTGTATATTTAAGCACCAAAGTTCTATTTGGGGTGAAATTTAGAAATTTGATCGTATAAGCATAAAAAAGTCCTATTTGGGTTGAAAATGATGAATTTGTTTATATAGCCACACAAAATTCTAGTCTATAGGAATTGATTAAAATAAGCTCACAAAAGTACCATTTGAGTTGAAAATTAGGAATTTGTTGATATTTGAACATGAAAGTCCAATTAGAGGCGAAAATGATGAATTTGTTTATATAAGTACGCGAAAATCGCATTTGGGGTAAAAATTAGGAATTTGTTTACATAAGCACTCAAAAGTTTGTTTTCGGTAAAAATGATCAATTTGTTTATATATGCACATGAAAGTCTCATTTGGCGTGAAAATGATGAATTTACTTTTGTTGGATTACGAAAGTACTGCTTGGGGCGACAATGAAGATTTTTCTCACGTCAGTATACGAAAGTCTCTTTTGAGGTGAAAATGATGAATTTGTATATAAAGGCACAAGAAAGTTTTGTTTAGGGCCAAAATTGGGATTTTTTATACTTTATATAGGCTCACGAAAGTCCCATTTGTGGTGAAAATTATGAATTTTTTTATATAACTACATGAAAGTCCTGTTTTGGGGTAAAATTAGATTATTTTTTATTTATTTATTTATTTTAACATATGATGTGTTGTTTAGGGTGAAAATTAGGAGTTTATTTATATAAGGACATGAAAGTCCCATTTGGGGTAAAAATTAAAAATTTAACATGAATATCTCGGTCGATATGAAAATTAGGATCTTATTTATATAAGCACATGGGGTTAAAATTATGAAGTTGTTAATTGTTATTCAAGTCCCATTTTGAATGAAAATTGGGATTTATTTTTATATAAGCACATGAAAGTCATATTTGGGTTGAAAATTAAGATCTTGTTTATATAAGCATACAAATTTTATTTAGCTTGAAAATTATGAATTTATTTATAAAAGCACACATATGTCTCCCTTAGGTTGAAAATTAGGAATTATTTTCTATAAGCACACGCTGCACGCCAAAGTCTTATTTTCCGTGAAAATATTGAAATTGTTTATATAAGCACACGAAAGTGCTATTTCGGTTGTAAGTGACAAATTTATTTATATAAACACTGGAAAATACCGTTTATGGTGAAAATTTTGAATTTGTTTATCTAAAGCACACGAAGTCCTATTTGGGGTGAAACTTGGAAATTTGGTTGTATAAGCATAAAAAAGTCCTATTTGAGTTGAAAATGATGAATTTGTTTATAGCCACACAAATGTCTAGTCTAGTGCGAAAATTAGGAATTGATTAATATAAGCTCATGAAAGTACCATTTGAGTTAAAAATTAGGAATTTGTTGATATTAGAACACTAAAGTCTAATTAGTGGCGAAAATGATGAATTTGTTTATATAAGTACACGAGAATCACATATGGGGTAAAAATTAGGAATTTGTTTACAAGCACTCAAAAGTTGTTTTCGGTGAAAATGATCAATTTGTTTATATATGCACACGAAAGTCTCATTTGAAGAGAAAATGATGAATTTACTTGTGTTGGATTACGAAAGTATTGCTTGGGGCGACAATGAGTACACACAAGTTTCTTTTGGGGTGAAAATGATGTATTTGTCTATACAAGCACAAGAATGTCTTGTTTAGAGTGAAAATTAGAACTTTTTATACTTTGTATAAGCTTAGGAAAGTCCAATGTGTGGTGAATATTATGAATTTCTTTATCTAAGTACACGAAAATCCTCTTTGGGGCGAAAACTAGGAATTTGTTTATATAAGCAGAAACTAGTCCTTTTTCCGTTGAAAATGATGAATTTGTTTGTTTTAGCGTATGAAAGTGTTGTTTAGAGTAAAAATTATGAGCTTATTTATATAAGCACATGAAAGTCCCATTTGGGGTGAAAATTAAGAATTTGTTTATATAATTATACGCTATTCCCATACGGGGTTAAAATTATGGAGTTGTTATTTTTAACACACAAAAGTCCTGTTTTGAGTGAAACTTAGAGTTTTTTTTTATTGTGCATAGGAAAGTCATATTTTGGTTGAAAATTAAGATCTTGTTTATATAAGCACACACAAATCTCATTTGAGTTGAAAATTATGAATTTATTTCTAAAAGCATACGAAGGTCCCGCTTAGGTTGAAAATTAGGAATTTGTTTATATACGCACACAAAAGTCTTATTTTTGGTGAAAACTTGAAAATTGTTTATATAAGCATGCGAAAGTGTTATTTGGGTTGTAAATGATGAATTTATTTATATAAGCACATGAAAATCCCGTTTGTGGTGAAAATTAGGAATTTGTTTATCTAAGCACACAAAGTCTTATTTGGGGTGAAACTTAGAAATTTGTTTGTATAAACATGAAAAGGTCCTATTTGGGTTGAAAATAATAAATTTGTTTATATAGCCACACAAAAGTCTAGTCTGGTGCAAAAATTAGGAATTGATTAATATAAGCTCATGAAAGTACCATTTGAGTTTAAAATTAGGAATTTGTTGATATTAGAACAAGAAAGTCCAATTAGTGGCGAAAATGATGAATTTATTTATATAAGTACGCAAAATTGCATTTGGGGTGGGGTAAAAATTAGAAATTTGTTTACATAAGCACTCAAAAGTTCATTTTTGGTGAAAATGATGAAGTTGTTTATATATGCACATAGAAGTCTCATTTGGGGTGAAAATGATGAATTTACTTGAGTACTGCTTGGGGCGACAATGTGGATTTTGCTCATTTTAGTACACAAAAGTCTTTTTTGCGGTGAAAATGATAAATTTGTCTATATAAGCACAAGAAAGTCTCATTTAGGGAGAAAATTAGGACTTTTTATACTTTATGTTAGCTCACGAAATTTCCATTTGTGGTGAAAATTATAAATTTCTTAGGGAGAGCTACATTTAGAAGAATCTACAAGGCAAAGCTAGCAGAGCTGAGTATTAAAGAAGATAGAATGGATTTACAAAAAGCCAAGATTAAATGGCTTAAAGAAGGGGACGCTAATTCGAGGTTCTTCCACAATCTTCTTAACAGTCGTCGGAACAAGTGCACTATCACTGGGATCGAGGAAGATGGAAGATTGATCGAGAATGAGGATGGCGTGGTGGATGAAATAGTGACATACTTCTCAGGTGTCTTCTCATCAAACAAAACATATAGTTGGGAAATTGAGGGTCTGGATTGGGGGGAAATTTCCATGATAGATCAGGAACTTCTGGGACAACCATTCGAAGAAGAGGAGGTTCGGTCGGCTGTTTTCAGCTGTGATGGTTCGAAGCACTGGGTTCCGATGGGTTCACAATGTTATTTTTTCAGCAGTGCTGGGAAGTTGTAAAGGGGGACATTATGAGTGTGATGAATGAGTTCTTCCAAAACGGGGTGATCAACAATCAAGTTAATGAGACCTACATATATTTGGTTATGAAAAAATGTAATTCCAAGTGGGCGATGGACTATAAGCCAATTAGTCTGGTTACTAGCTTGTACAAAATCATTTCGAAAACATTAGCGATGAGGTAGAAGATCCTACACAAGACAGTAGAAGAGACACAATCAGCTTTTATCCAAGGAAGGCAAATCCTTGATGTTGTACTAGTGGCGAATGAAGCAGTGGAAGAATATAGAGTCAAAGCCAAGAAGGGGGTTGTATTTAAAGTAAACTTTGCAAAGGCATACAATTTAATGGAGTGGGGATTCCTTGAGTTTGTGTTGAAGAAGAAAGGCTTTGGGGGGAGATGGATAAAGTGGATGATGGGATGTGTGAGCTCAGTTACCTATTCCGTCATCATAAACGGCAGACCGAGGGGGAAGATTCAAGCTAAGAGAGGATTAAGGCAAGGGGACCCACTATCTCCATTCTTGTACACACTTGTAGCAGACGGGCAGAGTAGACTCATGACAAGGGCTAGGCAGTATGAATTAGTGAAAGGATTCCATGTTGGCAAGGAAACAATCGAAGTGTCTCATTTGCAATATGCAGATGACACTATTCATGTTAGAAGGGGATGAGGAAAATGTAATGAATGCATTGAACATTTTACAATGCTTCAGTGAATTCTCAGGACTTAAAGTTAACATGGCCAAGTGCTAGCTTGTTGGAATCAATATGGATCCGGAGGTTGTTCTAAGGCTCGCCAATAAAGCTTTATGTTCGGTAGGAGTATGGCCTTTGAAATACCTAGGCTTACCATTGGGGGGTAATCCAAGAGCCAATGGGTTTTGGGAGTCGGTCCTGTCTACAATTACAAAGAGATTGGAAGGGTGGAAGAGAGCATTCTTATCAAAAGGGGGGGGGGGGGGGGGAGCATACGCTCGGTACTTTCAGCAATACAATCATATTATTTATCATTATTCCAGATACCAAGGAAGGTGGCAGGTAGCATAGAAAAGAAGATGAAGTCTTTCGTCCGAAATGGGAAGAACGGGTTTGGGGCAAGGAGTCTAGTGAAGTGGGAGTGCGTGCAAAAACCAGTCGAAAAAGGTGGGCTTGGAATTGGCAACATAGTAGCTAGGAACAGGGCATTGTGTGGGAAATGGGTTTGGAGGCTATTGCAGGATCAGAGTTCACTATGGGCAAAGGTGATAAGCAGTTATGGAAGGCTCTCTTTTTCAGTGGGCGGAGAGAGTAGTAGGAGAACAAGGAGGGTCACCTAAAGAAGTCCATGGAAGTTTATTGCTTCTCTAATACCCAATGTGTTAGAGAATTGTAGACCCATTGTTGATGGCGGACATACATTTTGCTTTTGGGAAGACATATGGATGGGAAATAGACCCTTGGCAGGAATATTCCCAAGCCTGTATAGACTCTCCTCCTTACATAACCAATCCATTTCCTCCTACATCTCATATGACACTTCATCCACCCCCCACTCTCTTTCCTGGAACCTATACCTAACTAGAGCCTTAACCCATAGGGAATAAGATGAAGCCTCCTCACTCATAACTAGCCTGGCCAATATAAACATATCCAACACACCAGATCAAATAATTTGGTCCCTAGATTCATCAGGTCAATATTCATCTAAATCATTATTCAATGCATTGTCTGACTCGCCCTCCAACCCAATATTCCCATTTGCCACATATATATGGAAGGTTCAAGTCCCATCTAAGTTAAAGGTATTTGGATGGCTTCTGGCTCTTAGAAGAATTAATACACTTGATATCCTACAGAGAAGTATAGATCATGTTTTCTTTTCTTGCAACTTTGCCAGACGTGTTTGGAACTTTTGGGACGCCTTTTCACGAGGCAAATTTCCTTACCCAAGGAATATCAGAGAGGGACTATCGCTGTCTCATATGAATAATATATCCAGACAAATGAAAGGAAAGGGACTGATTGCTACATATGCGACCTTGTGGTCATGTTGGAACGCAACAATAGAATATTTAAAGCTCAAGCTAAGGAAAAAGATCAATTGTGGGAGTCAATAAAGTTGGTAGCCAGTTCTTGGGTGTTTGTTTCCGAGTGGAATCCAGGATTTACCCTTTCTGATTGGTTGTTGGGATGGGATAGATGCCTTTAGTAAAAAATTGACTTATAAAGTGTTTTTTTCAGATAAGGCGGGCCTTTGTAATTTCAATTTATAGAGTTATGCACCTCTGGTGCATGTCAAGTTGTAATCAGGAAATATTTTATTAATAAATGATTATCTTTGTTTCTTCTTTAAAAGAAGAAATTATAAATTTCTTTACATAAACACATGAAAATTGTGTTTTGGGTCAAAATTAATAATTCATTTATATAAGCAGAAACAAGTCTTATTTGTGTTGAAAATGATGAATTTGCTTGTTTTAGCATATGTAAGTGTTGTTTGGGGTGAAAGTTAAGAGTTTATTTATAAAAGCACAAGAAAGTCTTATTTGAGGTAAAAATTAGAAATTTAACCGGAAAGACCCGGTCAATATGAAAATTAGAATTTTTTTTTTTTTTTTTATATAAGCACACACTATTCTCAAGGTTAAAATTATGAAGCTGTTGTTATACACAAAAAGTTTCATTTTGGGTGAAATATTTCTTACAAACGATATCAGTAGTATAAACGTCTTGTTATTTATATTCCATGATATGCCATGGTCTTTAATCATGTATCTTTGTTTCTCATGAAGGGCTGAGTTAAGGAGCTTTAGATTCCAGAGCTCGTGTGTTGAACACCTCCAAATATCCCACTGCCACCAGTAACCTGCTCCATCAGGGAATGTTTTTCAGTTTCAACCCATTGACCGCGTATAAAGGGAATATTATAATCTATTTATAATTATAAAGATATAAAATGAAACTGTTTCAAAAATGTTTTAAATGCATCGAGACGGCTACGACAGTAATTGGTCTGTTGGGTGGGTCTAGACGGGCGTGTTTACTATGTTTCAAGTGCTAGAGACTGCCTGTACGTAGTTTGGTGTGTTTTGTACATTACAGTACTGTAAATTCTGAGAGTAGGTGGATGCGTTAGTATGAAATAGTGATCCAAAGGTGGGTGTCTCTGGGGGTTTGTTCCTTCTGTAAGTGTAGATGGTTATTTAGCACGTAAGAGTAATATGTTGTACTGGGCAAAATTCAAGTGAAATGGGTTGGTGCGTTAAAATACTAGGCTACACAGCATGTCTTGTCCCTTGGTGCATGCGGATGTTGGTTTGTTTTGTAGGTTACTAGAAACTGAATTGTAATAACTACGGGATGCATTTAGCGCCGTGTGTGCAGTATGTAATGTTTTAGTGTTTAGGCAGCGAGTGGGTATTAGTGGCATGAATTACGGTGGATTAAGTGTCTGTATTTGGGTGCTTTCAGATTTTTTCTACATGTGGTGGGTGCATGCATGTGCATTTTAGAAATTTTAAATTGATAGCAGGGTGCGTTTATTTAGAAAGAAAAAATACTGTTGGGTGCAGTCTATTCTTGTCGACCTACTTTGGGCGTAAGCGTTGCATTTCAATGGGTGTACGCAGAAAAAATCAGAGTCCTGAGGTTGATATAAATTTTTTGTGGTCAATCCCTAGGCGGTTGTTAATGGTTTTATTTTGAATTTTTTCACCAGTAGCAAGGTGCGTGTAAGCAAGTGTATTTAGAAAATTTTCACCAATCACAAGGTGGCATGTATTTAAAAAATTTTGGGGGTTCAAAAGTTTTCTTTACACGTATCGAGAGCTGGGTGTATTTGAAGTTTTTGGGTGTATTTTTCGATGTCTATAAAATGTATTTTTTACCATTCCCGAGGTGGGTGTATATTGAAAATTTTGGGTGTAAATAGATTTTTTCGCCATTTCCGAGAGGTGGGTGTAATATGAAAGTTTTGGGTGCATCCGCCTTTCCCATGGTGTAGAATGTGTGCGGTTAGAAATTTTCTGACGAACAGAATTTTTCTTTTCTTTTTCTTTTGTTGTGTGATAGTGCTTGTGAATAACATTTTGTTTTTGACTGCGTGGGCAACTCTGCAATTAGAGCACTATTGTAATGCTAACTTTAATTTACCCTCATACGACGATTTCTTTTTCTTTTTTTAGTAAAAATATGTTAAAAATTTAAAAATATAAATTAATCGTTTGAAGACTTAAAAATTAATAAGATTCAATTGAGTTCTCGAAAAATGCTTTAAAATACATTTTCAAAGTTTTGTAGTTCTTTAAATAATTTCTAATAGAGAAAGATTAAAAAAAAAAAAAAACAGGTGATTAGATTTTAGTTAACAAGATCTTAGAATAGTGAGGAATTCAGATACAATTCCAGCCATACGAAAAATCCTAATCTCTAATACATTGTAGGGATCAGTGTTATCATTCACAACGACAATCAACCCAACGACTATCCTAATTTCTAATACATTGTAGCGATCATTGTTATCATGCTAATACCAAGCCTGTGTGGATACTTCAAATAACTTTTGGGAAAAACCAAAAATTGTGTAATTATGGTAGATATACATAAGACATCTGTCTTGTCAGCATTTTATCAGACCATTTTCAATTATAAAGAAAAACAAACTCAAATGTAAAATTTATCCAACTATAAGGAGTCAATATGAACAGTAATTAGCCTGAGTAGCAAGAGGCATCTCCTAAATCTAAAAAGTCAAGGCTCTAAATCTTTAAAAGCAGGGAGCAGTTGTGGCCTTATCAGGCCTGGTTGTGACTTTGGACTTTTATCCACTTTATTAATGGTGATGTCTACTGTTGCCTAGTTTGTCTAATTTCCTTTGACCCGTGCCTGTTAAGAGTGATAAGCTGGTTGAGTCCATTGTAAATATTATGCAATGCAATGCAAAAAAAAAAAAAACTATATGAAGTTAACTACTACATAAATTAGCTTCTTCTACCCCACTCTAACAAAGGCTACATTAACATTTACATTACTAAAAATAAAAGCATATGAAGAACAGAATATGGACATCAAGAGTTCCTAATGATACCTTTTGGTCTAAGAAACACCCCAATAATGCTTATGGATTTGATGCATTAGGTGCCCAAGCCATACTTTAACCAGTACGTGGTAGTGTTCAATGACGACATTCTGATTTGCTCACGGGCTCAAGATGAGCATGGTCATCTCAGACTTACTGAAGAAGAGAAGAAAAAAACCATATGTAAAACAAAGGTGTTGGAGGGAAAAATAGAGAAATGAAAGAGATGGATCCCCTATGTCAATCGACCCTCCAAATGCAACACCA
The DNA here is from genome assembly GCA_035771175.1 of Paratinospora sagittata. Classification (NCBI taxonomy): domain Eukaryota; kingdom Viridiplantae; phylum Streptophyta; class Magnoliopsida; order Ranunculales; family Menispermaceae; genus Paratinospora; species Paratinospora sagittata. Next base: position 1,817,187 of record CM069592.1, on the reverse strand, counting down.
AGAGGAATATTTGATAGCAACTTTCTATAATTGCTCTACTTCTTCCCTTCTAATCTCTTCCTCCTGTCTCTATCCATTTTTTTTCTTCTTACCTCCTTTTCTTCCAAGTGCTATGCATTTTATCTACTGGCTTAGTTATCTTTGCATGCCGGTAACTCAGTTAGTGCAATGGTTAATTGAGGGACAGAAGTTGTGATGTGAAAGATGTGCATGAAAACAAACACAAATTATACTAAACTCAACTAAGCCTTTTTCCAACAACATGAGGTTGGCTACACAAAGGATATAATTAAAAATGTAAACATTAAATGAGAATGAAGGATGGATAATGACAATTGAATAGAAGTAAGAAATCTAAGTAGGAGCATACCTTTCAATTTGGCAACTCAATCATGAAATGATGTATTTGTGTAAGATTAGAAAAAAGGATGTTATTGGCAACATGTATAAAAAGGCCATGAGCAAGTCAAGTATTCCCATTATATATACTAATAAACATGAACATGCGTTGCACATGATTAAATTATTTTTTCTAAATTAAATAAAATAAATAATCTAAAATGTCATCAAGACAGTTTAAAACGCAACCAAACAAAAAAATATAGATCAAAATTGAAAAAAAAATAATGAAGTTAAATCAACTCAACAATTAAAAAACTATTATAAGATTAACTAAATGGCTCTATATATATATATATATATATATATATATAGCCAGAGGTGCCTATATAAACAAATTCTTTATTTTTACCCTAAACGGAACTTTCGTGTGTTTATATAAACAACAAATTCATTATTTTAAACCCAAATGAGACTTGTGTGCTTATATAAACAAATTTCTAATTTTTACCTAAACGAGACTTCATTTGCTTATATAAACAAATTCATCATTTTGAACCCGAATAGGATTTTTGTGTGTTAATATAAACTAATTCCTAATCATCACCCCAAATAAGAAATTTGTGTGCTTATATAAAAAAAAATTATAATTTTTACCATAAATAGGACTTTCATGAGCATATATAATGTGACAAAAAAAACATCAAATTTAACGAGACTTTCTTGTGCCTACATAAATAAATTCGTCATTTTCACCACAAAAGAGACTTTAGTGTATTGATATAAACAAAATCCTAATTGTCGCCCCAAGTAGTACTTTCGTACTCCAATATAAGTAAATTCATCATTTTCACCCCAAATAAAACTTTGTGTGCATATATTTTAACCACAAATGTGACTTTCGTGTCCTTATATAAACACATTCTTAATTTTCATCCAAAACGAGACTTTTGTGTGTTTATAAGAACAACTTCATAATTCCAACTCTGTGTGCTTATATAAACAAATTTCAAATTTTCATATCGACCCTGACGTTAGTGTTTAATTCCAAATTTTCACCCTAAATGGGACTTTCATGTGCATATATAAATAACACTTTCATATGCTAAAATAGACAAATTCATCATTTTCAACCCAAATAGAACTTGTTTATACTTATATAAAAAAAAATTCCTAATTTTTACTCCAAATAAAATTTTTGTGTGCTTGTATAAAGAAATTCATAATTTTTCACCACAAATGAGACTTTCACGAGCTTAGATAACCTATAAAAAATCCTAATTTTCGCCCTTAACAAGACTTTCTTGGGCCTACATAAACAATTCATTGTTTTCACCCCAATAGAGACTTTTGAATACTGATGATATAAACAAAATCCTAATTGTCACCTTAAGAAGTACTTTTGTGTTCAAATATAAGTAAATTCATCATATTCACCCCAAATGAGACTTTCGTGTGCACATATAAGCAAATTGATCATTTTTCCCTAAAATGAATTTTTGACTCCTTATGTAAAAAAATTCCTAATTTTCACCCCAAATGCAATTTTCATGTACTTCTATAAACAAATTCATCATTTTCACCATTAATGGAATTTTTGTGTTCTCATATAAACAAATTCCTAATTTTCACCAAAAACCGGATTTTAATGTGCTTACATAAACAAATTCATTATTTTTAACCCAAATGTGCCTTTCTTGTACTCAAATGAACAAATTCTTAATTTTCATCCAAAATAGAACTTTTGTGTGTTTATAAGAACAATTTCATAATTTTAACCTCATGTGCTTATATAAACAAATTTCAAATTTTCATATCGACTGGGACTTTTGTATTTAATTCTTAATTTTCACCCCAAATGGGACTTTCACATGCTTATATAAATAAACTCCTAATTTTCATGCTAAAAAACACTTTCCTATGCTAAAATAGACAAATTAATCATTTTCAACCCAAATAGGACTAGTTTTTATGCTTATATAAAAAAAACAAATTGTAATTTTCACTCCAAATAGGATTTTCGGGTGTTTATATAAAGAAATTCATAATTTTCACCACAAATGGGACTTTCGTGAGCTTGTATAAGCTATATAAAAATCTTAATTTTTGTCATTAACAAGACTTTCTTGTGCCTAAATAAACAATTCACCATTTTCACCCCAGTACAAACTTTCATATATTGATATATACAAAATCCTAATTGTCGCCTTAAGCAGTACTTTCGTGTTCAAACATAAGTAAATTCATCATATTCACCCCAAATGAGACTTTCGTGTGCATATATAAACAAATTGATCGTTTTCACTTAAAACGAACTTTTGAGTGCTTATGTAAACAAATTCCTAATTTTCACCCCAAATGCATTTTTCATGTACTTATATAAACAAATTCATCATTTTCACCTCAAATGGTACTTTTGTGAGCTTATATTAACCAATTTCTAATTTTGCCCTAGACTGGACTTTTGTGTGGATAAACAAATTCATCATTTTTAACCCAAATAGGACATTATAATGTTTATACAAACAAATACCTAATTTTCACCAAAAACCAGATTTTAACGTGCTTACATAAACAAATTCATTAAATTTAACTCAAATAGCACTTACGTATGCATATATACACAATTTTCAAGTTTTCACCAAGAATAAGACTTTCGTGTGCTTATATAAACAAATTTCAAATTTTCAACCTAACCGAGACTTTTGTATGCCTTTGTGAACAAATTCATAATTTTCAACTCAAATGATATTTGCATGTGCATAGCAAGTTCTTATTTTTCAACCACAATGTGACTGTCGTGTCCTTAATAAACAAAATTCTAATTATCATCTAAAATGAGTCTTTTGTTTGATTACAAGAACAACATCATAATTATAACCCTACGTGCTTATATAAACAAATTTTGAATTTTCATATAGACCGAGACGTTCATGCTTAATTCCTAATTTTTACCCTAAATAGGACTTCATTTGCTTATATAAATAAACATCTAATTTTCAAGCTAAACAACACTTTCGTATGCTAAAATAGACAAATTCATCATTTTCAACCCAAATAGGACTTGTTAATGCTTATATAAAAAAATTCGTAATCTTCCCTCCGAATGGGATTTTTGGGTGTTTATATAAAAAAAATTCATAATTTTCACCACAAAATGGAACTTTCGTGAGATTGTATAAGCTATAAAAAATCTTAATTTTTGAACTTCCGTGTGCATATATAAACAAATTGATCGTTTTCACCTAAAACAAGCTTTTGAGTGCTTATGTGAACAAATTCCAAGTTTTCACCCAAAATGCGATTTTCATATACTTATATAAACAAATTCATCATTTACACAACTAATGGGACTTTTGGGTTCTAATATAAACAAATTCTTAATTTTCACCTCAAATGGTACTTTCGTGAGCTTATATAAATTAATTTCTAATTTCTCCCTAGACTGGACTTTTGTGTGGCTACATAAACAAATTCATCATTTTCAACCCAAATAGCACTTTTGTGTGCTTATATAAATAATTTCAAATTTTTACCTACAAAAAAAATTCATCATTTTCAACCCAAAAGAGACTTCCATATACTGATATAAACAAAATCGTAATTGTCGCCTAAAGCAGTACTTTCGTGTTCAAATATAAGTAAATTCATCACATTCACCCCAAATGAAACTTCCGTGTGCATATATAAACAAATTGATCGTTTTCACCTAAAACAAGCTTTTGAGTGCTTATGTGAACAAATTCCAAGTTTTCACCCAAAATGCGATTTTCATATACTTATATAAACAAATTCATCATTTACACAACTAATGGGACTTTTGGGTTCTAATATAAACAAATTCTTAATTTTCACCTCAAATGGTACTTTCGTGAGCTTATATAAATTAATTTCTAATTTCTCCCTAGACTGGACTTTTGTGTGGCTACATAAACAAATTCATCATTTTCAACCCAAATAGCACTTTTGTGTGCTTATATAAATAATTTCAAATTTTTACCAAAAATAAGACTTTTGTTTGCTTATATAAAAAAATTCCTAATTTTCAAACTAAACGAGACTTATGTGTGCTTTTGTAAACAAATTCATAATTTTCAACCCAAAATATTTTTGCGTGTGCTTAATAAACAAATTCTTATGTTTAAACCAAAATGTGAGTTTCACATGCTTATATAAACAAATTCCTAATTTTCATCCAAAATGACACTTTTCTATGTTTACAAGAACAACTTCATATTTTTAAACCCTTGTGCTTATCTAAAAAATTTCCGAATTTTCATATCGAGCGACTACGTTCATGTTTAATTCTTAATTTTCACCTCAAATGGGACTTCCATGTGCTTAAAAAAATAAACTCCTAATTTTCATGCTAAACAACACTCTAAAATAGACAAATTCATCATTTTCAACCCAAATAAGACTTTTTTAAGTGTATATAAAAAAAAAATTCGTAGTTTCTAGTCCAAAGAGGATTTTCGAGTGCTTATATAAAGAATTCCTAATTTTCATTACAAATGGGACTATCGAGAGCTTATATAACCTACAAAAATCCTAACCTTAACAAGACTTCTTGTGCCTACATAAACAATTCATCGTTTTAACCACAATAGAGCCTTTCGTATACTAATATAAACAAAATCATAATTGTCGCCTTAAGCAGTACTTCCGTGTTCAAATATAAGTAAATTCATCATATTCACCCCAAATGAAACTTCCGTGTGCATATATAACAAATTCATCATTTTCACCTAAAACGAACTTTTGAGTCCTTGTGTGAAAAAAATCCAAATTTGCACCCCAAACGCGATTTTGATGCACTTATATAAACAAATTTATCATTTTCACCACTAAGGGGACTTTTGTGTTCAAATATAAACAAATTTCTAATTTTCACCTTAAATAGTACTTTCCTGAGCTTATATTAATCAATTTCTAATTTCGCCTTAGATTGGACTTTTGTGTGGCTATATAAATAAATTCATCAATTTCAACCCAAATAGGACATTATAATGCTCTTACCAACAAATTCCTAATTTTCACTATAAACCGGATTTTCACGTGCTTACCTAATGAATAGCACTTTCGTGTGCTTATATAAACAATTTTCAAGTTTTCACCAAAAATAAGACTTTCGTGTGCTTATATAAACAAATTCCTAATTTTCAACCTAAACGAAACTTTTGTGTGCTTTTATAAATAAATTCATAATTTTCAAACCAAATGAGATTTGTGTGTACTTGTATAAACAAATTCTTATTGTTCAACCCAAATATGACTTTCATGTTCTTATAAACAAATTCCTAATTTTCATCCTAAACGAGACTTTTGTATGTTTATAAGAACAACTTCGTAATTTTAACCCCATGTGCTTATAAAAGTAAACTCATAATTTTCACACTAAACAACACTCTAAAATAGACAAATTCATCATTTTTAACCCAAATAAGACTTCTTTAAGCGTATATAAAAAAAAATTCGTAATTTTTAGTCCAAATAGGATTTTCGAGTGCTTATATAAAGAATTCCTAATTTTCACCACAAAGGGGGCTATCGAGAGCTTATATAACCTATAAAAAATCCTAAGCTTAACAAGACTTCTTGTGCCTACATAAACAATTCATCATTTTAAACCCAATAAAGACTTTTGTATACTAATATAAACAAAATCCTAATTGTTGCTTTAGGCAGTACTTTCGTGTTCAAATATAAGTAAATTCATCATATTCACCCCAAATGAAACTTTTGTGTGCATATATAAACAAATTGATCATTTTCACCGAACACGAACTTTTGAGTGCTTATGTGAAAAAATTTCAAATTTTCACCCCAAATGCGATTTTCATGTACTTATATAAACAAATTCATCATTTTCATCACTAATGGGACTTCTGTGTTCTAATATAATCAAATTCTTAATTTTCACCTCAAATGGTACTTTCATGAGCTCATATAAATACATGTCTAATTTCGCCCAAGACTGGACTTTTGTGCGGCTCTATATAAAAAAATTCATCATTTTCAACCCAAATAGGACATTATAATGCTTATACAAACAAATTCCTAATTTTCACCATAAAACAGATTTTCATGTGCTTACATAAACAAATTTATCATTTTCAACCCAAATAGCACTTTCGTTTGCTTATATAAACAATTTCAAATTTTCAACCTAAACAAGACTTCTATGAGCTTTTGTAAACAAATTCATAATTTTCAACCCAAATGAGATTTGTGTGTGCTGAATAAAAATATTCTTATTATATATATACAATACCTTATAGTTTCTTTAAAAAAAAAAACAAAGTCTTATTTTTCAACCAAAATTTGACTTTCACAAGCTTATACAAACAAATACCCAATTTTTTTCCAAAACGGGACTTTTCTGTGTTTACAAGAACAACTTTATATTTTAATCCCATGTGCTTATATAAACAAATTCAAAATTTTCATATCGACCGAGGCGTTCATGTTTACTTCCTAATTTTCACCCCAAATAGAACTTTCATGTACTTATATAAATAAACTCCTAATTTTCATGCTAAACAACACTGTAGAATAGAAAAATTCATCAATTTCAACCAAAATAGGACTTCTTTATGTGTACATAAAAAATTTTTGTAATTTTTAGTCCAAATAGGATTTTTGAGTGCTTATATAATGAATTCCTAATTTTCACTGCAAATGGGACTACCGTAAGCTTATATAACCTATAAAAAATCCTAACCATAACAAGACTTTTTGTGCCTAAATAAACAATTCATCGTTTTAACCCCAGTAAAGACTTTCGTATACTTTCGGGTTCAAATATAAGTAAATTCATCATATTCACCCCAATGAAACTTTTGTGTGCATATACAAACAAATTCATCATTTTCACCAAAAATGAACTTTTGAGTGCTTATGTGAACAAATCTTAAATTTTCACCCCAAATGCGATTTTCATGCACTTATATAACCAAATTCATCATGTTCACCACTAAGGGGACTTTTGTGTTCTAATATAAACAAATTTCTAATTTTCACCTCAAATAGTACTTTCCTGAGCTGATATTAATTAATTTCTAATTTTGCCCTAGACTGGACTTTTGTGTAGCTATATAAACAAATTCATCAATTTCAACCCAAATAGGACATTATAATGCTCATACAAACAAATTCTTAATTTTCACCATAAAATGGATTTTCATGTGCTTACCTAAACAAATTCATCATTTTCAACCCAAGTAGCACTTTCGTGTGCTTGTATAACAATTTTCAAGTTTTCACAAAAAATAAGACTTTCGTGTGCTTATTATATAAACAAATTCCTAATTTTCAACCTAAACGAGACTTTTGTGTGCTTTTATAAACAAATTCATAATTTTCAAACCAAATGAGATTTGCATGTGCTTATATAAACAAATTCTTATTGTTCAACCCAAATGTGACTTTCATGTTCTTATAAAAACAAATTCTTAATTTTCATCCTAAACGAGACTTTTGTGTGTTTATAAGAACTACTTCATAATTTTAACCCCATGTACTTATATAAACAAATTCTAAATTTTCATATTGAGTCAAGACGTTCATGTTTAATTTGTAATTTTCACCCCAAAAAGGACTTTCATGTGCTTATAAAAATAAACTTCTAATTTCACGCTAAACAACACTCTAAAATAAACAAATTCATCATTTTCAACCCAAATAAGACTTCTTTAAGTGTATATAAAAAAAATTCATAATTTTTAGTCCAAATAGGATTTTGAGTGCTTATATAAAGAATTCCTAATTTTCACCACAAATAGGACTATCGAGAGCTTATATAACCCATAAAAAATCATAACCTTAACAAGACTTCTTCTGCCTACATAAACAATTCATTGCTTTAACTCCAATAGAGACTTTCGTATACCGATATAAACAAAATCCTAATTGTCGCCTTAAGCAGTACTTTCGTGTTCAAATATAAGTAAATTCATCATATTCACCCCAAATGAAACTATGATGTGCATATATAAACAAATTCATCATTTTTACCACTAGTGGGACTTTCATGTTCTAATATAAACAAATTTTTAATTTTCACCTCAAATAGTACATTCCTGAGCTTATATTAATCAATTTCTAATTTCGCCCTAGACTAGACTTTTATGTGGCTATATAAACAAATTCATTATTTTCAACCCAAATAGGACATTATAATGCTCATACAAACAAATTCCTAATTTTCACCATAAAACGGATTTTTATGTGCTTACATAAACAAATTCATCATTTTCAACCATATAGCACTTTCGTGTGCTTTTATAAACAATTTTCAATTTTTCACCAACAATAAGACTTTCATGTGCCTATATAAACAAATTCCTAATTTTCAACCTAAACGAGACTTTTGTGTGTTTTTATAAAAAAAAAAATTATAATTTTCAACCTAAATGAGATTTGCGCGTGCTTATATAAACAAAATCCTAATTTTCATCCTAAACGGGACTTTTGTGTGTTTATAAGAACAACTTCATAATTTTAACCCCACGTGCTTATATAAACAAATTTTGAATTTTCATATTGAACGAGACATTCATATTTAATTCATAATTTTCACCCAAATGGGACTTTCACGTTCTTATATAAATAACCTCATAATTTTCACGCTAAACAACTCTTTCTGATGCTAAAATAGACAAATTCTCATTTTCAACCCAAATAGGACTTATTTTTGCTTGCATAAAAAAAATTCAAAATTTTCACCCCAAATAGGATTTATATGTGCTTATATAAAGAAATTCATAATTTTCACCACAAATGGGACTTTCACGAGCTTACATAAACTATAAAGAAAAATCCTAATTTTTGCCCTTAACGAGGCTTTCTTGGACCTACGTAAACAAATTCATCATTTTCAACCCAAAAGAGACTTCTGTAAACTAATATAAACAAAATCCTAATTGCCGCCTTAAGCAATACTTTCGTGTTCAAATATAAATATATTCATCATACTCACCCCAAATGAAACTGTCGTGTGCATATACAAACAAATTCATCATTTTCACCTAAAACGAACTTTTGAGTGCTTATGTGAAAACATTCCAAATTTTCACCCTAAATGTGATTTTCATGAATATATAAACAAATTCATCATTTTCACCACTAATGGGACTTTTGTGTTCTAATATAAACAAATTCTTACTTTTCACCATAAATGGTACTTTCGTGAGTTATATTAATCAATTTCTAATTTTGCTCTAGATTGGACTATATAAACAAATTCATCATTTTCAACCCAAATAGTCATTAAAATGCTCATACAAACAATGTAACACCTTGAAGTTTTAATTAAATACATAAGTTGACTTGCGCGTATAGAGAAATGTATAATACGCATATTTTATACGTAAGAGCCCAAATATACACATATTTTATACGTAAAAGCCAAATAAACGCGTGTATAAAAAAATACATGTTATATTTTAGGGGTATGAGCAAATAAATAAAATTATTAAATGAATAATATAAGTTTAATAAGGTGAATGGGGTTGCTTAATTAAATATGTGGATTATAATATGATTTAATGAATTAAATAATAAAATGAAGAAATTGATTATTACTTATAGATTGTGAACGAATTAATGGGGGGAGTTGCTTTATTAAAGTGCATGGGGTGCATGGGATCATTTTTTTTATATATACTTATCATCTCATTTCTAATCTAATCTCTCTCCAACGTTTAAAGAAAAAAAAAAAAAACAGAAGAGAAGAGAGAAAGAAGAACGAAGAAGGAGGAGGGCAAAGGGGAGAAATGCGAATTTTTGCCGAATCGGGACCCGCAGTAAGTAATTTTCACTCTGTTTCTTTGTGAAATTGATAGTTAGGCTAGATGTAGCGTTTCTCTTGAAGTAATTTTTGCTATAGGAGCTTTTATGGTGTTTTCAAAATTTGGGTTTTTACCCAACTTGAATGAAAATTTATTCGAAAAGTTAAAAAACACTTCCTACATTGTAGAAGCCCCGAATATATTATTAAATTTTATTTATTTGTTCATTTAAAATTTTTATGGCTGTTGGAAGTTAGATTTGATATTGGAGACCTTTTGAACCCTATTAAAACCCGATGGAACTCGCGTTTGAGACTGTAGAAAGATAGATCTACTGATTCCGGACGTTTTGATGAGAAGATCATGATTTTTGGATATAATTTGATATTTTTAGTAACTAAATATAAGGTTTTGGTGAGTAAAATTAAAATTGGATGCCTCCGCGAACATATAAAACCTCAATAAAATACATGTTGAAGGTACTAGAATTGTAGCATGATTGATTTTACACGTGTCGATGTGAACAGAATAATTTTAGGAATGTTTTATACTTTTAATAAAAGAGATATGTTTCCAGTAGAAAACTAAAATTAAGAACTAGTGGAAATACGGTTTAGAAATCTATTTTTACTATTTCTTCTTATGAAAACATCTAGATTGATCGATGAAACGGTGTTTAAGTGAAATTGAATGATGTCTTGTTGATTATAATGCTTAATTATGGTATGAATTTCATGTTTGCAGTGCTTAAAATGTGATATAGTGCGTTGGTGATTGAACTTGAGAAACATTGATGCTAGACATTTTGAGTGTGTATTGAATTGGGTGATGATCCAATTGTGTTGGACATCTTGGAATTGAGCGAAATACTGAATTGTAGAGTGTGCACTTTCTTAGAAACATCGGTTAACCACTGTGAGTATATTTTCTTGATTTGGTTCTTGTATGGCATTATATATATATATATATATATGAAATGTTTGAATGTAAATATGTTATGTATGCATTGTTGCATTGTGTTTTAATTTGCATTCATAAATGGTTTTTTTTCGCATTGGAGCATGTGAGACTTGCGAAGGCAAGTTAGTGTCATTTTGTTAGGAATTATACCCGGGCGAGTGTTATGCGTGACCTCATTGTCAGTAAGCATGTCCTAACAAGGATTTGAGATCGTTGAAATGACTGTGAATTGGGTAATGGGAGGTTGTGGCTACCTTGTAACGGTTATACAAGGGTTAGACCCGCAGTATTACCTTGAAGGAGGGAGATGGTGATTTTTGATAAAAAATCTTGAATTGTTTATTTGAAATTCATAAAATGTAAATTGTGACATGTATGAATTATTTGTTGAATGATGCATATGTGTTTATAAATGTTTCAAATGATTTTGAATGCCATGTTTTCCTGAATGCATATAATTGTCATATCAAGAAATATATTTACTGAGTTGTTGTTTGCTCACTCCATTTCCTCCAATATTTCAAGTACCGAGTCGAAGGGAAAAGGAAAAATCCGTGAGTGATAATCATGTGATTGCATTCGTCTTGTGTATGTATGTATGCATTGGAGGATATGGGTTACTTTTCTTTATTTTGATAGGTATAATTATCACATTATTATATATATACTACCACATAGTTGGGTTGAATGGGAATAAGGGTTTTGGTATTTGGATTATGAAATATTTAATGATGATATATTTAATCATATGATCATGGTGGATGAAATGGCTTGAGAAATGAATAGTATTTGAACATTTTGGGTTATGAAATGCTTGTGATATTCAGAGGATTATTTATTGTCGAATGAATGAATGGATATTGTGGATGAGTATATATATATATATATATATATATATATATATATATGATTTGATTTGTGGTATATCAGGTTGTGAAAAGTCTATTTTTTGGGGAGATGCTGTCAAATTTTTTTTTAGATTTGTGTAAATCTGTTGAGGCTGATAGTGTATTATCTATTGTATACAGGGTATGTACAATGTATAGTACACTGTGCCAGTCATGACATCAACCTACGTCAGGGGCGTCGTGACAAACAAATTCCTAATTTTCACCATAAAACGAATTTTCATGTGCTTACCTAAACAAATTCATCATTTTCAACCCAAATAGCACTTTCGTGTGCTTATATAAAATTTTCAAATTTTCATAAAAAATAAGACATTTTCGTGTGCTTATGTTAACAAATTCCTAATTTTCAACCTAAACGAGACTTTTATGTGCTTTTATAAATAAATTCATAATTTTCAAATCAAATGAGATTTGCATGTGCTTATATAAACAAATTCCTAATTTTCATCCTAAACGAGACTTATGTGTGTTTATCAGAACTTCATAATTTTAACCTCCTGTACTTATATAAACAAATTCCGAATTTTCATATCAAGCCACGACGCTCATGTTTAATTCCTAATTTTCACCCCAAATAGGACTTTCACGTGCTTATATAAATAAACTCTTAATTTTCAAGCTAAACAACACTTTCATAAGCTAAAATAAAGTAATAAACAAATACGTCATTTTCAACCCAAATAGGACTTGTGTATGCTTGTATAAAAAATTCCTAATTTTCACCCCAAATAGAATTTCCGTGTGTTTTATAAAGAAAGTCATAATTTTAACTACAAATGGGACTTTCATGAGCTTATATAACCTATAGAAAATCCTATTCTTTGCCCTTAACAAGGCCTCTTGCAAGTGTGAGAGGGGGTTTTATTTTTCTCTTTAGGAGAAGGCCTCTTGCTAGTGTGAGAGGGTGAGGTTTCTTATGTGTCTTAGCTTGAAAGTGCACATAATCTATGTGAAACTAATCTTTGTAGTTGAACCCACGAACATGTGTTTTAATAAACAAATTCATAATTTTCAACCCAAATATGACTTTCGTGTGCTTATATAAATAAATTTCTAATTTTCACCCAAAATGGTACTTTTGTGAGTTTATAATAACAACTTCATAATTTAAACCCCATGTGTCTATATAAACAAATTCCTAATTTTCATATCGACCGGGACATTCATGTTAAATTCCTAATTTTCATCATAAATGAGACTTTCATGTACTTATATAAATAAACTCCTAATTTACACGCTTAAAAACACTTACGTATGCGAAAATAAATAAATTCATCATTTTCAACCAAATAGGACTTGTTTATGTAGATATAAACAAAATATTAATTATCGCCCCGAGTTGTACTTTCATGTACATATATAAATGAATTCATCGTTTTGACCTAAAATGAACTTTTGAGTGCTTATGTAAAAAAATTCCTAATTCTCACCCCAAATGCAATTTTCATTTGCTTATATAAACAAATCCATCATTTTCACCACTAATGGGACTTTCGTGTTGTAATATAAACAAATTGCTAATTTTTACTTCAAATAGGACTTTCGTGAGCTTATATTAACCAATTCCTTATTTTCGCCGTGTACTAGACTTTTGTGAAGCTATATAAACAAATTCATCATTTTCAACCCAAATAAAACTTTATTATGCTTATACAAACAAATTCCGAATTTTCACCATAAACGGGATTTTTCATGTGTTTATGTAAATAAATTCATTATTTTCAACCCAAATAGCACTTTCATGTGCTTAAAGAAACAATTTTAAAATTTTAACCAAAACTAAGACTTTTGTGTGCTTATATAAACAAATTTTTACTTTTCAACCTAAATGGGATTGTTGTGCGCTTTTATAAACAAATTCTTAATTTTCAACCCAAATAAGATTTGTGTGCGCTTATATAAACAAATTCTTAATTTTCAACCCTAATATGACTTTCTTGTGCTCATATAAACAAATTTTTAATTTTCACCCAAAATGAGATTTTTGTGTGTATTTATAATAACAACTTCATAATTTTAACCCCATGTGCAATAAAGAAATTCTCAATTTTCATATCGACCAGGACTTTCATGTTAAATTCTTAATTTTCACCCTAAATGGGACTTTCATGTGCTTATATAAATAAACTCCTAATTTTACCCTCAAAAACACTTTCTTATGCGAAAATAAATAAATTATTCATTTTCAATCCAACTAGGACTTCTTTATGCTTAAATAAACAAAATCCTAATTATCAACCCAAGCAGTACTTTCGTGTTCCAAAAGTAAATTTATCATTTTCAACCTCAACGACACTTTCATGTGCATATACAAACAAATGCATCATTTTCACCTAAAACGAACTTTTGAGTGCTAATGTAAAAAAATTCAGAATTTTCTACCCAAATGCAATTTTTACGTACTTATATAACCAAATTCATCATTTCCACCGCTAATGGGACTTTCGTGTTCTAATATAAACAAATTCCTAATTTTCACCTAAAATTGTACTTTCATGAGTTTATATTAATCAATTGCTAATTTCCCCCCTACACTGGACTTTTGTGTAGCTATATAAACAAATTTATCATTTTCAACCAAATAAAACTTTATTACGCTAATACAAAGAAATTCCTAATTTTCATCATAAAACGGAATTTTCATGTGCTTTTATACGTAAATTCATCATTTTCAACCCAAATAGCACTTTTGTGTGCTTATAAACTGTTTTCAAATTTTCATCAAAATAATACTTTCATGTGCTTATAAAAACAAATTCCTAATTTTAAACCTAAACGGGACTTTTGTGTGCTTTTATAAACAAAAATTCATAATTTTCAAACCAAATGAGATTTGTGTGTGCTAAACAAATTCTTAATTTTCGACCCAAATGTGACTTTCGTGTGCTTATATAAACAAATTCCTAATTTTCACCCAAAACGGGACTTTTGTGTGTTTATAAGAACAACTTCATAATATTAACCCCATGTACTTATCTAAACAAATTCCGAATTTTCATATCGACTGGGACTTTCATATTAAATTTCTAATTTTTCAGCCCAAATTGGACTTTCATGTGCTTATATAAATAAACTCCTAATTTTCATGCTAAACAACACTTTTATATGCTAAAATAGACAAATTCATCATTTTCAACCCAAATTGGAATTGTTTATGCTTATATAAACAAATTTCTAATTCTAACCCCAAATAGGGTTTTCGTGTGCTTATATAAAAAAATATAATTTTCACCTGAAATGGAACTTTCGCGAGCTTTTATAAAGTATAAAAATATCCTAATTTTCTCCCTTAACGAGACTTTCTTGTGCCTACACAAACAAATTCATCATTTTAAACCCAAAGGAGACTTTCGTGTACATAAACAAAATTCTAATTGTCACCACAAGTAGTCCTTTCGTGTTCCAATGTATGTAAACTCATCATTTTCACCCCAAATGAGACTCATGTGTACATATATAAACAAATTTATCATTTTCACAAATTTATCATTTTCACCTAAAACGAACTTTTGAGTGCTAATGTAAAAAAAAAATTACTAATTTTCTACCCAAATGCAATTTTTATGTACTTTATATAAACAAATTCATCATTCTCACCACTACTTAGACTTTCGTATTCTAAAATAAACAAATTCTTAATTTTCACCTCAAACTGTACTTTCGTGAGCCTATATTAATCAATTGCTAATTTTCACCCTAGACTGAAAATTCATCATTTTCAACCCAAATAAAACTTTATTATGCTTATACAAACAAATTCCTAATTTTCATCATAAACGGGATTTTTATATGCTTATATATATAAATTCATCATTTTCAATTGAAAAAGCACTTTCATGCGCTCATATAAATAATTTTTAAAGTTTCACCAAAAATAATATTTTCGTGTATTTATATAAATAAATTCCTAATTTTCAACCTAAACAGGACTGTTGTGTATTTGCACAACTTCATAATTTTAACCCCATGTGCCTAGTTAAACAAATTTCTAATTTTTTATATCGATGGGGAATGTCATGTTAAATTCCTAATTTTAACCCCAGAAGAGACTTTCATTTGCTTACATAAATAAACTCCTAAGTTTCACCCTAAACAACACTTTCATATGCTAAAATAAACAAATTCATTTTCAACCCAGATATGACTTCTTTATACTTATACAAACAAATTCCTAATTGTCGCCTCAAGCAGTACTTTCGTGTTCCAATATAAGTAAATTCATCATTTTCACCCTAAATGAGACTTTCGTGTATGTGTATATAAACAAATTGTTCATTTTAACCTAAAACGAACTTTTGAGTGCTTATGTAAAAAAATTATTAATTTTCACTCCAAATGCGATTTTCATATCGACCGGGACTTTCATATTAAATTCCTAATTTTTCAGCCCAAATTGAACTTTCACGTGCTTATATAAATAAACCCTTAATTTTCATGCTAAACAATACTTTCATATGCTAAAATAGACAAATTCATCATTTTCAACTCAAATAGGACTTGTTTATGCTTATATAAAAAAATCATAATTTTCAACCCAAATAGGATTTTCGTGTGCTTGTATAAAGAAATTCATAATTTTCACCACAAATGAGACTTTCGTAAGCTTATATAACCTATAAAAAAATCATAATTTTTGCCCTTAATGTAATACCCTAGGGATTAGACTTAAAAGACACAATGTACACAGAACACTGGAAAATAACACACACACCCCTCTCTTCTCACCATTTGATCTCGCCTTCCTCTTTTAGAGTCGTCGTTGTCTCTTTCGAAAAGTTGTCCATATCTAGTGTAGGAGCAATGCACCCCACGCCTAGATTTCCTCAAACCTCTCACTTCCTCACTTAGCCCACCAAGTGTTTGAAAAAATGCCTAGGCGAAATCCCACTAAAATTAGCCGCCGTAGGCACTGTAGGACTCCATCCCCGGACTCTGAGGATCAGTCTAAGTCCAATCATGACTATCCCTCACGTCCTCGCACCCCTCCACCTCCTCCGCTGCTCAAGCTCACAACTTCAAAAGTTGCCAATAAAGATTTTGCTCCCGATGTCTATGTCAATCTTAACTTCTTCGCAAAGGCCCATTTACCTATTCTAGAATTTTTTTATGAATTTGGTGGATTCCCTTGCTCACCATTCGCATATTCTACTCTGGTCTTCACCAAACCTTCCAAGGCCAATCGTTACGTCTATCAATAGACGGTGATGGGTAGACGTGTTCACATAACTCTGGTCAAGTTTGCCACTTTCTTTAATCTTCCTACAGATGATCCATATGCTCTCAATCGCAATGGAAAATCGGTCTTTGAAGCGTATAATTCTTTGGATGCATTGAATGAATTGTCAAAGGGTGAGGTATTTGACTTTGTCCCAAAGCGATTATCTAATATCACGCTTAAGCCCTTGCCCCACATCCTCCATAATATCATTTTGCGTGTCATCCTACTGTAAGAGCAGTCGAAGCAAAGTGATCATGATTGAGCTCTTTCTCATTTGGGCCCTTTGCACGCGGACGCGGGTCGATCTTCCTCACATTCTCATTTATCTTCTTCAGAACACTCTCCATTGTTGTCGTACCATTCCCTACGTGATGGTACTCACTCCATTGTTCGAGGGTGCTGACATTTATCTCTCACATGTCACACCATTCTTCGTTGGGAATCTTCAAAGTCATTTTCCTCTGTTGTCAATTTTCAAGCAGAGTTTTGAAGGAGTCCGAAAAGGCCAGTTTTTAAATTGGATTGGTCAATTTTCAAGCAGAGTTTGGAAGGAGTGAGAAATCTCTACTAATGGGAAATTTATAAAACCAAATATGTTCCTTACATCCCCTCCCATTGACACTTCAGGAAGATTGTGGGAGATTTGGAGTTGGCAACCATGTGGTCTATATGGCTAGAGACAAAGTGACAAACCACATTATCTTTGAGGATAAGAGGTGTGACCCTAGCAGGTCTGGAAATCATCTAAGTCTACAGCATCTCACTATTAATTAACGTCAATCAAATTGCCCAATGGTAACCTTTCTGATTGGTTTTGCGCTTGGGTTAAAATGTTGTAAGAACTACATCCTCGTTTAGACTTTCTGGACTAGAGTTAGGGCGTTGCCCTCCACATCTCTTCTTAAGTCTTCTGTGATGTATTAATCTTTCTACCGTCAATACATGCATCTGTTCAAAAATAAATAATTAAATAAATAAATGGTTGGAAGAAATATATGCAAAAGGAAACATGTAATCAAAAGATCAATTCAAGCTTTACCCAAGGATCGAAAAATCAACAAAATTCGGCCAAATTCGATGAATTTTTCAGTTTTTTTCTCGGTACCGATGTGCAAGAGTACATGTAAAAGAGGAACTGCAGAAATTCGGCGAGAAATTCGGAAAAATCGGAAAAAATTCGCCAAAAAATCACAATTTAAAGTTTAAAAAAAAAACACAAATTCGCCGAAGTCTGTCGAAATGTCGAGATTATATATTCGAAAACCAACATTGACTCCATTCGCAAACCAAAAAAATGAAGTAGAGAATTAGAGTTTGGAAGAGTGACCTGACCTAGATCGATCAGTTGTTGTGTTGAGACGGCGACAACCCTTTTGCCGGAGAGGATTGCCGCGGCGAGCTTCAACAGGGACCGCCGGAGAATGGTTTGGCGAGAACGAAAGAGAAAGGAGGGAAAGTGAAGGTTAAGTGTTAGAATTGTTAGAAAGTGAGGTTTATATTTTCAATTTTGTGATATTGTGCTCCAACATCACTTTAGTTAAATGGCTTTCTTGCATTTTTTTTATTTTTTATTTTTTTGGAGAGGGATTATAGTTTTCCTAATAAATGTTATAGTAACTTCAATATATATATATAGGCGAGGGAGAGCTTTTCTAAAAGCGATGTTTCGAAAAGAACTTATAGCTAGGAACAACACTTTTATTACAAGTTGGTCTCTTTCAGCATTCTTCAAAAGCAGAAAAAAAAAATTATCGCAGTTTAGCTAAAACTAAAAAGTAGGTATTGTCGAACACCTTCAAGAATATTCTACCAAATAAAGCCATATATACACACATATATATTGATGTTTTACCACATTTTTTAGATAAGCATTTGTATTTTCTATACTCTTTTATTATTGTGTTATTAATTTATTAGTTTTTCAATTGCCTCTTTGAAAATAGAACATGTTCCTAGTAGTTCACAAAGCTATATATATATTTTACAGTAAATTTAGTCCATGATTCTAAGTAGGATGAATGATACAATCATCATCAACTTGCCATTCAAAAGGTTTTTTCAAAAGTTTTTCACTTCATCATATTTATCTACATTTTTTTTTTTTGGGTTTAATTATCTACATTTAATTCAAAGAGTCAGTGAACTAATTTTTAAAATATATTAATTAATTACAATGTCCATTTCAACCTCTTGTTTTTTTGGTACATCCATTGCCCAGTTGACAGATTGGTTTTTTTTTTAAATAAACAACATATATATTAATAATCAAAAACAGTGCCGAGAGTCCCAGGAGTGCTCAATTACAAAATAACATAACTATAAAAATAAGACAAACAAGCAGCAAAGAAAAACAGCAAAACAAAAGCCAAAAACCTAATTCATTCCCGATGGAGTACCCGCTACTAAGATTAAAAGTAACAAGCCAAGAAGAAGCTGTTACAAGAATTTCATTCCAAAGACTTTCAGACATCCTAAAAAACACGTCTGTTTTGCTCTAACCAAATGAATCATAATGTTGTCAACAATGCTATCCTAATGATCTTAACACCATCACCTTGTAACCCATGGGCATTATCCAAAGCTAGACAGTCCTCACAAGAATAGGGTACCATAAACCAGTTGACAAATTGGTTTGACATGCAGATGGGAGGGGACCACGCCCATGTGGGCAACCAGACAAAATAACGGTGCATGGGCAACCAAATAAAGTGGACGGCGCCGAATCTTTTTTTTAATACAGCGCCGAATGCGCGAATGCGCCGAAAGAGGCACCGAAAGTTTGATTTAAATATAATTATAAATATATTAAATTATATATTTATAATTACTGAAATGCCCCTGAATACACCTATAAATAGAGCTTAACTTCATTCTTGAAATTCATTCCTGAGAGTCAGAGAGTTCTATTCTTAGATATCTATTTAAGAGATCTAATCTGTAATATTGACCTAAGGGTGTAGTTTGTATTCTCTGATAATACAAGTTTGCTGTCTCCCGTGGACGTAGGCAATTTGCCGAACCACGTTAAATTTGTTGTATTATTTTTTCTTTCATACTTTACCACGATTCCGCACGACAAATTGGTATCAGAGATAAGGTGAAGCTTTGGAAGAAAAACGGACACTCTGTCGAAATTTTCGAGACTGCGTCGAAATTTCGAGATTCTGTAAAAGTGATCGGAACTGTTTTCTGATCACCCGTGGAGGTAGCTCTTGTTCCCAGGAGTCCAATGCAATCAACGGCGAGAAAAACGGACAAGAAACGAGTTCCCAGGAGCTGATCAAAGTTTGATCCCTGTACAGCGTTTGGTGGCACTGTTCATCTGCCGACACTGTTCATTTCGACCGCCGACACTGTTCATTCCGACTGCCGACGCTGTTCATTCCGCCTGCCCGGCCCAATCGCCGACGCTGTTCACAGGCCCAACATTTCTGATCCAGACTGTTCATCCCCTCGCCCAGCCCACTCTGTAATCACTATTCACAGCCCACGTCCCGTCACTATTCAAAGCCCAGCAACTGGTCGGCCCGTCACTATTCACGGCCCAGCCTCTGTTTCGGCCCGTAACTGTTCACCGGCCCAGCCACTGTTTTGGCCCATAACTGTTCATCGGCCCAGTCCGCGTTAAGCCCGACACTATTCATCATATCCGGTTGATCAACCATATCCGGCTCATTTTTCGTCTGATTTCAGCAAAGTCAGACTCGTTTCCACCATTTTCGACCGTTCCGGACGCAACCGTGCAATCAGTTTCTGCAGATTCAGCTCATAAGTTATTGATATCGCTTAGTTGGAGTTGTTTATCATTTTTCAAGCACTTTTCGGCGTCATAAATATCTTCGGTCTAAATGGCGGAGGAAATCTCAAGCACAAGCAGGCCTTGGCAAAGAAGTTCAATGTCCAACGCAAAGTTCGAGGTGGAGAAATTCAACGGCACCAACAACTTTGGCATGTGGCAATGCGAAGTTCAAGATCTCTTATTCCGGGAAGGATCACATATCGCATTGGAAACCAAGCCCAAGGATATGTCCGATGATGATTGGTATTTCGTCAATCGTCAAGCTTGTGGAACAATCAGACTCTGCTTGGCCAAAGATCAGAAGTATTTTGTCATGAAAGAGACTATGGCAATAAGTCTCTAGAAGAAACTGGAGGACAAGTACATGACGAAAAGCGTAGAGAACCGCCTCTACCTGAAGAAGAAGCTCTATCGCTTTCAGTACAAGGAAGGTACTCCCATGAGTGAGCATCTTGATAAATTCAACAAGATTCTTGTTGATCTCCTAAATCTTGATGTTGACCCTCTTGATGAGGATAAGGCCCTATTGTTGTTAAACTCTTTGCCTGAAAGTTATGAACATTTAACAACAACTTTGCTATATGGTAAATATGAGGTTAAATTCAGTGATGTTTCAAATACTTTGGTGAACAACGAGTATCGAAGGAAGGACCAACGCGATCACAAGGAAGCATCACCAGCAGCCTTGACAGTATCCAGAGGCAGGGCTAACAACAGATTTGATAGATCCAGTGGGCGAGGCCGATCTAGCTCAAAGTCAAAAGGACCTTCATCACGTCAACATCTTGCAAAGGATGAATGTGTCTATTGTCACCAAAAGGGGCACTGGAAGAAAGATTGTCCAAATAAGGGCAAGACAGATGCAAATGTGGCACAGAAGGCTGAAGAAGATTCTGCATTCTCAGTTTCATCTATAGACATTCAGTCTGATAGATGGATTTTAGATTCCGGATGTTCCTATCATATGTGTCCGAATCGCCATTGGTTCTCAAAATTGGATGAGTTCGATGGAGGAGTCGTGGTCATGGGCAACAACAATACCTGCCACACAAAAGGTATTGGAACTATACGCCTTAAGATGCATGACGGTACAACAAGACGGCTCACGGACGTCAGATATGTTCCAGATCTGAAAAAAAATCTGATATCCTTAGGAGTCCTTGATTCCAGCGGTTACAATGTAACCATTGAAGGTGGAGTTCTGAAGGTTGTACGTGGAGCATTATTGGCCATGAAGGGTACTCAAAAAGGAAATCTTTATTTCCTTGACGGACACACAGTAATCGGAAGTGTCTCAGCTTGCACCAATTCTAATGATGTTTCATCGGACACTTCCCGACTTTGGCACATGCGGCTCGAACATGTTGGAGAGAAGGCTCTTCAAACCTTGATAAAGCAAGGTTCTCTGAAAGGTGCAAAAACCGGGAAACTTGACTTCTGCGAGCACTGTATCTTAGGCAAGCAGACGAGAGTTAAGTTTGGCACTGCCATCCACCGCACCAAAGGAACATTGGATTATGTTCATACCGACGTTTGGGGACCCTCTCAAAATGCTTCATTGGGAGGTAAACGTTGGTTTGTTACTTTCATTGATGATTTCTCTTGCTATGTTTGGGTTTATACCATGAAGCACAAAGATGAAGTGCTAGACATCTTTCTTAAATGGAAGAAAATGGTAGAAACTCAAACGGGAAGGAAGATTAAGAGGCTCAGATCTGATAATGGAGGAGAATACAAGTCAGACCCATTTCAGAAATTTTGTGAGAATGAAGGGATTGTCAGACATTTCACAGTCCCAGGCATGCCACAACAAAACGGTGTTGCTGAACGCATGAATCGTACTTTGGTAGATAAAGTTCGCTGCATGTTATCTCATTCTGGACTGAGCAAGGCATTTTGGGCTGAAGCTTTGTCATATGCCTCTCATATCATCAATAGACTTCCTGCAACAGCACTAGATGGCAAAACTCCCAAGGAGGTATAGTCTGGACACCCCGTTTCAGATTATGATTCTCTGCGCATTTTTGGATGCACTGCATATTTCCATGTGAAGGAATCCAAACAGGATCCTATGTCCAAGAAAGCGATTTTCATGGGTTTTAGTGAAGGAGTTAAGGCTTTCCGATTATGGAACCCTGAGACAAAGACGATTGTAAAAAGTCGAGATGTAACTTTTGATGAATCTGTGATGTTAAAGCATACAGTTTCTGATAAAGAAAATCGAGATCCAGATTTGCCTCAGCAGGTGGAGTTAGATATTCCAGTAACTCTTGGAAAGTCAGCAAGATATCCAACCATCTTGAAGAAGACGAGGAGGAAATCTCAATTGAGGTGGAGGCTCCAGGACCAGACATCAGTCAAGAACCAGAATCAATTGCCACCAATCGACCACGAAGAGAAATCCGCAAACCTGCTCGGTACACTGACATGGTTGCATATGCATTTCCAGTCACTGGAGATGATATTCCATTTAATTACAAAGATGATATTCCATTTAATTACAAAGATGCTATTCAGAGTATGGAAAGTGATAAGTGGAAAATGGCAATGAATGAGGAGATGAAATCACTCCATCAGAATCAGACTTGGAAGTTGGTTCCACTTCCGAAAGGAAAGAAACCAATTGGCTGCAAATGGGTTTTCGCTAAGAATGAAGGCTCGCCCAGCACAGATGGTATCCGATACAAAGCCAGACTGGTAGCAAAAGGCTACGCTCAGATGGAAGGAATTGACTACAATGAGGTATTCTCACCTGTTGTTAAGCATTTGTCAATTCGAATATTATTGGCTTTGGTTGCACAGTTTGATCTCGAGTTAGCCCAACTCGATGTCAAAACTGCTTTTTTGCATGGTAATTTGGAAGAAGAGATATATATGTCTCAACCAGAAGGATTCAAAGTACCAGGAAGAGACAATTGGGCTTGCAAGTTGAACAAGTCATTGTATGGCCTGAAGCAGTCACCGAGACAATGGTACAAGCGATTTGACAGCTTCATCCAAGGGCAGATATATACTCGGAGTCAGTTTGATCATTGTGTCTACTATCGCAAACTTCAAGATGGTACATTTATCTACTTGCTTTTATATGTAGATGATATGTTAATCGCATCTAAAAGCAAGGTGGAGATTAACAAGCTGAAGGCTCAATTGAGCTCAGAGTTTGAAATGAAGGATCTTGGAGAAGCCAGAAAAATTCTCGGGATGGAGATAACTCGAGACAGGGCCAATGGCACAATCTGTTTAACTCAGACTCAGTATTTGAAGAAAGTTCTTCAAACTTTTGGCATTAGCAATGACACAAAACCTGTGAGCACACCATTGGCACCACATTTCAAGCTAAGTTCATCAATGTCACCAAATTCCGAAGATCAGAAGAAACAAATGGAGAATATTCCATATGCAAATGCAGTTGTTGCCTTGATGTATGCTATGGTGTGTACCAGACCTGACATTTCACATGCTGTAAGTATGGTAAGTCGTTACATGCACAACCCCGGTAAAGGCCACTGGCAAGCAGTGAAGTGGATTCTACGGTATATTCATGGTACTGTGGATATTGGTTTAAAGTTCGAGAGAGATATGAAAAGTTGTAAGCATCTAGTCGAATATGTGGATTCAGACTATGATGGAGATCTTGACAAGCGCAGATCTACTACTGGTTATGTTTTCACTATGACAGAAGGACCAGTGAGTTGGAGATCAACACTACAGTCAACAGTTGCTTTGTCTACTACAGAGGCAGAGTACATGGCAGTAACGGAAGCTTTCAAGGAAGCAATCTGGCTTCATGGATTGACTAAAGACTTGGGAATTGTGCAGACGAATGTTAAAGTTTCTGCGACAGCCATAGTGCCATTTGTTTGGCAAAGAACCAAGTTCATCACAGTCGAACGAAGCATATTGATGTTCGTTTTCATTTTGTTCGAGAAATAGTAGAAGAAGGGAGTATTCTTCTGCAAAAGATCAAGACTGCAGATAACCCCGCAGATATGCTTACAAAGGTGGTTACAGGGATCAAGTTCCAACATTGTTTGGACTTGATCAACATCTCACGAGCTCGGAGTGCCTAAGGGCACTAATGGAGGCAGCAACAGTTTTTTTTTAAAGAAGCTTGCTATCTGTAGAGAGATTGCAGGTGTGAAGGAGCAATGTTCCACATGACGTGGAGGTGGAGATTTGTGAGGGGACCACGCCCATGTGGGCAACCAGACAAAATAACGGCGCATGGGCAACCAAATAAAGTGGACGGCGCCGAATCTTTTTTTTAATACAGCGCCGAATGCGCGAATGCGCCGAAAGAGGCGCCGAAAGTTTGATTTAAATATAATTATAAATATATTAAATTATATATTTATAATTATTGAAATGCCCCTGAATACACCTATAAATAGAGTTTAACTTCATTCTTGAAATTCATTCCTGAGAGTCAGAGAGTTCTATTCTTAGAGATCTATTTAAGAGATCTAATCTGTAATATTGACCTAAGGGTGTAGTTTGTATTCTCTGATAATACAAGTTTGATGTCTCCCGTGGACGTAGGCAATTTGCCGAACCACGTTAAATTTGTTGTCTTGTTTTTCCTTTCATACTTTACCACGATTCCGCACGACAGCAGATGAAAACTTCAATAATTAGTAGAATGTTCCATTGTCCTTTTCTATCAAAAAGTTACTAAAGTAGTTTAGTACAGCATCAAGAGCTTTATTAATCACAGTGTCAACGTTATTGCATGAAAGCATGACATCGTACTTAATTATAACACCACAAAGCTAGCATTCGAGCTGGCTATATATATAAGAGATCAACATTAGCGGTACTGCTACTTATTCATTCAATTCTCATTTTTCTGATCCTCTCACTCTGCAATAGCAGTACTTGTATATATATTTTACTGTAAAACAATATGGCTGAAACTGAGCAGCTTGAAATTGAGAATGAGATCGGATGCCCAGCAGACAAGTTCTATGACTTGATCAAGAACAATCTTACCCACCTTCCTCAGATTTTCCCTGAGATTTACAAGAGTGTTGAAGTACCTTGGTAAGACATATTGCTAATATGGTAGTTTAATATGTATTTTTACACCTATAGCTACAATTTTTAGGTCGAGTGCGGTTTTTAATATAGGTTTTGTAATATTGTATAATTGATATTTGTTTCTTCAATTTCTCTTTTGGCGTTCGTACATGACTGTCGTGAGTAGAAGTGTTAATAATATATTTGATATACATTAATGTTGGGCCTTCACCTATCAGTTATAGTTTTTAATCTTAGAATAACATGCTTTTAGAAACTTGATTTTATTGCAAAAAGGAAAAAAGTTTGGATAACATGATGTTTTGTCGAAGGCATTTATCATCATCAGAAGTCCCTTCTTTGAAAAAGTTGTCTCTAGAGTCTTGATTCCCACTTTAAATCTATCTTAATCTCTCAACCTTTTTACTAATTACCGAGCCATATACCAATATTGCTGAAATTAAGATTTGGTTCCTTGGAATCCAATCACTTAAAGTAAAACTGTTTTTCTTAGTGGCCCCTAAATTATTCACTTCTGATGAAGTAGGTGCTTTGGAACTTTATTCTATATGGTGTTGGAGAACAACCAAGGATAGTAGGTTGACCAAAGTTCAGTACTTTCATATCTATTTGAACTTATGCATCAGAAGGTCAGATTGAATTCATAATCAAACACATTTTAGTGTGTATTATTTTCTAATTCCGTCCGAGCTACTTGCGCAATGAACCGAATAAAGTTGCAAAATCTTTTTCTTGAACCACTCCGGAAATCGAACTTGTACATACATGGTATCTGATACAGTTTTTTTCTACCCAATTCCCTTAACATCTATATAAACTTGAATATGATAAAAAGATAGCAATCTGCAGCAGAGGTAAGCTTGTTCTTTTAATTAGCAGCTTAATTATCTAGCCTATTCCATCAGCAACCATGGCTCAGATTCATAAGCTTCAGGTAGAAACAGAAGTTAAATCCCCTGCAAGTAAGTTCTATGACATGGTTAGGAACAACATCAAGGAACTCACCAAGATCTTCCCAGAGTGTTACAAGACCATTGAAGTTATTCAAGGAAATGGAAAAAGTGCTGGGTCTGTCATGCTCTGGAAATATGTTTTAGGTAAGTGAATATACACACACACACACACACATATATATATATATATATATATGTATGTATAAAAAAGTTTGAAACGGAGTTTTCTCGCTGATCTTTACTGTTATATTTGCCTTTAATATACTTAGTTTAATTTTGGTGAATTTTGATCACAGTAAGCCCTAATGTTTTGGTCACAAAGGAGAGGATCGAAGCAATAGATGACAAGAACCGATCAATAACTTACAGGGTAATTGAAGGAGAAGTCTTGGAACTTTATAGAAGTCTCACTTTGAAAATTCGAGTTTCTGCAAAGGGTGATGGGAGCTTGGTGAAATGGTTTGTGGAATTTGAGAAAGCAAAGGAAGCTGTTCCTATTCCAAATCTCTTTATAGATATATTAGATAAGGCCTCAAAAAAGCTGGATGCTTATCTTCTGAAAGCATGAAGAGGGGAATCTTAATTAATCACTCTCAATGTTGTTGTTACTCTTATTATTAACATATATGTGGATATATAGTAAGTTTTTTAAATAATCCATTGTAGTAATTGCGATTTCGTGAAAAGAATAAAGGTATTCAACCCCTGCAAACTGCTTTTCTACCAAAAGTATACAATAACAATCTCATAAAAAATTTCAAATAAAATTTACAAGCAAATGCGCTCAATCTAATATTTATGTTTAGATTGGTGTAGTCCAAAATCAGGTGTATTGCTGAATGGTGATATAGGATGCAGGTCGGTTCAGCCCATAATGTTATCAACCAAACCAAATTGCGTTGCTTTGCTACTTGGCCCAAAATCAACCCATCCTACCCACACACCATTATCTGAAATTGAGTTCAGATTCTTGCATTTGTCCAAATATTAACAAAGATGCAAACTTCAGCCAAAAAGAAAGAAAAAGAAGAAGATGCAAACATACTAGAATTAAAATACAGAACCATAATTTACTTAGAGTTTGAGGGACGTCATCAAACATCATCTACTTTTATTTAATGCTAAACTTATGCCACAATTGCTCGAAGACCCATAAAACCAGCATATAAGTTTGGATTCCAAACTCAAATTGTCCAACCATATTATTGAAATTGAAATTCAACAACCCGAAGACTATATAATATGTAAATCTACTGGGGGAAGGGAGGAATTTAGTTCTTCTTGGCAATGAACAAGCCCCACCTCTGCTCACCAGATGATGAACTCCTAGCCAGCTTTGCCTTCCAGCCACCAACTATTTCATTGTAATCCTCCTGAAAATCATTTCACACCAGGTAAGATTCAATAAGAAGAGTTAGTATCAGTGATAAGTAAAATAAAAACAAAGTTAGCTAGCTCCGCAAAACTCACTTCGGAAAAGTCCTGAATAAACCTCTCCTTGTCCTTCTCAACAGCTTCCAGTTCCCTCTGCAGAACTTCTACGAACTAACACAATGAAACACACTAAGTTAGCTTCAGAAAACCATGGACGGTGGTCAATCCATCAAGCATTGTAAAACAACACAAAAAATGTAAATGGACCTGGTTGGTTCGATCCTCAGCAATGACCTCACTGAAACCAGCATCCTTGAGCATCTGCCAATGACACAAGGAAACCACATTTGAGTTTATATCAGAGAATGATGGAGTACGAGACATGTTCATGATAATCGAGATTAGGATATGATAAACTCACCTGACCATATGACTCTACGTCATGAAGATCATATCCACGCTGTTTAATGTACTCTGCAAATTTAACTGTTGGGGGTCCAGCACTCTTGCAATAATCTGTGATTAGAACCCTACCTCCTGGCTTCAACCACTTGAAGAATGTCTTAAACAATGCAGGTTTGTCCTATAGATATGCAATTTCAAACGTTAAGACTAGAAAGTTTTGGGAAGTGTAATTTTGAAAACTTCATATTGGTTTTACCAATGGTGAAAGCATGTGAAATAAAGTCTAAGTTGAGAAACTCTTTTTGAGACTATAGTGATACTTGGCATTTGCCACAGAGATAATAGTGATACTAATGCATTAGCAGTGTTCTGAGAAGCTTCACAATGGCAAGAGAATAACAAAAAAAAAGGCCCTAGATAGATGGGAACTGCCAAAGACAGCTAATAACGTCATTACCAAATAGATGGAACATGCAATGGTAGTCATCATCATTGATTCGTTCTTTCTTTTTAAGTGAATCACATTGCATTCTTCATAGCATCTCACTGACTATTTTAAGAGTTTGCTAATAGAACTTTTCAATAAGATGTGATTTAGATTAACTTACAAGCTAAATGATGAAGTTTCAGATATATATATATATAAGAAAATAACCAAAAGTATAAGAAAAAGGGAAAAGGTAGATTACTTGTATGTGGAGAATAGTGTCACGGCTGTATATCACATCAAATGTGTTGTCAGGATATGTTTTCTTGGTACAGTCAGCAACCTCAAATTCAACTGAGCATTTTCGCCCAATGGCACGCTCAAGAGCAAACGAAATCATATTTATGGATAGATCAATCCCAACAACTTCAACATCAAAGTTTTCAGCCATGTAAAAGTCACCCCCTCCTATACCACAACCAACATCAAGGACTTTCTGACCTGGTTTAAGATCCATCTTTGCAACAAATTCCTTTGTTGTCTCTGCACGGAAAGAGTTTTAAGCTCAGCTTTCTATATTAATGATATAGAAATAAAATAAAGAGTTCTTTGAAGAAAAATGCCATTGACAATGAAATAGATATATTAACAAGGTACAACTATATGGTCATAAATCAAATTTTCAGTTATCATTTTTTGCAAGCACACATTAACTAACTAACCACTTCTCTCTTCCAATAAGTACATCTAATTGAAAAAGAAAAGAGGAACAAAGAAGCAGTTATGTCTAGAGACCTATTTGAACACAAGGCAAAAAAAAAAAAAAACGCATTATCAATATTTTTGCAATCTATCATAAAAACCTCTCACTTGAACATGGAATCTTCTAAGAACAGCCTGTTCAATCGTTGAAACTTTTCGCATTATTATCAAATCCCCCATGTCAGTTCTCAGACAAGAGAATTGCTCTTCTCTAATCAGACCAATCTAAATAGGCTAGATGAAGGCACCCAAGTCAAACCAGTTGCCTCAAAAAGGATGGTTCACCCAAGGATTTGAATCCATCATTGAGAAGATGGTCAACAACTCACCAAAAGATATTCACAAAACAAATCGCTGTTGATCATATGCTTCCGTGTTTGCCAACTCTCCCCAATTAGTTGTATACTAACTAAATCTATCTATAAAAGGAGAACTTGCAGTTGCATTTGAGGGTTGGACACAAGCACTATTTGTAATTTCTAACATTTTCTTCCTTTGAAACAGAAGGAACGGACACTTTTAAGAAATTCATACTTTTTCAAGAGCTCATGTCTCATACTTAATCAGTCTAAGTTCAAAATAAAATTCCTATGATATCACAATTTTCTTAACATTCTAGGTTAACAATGAGTACTCCTAATTGTTTCAAGATCAAAAAAATGATCTTACATAGCTATTGCTCATTAAAATCACATTCAATAATACAAATTAATATACAACACAATGTGTCAGGCATTCTGTCAATGTAGAGTCAACCAAGGAAATTTTCATTTTTCACGGAATAGTCTTACCAATCCCCCCTGTGCTTACAAAACCTTCTCCAAAGACCTGCTCGTAGCGTAAGATGCCATCACACTTGTACTGTACAGTGTCCAAGAATCGTTGGAACCCCTTGTCATCATGTGAACGAACTTTTTGCCATAGCCAGCAAATCTGATTGTACAAAGATTATATTGACAAAGTTTATATGGGCAGATAATCATGAGAATGAGCCAGGAAGGAAAAGAAAAAAGATAGAAAAAAAATGCCTGATTTTGGTTCTTTTTGTTTCTCACATAGGCTCCAATGCACTTGCAGTTAATAAGAGAGAGCTCAAAAGTGTTCCCAGATTCATCTTGCATGCTACATTCCTTGAAAATCTGCATTAAAATCCAATAAGAATACAAGTTATACAATTAAATTGTAGTAAAAAAAATGATGCCTTAATCAAGTTTTTCCCCAAGGCAAATACGAGTAAAATATTGTCCTGCGCATTCAAGTTCCCATGTGCAGTGAACAAAAACGAATCAGCTAAGAGCACATATGCATGTGGTAAATGATTTTCTGTCACCAGCTCTTTTAGTAACAAATTGTCCTTATTTAATTGATATTCATAAATAAGACAATTTCCAATAACAAAAATGATACACATATGGTGCAAGAATAACTATGGTCATCTGAGGAATGTTGGAGGAAGAAAGAATTATTGCAATACATGAGTTCAACTGATACAAATGGAAGAGGAGCTGGGAAAACAGAATCAAACGTCAGTGCATATGAGAAAACTGAGAAATAGCTGCAGCAATAGTCAACAGGTGAAAAATAATAATAAAATAACTAGAGAAGAGTTGGTTTAGATGGTTTGACTATGAATAATGAACAGACTGCCCATGAGAAAGTCCCCCATTGGGCAGGCCAAAGTTCTACGGGAAGAAATAAAGTTCATGGATTGAGATATGATATTAAGAGTTGAAGATCCACATATCAAAGGATATAGAGTAATGGAAACAATTAGCTGATGCAAATTAGTTTGACATAGTCTGATATGGTGATAAAATATTGTCCAGATCATAGATGAAGTACAGCTGTTAAAATGATGTGACGGGCACTGGATGGTGAGCACTCTGTGGAAATTATCAATTTTTTCAAGGCAATTGAACAATACATTGGAATATATAAAGCGGGAGGAAAACTTAAATATAGGGGCTACCTTGGTATAAAATCTTGGTTCCCGATAGTGTGTTGGGTTGTTCTTTCGCTTACAATCACCAGATTGATAAAAACAGGACTCTCTAAAGAAAATATAACCATCAACCCTTAACCATTTTATCATCCTTTCAACCAAATTCTTGACCTGGCATCCATGAAAATAAATATTAAACAAAATGGAAGCACTATAACACATGGAACACAGTCATATTAATAATAAAGATAATTATGCCACTGCCAGATGCGAAAAGGAAGCATGACCATTTCATTTATAAAAATTATGTTGCTTTCATATGTAAAATCTAAACAAAATGTGATAAAGGACACCCCAAGAGAAGTATTATTCATAGAAAGCAGAGAGAGAGAGATGCAAAGAGAAAGACCGAAGAAAGATCTAGCATCCAATAAAAACGGCAACAGAAATTCGAAAGCCTTTAGCTTCCTTTTCTAGCTAAAATTATTTTTTAAGCTTTCAAATCCTAGCCTTGTGCCATTTTACCACAATTAACCAGAATTTTCACTTGCTTGTGTGTGTGTGTGTGTGTGTTTGGGGGAGGAGATCTTAATAGTGCAGTTCCCGTTCAGACAAACAAATATTCATATAACAGGATGTCAGTAAATTTTAACAGTCCAGGCCCTGGTAATACATGTTAATCACTGAATAACTGTAACCAAAATCAGGATTATGATGCAGTTCATATATAACCAGGACCAGGAATTAAGACATGGTCCCAAGCAAAGCATGTCCCACGTAAATGAAAAAAGGAAAAAAAGGTCTAATAAAATGCTTGACAACAGAGTTGCTATCAATTTTAACCTAAGTGAGAAGAAGATTCCTAAGTCTATTCAACATGAGTGCCCATATTTAGAAATTAATTACATTAGGTTGACGAGGAAAACAAACAATAGAAAATAAAAGTAGCAAAAACTAAATTACCTCATCATCTGAGAGATACATCAGTAGCCAGTTAGAGAATATCAAATCCATAGATTCCGACGTAATATTCAAGGCTGGAGAAGTTACATCGGCACACTTAAATTTGACATTTCCATAATGGCTATTGATGCTTTCATTCTGCAAGGCTCAGAGAAATCAAACAAAAAGCTTAATTCCAGACATAAACTTATGAAATACACCGATTACTTTCCTATTTTGCCAGTGCAATCCAAGACACTTCACAAGAACAGGGAAAAAGGCTACCTTCTGTATCACACTCTCAATGAAGTCAAGGGCTAGTACTTGACCAGCCTCTTTAGCTAATTCACCAGTGAAGCGACCAATACCTGCTCCTAGCTCCAAAATAGATTTCCCTTTCAAAGGGGGTAGTAGAGAGAGAACCTGTGTGGATATCAGGGATGTACAACTTAGAATTTAGAGCTAACAAGACAATATGATAAACAACGGCGAAGAAAAGCATGCAACTACACTTATATCCTTGATCAATCAAGTTGTTAAGAAAGAATTCTGAATATATCAATCTTACAGATGTAGAAGGCACTGATTGAAACAAGTTAGTTGTAAACAAGAGCGTCAGTCATAATCAGAGTCATAATTTTGCACCCTGAATCTTGACTACTCAAAGGAAGAATATAAAAAAGAACAAGAATTCTTAAATTGAAGTATAGTTCCACAAATGTGATACGTATAACATGAGTATAAGTTGGATTACTGTTCCACTAAACTTATTATATACACCATAATTGACTACTCAAATGAAAGAACAAAACTTTCCGATTTTATGTTTCATACCTCAGTTTCAATGGACTTTTACAGGAAGAAGATTTCTAAAATTCCTTGATATCACCGCCTTAGAAACCAAGTTTTAACAAGAAATATAGTTTTTTGGAGCACAATATCTGATGAAGTTCTAATCAGTACTGGTGCTACCCTTTCAAGTACACTAATTAGTCGTCAGTTCTCCTCCCTGAGGGAAGAGCAGGCTAAGAACTGAAAAACCTAAGTATTTACAAATCTAGCAGCATCCTTTATGTAATGAGAGCCTGATATAAATCAAACAAATGAAAAAATTATTTTTATTGGCACCACCAATCTTAACGAACAAGAATTTCTTAAGAGTTGAGTACCGCCAACGAAAGGTTCCACAACAGAACAAGTTATTATAGCAACTATGATACACTAATACAACGGGGAAAGAACCAAAATGAATAGATGAGCAAAAATATATTATTAACAGCTGGAAACATAATTAAAAAAACCAGGCAATTAAAAAAGGCAC
Source organism: Paratinospora sagittata (assembly GCA_035771175.1). NCBI lineage: Eukaryota > Viridiplantae > Streptophyta > Magnoliopsida > Ranunculales > Menispermaceae > Paratinospora > Paratinospora sagittata. Next base: position 1,783,006 of record CM069592.1, on the reverse strand, counting down.
AGAAACAGCGAAAAACATATATGAAGAACCTCATTTATACATAACACTAAATGACAAACCAAAAAGAATAAACAAGAACGAAACTTGAGATCTGTAATAGTTACAATCAAAGTCAATTTCACACACAGGATATAGCCATCCACATACATAAAGAAACCCCGAAGATCTAAAATCAGAGTATTAAAATCGATTATAGCAGTTGAACAGCGTCACATCAATACTAGTCAAACATCGAAACCAGGTAAAACATCACTTATAAAAAATAACCCACCTCCAATCAGAGAACAAACAAAGCATATAACCAGTCGCCTATTCTACAGAGCTTATCAAACGTATTGCACAAAAACTCATCCATTTATCATAAACACATACATTTTAAAATCCCTGCCCCATTGATCACGCAACATACTCAACTTAGGCTTGAAATCATCATAATTAGACCACAATGAAAGAAGAAAAAAAAGTCAAAGAAGCATAAAAGCTCATTCATTTATCATGAAACTAAACATCCTAAAATCAATTTCACATTGATATCAACATCTACGAATACGATTCAGGCGTAACATCTCTAGACATTTAGAACAAATAAAAAGAAAAAGCAGTAGAATCTAGAGAAAATCATGAGAACCGATATATAGATAGATAGGTAGATTACTTCAGGCCTCTCTTCTTTGTCGAGATCAGATGCTTTTGAATCCAGCATCATAGCCTCAACCGTTAAATCCACAGAATGCTCGATCCAGTAGCTCTTCTGGATCTCTCTCTCGTCTCCTACGAAAACAAACAACGTAACATAACGAAGAAGAACAACAAGAAGAATAAGAACAAGAACAAGAAAAGCAGATCTAATCAAACCTGTAGCAGCCATTGCAGCACGAGATCGTCGATCGAACTGCACTTAGACGAAGAAGCTTTGAATTGAATCTCGCACTCAAAATGTGCGCGGACGAGAGATTTTATAGAAAAGAGGATCGAAGAAAACGAATGTTGGTAAATGCTAACGGCCTTCAACTGCAACGCGAGCCCTAGAAAAGCTCCTGCATCTGCGGTTATGAGCTCTTCCTCTTTGCTTCATCACCTTCCTTCTCTCACGCACTCGCTCTTGCCCTCGCTCACTCTATTTATAACCCAGATTCACTGGTTGCTCTGCTCTGCGTTTTTTCATATTTCAAGAAAAGAAAAAGAGAGCTTTATTATTGGTCTTTGAAAGATTTTAGAGTCTTAGAAAATGCCAAATGGCGGTAACGCTGTGTAACTCTGTGATGTCAAGCGAGCAATTGTTTGGTAACACGTGGATGCCGATTGTAAAAGCCACCTGGTCCGCCATTTATGGTGAAATTTTTGCATCAATCAGTAGGTCGGCGGGCTCGTAACAGATTTCGGGATTTTTTTTTTATAGAGATTTTTTTTATCCCTAGAAAGGTATTTAAAAATAGTATATTTAAAATTAGATAAATTTTAGACACGTGCCCGCGTTAATGTATTTAAATTATGACTACGGTTTTTTTTTTTTTTTTTTTCCAAATTGATTGGGTGGTGCCACCATAAAAAAAAATAAGAAATATATATGGGGCCATTCAATAGGATTCATGTTTTCTATTTTTAATATATATATAAATTTGTTAATAAAAAAATAGATTTGCTAATAAAAAATTAAAAAAATAATTAAAAAAATAATATATATATATATATATATATATAAAACAATAAAAAAAATTTGGAGAGTAGCCTAAAAATGAAAAAGCTTTTTTTTTTAAGTTTGTTAATAAAAAAATAGAAACTATTGTTAAATAAAAAATTAAAATAAAAAATAAAAAAAATAAAGTGAATGACTATTTAAAAAATATGGAATAAAGAAGACGGCGTCATCTACAGAAAAAAAAAAATCTAACCAATAAAATTAGATAAAAAAGTTAGCCTTGATCGATTTCTCCGAAGTATAAAAATTTTATAGAGCTTGAAGAAAAAAAAATGTCCACCTTTTTTTTTGTCTCATTTATTTATTTTAAAAATCGCATAAGGGTTTTATTCGATTTTTTTATTTTTCTTAAAGAGACGTCATCTACTATAGTTCACTTTTTTTAACTTTATTTCATAATTTTTTTATTTAACAATAGTTTTTAGATATTTTTATTTAACAAAAAAAATAAAAAATAATTTAATGTAGATGTGTAACACCCGTGCTTTTAATCAATATATTTGGTTAATTTATAGATAATACACGTGTAAGGATGAATGAAGTAAGAAAAAAAATAAAATAAAATATATTACTGTTTATTTGGTTCAAAGAACAGTACCTGAACAGGACTATGGAAAAAAAATAAAAAGAAATAAAAGTTAAAAGAAGGAAGAAGTTGCTGGAGAAGCAAAACAGAAGAACGAAAGAAAAAGAAGAAAGAAAAAGGAAACGATGGATTCACGGTCAAATCTGACGTGCCAGTTTGCTATTTTTCGTCGTGAAATTGATCTTTAACTAGTGTATGACGATTCTAGCAGAGTAATTTTTGTTGTGAGAGTCGTTTTACGGCGTTTTCAGAAATTAGGGTTTTGACCCAATGTGAATGAAAATCCGCTAGAAAGATAGAAAAATACTTCATAGACTGTAGGGACCCCGAATATGTGGTTAGATTGAATTTATGTGTTCATTCGAAATTTTTATAGCCGTTTGAAGTTTGTTAGAATTTGGAGTTTCGATTGGAGACCATTTGAATCATTTAAAACCCGATGAAACTCTAGTTTAAGGCTATAGAATGGTAGAATGAATTATTGCGAGTCCATCGATGCTAATTGCATGATTTTTGGAGACCGTTTGACAATTTTAGTAAAAATTTACATGTTTCTAATGAATAGTGATGTGTGAACAGTGACGTAAATAGTACTATGATCATTTCTAGTAAATAAAATGGAATTAGAATCCAATGAAACTCTGGTTTGAGATCATAGAATCGTAGAGAATTGAATTCCGGACGTTTCGATGTTAAGATCATGATTTTTGGATATGATTTGATATTTTTAGTAACTAAATATATGGTTTTGGTGAGTAAAATTTACTGTCGTGACCTTCGCGAACGTGTAAAACCTCAATAAAATACATGTTGAAGGTAGTAGAATGATAGAATGAGTGATTTTACACGTGTCGATGTGGACAAAATAATTTTAAAAATGTTATATATTTTTAATAAAATTGATATATGTTCCAGTAAAAAAATAAACTAAGAATTAGTGAAATATGAAATGGGAAATCTATTTTCACTATTTTTTATTGTGGAAATATCTAGATTGACCACAGAAATGAGATAGTAGTTTCTTCAACTGTATATGCGTCCTAAAGTGAGTTGGAATCTAAATTCACAGAATGAATATAAGATTATTCAGGTTGATCTTTATTCTTAATGATTTAAAGTGAGTTGAGAAATTGAAGATATAAATAAATATGAATAAATGAAATTGAATTATGGAGTGGTTGTGACACGTTAAGTTAGTTGGATTTAAATTAGAGCTGGACTCGAAAGCGACGATGATTGGGTTTAAGTTGGAACGTGTTGTACTGTGAGTATATTTTCTTGATTTTGGTTCTTATATGGCATTTTATATATATGAACTGTTTGAATGTAAATATGCTATGCATATATTGTTGTATTGTGTTTTAATTTGCATTCATAAATGATATTTTTAGCATTGGAGCATATGAGACTTGCAAAGGCAAGTTGATGTCATTTCGTTAGGAATTAGACTCGGATGAGTGTTACGCGTAACCTCATTGTCAGTAGGCCTGTCCTAACAAAGATTGGAGATCCTTGAAATGACTGTGAATTGGGTAATGAGATGCTGTGACTACCTTGTAACGGCCATATAAGGGTTAGACTCGCTCTCTTGCCTTGAAGGAGGGAGATTGTGGATTTCGTGGAAAAAAAATGATGCAATATTTTCTTGAAAACTCATGAAATTTATGTTGTTGACATGTATAATATATTCGTTGAATGATGCATGTGTTTAATAAGTGATTGAAATGATTTTAAATGTCATATTTTTCTAAATGTATATAATTGTCATATCAAGAAATATATTCATTGAGCTGTTGTTTGCTCCCTCCATTTCCTCCAATATTTTAGGTATTGAGTCGAAGGGAAAAAGAAAAATCCATTTTATGTGGAGGTGCTGTCGAAATTTCTATAAATTTTGGAAATGATTGTGAGATTATGTGAAGGCTGACAGTGTATTGTATATTGTATATGAGTATATACGGTGTATAATACATTGTACCAGTCATGACGTCAGCCTACGTCAGAGGCGTCGTGATAAGATGACACCTCTTCAAATTTAAACCAACCAAATCGCACAAAAAATTAACCTTATGAGATTTTTTTTTTCATTTTTGTAGCAAAGTGAATGACGTTTGTTCCGGATATTTTTTTTATAACCATTCACTTTTCTTTTTTTTTTCACTTTTCAGATTTTGTGTTTTTTTATTTTGTGTTCTAGATTTATTCAAGATGTGTCATCCACTATTAAATAATGATAAAAAATATGGAACAAAGTTGATGATGCTTCTTTAAGAAAAATAAAAAAAATAGCAAAAGGATAAAAATTCTTGTTCGATTTTTGAAATAAATGAATGAGACATCAAAAAATGAAGACGTCGAAGATCATGACACCCGAGAGACAGGAGTTTGTTCTTTTTTTTTTTTGTGCTGTGAAATTTTTATACTTCGGAGAAATCGATCGAGGTTAATTTTGTTGGTTTGACTTTCTTTTTTTTTTTTTTTTTTCTGTAGATGGTTCCATCTTCTTTGTTCCATCTTTTTTTAATAGTCATTCACTTTGTCTTTTTTTACTTTATTCCACATTTTGTTTTTTTTTTTTAGCAATGGTTTCTATTTTTTTTTATTAACAATTTTTTTTAAAAAAAAAGTTTTTTCATTTGTTGGCTCCTCTTCAAAAAAATTTATTATTTTATATATATATATATTAAAAATAGAAAACATGACATGCATATTTTTATTTTTTTTTATGGGTGGCACCTCAAAATCCAAACAATTTAAAAATAAATAAATAAAATTGTAGGCATATTTTGAACACATTAGTGCCAACGTGTCCAAAATTTGTCTAGTTTTGAATGTACTATTTTTAGATATCTTTTTGTGAATATAACAAAATAATCATGTCTATAAATGAAAAAAATTCAAATTTTTGTGTAATCACTTCTGGCTACATTCTTTAGTGACATGTTATACGGCCCTACGACACCTTATATAATAAATATCAAAATAAAAAATATATTTGATAATTCATATAATAATGTTTTTTTTTGAAGAAAAATGTTAATCTCACTTTTAAAAAGTGCAAGTGTATTTTTATGTTCGTTGAATTATTTATTATATTTATTAAAATACATAAAACATATATATTTAATTAATATGAAAAATATGAATGTATAGTTATACATACAAATACAATTTTTATAGTTATATTAGTATTTTCTTTTGTTACATAATACTAAAGAAATAGAGGTGTGTTGTATTCCAAACTATATCACTTCAATACCTTTGAATTGACTCGAATCAAGTATTTATATGTAATTCACTACATACTCAAAGGTGTACAGTGATGTAGTTTGTACCATAATATACACCTCAATAAATATAGCATTACTCTTTTTGTCATAAACATTGTTACATTTTTTGAGATGTTATACTATAATGTTATATTGTAATGTAAACTATAACATATAACACCTTTAAATTGTATTGAATCGTATACTTATATGTGATTTAATGAAAATTTAAAAAGTATTGAAGTGATATAATTTGTATCACAATCAATATAACTAACACTACTTTAATTTATATAAGTTTATGAATATTATCTAATAAAAGTAATTAGCTAAAAGAAGACAATTTGCCTTATACGGGAAAAATGATTCATCTATATACAAAAGAAATTAGCTAAAAGAAGACAATTTAGTAAATAGAATTGTTCAATGTACATTTGAGTGTTGAAGGCCACATTCGACGCTCAATAATTTTCTGTGGAAGTCGTATAGACTTGAAAAAGCACGTGTGCTATTTTACCAATGAAATGACAAGCCCTTGATGGCCCACATTTTCCAAAAACGTGACATTATTTCCAAATGCCCAATAGCACTCCAGTAATTAAAATGTCTTTAGAATAAGTAATTAATTATTCAATTTGTGAACATTTGACAATAAATTTGTATGGATTTAAATTTATACTATAGTCTAAACTTTTATTATAAGATAGTTATATTATAACTTGTTCTAATATTTTAATTAATTTTTAATATTTTTATGAGAATCTTTTATCTTTTTACGGTATGTATAAATATATATTAAAAATACTAATGAAAGAGCACTTGCGTTGCATGAAGATAAATTAATTAGTTTTGCCGTTTAGCTGGATTGTGTACAATAAAAAAAAAAAAAAATTAAACTAAACAAGAGGAACTGTCTATAAGAAGAGAAGTGGGGTTTGGGCTGACAGAAGTTAAAACTTAAAACTGAAAAATGGAAGAAAAATACTCATTCGACCTTCAAGAGGACCGAATCTCAGGTTGGAAGAGTTTACGAAAATTTTTTGAAGGATAAAAGACAAACCCTATGATATTACGGGATCCAATGTCTGATATAATTACGTCAAACTATATCGAACTTTTATATATTGCACGCGATTCTACTCATCGAATCTAATATTAAAATCAAATCCTAGTTTTAATATCATGTTTGATGAAAAAAATCTGATCATGGACCAAATATTCAAATCAAAGGCAGACAATATATACTATGAGGACCAGTTAAAATTATTATTATTATTATTATTTTGATTGTTCAAATTTCAAGAAAATTAATTTATACAAAGACTCGTGCAGCTATCAACCTCGTCCAATTAATTCAAAATAAAATTTATATCGAGTTAAATTAACTGAAGTGCAATGTAAGTGGACCAAAACTCGATTTGTCACTCTTAATAGTAGGTAAAATTTTTTTCTATACGTTGCAAGGTGGAGTGACAACCTTGTCAAGAACGCAAATCGTTATGTAGTAATTTATAGGTGGAAACAATACTCATCTATCATAATAAACACCACTAAATTAGTCATATTGCTCATTAACTAGATTAATTTTTATGGTGTGTTTAAGCTGACACGAGTGACACCACTTAATTTACTAATAAAATAAAGAAACCTAGCTCAAAAACTTGAAAATGCCTTATAAATTAAGAATTGAGGAAGATGGAAATTTCATTAGATCCAACATTTTATACATGTTTAATGTTGGGTGGGGCCTAATTTCAATTAATAGCGAGACATTGTCCTTATTAAACCACCTCCAAGTTACTAACACTCACTAGCTTGAGTTGTTGTATTTTTATTAAACGTATAATTTGTAGGTTTATAATACTCTTATTTTTTAGATTCGTGAATATATGGAGTGCATGTAAATATTATAGAATGTAAAATAAAAAATAAAATAAAATAAAACCCCACCCCTAGGCTAAGTGTGGGGTTTGGTTCTGAAAGAAATTTGACATACTCAACAATTATATCACATGAAGGACAATGAGGCATTTTTCATAGACTATAAACATATGGTACTGTCCATCAATGAGGAGATTTTTTTTTTTTTTGGGTGTTTGGAGTTCTTTCAATGGATCAATTATTATAGTCCTTCAAAAATTAGACTGACTTGTCCACTAGTACTTGTCGATATCCACTTATTGCAATGGTTCTTGGCTCTCTCAACCATCAAAAGCCACCAATCTGAAGACCGTATAAGTATTATGGAGTCCACTAGTAGACGAATCATTGCTACATATTAAAAGAAAAAAGGCAATTAAATATTTATTCTAAGAATGCTTTTTGAATGAATTATTGAGAAGCAGAGATGGCCAAGTAATATTTGCACCTTTACCCCAAGTAATTGATTATCTAGTACCTCCATGCATCCTGCACCCTTTATATTTTAAATTATATGATATATTTTTTTAAAAAAAGAAATCAAATTAATTCTGTTATTATTTATTACCATGTCACAATTTTAAAAAGTATCACGCTTATTTATAATTTATTAATTTTTTTCGATCCTTGCGATTTAAACTTAAAATCTTTAGATTTTAATTCTTTATCAATTACACCAATTTTTTTTTTTTTTTTTTTTTTTTTACAAAAGAAAGCTCCGGCAGTTATATTTGAAACAATAATATCTATACCTTTACTACACTTTACACTGTAAAGCCATTTTTTAGGTATTTTCCATAATATCCTTCTTTTTATTATTGAAGATTTGTTTTTCCAATAAGTTATACAACTAACAAAAGGGTAATTTGATAATTTCCACAAATTATGTCTAAGTTTTTCGATTTTATAAGCAAACTTCTTGCTGTTTTCTAAATGATCACATCTCAACCAAAGTCTTTATTCAATTTTTTTACACGTGTTCACATCTCAATTAAAGTCTAAATTCAGTTATTAATAGATTTATATACTCTTAATTTTTTTATCCAACACCTCTAACCCATCACTCTATCCCCGTTTGCAGTTGTTAACACCCATCACATCCCACATACAAACGTGGTTGTTTCATTATTTAAATTGGCAGACATTTTGGAGCCACTAAATTAGAATAGATGGCAATATTACATTTTCGTTTACGGTGTGTTCGATAGTTAATTTTTTTTTTTTTTTAAAATAATATTTTTTTGAAATTTTTTTTTAAGAGAAAATATATTTGAGAAATTTTTTCATGGTTGTTTAATTGGACATAAAAAAAATTTGTCATAGTTAGTTATTAATTAGTTATCCAGTTATATAATTGTAACTTATTCAAATTAGTATAAAAATTTTATTTTCTCACCCCCTTAGCTGAGAAAATTATGGTGAGAAAATAGTAGACCCGAAAAATTTTTTAACTTTTTTTTTCTCACTTCTTTTGCCAACTAAACACTAAAAAATAAAATTTTTTCAAAAAAATAATTATTTTCTCATCTATCAAACACATTCGTCTTCTAAATCTATTGCCAAAAAGAATCTAAAATACTCTTTCAAGTGACATTTGAAGAGGTTGGCTCTTTCAGGTAACGTTTGACGAGGTTGGTGAAAGCAGTTAAGAATAAGAAGATGTTGCAGGTCTTCATGTTTTTTAGTACAATTTGGGTATGCCATTTCTTTTTATACCAATTATAATCATGTTTAATTTGCAGATCTTCATGTTTTTTACTTCAATCAAGAGACTCCTAGAATTTACAAGTACAAGCAAAATGGGGGAATTTTGATCTCAATCTCATCGGGTCTTCTTTTCTTTCTCTGTATTGTTCTTGATTTTGAAGTAATTTGTTGAATTGCAGCAGTTGTTACAATGAAATGGATCTTCACATTTAGAAGTGAATTTTGTGAATGTAAAAAAATTGGGGAATTTTGATCTCAACCTCATCTGGGTCTTCCTTTTTTTCTTTCTCTGTATTGTTCTTGATTTTGAAGTAATTTGTTGAATTGCAGCAATTGTTGCAATGAAATGGGTCACATTTAGAGGTGAATTTTGAGAATGTAGAAAAAATTGGGGAGTTTTGAACTCAATCTCATCTGTAATTTGTTGAATTGCACCAGTTGTTACAATAAAATGGGTCTTAACATTTAGAGGTGATTTTTGAGAATGTAGAAAAAATGGGGGAATTTTGGATTGTTCGACGAAAAAAATAACCATTACCTCTCTCATATGTTCTTCATATATATATATATATATTTTTTTTTTCATTATTCTCTCTAGAGATGTTGGATTAGTATTGGTAAGAGATTAATCATGGTATTACTTTAAGGTGTACTGCTATCTCTTTCTTTAATTATTTTTTATAAAAAAATTTATATTTTAATTGGGAAATAGGCTTCTCCTATATGTTCTTCCTCTTTTATCCTTAACTCTCTCTTTAGATGTTGGTAAGAGGGATTATTAATCAAGGCAATACTTTAATCTCTTCTACTGCTTCTGTAATCTCTACTACTAATTTCTTTAAAATCTAAAACCATATTTACCCAACAAGCTGGTATGGTTATTTTGGGTACTTGAATAATTTTAAGTTGGTTATTTGAAGATAACTGTTGTCCACGGGCCCTTCACTAGTAACAAGAATAAAACATACAGGTTGCCATGCAGATTAATTTAGAATATATATGAATTTCGGCTGCTAATTATATTGTATATTTCAAACTTGGAATCCAGTTTTTGCATAGCTATCAACCTGAGTAATGTCAAGAATCCTATTCATCTCGCTTGACAAAAGGAACCTGCAAAAATGTCCATTAAATTACCTAGCTAGTTAGCTTTATAAGCAGAACAAAATTAATTAAGGGATCAAATGCATGTAGCTAATTAATTACTTGTCTAGGAGAGTCCTTGCCATGGACAGACAACCTCCAGGAACGCTTGATTGCAGGTTTAAAGCAATGTTTGGATTGTGAATACTTTGCCGAATATGCACCCAACCATGTTCTCCATGCTCCTTGTCTGAAACTTTAGCCCTACACATTTGCAATCATGTTTATATTTTCGTTTAATTTGTGATCGTCATGAACAAGTACTACTCTTAATTAGCACTGAAGAAGAACCAAATTACATCTAATTAATTAATTTCATATAATTAATTAATTTCATATTCATGATGATGTACCTGTACATGAGTGCATCGATGGCAAAAGGCTCGTCGTTAGAATCCACAAGGCACCCTTCACTCACCCAACAGTCTCCACAAGAATCTAGTTCCCATCCTTCAAATCTTCCTTCCTGTGATCAGTAACTTAAATTAATTGACAACATTGTTGAACATATTAATGATAGCATGATATATTATGCCTATTGTTGGATGTTCTCTGTCATATATAGATATTGGCTTTAGTAGTTTCTAACACGAAGAAGTCTTGGGTTCAAGTCTCATATTGTTGCCCATTTGCATATTCTCTATTTCTATGATTATTATTTTTCTCTTCTTTTATCGCTCTTTGCTAGGCCTCCAAATATATATTATTCACCATAGCTTTTAGATTTTAGTGGTTTATAACACAAACACACCATGACTTGCAGGTTATATCTCCAATAAGTTTGGTACATATTGTCACATTATGATGCATATATGTTAACGGAAGAGAAAGGTACCTCTATGCATTGTTTGAATGTCTCAATTGCTTGGATTCCTTTCTCTTTAGCATATCTAGGCTCAGAAATAATGTTCATTCGCAACTCAATGGACTCAGCTGGATCTTCAAGGTCTTTTATTAGGCTTCCAATCCCTTCTTCTGATCCAGCAAGCTTCATTCTCACCATTTCAATAATAATCTTCACCACCATATAAGCACCTGCAATAATATATACGATCGATTAAACTCTTACACTTTCAAGTACCTAAAAATACATAAAAATTCACAAAAATTATTACTCAATCACCATCATCTAGGAAATAGTTCTCTTTCAGGGCACCATGACCAGTAGTTTCCATCATTAGATGTGTTTCGATGCCATCTTTGTTGAGTTGAATGCCCTTATCGATGACGTTTCTATAGCCAACGCGGTAAAGGCAATGGTGACCACCTCTTGCAGTGATGAACCTAGTGAGTGCCATGCTGGTCCTAGCATCAGTGACAATGGTTGTTCCAGGGTGCTCTTGCAACACAATGGATGACATGAGCGCGATGAGCTTGTCGCCATTGATAACTTTGCCGTTGTTGTCAACTACTCCACTTCGATCTACGTCGGTGTCAAAAACAATGCCAAGATCAGCTGAATCCTCTAATACTGCAGATGTAGTAAGGGACATGGCGATTTTGTCTTCAGGGTTGGGAATGTGGCTTGGGAACATTCCATCTGGTTCTAGGTTTAGAGAGCCAAATGTGTCTGCTCCTAGCTTGTCCAATACATCCCATGTAAAGAAACCTCCTGAGCCATTTCCAGCATTCACTATTATCTGCAATTTCAAGTGCAAAAGACAGCAATTTTTAACTCATTTCCCTAGGTCAATACAGGTTGGGTTTAACTAATTAGACTCTCATTTCCCACAATTTCTATGTACCCTCCTATAAATTTGGAAATATTAGTTTTTTGTTATTTCTAATAAAAAAATTATATTATTTGTAATATATAAAAGTTAATCTTTAGTAGAATGAAAGTGGTGGAATGAAATTGATGCGATTGACGTTATATAAATGAGAAAAGACTTTGGCGAGTTAAGTTTGAGCTTCTCTCTAAATCCATCATAATAATTTTATCCTAACTTCATCCCATTGTATAGGATGTAATGCCCATACCATCACCTTTCTTCCTCCCTTTAAATAATTCCATATCTAGTTGCAATGTTGAATGGGTTGAGTGAATTTATATAGATATTTTTTTTGTCAGAGGAGTGAATTTATATGAGTTGAGTAAACTTTGTAAATTTTAAAATAGTATAACCTTTTTTGTATAATTCAAAGGAGTAGTATTGCTAAAATGACCCAAAATTATACCTATGCTAATTACCTGACAATACACTACATTACTAAATCATTAGAGAAAAGAAAAAAAAATCCACTAGTCACCGTGCACCTCGTCCACGTTAGTTTAGTTTAAAGTATATATTTTGGGTATTAAAAATATGAAAAATAATTTTACGACTCAAAAATTATATTCAAAATCATATTCATGATGTGGTGACGTGATGTATTGCCACATCGCTTGAGATTTGAGTACATAGGTTGATGCATTCCTCTAAAAGTAATGTACATGGGCCATCACTAAGCCCATGAAAAACGTTTCCACTAGGCCCACATAATCACCACTTCTAGGCTCACTAGCTTGTATTATGTCCAAGCCCGACACATGGGCCAATTGATAGACTCTGGCTAAAATAGGTAGTCCAAGAAATCATATTAATTACGTGACTGAGATATGAAGAGTTTGATACTCTTATCCAGGTCCTTGAGCACGATGTGCACACACAGTCACAGCCACTAGCACTCAATCCAGGCTTCCAAGTTGTTAGATAAGGGTACTCTTGCATGCATGGCCAGAATTATATTTTCCAACAAAGAAAGAAACAAAAAAAATAACCTTGAATCCCTTAAGAGGCGTGTCATAGTGCACCGGATGGTTAACTCTTTCCTTGATAATCTCCCGGAGATGCTTTGCATATGTGCTCATGAAATCAACTCTCGCAGGCACCACCGCGCCTAAGCCACCACCTGAACCCTTGGCCAGCCTATTCGCATACTTCATCGCGGCTCGGTCGCATATCTCCTCCACGTCCGTCGACCTCAGCCCACCCTCCGGAGTGAAAAACTTCAGCCCGTTCCGAGTATACGGCAAGTGAGATGCCGTCATCTGCAAAACACAGTATATCCTCCCTCAAATGGGTCGTTCTAACTGTCACGCTAACTGTTTTAACTGTCAAATGTGCATTAGATGTATATATAGCATAGAGTAATGCTAGAGCAATTCTATTTTTCAACGCAAATTCCAACTCATACTGATGTGGTGTTATTTATATATAACACGAGAATTGCGTACCCATCATTTTTCTATATTATATACATACCATGATGGAAGCATGGTAGGAAAATGGAGGGAGCAAAGTGCTCATGAAGCAAGCGGGAGTAGTGGCGAGACCCATGTCGAATGGAATGCAACCGGCGCGTCTCAAACCGGCAAACACAGCTGAGCTCAACGATGCACCCGAAATGCGAGGGTCTCTTCCAAGGGACACCTTAACAGTTTCAGCTATTCTTGATCCTTCTTGTTTCCTATTTAAACCATCAATTACCCACTCCCCGAAGCTCTCGGCAATTGCTTCTACAGCGGCCGGAGTTAGGTCGACGGGTCTACCTTTCTCCCCCACGACCGCGACACCACGGACGTCCGACCCATTTTGAAGTCTTCTAATCTTGTCCACTTCTTCAGCCACCATGGCTTCATTGTACTTAGTAGCATTATTGCAGGGTTCATTATTGAGTGTTATGCGTGTTGAAGGGAAGTGAATAAATGGGAAATTGAGGAATTGGGTGGGTTTGAAAGGGGTTGAAGATGGTGAAGAAAGGAAGTGTGAGGATTTTCGGGCATTGATGTTTTGAGGAGATATTAAGGAAGTTGATGTGGTAGCCATGGAGACAAGTTGAACTAACTAGAAGTTTGTATTGAAGAAGTAATGTTTAGGAGAAAGAGCAATACTAGCTATAAATTCCTATGGTTCTACATCTTTCTTACTAACAAAAATATCTGCAATGTTAGTGGGGAAACTTCCAAGAGAAAAACTAGAGATTTTTTTTTTGTTCACGTCTAGTAGTGCTACTGCTCAGTCATCAAAATTTGAACTCATTCTGATAGTTTTTGAATGGTTTGAATTTGAGACCCAAATGGGATATTCTGCGTAGGGATTGTCAGCCATGGAAACATTGTTCACGTTCACAAATTATATACATGGAGCCCACAAATCTGGTTCAAGCACACATTGGCTTAGTATATTTTATACATAACTACAGAATAATCTAATATTTATGTCCTTGAAATATAATATACTCTTAAACCCAAAAAAAAAAAAAAAAATCTATAAAAATGCTATTCATGGTATACATTCGTCATTTTGGCTATTGATTTGAGTTTGTTTTTGAAATATTATTTTATTATTTGACATAGTATATACTTCCGTATATCAAAAAATGCTTTAGTGTGAACTGGGCTTGAATAAAATTTTGAAGCCCATGACGGTACGGCCTTTGCCAAATCACTTTCCACACATTGAATTTGATGTGATGGCCCACATATACTTGATAATAATCCTTTCGTTATATACATACAGCTCGTCTCTAGAAAGAGTGGATGATATTACATTGGGAAAAAGTATATACAGGGAGAAAATTGCTTTTATAACACGGAAATTGCCCCACATGGTGTGTACAGATAGTCGAGGGGGGTCTGTACAAAAAATAATTAAAAAGTGAAGCTCTACGATAAAAACTAGTTCAATTGAATATAATACTTAAAATGATAGACAACTATTAGACATTTTGAAGAACTTATTGTGGACAAAAATAAAAAAAATGATTGGAGATGCGGGGTATCATCAATCCCCGTACCTCTCGCAAGCTAAGCGAGCGCTCTACCATCTGAGCTACATCCCCAACGATGAAAATAAAATCGTCGGATACTATTCATTTACTTGGGTAAAGTTTTTGGAAAAGACAATGCCTCCAAAATTATACAGTAAGATTATTTTGCTATGGTTAGGAGTATCGATGCGAATTTTTGCAATTGAGCTCGCATTGTGGTAGAAAGTTATTAGAACTTTTTTATGACAGTACTTAATTATAAAAATAATACATTAATTTCATGAGATTTAAGAAAAATTTTACAGGTTAAAAGTAATTATAAATATAGATGCAACTCATTTGTTTGTACTGCTAATATTAATTAGTTTCTTAATTCAAACAATATATATATATATATTGTGTAATTGGATGTATATGTTATATATATAAGAAAAATGTTAATCTAATTATAAAAAAATATAACTACAGTATAATTATACATTTATGTTCATTAGATGTATATGTTATACACATCTCAAAGTGTAATAGATGTTCTAATAAATATAAATGTGAAGTTATATATCAGTCACAGTTTTTTATAGTTATATTAACATTTCCTTATATTTAACATGCTGCCCATTGTAAGCTTAAATTAGATACCCATTTAAAGCTTTTTAAGAAACTTCAGTGTAAAGAGATTTAGTGACCGAAAACCAGATTTTAAAAATTTAAATTGTACTAACTAGAATTTCTCATTTCGCAGAATTTGTTTGACTAGAATTGAAAATAAGAGTAATGTGTTTCTAGAGAAATTTTTAGATGCAATATTGACATAATTGTGCAGAAAAATGATCCGCTAATACTTTATCATATATAAAAACCACCCTAAATCCACCCTCTATTTATTCTATGTCCAACCATGTATGTTAAAAAATGAAAAGACAAAAATATCCTCGTGTGAAATCACAAAAAATTACACATAAAAACACATTAAACCTTCCCCTTCTCTCTTCATCCACCCATCCTTCAACCTCAAAATCCTCAACTATTCAACCCTTTTAATCTCCAATTTTATCATTTTTTTTTTCAAAATTAAATCAAATATTTTCATCAATTTTATTGTCTTGAAAGCATTTATAAATGTTCAAAAGCATTTTTCAATGGTTTGAGAAGTGCGGGAAGCGTTGAAAGTGGTTTTCTCCAATCAAGTCATTTGATCGACAATGGGAAGGAAAATAAATTAACGGAAAGTTCTTCCGCCCTATGGGTGTCTATTAGTTTTGTAAACATTTTTTTTTTGTCTAAAAATACCTATAAATTAAAGAAAATAGCGGCGAAAATAGGTTTTGAAATCCATTTTTGGCGCCACAAATTAATTTGTCCGGCCATTCAGGTCCAGACAGAATCATTCTATCTGATCGAGGCTGACTGGACAAATCGTTTTGAGTTTTTTTTTTTTATCTTTTTATTAATTACATTTTTTGTGTATTTTGTTATATATATAATACTAATTTTGACTTGTAATTTATCAAGATGATAAGAAAGACATCGTTTTTCCATCCTCTTGGTAACATATCTAAATAAGAAAATACAAAAAAAAAAATGTTATTACAGTAAATTACTGAAAATAATGTGGAAAAAAAATAACCTTGTTCGGCCATGGTCGGCTAGACAGAGTCATTCTATTCGGTTGGCTTTGCCCAAACAAATATATTTTTTCCGGCCAACTAGGGCAGGACAGATGGGATCTGTCTAGCCTTGGCCAGTTGGATAGGTCGTTTTGGGCTTGGAAAACGGAGTAGAAACTCATTTTCCACTCCGTTTTTCTTCAATTTTTGGTATTTTTTTGACAAAAAAAAGGGTACAAATCTACAAATAACACATAAAAATCAACTTATAACTTGTAAAAATTATGTTTTTCTTAATTTAAAATCTAATCTTTTTCTTACACCGATTTGAATAGAATACTTTCAAATGACAAAATCTCCTGATTTTACCCCATAATCTCGCTACTTTGTTGCTAAAGAACCCTTGAATGTTGTTCTAACTTATTGAATGGTTGAAAAATTAGAAGAAATGAGGAATGGAAGGAGAAGAAAGGAGTCGAAAGGAAAAGAGAAAAAGAGGAGATGTTGAAAAATGTGAGGGGTAAAATAAAAATATGGAAGGATAAAGAGAAAGAAAATATTTAATTAATTTTAAATTTTAGGATGGGTTAAAAGAATTGAAGGGTAGAAAGTAAACGGTGGGTGAATTTAACCGCCACCTTTTATTAATCAATGCCTGATTTTTATGACACACATTGACATTGTAGTCGAATAATATAGCCCATCTGTAGGAAGTCCCAATTCAATGGGCTTCGGTCTGCTGGGCTTTCTTTCCTAGCCCAATATAATATATTCCATTGGACTCGAGCCTCGGATTTATAAAACAACACAAGATCTCCTAAACCTAAAGCCTAAAAGCTTTCTAACAACAAGGCATAAAGTTGAAAAGCCCGCTTAGCCCAAGTATGTTGTCTTTTTTTATCCATGGCAAAACTCATGTTTCCTTTCTTTCTAAGAATGTGTTTGATAAATTAGAAATATTTTCTAAACACAATTAATTGAGTTTTCTTAAGGAAATTTTCTTAACGAAATGTTATTCTCACGGTTATTTCATTAGACATGAGAAAACTTACAAGCCGACCCTATATAATTGGAAAAAACCTTAGTTGAGTTGAGTTTGAGAATACGTACAAAATATGATATAAATTAAAAGATATTTTTCAAGAGAGTGATATTGAGCACATGAACTCAAAACATACAGTCCCTATGTTAAACTATTGGATCAAGGATTCAATGTTTCTTTTGCCCGTACAATTGAATTTAGTTTGTTTCTTTCTCCTTTCTTCTTCTTGGTGAACATCTTCATGTAAATAATGTGCCCACCATGATACCGACAACGCCTTCACTTCCCTCGCAAATGATACAACTTTTCCAATGATCAAATAACAAGCACGACATATATAGTGAGGTCATTCCTTTTCATTCATTATATCATTTCTTTCTTTGCAAACATAACCTATCCGAATTCATAGTCCTTTGAATAATCTTAATATTGAAGGAATAGTTAGGTTCAATGGATGAAGGATTTTTTTTTCTTAATTGTTGACTAAAAATCTACTAAATAGTGAAAATATCGACCAGAACTTGACCCATGTACAATCCTAGTTAACGAAGTTTGGTAGTGTTGAGTTCTATGTCACAATCATCTTAATTGCGGACTATAAATCTACTAAATTCAAATAACCTATCTTTGGTGTGACATAGAGAGATAACCTCCAATTCAAATGTAATAATAAGTTGTCACAAGAATAGGTGTCACATTTAAATAACTTTTCATTATTGAAAAGCCATATTTATTGATGTTACATGTTATGGATGGATTTGTAGGGTTGTTTATTATGAATTATATATATATATATATATGAATAGAAGATGATTCGAACCCTTATACTTCACTATCCAATTTTAGATAGGTGGGCTCATATGGGCCAAGTGATATTGCTATATATGCGGATGATGAAAGCTATAGAGATCATGTAGTTAGAGAAGAAGGGTGCATTATTAATTAAATTTCTTTTTTGTGTGTGTGACACTGTACCTCATGTAAGCTTTGCTTAAGAGAACAGAAATAAATAAATAATCCTCCAAGCTAGACTGCAATATAAATATGACAAGTGGCATGGACAAATGCAAGTATCTAAGATGAAATAAAAACATCTGAACAACCAAAGGAGAAGGTGTTAAAAGGAGAAGATGTTCAGAAACTTAAAAAGGTAAGGCAGGTCCCATGGGGCCAATTATGCTTCTGGCACTGAACACTAAAGCTGGTATCCTTGTTTATGTTTTGCTCTCTATGTTGCTTTGTGTTGTTGCATAGTTGCATATATATGCTGTCATGTCACCATTTCTTCTTCTTCTTCTCTTTTCTTCTTCTTTTATTTGGTGTTAATTAAAGTGACATGGGACCAAACATCCTATTGGGTCAGTATATAAAATGGGATGGGACCTAAATATTGTAAGAGGCCTAGAATTTTCAAAAAGATGGTAGGATGCAAGATTAGAGATTGGAACAACAGGAAGTGAAAATGAAAATTTTTATTAATTAATTATTAAGTAATGCTATATTAAAATTTAAAGTATATATTCATGGACTAAATCATGTAAGTCAACCGAACAAAAACCGATGGATTGGGTTGGATTGACAAATTCTCAATCTAATTTGGTTTGGATTTGACCACAAATCAATCCAACCCAACTCGATCCAACCTGAATACATCTAATGATATCTATAAATTTTAAAATTAGAACGAAACACCAAATAATTATTTCTTTATTAATATCAATCATTACTTTACATCCATATCTTTATTACTTAAAACTAAATTAATTTTTTTTTATCATAACCTTTATTTATATAATAAAATGTATTATTAATGAAGTGATTCCCAATTACTTCACTCTCATATTATTTGAGTTAATTAATACTAAAATTATTGTAAAATCTAAAGCCAATTCGATTGACCAACCCAAACTAGTTTAAGTTGGGTTTAGGTTGGAATTTGGCTCAAACTCAACTCGTTACACCCTTATCATTGAATTGCCTTATGTCACTTTAATATTTTTCTTAATTATTTGATGATCGAAGAAAATAATCGTCACTAACGTGGATTAAGACCTTAAGGACAAAGCACAATGAAAGTGGGCAATTAAGATTCAAGAACCCAAAGTGAATTGGGTATATAAAATGGTGGAGAGAAAGAGGAAGATGTTGGATTTATATAGATTTAAATAATAGTCTTACATTCTGTATGAACAAGTTAATTATATAAAATATTATAAATTTAAATTTTACTCTCATCATTAATTACCCTCAAAGCCGTTTTGAATTAAAACCTAGATGATCCGGGTCAAAGCAAGTGAAGTTGGAGACAACATTGCTACTAATTAAGATTCAAGCTTGTTTCGACAAGTGATATCAAAATCATGATTCAACCCAGACGACCTTGCACGTGTGTGTTAAAGTAAATTCTTATTAATTATAATATTTTAATTTCCTAATTGACAATACAATAATGGATCATTAGTTACTTTTCTTTTAACTTTACAAAATTCTCATATATAGAAAAAGAAATGCATAAAATCTAGGAGGGGGGAAGAAGGTAACAAAGGGAAGAGTACAAATAACTTTAAATAATGGGAAAGGCTGCAATCTCCAGCCTGAGAATCCAAACTAAGAATAAAACAAAGCACACACCCACACGCGCGCACACACACGCATGTACACAAGTAAAAACCTATCTTTCTATCTATCTCACTTTTTATTTATTTTATTTATTAATTTGCCTTGCCATCTATCTATATCTTTCCAGAGCACACTACAATTCTACTACAGACGGGACAAGCCCACAAAGGCTTGTCTCAATAACGGCAGACCCAACACTGCATAGTGGGCGACACTCTCTCACTCACACTCACTTACTTGGGTCCAGTGACAGAGACAACACTGACCTCACCTCCCTCCCAACACCCTTTTGTCCTCTTTATTTCCTTCATCTCTTAGTGCGCGCAGTGCTCATCATCTTTTAGATTAATACTACCAATATTACAACTTCTGCCTTTTAATGATTTGATCTCTATCTTCTAATGGAGCTGAGGGCTCTTAATTATTATAATATTTAATAAACTATATTTATATATATTAAGAGAAGGAAAGTCTTATCACAATAGTCAAAATTATCCTCATATAATGAATAATCATATTTCTGAGTATGAAAACGGCTTATAAGATTATTTGCAATAGACTTAAAAGTAATCAGAACCTTACATAAATGAAAGCTGAGTTATTTAAAAAATAGTCTTGTTATTATATTATACCCTTTTACCTTTTTTTTTTTTTTGGTATGTAATTATTGTTCTTATCTCAAGTAAAAATTACACATTTACCCTTTTACTTTGATAAAAATTATTTATAACTAGGTGTAATTGTTTTGAATTATTAATATATTAAAGTAACTTGTAACACAAATGTGCATGTGTGTATAGCCACTAATATAATTAAACACTTGATTTTTGTATAATTGGATGGCTATGTCACATGATGCATGGCATATGGCAAAGCATGCATGAGGTAATTAGTTAAAATATGTGAATTGTGAGAGTAGGTAGAAGGGAGGGAGATAGTGATGATGTAAAATTCATATGTCCAAATCACCCTCACTAACTTTTTTATTTTTTTGACTTTGTTGTGATGATATCCTTAAGGGCACGGCATGGAGGGGTAGAAGGGAGCAACTGCTATATCATACCTGCATGACAAGACATCATGTCATGGTTTGTTGTTCTTCTATGGAAACATTACACTAAAGCTCTTCTTCAAATGAAAAGATCATTTCAATCTAAAATAAGAGTACAAGGTTTAAGGTCCAACTAATAACAAAGTAGTTTCAAGAAGAGGGGTCTCTTTAAAGGTTGTGGACAAAATCAAAGGTTGTGTGTTGTCATTTTGTGAAAATCCATAATTAAATTATTCTAATTAATATTTTATTTCCTAAATCCTTAAAGATTATATAAATAGACATATATTTTTGCTAATAAAAATAAATATTATGTATGTGATAAATATTTTCATTATTTCGTAATTTTGTCATCTTAATTAATTTGTGTTGTTAATTCCAATTAATTTAAGAAATTATAAAACCAAAGAGAAAATTTTAGTAGCTTTGAAGGGAGTAGTTGAACTATTAAATTTCTATCTTTGTGAGATGCTTGTTCAACCTCAACTTAATTTAATTTACCTAAAATCTAATATTTAAAGGAGGTTAATTGTGACCCATATAAACAAAATTCTATTCAAAACTTTTTACAATTTCATATTTCAAATCAATAACCATCATTCCATGCAAATATTAATATGACATTTATGGTGGGGAAACAATCGTTAAAGGGATATTATGCCTTTTGAGTAGTGATGGAGAGTGACATTTTTGGGAGAAAAATATTATATTTTTTCACATTTAATGGTGTTTGCATGTAAGAAATAATTTTTATTTATTAATTATTTTAAAAAAAATATTTTATATATATTAAATATGTCAACATTAAAAAATGACATTAATATAAATAATAACTTTTTTATAAAATTAATTAGAGATTTAAGTCTTCATTTGTTTATTCGATAGGCAAGGCTAGGTAAGTGGTCTTTTGTGTTACCTGAGCAGCCAGCAGTGACCTCCATAAAGAAAGTCACTTCTAAAGTTAAATAAGCCATATAACACCTACATCTAACTATATTAAATTCTTCCCACCCATAGAATAAAATGAGACGTGTGATCTGTTTCTCAAACTTCACCCCTACCAAGAAGAACCTATATGTCTAATGTCTATCTACCGTTTCAAAATAAAATATAACCGGTTCTGTTTTCTTTAATTAAACAATCTGTTGAAACCTTGTGGTCTGTATCATGGTGGGCATGTCCTATCTATGGGCCATATGCTTGCCTCAACTTTTAATATTTTTAAACAAGCATTTAAAGCTAAGAGAAGGGAAGCCAAAAATAAAAAAGATGGTGTAGTCGAGAAAATGAAACACTTGTGCATTAATTGTTAATATTTTTTTGAGATATATATATATTTTTATCTTATCCAAATTTTTTTATCTCTATTTATCAAAAAATTTAGATTACGTTTGGTTTGTGACCCAAAAACAAGAATACAATCCTAAAGAAAAAATATTAAAAAATGACTTTTTATTGTTTTATGAAAATAACTTGTTTTCTTAACAAAAAAAAAGTGAAAAATTATTTTTAAAATTTTTTGAACCAAATAATTTTTTGGTGTTTTCAAATTTTTGGACATAGAAAATTATATCTAGATCATAAACCAAACGGGACCTTAGTTTTTTAAGAATTTTTCTTAATACCTCTGAGTCTGTTTTTTTTTTTCTCTTTGCGCTAAATGAATATCTAAAAATATTTTCTCATGTACAATTAAACAATCACGATTATATTTTCTCCACTATCAAACATACCCTAAGATTAGAAATGGGCATATCATTAAAAAAATAAAATAAAAACGTTCATTAAAAATTGACTAAAATAACTTTAATTTGGAATAAAATGAGAAGTAATTGATTAAGATGATTTAAATAGATACCACGATTAAAAACCATAAGATGCACCAATTCAGATATGTAATAATGTTGGTTAGCTCTAACGGTGTGCATTCGGACCCCTTCACTTGAAGTTGAGAGTTCGATTATCTCTCCTTGCAAATAAGTGAGAATTTTTCTGAATAAAAAGTGGAAGCGGGACCATGGTAGTCGGTTCGCATGATCCTCATCGGGGCCCATTATGCCCCTCATAGTTATGCTAACTTTCTTGGCCCTACTGAGGGATCCCAGCTTTCTCTGGCCCCAGTGTTAGCATCCTCTGATGTTGTGTCAACACTAAAAGATATAAAAAAAATGTAATAATGTAGTTGAATAATTATGATTACACTGCTCTAATATGGCAAATTAATTATAGATCGCTCCAATAATTGTACTTTACATAGATACAATTAAATGCCGACATTTCACTAAAAGCTTAACGAAAATCATGTGATGATTTATTGATATATTGATCACATGGCCTCTACATATATGTCAATTACAAATGTCATATTGGCATGACCAATATATAGTTAGTGATTAATACAAAGATAATGTTATTTTAATCTTTCTGGAAGGGTCTATTTGATAACTTTATCCTCTTCTTTTTCTGTTATAACATGACCTAACAAATAAATTTCAACAAACATATGTAAGTTTTTTAAAAAATAAAAAAGAAAGAAAATTACAAGTGTAGTTAACAAATAATATCAAAATACAAATATAAAATATACTAGCTATCCTATATTAATTTCAGCTTGCGCAAGTGAAATTGTACTAAAAAAATAAAATTCTTTTTTCACTTAATTATCCTAAAAAAGATGAGATTCTATTAAGATTTTCTGCCATGAGGATAATTCCTATGTAAGTATAATCAATAAAACTATTAATAACAGTGAAGAAGTAGTAGCTAGCTAGTTGTGAAAGACTTGATATACATATTTTCATTTAGTAAACACCTTGCATCATTCCAAGAGGAAGAGGAGGAAGAATAGGTAAAGCAAATTAAGATGACTAGAGTGTAAAAGGACAAGCCTGGTAGGGCATGAAGCATTACCCATCACCTTCCTATCATTTTCTTAGGTTTTTTGGTAGTATAGTTTGGAGGGTTGTGCTTGACTGGAACACATCTTTCAAAAGAAAAGAAAAAAAGAGATCGAGAGATTAATAGATTATCCTATTGTCACTACTGATACATATTTCAAGGTAGACTTGATGCACAATGATGACGATGCTAGATTAATGCTGTAACATTTGGACCTTTCAATTAATGGAGTGAATGAGACTCTAATTTTGAATTGGATATTGGGATTCGGGTCATAAATACCATCAATTAATTTCTTAACATAAACTTAATTTATTTACAAAATTAATTGCATCAGTGGTTTCAAAGATGTAATTGTATTATTTTAGTGGACTTTTAAAGAAAAAGAAAGGAAAATTTAAAAGGGTTTCATGTTATTGATACAAATATTGAGTATTAATCTCATATCAAATACAAATAAGTTTATTGTATAAAATATAAGTTAAGATCTTACCATCATTAATATGAAGGTCTTTTGGAGTTAACTCCCCACTTAAGTCTAGAGATACTTGTATCAAATTCAACTTCTAAAGTTTTTAAATTGTTGGAAAAAAGCTTACTTTTAATTTGAAGTTTATGACTTGGTTGATGAATTAAGCTTATTGAAGACACCACAGCGTGTACAGAACTCATTTTCAATGGTCCAACTATAATAATGGAACAACATACAAGTTGCGACTCTTAAATTCATTGAAAATTAAGGGATACTAGATGGAGCATCTTCTATGCAAATTGATGTGGTGATTTGAAAGAGAGATGAGATGGATTCGTCAAGCTGTGTGATATTTTGAGTTTAGCAGCCTATTTCAATATTCTTTCAGAGTATGATTATATATATGTCACATCGGCATGAAAGAGACAGTAACCTTTTGAGATCGAGAGTTATATATATACAAAAAATGTTACGGGGATTAAAATTTTTACATTAATTGCTACAAATTTGATGTGCCAAATATCTACATCAGATTTGTCATTTATATCAGATTTGTAACTTCATTAAAAAATATGTTATTTTGATGTATTAAAGTTAAAAGCTGATGTGACAGCGATTTATAACAATTAGTGTAGTCTTTTTAATCCTTCTAGCATTGCTTTGTATCTATAGTCATCATTTACTTTTACGTCTTACATGAACCATTATGCCCAATCAAAAAAAAAAAAAAGGTTAAAAACTATTTAGAGTTCTCTACGTACTTGTTTACTATTTCAAAATATTATGAATTAAAATTGAAGAATGCACTAAAACTAGTTAATATACAAGAGCATAATTGAATAAATGACATTATCAATAACTCAAATAGGTGTTATACCTTTGATATTTTTAAATAAATTAAAAAATATCATGTAATTAATTTGAAAAAGTATTGTTATTTATTAGATCTTATGAAAGTTAATTTCGATTAATGCCTCATAAAGACTTGGTTCCCTAAAATGGTGATTAAAGTACCTCCCCTATGTTTCATGAGATCAAGAGTTTAAATCTCCCCCATATATATATACATATATGGTAGATGTTGGATTTTGGCTCAAATATAGATTCCTTATTGTATTAGAACATAGAACATGTATTTAGAAAGTAATTAAGACTTTCTAAAGATGGATAAATATTTTATGATCTAGTTGTATTTAAATAAAAAAATCATGTTGGTGTAGAACGAGGAATCCTTGTTGGTCACAGTTTTTAAATATTATGGCTAAAGAGTCTTTATATAATAGGTCTCTCATTATTTTTTTGATGATCCCAACATGTGAGAGATTAAGAAGAAGATGAAGCTTGTGCCAAGGGGAGACTTATATATCCTTGAAGTTTCATGAAAAAGTGTAGAGTTTAGAACTTATGCAAGTGATGCAGTTGAAGTTCTAGGTTTTTCTTGAGTATTCTCTTTATGTTCTTCTTATTTATCAAAGTTTCAGATCTGTGTACTGTTTGATATAGAAGTATTTTATGTGTTTAATTCCTTTGAGGTACTTTAATTGATAGTGAATTATTTTTGCCCATAATTTTTTTCCTGATTGTGGCTGTTGATCTCTATTGTTCTTTTCTTTATTGAATGTGTGAAATTAAAGAGTTTGAGTGCATTTTCTAAGTGTAGATGCAGTTATAGTGGTGGATACCATGACAAACTTGTTCTTGGTTCCATTTACCCTTTGATGTAACACTCGCATATTGGGAAAGGTTTCATGGAAAAAAGGCATTTCATAAAGAAAGGTTTCCCTCATGCTATGATGTTATTTAAAAGAACAACAAGATAATTAAAGGTTTTTTTTTTCAGTCATGTTAATTAATTGTGCTAAATTAGACATTATTAGTTTTACAAAAAATTAATTGGAGAATCATTAGGTGCAATGCACAATCAATATTACTTTTGTTTACAATTAATGGAGGCATCCCTTTTTCTTTTTGAATTGTCATCATCTTCCACATCTTATACCAGAAATTTCAAACGGAAATGTTAATACTCAAGTCATAACTTAATTTATCGTAGGCATTGGTCGTGTATCCTTTGGATTCTTATATATATGTTTCAATGTCATTCTCCAAATCTTCTTATGCTTTTCTAGCCTTTGTCATCATGATATTGACATGATAAAATCATTTGGAAAACCTTTTTGCCCTTTTTATCTTATCTTCAAGATCCACCTTTGGAAACCCTTTAATCTTTCATGTTTTAGTGGTAATATTTCTTTATACTAATCTAATGTAATTAAAAAAAAAGAAGATGTATTAATGTAGAATAAGGGAAAATGTTATTAAATACTTACATTGAGATGCCTAACACAAAAGATTATATTGTCAGATCATAATATCATGTACTATATACATTAAGATATGTAACATATACACATCCAATTCATAACAATTAATATCATTAGAATAATATTTTTTTCTTAAAATAAAATAACTCTAAATGGAGGTTACAAACAAAACAATTTTTATAAGTATATTGATTCCCTTTTCATTTAATAGGAAGTAAAACTTTTGAAAGAATAAGCAAAAAAGATTATATATATATATACATATTTCAATAGCTAAAGATATATGAAAACTAATGTTTGAACTCATGATCTGTTGCATAGGCAATGGTTCCAACTCCTACAACTTGGACAAGATCAAACAACTAATAAAGTTGACACGAAAGACTACCCACAAGATCAAACTTCTTCTCAAACCTTTCAAGCCAATTTGTAATGAAGGCAAATGCTTGTTAGTTTCTAATAATATTAATGATATATTAATTAAAAGGCATTTCAAATCAACGGTTTTAAATGTCTGTGCATGTACACAATGCATGGTTGACAAATATTAACTATTAAATATATTGCAATATTATGTCAAATCAATTGAAATTACAAAAGAAAGTAAGGGAGAAAATGTTAAACATAAATTTTGTTTGCCTTACCTAGATAATAAAAACAAGAAGTAGAAGAAAAAAAGTCTTTTAGTGTTCATGTGTATGCGCACTTAATATAAATAATTGGGCCACTACTTATTAGCAATAGTTTTTATAGGTCAACCGATGTTTAACATGTTGATGTCCATATATATTCAAGCCTAATCATTTACTTATCTGGTTTAATACATAATAAAAAGTGTTCATGTCTATCTTTGCCTAATATACATAGTGTTTTTTTTTTTTTTTTTTTTTGAGATTAGTGGGTATCGGGGACTTGCGTTTCCACTAATTTCTTTACAGTACTATCACAAACATTCAAAGATACCATTAGCCAACAAGTCGTAGGAGGTACCTCAAACTCGAGACCTTAAAGGTAGGTGTGCTTATATCTAATTACTGAACCAACTCACCGTTTGTTGCTTAATATACATAGTTAGATCTCTAGTTAATAGCTATTGATGTGGCATCAATTTTTTTTTTCCTTTCATCCCCTTTAGTTCCAAGTTTCAGGTAAGGTTGGGTTGGACGTGTCAGTAGGGCACGGTGAAAAGGAAGGGTTGAAAAAAGTGGGACAACCCACCTATACATATAAATATATAATGCCATGCAGCGTCATGAGGCATATCGCATAATTCTAGCACTCGTTTTTATATAGTTGGCAAGCCATCAATTACCATGAATTGGCCCAGCACACGCTCCTCAGTTGACTTTGTGCACAGCATGGGCCTCTTCACCTTAGATCTCTCTCTCTCTATATATATATACAAGAGCAAGAGAGATGTGGGCCTATAATTTAAAGGGCACAACACTATATCATATACATATATGAAGTGAAGAGTACCACCCTCCTGGCCAATCTTTATCTTGTTCTCTTTCTCCTTCCATCTGGTTCACTTTTGTGGGTGATTAATATTAATTTACTCGTACAAATTAATTGACACCAACAGCTATACATAACACGTTAGCTCTTAACTACGGGTGGAAAAAATAGGGTTGTTACAAACTCGAGTCTAGGTAACACACTTAATGATAATTAATTAGATATTTATATAGTTTTTATACCCAACTTGATTTTAAGTTCAAAATATACACTTAATCAATTTTCTTTGAAATACGGCCATCCAATTTTATTTTATCTTTTTGAATTTTCAATCAGAAATATTGAATTAAAAAAAATATGATTAATCAAAATTAACTAAGTAGCAATTAAAGACGTGACTTTAGAACCTCAAAAGTTTTAGGTTCAACTCTTGTCACTGTCTCACCTAAGGGGTGAAAGAGATTTATGGGTTTGGAAAGGGCTTATACTTCTCTGAGAGTATGATTTGGTGATAAAGCCAATTATAGTACTAACATTATATCTTTTCAAAAAAACATTCAGTTAAAATACAACAATCAAGTTGAAAGTTTAGTTATAAATTAAATCAAATATAAAGACACATATTTTGGATTTCAATAACACTAAATATTAATGTTCTTATTTTGTTAAATAGAGTTAACTCCATCATGGCCAATCCCAAGCTTAGGTAAAGAAGAAGGATTGTGTACTAATATTTGGTTGGTTCGTATGGCTTAACATCTGTTTTCTTTAAGTGAGGTCGTAAGTTCAAAACCTCCTTCGTGTATGAAACTACTATTTGCTAAGAGAGCTTTGCACTTTTGTGGTCCAAGTAGGATCGAATTCAAGTGGATTAGTCTCGCCGCAAGACGGACGAGGACACCACATGAGTGCGTAACAAGATTGTATTAGATAAATGATAACTAGTGTAAAACTTTGTTAAATCAACTATTAATTATTAATCTCACGGAATTGAAAAACGACTTAGTTAAAAAATTGGGGAACCGCATCTACACAAATATTCCAATTATTTGATTTGTTGAATAGTTAATATTTGTTACACATACATTTTATTAATGAAGTATTTTTTTAAACACAGCCCAATATCATTCTTTACTATGTCAAATCAAAAAGTAACACATGGTACATTTCTCATACAATACTCAAATTTGATCCCATGAAAAGAAGGAAAGTTAATTTAGTCGAACACTCTTAATTTCCAATATATAACATGGCATATTTATTTTTGTAAGGTAGAACCATATATAATAATAAGTCCTTTCTCTTTTTCTCTTCATAAATGTAGGGTCTGACCCCACACGGAAAAAAAAAATTATGTCAAGTCAATATATACTAATCAATGCTTATTGGTTAATTTCAATTTTTTTAATCTAACAAGATAATATAATCTCATCTAGCTAACTCTTAATTAAGAAAAAATTATAATTTTAATGCCCACAGGTAATTAACTCAATTCCAGAATTTTAAGAATATCCAGCAACTATATATTAGACACATATTAATCAAGCAGAATTTTTTTACATATAAATCACTGACATTAAGATGATAAATGTTCCTAGTCTAGCTAACAAACTATATATATCATCATCAATTCAGCAGATTTTTGGCATATAGGTAAAATACAGACTCTATTAACAACCTTGTATTTATATTTCAATACTATATATGAATCCAAGATTTTAGCCAATTGCTTGTGCCAATCTATGACCAGTACTAGTACTGCCAAATCTTTACTACTCTGCAGTAATGGCTTATCTTCCTAAAATTAAATAATACTGTACTAGCTATGTCCTACCAAAAATATATCCCTCTCACACGAAAACTAAATAAATAAATAAATAATGAGAACATAAGAGAGAGCAGCAATAATTGCCAAAGAGACCAAGACCTAAGGAGTACAAGGCCTGCACATTAATTGCTGGTTATTACTATATGTATAGGAGCCAAAACCACAAGTATATATATTCAAAAACTCAGTTTTTGGTGGGGTTGAGGAATCCAAAAACACCCATTAAGACCTTGCTTTAGGTTTCAGAGCTTAATCTTGCAGAAAAATCCTACAATTACTAATATTGGTTGGAGAAGATAGTGAAAAATCACCTACCAAAGTACTTAGATTTTTAAAGAGAAAAGAAAATTAATTAAGAGCAAACAAGATAGCTAGGAAAAAGTGCTAGGAAGAGGAGAAACAGATATACATACATATATATATATATATATATGTATGTATAATCTTGCAGAAAAATCCTACAATTACTAATATTGGTTGGAGAAGATAGTGAAAAATCACCTACCAAAGTACTTAGATTTTTAAAGTGAAAAGAAAATTAATTAAGAGCAAACAAGATAGCTAGGAAAAAGTGCTAGGAAGAGGAGAAACAGATATACATATATATACATATATTATACACATATTTTAAGTAGTATGATATTCAAGTGATATATGTATCAAAATAGTACATGTATTTAAGTGGTACATATATTTAAGTTGTATAAATAAATATGTATACGTATTTTACATGAATCATGTGAAAACGTAGTTACCTATTTATACGAGAGCATAGTTACTTATTATGTGAGTTAATGATCTTTTATGTAAATCTCTTCCTATAAATATGAGAGATCATAAATAGAAGTAAAAAATAATGTAAAAAAAATGAAAAAAGATAAAAAAAAGATAAAAAAAATAAGTTAGTAGAAATAATAGAAAATAAAGAATAATATTTAATATTTTTTAAAACATTTTTTAATTATTTTGATTCAATTTATATAACACGTTTCTTCTCTTCCTAGCACTTTTTCCTAGCTATCTTGTTTGCTCTTAATTTTTTTTTTTCTCTTTAAAAATCTAAGTATATGAATTTCAAAACAAAAATTGAAAAAAAAAAAAAAAAAAAAGTGTAAATGAGATTGAGACCAAAGAGAAATGGCTGTCCCCTAATATGCTAAACAGGTCTCAATCAAATCAAACCCTATGCTCTAATGGAGGGTCCCATTGCATTCTTCTTCAATATCATCTTGCTAGCTAAGGTTATCACTTAGCTTTAACACACACGACAAATCCTCATTAATGCCGTGTTGTTATTACTTTAAAAAATAATAAATTTTAAAAAAACTTAAAAACAGTAAAAAGAAAGAATGGGATGATTAAAGGGAAACAATGAAATTTAAAAGGGTGCATGACCCATCATTTTTTTTCATGTCCTTTTCTTTCTTTTTTACCTACAGTACTGTAAACTGTAATGGATCATCAGATTTCACTTCATCATGAGCAGCCACTATCTCTTTTAACTTTTTTTTTTTTGGGAGTTCTCTAATTCTTTTCTTTGTTGGTGCTTGTCAAATAAGAGAACTGTTGGAACTGATGAATTGAAAAAGAAAACGAAAGTGAGAAAAGAGAAATTAGTGAGAGATTTTTTTTTCTTAATTAATTTTAATTAACTTAGCTGATGATCATCACTACAAACATGATTTACAACACTTGGATCTATATGGATCAGTAATTTCCAACCAAACAAACCCCATAAATTAATTCATTCTCATCATCTTCTAGCCTCCTCTTCCTTTTTGCTCTACCAATTCTAGGAACTGGTTCTTCAAGGACCCAGCTCCATCCCCCCCCCCCCCCCCCCCCCCCCCCCACCATCCAAAAGCACCTGATGAAGATCTTGAATGATCCATTCTTCAGCCTCTCAAAGACCCAAAAATATGTAGTAAACGAGAGTGATCGGCAACGCGATTAACATCCCGAAAATTACACTGGAATGATCATAGTAAATCCAATGAGTAAGTTAGTTATACAAGTTTGACATGTCCATATATTAACAGTAGAAACAAGAAGAAGAAGAAACAAAAGTAAAAGTAGTGTTGTTGGGTGGTACTCACGCAGTGCTGAGAATATCAGGATGTACATTGTATTCCTTTGCAAAAACAAAGGGGACAATCCCTTGTGGAAGAGCTGCCTGTTTTTCATTTTAAAAAAATAAAAATGAAAATGAAAAAAAAATCATCATCAAAGTACCAACAGCAAACAAACATGTCAAAAGGGTAGCTATAAATACAAACAAACACATGTTTTTTCTTCAATATGGTCAGAAAATTAAGGGTCTATACATAGAAAAATTAAATATGAATATGTTATATATATATAAGGTATAAC
Source organism: Paratinospora sagittata (assembly GCA_035771175.1). NCBI lineage: Eukaryota > Viridiplantae > Streptophyta > Magnoliopsida > Ranunculales > Menispermaceae > Paratinospora > Paratinospora sagittata. The sequence goes on along the minus strand of CM069592.1, from coordinate 1,750,261 downwards.
AAATAAAATTTGGAATGGTTATGTGAAGAGGAGGCAAAGAGAAGGAAATGACCTGTACAATGGCAACGTGTAAGAGAACACCACGAAGACCAACAGCAATGGAAGCAACAGCCATGACAGCTGGGCCTGTAAGGAATCTCACGGCCATTGCAAAAGTTGCTATGGAATTCCCACATGCTATGATCCTCGGCTGCAATGCCATGAACAAACCTGCATGCCCACATGCCCATACACATTCATCAATCATCATCATCATTAACACCACCACCACCATGCCATCCACTAATCCATCATCATCATCATCCTCACTTCCCCTTGTTTCTTTTTTATCTTTCTTTTCAGTAAAGCAAGCATGAAATAAAGAAAGAAAGAAAAGAGAGAACAAAAGCAAGCTAGCAATACTATACTACTAATAAGAATAATAAGAATAAGGATAAGAGTAAAAACAAAGGAGAAAGCAATAGGGAATTTCTTGGGTTTTGAGAAGCGAGCAAGTTTTATTGAATTAATATTTAGTAGTAGTACTCTGTACTAATATTACTACTAAATTATAATACTGACCAAGACTGAACATTGCCATGCCAAGCCCTGCATCTGACAGTATGGAAATGGACTGGGCTACAATGGCAGGCATCTGAACGTTCCACCTGCAAATTAAAAAAAAAAAATCACCCACAAAAATCGAAGTACTACATGCTATAGGTTTTTTTAAAAAAAAATTAAGAATGTTTTCTTGTTCTTGACTTATTGGGTGTATTTTGAGGGGTCCGATTATTTTTGAAAAAAAAAAAAAGAGAATTACAAACCTGAATGAAACTAGAGACCAAGTGAGACCAATTAAACTGGAGTAAGTATTGGGATTTCTGATCAATTTCCTCCAAACCATTATCAGAATCAGCCTTGTCATCACACTTGTTGGAGGCATAACTTTCCCTCTTGTATCACTAACTTTTGTAGGTTCCATATTGTTCATCTCTCTATCTCCTGCTCCTCTATTTCCAAAGCTGAAATCATCTCTCTCCAAGTAGTCTTCTTGGTTCTCCCTTCTACCATCAACTAATTAACAATCCCCCCAAAAAAAACAAGAAAGAAAAACAGTATTAATTTAGAACAAAAATTGAACGAAAATTTTTTAAAAAAAATTAATTAATTAATTTAGTAGTATAATATTAAATTTAATTTGTATATACCTTTTCCAGGAGAAACAGCCATTCTCACTTCCTTAACTCCCTGATCTCCACCACCATATTCTTGGCTCCCAAAAACATCTGATACAGGAGAAGCACTTGAGCTCCAAACAAACATATGAAGATCTCTTGTTCCTTCTTCTCCACCTTTCTGCTGCTGCACCACTTGCCCTCCTCCATTAATGGCTCCTTTTTTAGCTGTAGAAACAACAGATTTTGAACCAGTTGGAGAAAACATTCCTGGGTTTGGTGCAGGATAATGTGCTGCTCCTGCTCCTGCTGCTGTTCCTCCCCCACCTTGCCCAAGATAATGAAACCTTGATTTATTAACATTACTATCATCTTCATAATTTGAAGGCCTTGGTGTTGGCCCTCTAGAACTTGCAAGCCCATAAGCATCAGCAGCTCCAAAATTAGACCCTCTTCCACCAGCAGCCACCATTGAATAAAAATCAGTGTGATTAAAACTAGACCCTCTTGGTGTCGGATTTCTTGAAGATTGCAAAGAATAAATCTCAGCATTTGTTAAATTTGAAGGCCTTGGTGTAGTTGAAGACAAGCCTTGTGATCTTCTAGAGAAAATCTCAGACCTTGAAGCATTTGATTTTCTAACAGTAACATGAAGCTTCCCATCTTCTTTAATCTCAGCTTCTGTCTCCAAAGCATCTCTCCCATCTAATGAAACCACATCAGAATCAACAGTAATGGAAACTATAGAACCAGCAGTATCAGGAAACTGCTCAGTTATAAGCATCCTAGCTCCTCTAAACTCAAACAAGAAAAGCATCAAAGTGTACCAAATGATGCATTGAAGAACAACAATTTGAACCATTAAACTCCCCGAAGAGTCACCATACATGCCTTTGAGCAATGGGATTCCCATGACAAGTGTGTTTGGAAGAGTTGAAAGTGAGAAGAGTGTTATAGCCCATTCTAAACAGCCTCTTTTGCTTAATCTACTCCAAACACCTAGAACTGCTAGGACTATGATCTTTTGAAGGGTATCCGCGGCGATAAATCGGAAGTTCATCTTGTAAGGATTATTGGTGGAGATGAAGTGGAAGGAGAGGAGAGGGACGGCGAAAAGTGCGACGAATCGGTTGATGCCGGAGCATTGATCAGGGCTGAATAGCTTCCACCATTTTACTGAACCATAAGCTAGAATCATGGCCACGTAGAGTGGTACCACTGCTGTCATAACATGGTAGAAATCTAGTAAGGTGATCATCTTCTTGTGTTAATTGGAGAAGAAAGAAGGTTTTCTTGATGATGATGATGAAGTGTAGAAAGCTAGAAGGAGGAGGAGGAGAAGTAAAGAAAGAATGGTTTTTAGAAGAGATGATGAAGAATAAGAAGAAGAAGGGTGTGTTTAGTAGACCGAGGAGCATGTGTTTTGGGCTTTTGTTTTTGTGAAGGTAGTGGGTAGCATTAAGAAGAAGACTAACACAACTTACTGTACTACAACTCAAACACACTTCATAGCTTTGAGAATTGCGTTGGTTGGAGCCATCTTCTCTCACTTTCTCCCTCTCTCTCCCAGTCTCCAAAGCAAGGGAAAGAGGATTATTTTTTTTTCCATCTTCCTTCTTTATCTCTCTATCTCCGGGTTTTTATTTTGAAAAATATTATTCTATAATTATAAAAAGTGCGGTTATACGCTTAACTACGTATTCATAATCATTAAATATAAAAATAACTCAATACATCTATTAAGTAGTGGGTGATAGTTGTTTTAGCGATATCTTTAAATATATGTATTTTACATATCGACGTGCACTGAAGGTGTGGTTGGTTATACATATAATTATATTTTTTTTTTTGTAATTAAATTTTTTTTTATTTTTTTGCTTTATGAATCTAGCTCTATTTCTTCTCTCTATGCTTAGAAGAAGAAAAAAATAATAAAAAATGATAAAGAGATGGGGAAGGGGGAAGAATTAAATTGGGTTTTTGTGGTGTGTGTCTTAAGTATTTGTTGGGAAGCTTTTTGAGCTTTCTTTTTGAGGAGACACTCTTCTTTACTTTCTTCTTGGATTCGCTTTTCATTGATTGGTAATGTGGGTGTGTGGTTTTCCATTTAGTTTTTTTTTTTCTTCTTGGCTGTTTTTTTGCGAAAGAGGCCATGGCAGCTATCGTTTACTGTGCATAACGGGTTAATACCCGATTCTTAGTCCATTTCTTAGAAGGACCCGGTTCGATCGTACCCTTATTTGGGTCAAGTCAGGTGTACTCTTTAATTAGACCCAACTTCTCATTTGGTGGCCTTCACTAATGAACCCCAGCCTTTTGTTTTAATGATTGCACCATATGACTTTTTTTTATTATTATTTTTATTAAAGAATATTGATATTGGAGCGAGAGGATATAAAGAACCCAGATAAAAACTATGTAAACCAACTACTATAATCATGCTTATACTTTTATTAGGGATTCGAGTGAATGAGTTCAGATATACACTGTTAGAGTTAGCTAATATTTGTGATTGTACCATATAATTAAATATGTAAACACGATTTTTTTTTTTGGTTTGTTTTTAATTCAACAAAGGCTTTTTCTAATTGAACGAGTTAGATATATGAATATGTTACATTTATTCTGGCTCATTTGAGAATTATAATACTAGTAAGTTTTTAAATAGAAAGTAATATAAATTTATAAAAGAGGAAATATATATTGTCGGATTTTGTTTGGTTGTTTTTATATTGGAAATGCAAAGGTTTTATCTTTTTGAATTTAAGAAGAGGGGAGGATATGTTAATGATAATTTTTATTTTTATTTTTTTGAAGGAAAAGAACTGAATTACATTGATAGGGAAGGAGAGTCTTTTAGTACAACTTCATAAACAATAGGAGGAATGACATTGATATGACCCTTAATTCATCATATAATTTTAGGGCCCCCCAACATAGGGTAACAAATTAATATTTCCATTACGAAGGGTCAACAACAGAATACATAAGGTGGCATTCAAATATATTAATAAAAAATTTATAATTTAAAGAAGTTAACAATCAATCAATAAGAGTAATAGGGGTGTAGGTCAACCCGACCCGAGCCGAATAAAAACTAATGAATTGAGTTGGGTTGAGTTGGATTCCAATTATTTTACTCTCATGTTATTTAAGTTAATTTATACTAAAATTATTATAAAACTTAAAGCCAACCTGATTGGCCAACCCTAACCAACCTTAACTAATATGAGTTGGGTTGATTTTAAACTTAAAGCCAACCCAAATCAACCTGAACTAATTTAGGTTACGTTTGGTTGGGTTAGATTTTGACTTCAACCCGATTCAATTCAATCCGTTGCACCTGTAAGGAGTAATAATCAATATTAACAATTTGACCCTTGGTGTGTTATGCCTTATCATCTTACTGATTTAATAATACCTTGAAATACATGATAATTATCAAACTCTATGTATATAAAGTAATATCAAACTATTGTTTGCAAATATATTCACTTGGGGCGCTCTAATGTGGTCCAATACATTTTTTGATATGTATGAGATGAGAAGAATATATATACAACTATACATCATAACAAGTTGAAAGAATTGGTTTTCCTTGATTCTATTGATTCACCCATAGGTAAGATATATACAATATTACAAATCAGAATATACATATTCTAAAAATAGAAGATTAGATATTCTAGTATAATCTATAATATGGCAATTATACCATATTGACCAAATCAGAATATACATATTTTAAAAATAGAAGATTAGATATTCTAGTATAATCTATAATATGACAATTATACCATATTGACCAAATCAGAATATACATATTCTAAAAATAGAAGATTAGATATTCTAGTATAATCTTAATACCCCCCCCTCAAGTTGGAGCATGGAGATCACAAATGCCCAACTTGCTAAGTAGATACAGAAACTTGCGCTTGCCAAGAGCCTTGGTGAAGATGTCGGCAAGCTGATCATCAGTAGACACATGAGACGTAGAAATAATATCGTCACGAATGGCATCACGCACATAATGACAATCAACTTCAATATGCTTGGTACGCTCATGGAAGACAGGATTTTGAGCAATGTAGAGTGCCGACTGACTATCACAGTATAAGCGCATGGCTGGCAAATGTGTGACACCCAAACTCACAAGCAGAGCTTTGAGCCATTTCAACTCTGAAGTGACGGCAGCCATGGAACGATACTCGGCTTCAGCAGAAGACCGGGACACCGTATGTTGTTTCTTGGTCTTCCAAGAAATCGGAGAAGATCCAAGAAACACTATCCAACCAGTAAGAGACCGTCTAGTCAAAGGACACGTAGCCCAATCTGAATCGCACCAACCTGTTAGAGATAACTCACAATCAGTGCGAAGAAGAATGCCTTGACCCGGACACCCTTTTAAGTAGCGAACCGTACGAAGCGCCGCATCCCAATGATCCTGACGAGGGTGTTGCATAAACTGAGCCAAGATATGAACTGTATAAACCAAGTCAGGACGGGTGGAGGTTAAGTAAATGAGACGACCCACAAGTCGTCTATACCTTTCAGGATCGGCGAGCAAAGGGCCTTTGGCGAGAGCCAATGTGTGATTCTGCTCCATGGGAAAGCCAACGGGACGAGACCCCAATAAGCCAGTTTCAGCAATAATATCAAGAGTGTATTTTCGTTGACACAAGAAGATGCCCTCTGAATTACGAGCAACCTCAATACCAAGAAAATACTTCAAGGCACCCAAATCTTTCATATGGAAACACTCGTGCAAATAGGCCTTGAAATGGTCAACAGCGGAAGCATCATTACCAGAAATAATGAGATCATCAACATACACAAGAACATTAAGTTGTACCGATCCCTGATGTAGAGTAAACAGAGAATAGTCTGAATAAGACTGAAGGAAACCATAAGTCTTCAAAGAAGCAGCTAACTTAGCATACCAGCACCGCGGAGCCTGTCGTAGACCATACAAAGACTTCTTGAGACGACACACTAAACCAGGAGTGCGAACGTTGAAGCCAGGAGGAAGTTTCATGTAAACTTCTTCATCAAGATCACCATGAAGAAACGCATTATGAACATCCATCTGATGCAAAACCCAATTCTTGACCGCTGCAACTGCTAAGAAGGCACGAACAGTGACCATTTTCGCAACTGGAGCAAAAGTTTCATTATAATCAACCCCCTCAACTTGATGATTGCCAAAAATAGCCAGACGAGCCTTAAGACGCTCTACTTGCCCATCCGCATGATATTTGATTTTGTATACCCATTTAGAACCAAGAGCCTTTTTATGAGGAGGTAAAACTGCCATTTCCCAGGTGCCATTAGCTTCTAAAGCAGCAATTTCTTTCTGAATAGCATCGCGCCAACCTTCATCTTGCATAGCTTCTTTAAAAGAACGAGGCTCAATGCCTTCAGTGATCGCTGCAAGAAAAATGGAGAAAACTTATTACAATTCACATAATGTGCTATAGGATAAGGAGTACCTGAGGAGCTAGTAGAAGACGATGAACACTCAGATGGACTCGAAGATTGTAATACCCCGTAAATTTAATTAAATATATACGTTGAAGTACGCGTATATGAAGATGTATAATACACATATTTTATACGTATGAGCTAAATATACACGTGATAATACACGTAGTTGATACGTATGCGCTAAATATACGCGTGTATGATTAGTAAATAAATAAAATTATGAAATGAAGATGATACATGTGAATTAAATTGATTAATTTATGGGATTGGTTAATTAAAAATGTGGATTTGATTATGATGGAATGAAGTTAATGAAATTTGATGGAGGAGTTAGTTAATAAAGGGAGTCCAGGTGCATGAAATCATTTGAAAATATAAATCTAAATAAAAAAAGAAATAAGAATAAAAAATAAATATAATAAAAAAAATAAAAAAAAAATAAAATATTCTAGTTGCATCCAACGTGGGATGCAACTAGAATAAAAAAAAAACAAAATAAATAAAAACAAAATAAAAAAAAACAAAAATGAAATTGAAAGGAAGAGAAATGAGTTGCAGAGAAGGAGAAGAAGAAGAGCAGAAAGAAAGGAACGGAAGGAAGGAAGAAAGAAGGAGAAAAGGAGAAAAGGAGGGAGATCCGAACCAGTGGTAACCTATTTTTGCTATTTTTCGTAGTAAAATTACTATCTAAGCTAGATGTAACATTTTTAGCGGAGTAATTTTTGTCGTGGGAGCCGTTTTACGGCATTTTCAAGAATTGGGGTTTTGACCCAACGTGAATGAAACTCCGCGAAAATGGTAGAAAATGCTCCCTGGACTGCTAGAAACCCGAATATGTGGTTAGATTCAATTCTATGATTTTTGGAGCCGTTGGACAATTTTAATACAAGTTACATCTTTCGGATGAATAGTAAAAATGAATAGTAAATAGTAAATGTGAATAGTAAATAGTGAATAGTAAAAGTGAATAGTGCATAGTAATAGTAAATAGTAAAAAGTGAATAGTAAAAAATGAATAGTACTGTAAACAGTGAGTTGATATTTTAGTAGCTACCGAAATGGTAAATGACGATTCTCATGATAATCTATGGTCATTTCAGTGTTTAAATTGAGAGCTTAAGGGCATTGAGGAAGCAACATTGTTGCTTGATGTTAGAGGTTGGCTTAGAGAAACTCGTGTAACCACTGTGAGTATAGTTTTCTTGATTTGGTTTTTGTATGACATTATACGCATATAAAATGTTTGATTGTATGCATGTTATATTTATATATAATGCATTGAGTTTTATGGATCATGCAAACTGATTTTAGCATTTGGAGTTTGTAATGATGAGGCTTTGCGATTCCTCATCGTCATTTCGTTAGGAATTAGACCCGGATGAGGTTTTGCGAGTCCTCATTAGTAGTGGTCTGTCCTAACAAGGGTTGCGATCCTTGAAATTACTATAAATTGGGTAATAAGAAGCTGTGTCTACCTTGTACGGCCATACAAGGGATAGACCCGCTCTCTTGCCTTGCGGAGGAGGGAGATTGTGCATTATGTTATTGAAAACTCATGAAATTTATGATGTTGACATGTACAATATATTCATTGAATGATGCATGTGTTGAATACGTGTTTGAAATGATTTTAAATGTCATATTTCTATAAATGTATATAATTGCCATCTCACGAACTATATTCACTGAGCTGTTGATTGCTCACCCCATTTCCTCCAATCTTTCAGGTATTGAGTCGAAGGGAAAAGGAACTTGTCTGGTATGTGTATGTATGCTTGGAGGAAATAAATTCTATTTACGTTATTTTGATATGTATAATTATCACACACTATATATATGTAATATCACCTAGATGAGTTGTGTGGTAAGATTATATAATGCTTGGGATGATGAAATGAGAGGATCATAGATATTTAGTTGGTGAGAATTTAATTTGTGGAATGAATGGAATCAATGTTAATGGAATGATCATCTATATATATGGGATTTGATTTGATTTGTGGTATAAAAAAAAATTATTGTACATTTTGGGAAGGTTTGTGAGAATACGAGAAGGCTGACAGTGTGTTATATACTGTATATGAGTATGTACAGTGTATAATATGTTGTGCCGGTCATGACGTCAGCCTACGTCAGGGGCGTCGTGACAAAGATTGTACAGTGTGGGTAACAAAGTCACGAAGAAGAACGGAGGGACGCTTATCCCGCAACCCCCGCCCTAAGTCATCGGTGGAGGCAGGAGGAGACAGAAGTGCAGGGGGCACATGAGGCGATGTGGGATTCAGCACAATGTCAGTCCCAATTGCAGGGGTTGCATGATCATCAACCAAAGAAGTCTCCAAGTCTTCCAAAAAATCAACATCAATCCCCGCATTAGAATCAGGTGGCGACGAGGAATAAGCTGGCACTTGAGAAGTAGAAACAGTCTCGTAAGGAAATTCATTTTCATGAAACTTTACATCTCTGGAAACAAAGATGTCACCTGTCTGAAGGTCATATAATTTCCACCCTTTCTTCCCATGTGGATAACCAATAAAGACACACTTCCTACTTCGAGGAGCAAATTTATTACCTTTGGCCTTTTGATTATGGGCAAAAGCTAAACAACCAAAAACCTTAAGTTCATCAAACTCAGGTGCTTGGCCAAAGAGAATTTCAAAGGGAGTTGTATTGTGGAGCAAACCAGAAGGAGTTCTGTTAATGAGATACACTGCACCAAGCACACATTCTCCCCAAAAAGTAATAGGAAGATTGCCTTGAAACATCAAAGCACGACCCACATTAAGAATATGTTGATGTTTTCGTTCCACACGACCATTTTGTTGAGGAGTCCCAACACAAGAGGTTTGAAAAATAATGCCATGTGTATCAAAATAATCCAACATACATTTAAACTCCGTACCATTATCACTCCGTACTAATTTGACATGTGTTTCAAACTGGCGGGCAATCATAGCAAAAAATGAACAAAAAACTTGATAAACTTGTGTTTTTGAACGCAATAAATAAACCCATACAGCTCTTGAAAAATCATCCACCAAAGTCAAAAAATAATGTGCTCCACACGAAGAGGGTATCTTATTTGGGCCCCATAAATCACAATGAATAAGTTCAAAGATTCGACTAGCTTTACTATCACTAACAGGAAAACTATCACGTTTTTGCTTTGCTTGAGGACAAACTTCACATGCTTTATTCAATTTCTTTCTAGAAGTACTGGAAGAAATAGCCGGAACTAACTTGACGACTCTATCTGACGGATGCCCCAGACGACGATGCCACAACTCAAAATCTGAAATCTCTGGAACCGTTACCGCACACACTGTAGGAATCCGCCGAAAATAATAGAGTCCATCCTTACGTTCACCGGCTCCAATCAGACTCCCCGAGCGTAGGTCCTGTATAGCACATAATGAATCAGTGAATTGTAAAAGACATTTAGAATCATCAATTAATTGTGACACCGAGATTAAGTTGCAATGTAACTGTGGTACAAATAAAACATGTTCAAGTATCAACCCATCAGTCAACAAAACGCGGCCAGCCTTAGTAGCAATGGCATGTGCGCCGTTAGGTAACCCAACTGAACATTGCGAAATATGATGAGTGTCCGTCAAACATGATTCGGTGCCAGTAACATGGTGAGAAGCACCAGTATCAATAATCCAGGAAAAAGAAGAGAACTCACCCATCATCTGATCATGCTGGCTATTATTTATCATATTCAATAAAATTTGAACCTGCTCCGGTTTTAAGTCAGGCAAAGAAATGCCAGAGGACCCATGAGAGGAGGCCACTGAATCGGTCCCCCCACCAGCCACAGCATTTGCAGCGACGACCGTGGCGGCCACGGCTTTGGGCCGACCACGATGAGCAGTCGGAGGAGCCGCAGGAGGTGGTTGTGCATTGGGCCGTGCACTGCCTTGGACTCCACGGTTCCGATCTTCCCACCAATCCGGATATCCATGCGTTTTGAAACAAGTATTGTCATCATGACCCGATCGCTTACAAACAGAACAATACAATTTTGATTTATCGGGACGGGTAACACGAGCCTTGGGTCGTGCAGTTTGTAGAGCAAACGCATGGATTTCCTCCTTGTCCGCTCTATCTCGAGCAATACCCCGAGACTTTTCTTCCTGAAGACATGCTTGATACACACGATCGAGATCAGGTGAAGGAGAAGTGGACAACAAATTAGAACGTACCGTTGCATATAACTCATCGTTAATGCCAATGAGAAATTGATGGAGTTTCTCCTCCTCCCGATCCGCAGCAAATCGACCAGCAACATCACAAGTACAATTACCACAGGCACACGCATGGAGAGGCTTGAGACGATCCAATTCATCATACAATCCCATCAAACGGGTATAATAATCATCAATAGACATATTCGATGATTGCTTACAGTTGGTAATATCAGCCCTCAATTGTTGAAGGCGAGGACCATTGGCCACGCAAAACCGCTTTTCAAGATAATCCCAAAGTCGTTTGGCTTCATCATGAAAAGGAATGGAGGCCGCCAATTTTGGATCAAGAGTCCGTGTGATCCAGGAGACAAGCATAGAATTGACAGTGTCCCAATCGAGTTGTTTCTTCTTCTCCGTCGGTTTGGTGAATGTCCCATCAACAAACACAAACTTTCGGCGAGCTTTCAAAGACAACTTAATTGCACGTGCCCATGCAATATAATTGTCATTAGAAAGGATCACGTGGGTGATCATATTCCCGGGTTGATCTCCAGACCCAAGATAATAAGGAGAATGGGGATCTATTTTCCCATCGTCGGCCATGATGATGATGGCTGAAGAAATCGTAGAAAAAAAATGGGTAAGAGCTTGCTAGGCTGCTAGGTCTCTGATACCATGAAAGAATTAGTTTTCCTTGATTCTATTGATTCACCCATAGGTAATATATATACAATATTACAAATCAGAATATACATATTCTAAAAATAGAAGATTAGATATTCTAGTATAATCTATAATATGGCAATTATACCATATTGACCAAATCAGAATATACATATTTTAAAAATAGAAGATTAGATATTCTAGTATAATCTATAATATGACAATTATACCATATTGACCAAATCAAAATATACATATTCTAAAAATAGAAGATTAGATATTCTAGTATAATCTTAATACAAGTCTATATATATATATATAGGGTAATACTACAACGATATTTTTTTTGACACATTTTTAACATATCAAGTAGGAGTGGTAAGATTGTCTTAAAGTATTATCGCATAATTCAAGACAATTCAACTATTCTCGCTGTACGCCTATTAAATACCAAAATCTTCGAAAAATAAAATAAAAAATGTACGACTCTACATATCAGCCGTACGTACAACTGACAGTAGGATAACGTCAGGTGACTGGCTTTTTAAACGGAATTTTGCTGTTTTTCTGTAGAGAAACGAGGATTTCATTTCAATTAATTAAATAAAAAAATAAAAAATATGAATGTAATATATATATATATTAATATTTGTGGGTTGGGGGAATGAATAAAAAGGAGATATTGTTGAAGGCGTGCAATTCCACCATCGATTCTTGCACCCCACCGCTTTACTTGTCGTCCGCATCAGCTTCTCACGCCTCCCCACCACCGCTCTCCTGCACGTGTCCCCCCCTCTCGTCCTTCCGTCTTCCCTTCCTTGTTTTTTTTTCTCACATTCTTTTTTTACATTATTTTCATTTTTTGTAAAATTCATGACAATATTTTCTTATAACTAATTATCTAATAACATAGCATAGTTTTTTTTTTTTTTGTTTTTAAAGATTTATGTGTCATAAAAAAAGATAAAAATTACGTCCCATATTAAGATTTGTTTTTTTATAGTTTTACGAGCTTTAATATAAGCATTTGTTCTCTAATAAACACTATATTGACGAAAAAAATAAAATTTTAAAACAAATCTATTTATATTAGAAAACTTTTTATTATTATTATAATTAGGGTTATGAGACATCATTTTAGCTTTTAAAAAATAATATTTTAAACGCTCAACTTCAAACTTAAATCTAGTCATTATTATTTTTTAGCAATATAGTTATTATTTAATAGCCCTAGTGTCTTGAATTAAGATGCTATTGTCATTATAATTAATTTCGGGCCTAGATTTTAATTAATATCGATAATTTTATTTTCGAGTGCTGATATAAGGTGAGAAGATGTTGACACTAGGGTTAAAGGAGGCTGAGACATCTCAGTAGGGTCAAGAAGGCAAACACAAAGGCGAAGGATATAAATAACTCGGATGAATATCATGCGAACTAACTATCATGGTCTTGCTTTTACTTTTTAGTAAGGGAGAGAAAGATCTCATTTATTTATAAGAGAAGATAATCGAACTCCCAACTTTAAGTAAAAAAGTCTGAATGTATACTATTGGAGCTAGTCAACATTTGCACTAATATCGATTTTATCTTTATCTTAACTACGTACTTCCAAACTTAAGTATAGGGTGGAAAATACTTTGGATATTCAATATACTTTCTGTGCAAGTGTATTTGGACACTTCAATTCTTTGGATGCATATAGAGAATGTATTGAGTGGTATCATGTTGATACGAGACTCAAATATTTGATCTGTACACTTTTCAATTGTAATATGAAATCCCTCTAGAAGGGGTCCAATTGAATTAAAAGTTTTCAAAAGTAATAAAGATGAAATTTTAATATATTTTAAGTGATGAACTTATGTATATATAATGTGCTACTATTATTTTTGTACTCACATTCTTAACAATTAAAATATTATTTCTCTGAGGCAATTTCACCATACATGAAAAAATCACGTGCACTGTAAATGAGTCTAAGAGAAATTATTAGGTTGCGTTATGTGATTCAAAAATTTAGATTCAATCAAAAAATAAAAAAATTAAAAAATGATGTTTTATCATTTTTTGAAAATAACTTATTTTTTTTATAAAATATTTTAAAAAAAACTTCAAATTCATTTTAACCAAACAATTTTTTTGTATTTTAAAATTTTTAAATACAAAAAAAAAAATATGAATCATAGGCCAAATGCACCTTAAACATACCCTAATTCTTCATTTTTTTTATTTTTTCATTTTCATTTTTTTTATTTTTTATGGTAACGAAGTGAAAGAAAATAAAAGAAGAAAGCAAAAGGGACATACCCTCAACAATCCAATTAAATTCTTGAAGATAATGAGAGGCGGTTTGAAAGTATATATTAAATGTATTAATATGTAGACAGCGGACATTTTTTATTTGATTTGTTTAAGGACATTAAAATATAAAATAAAAGAAAGAAAGTGAGAAAATAGAGAAAAATGTGAGCATGATCGATCAGTATTCAGTAGTTGCGTTGAAGAAGACGAGATGGTGTGATTGCGCGTGAAAATTAATCTGTACTCGCGGACTTTGCTTCGATAGCCACGCTCCTCCACAAAACTGCTTCCAATGGATTCCACGTAATCAACAATATTTTACTTTCATTATTCAACATATACATAGATATTTCTATTTATTTGAAAAGAAGTATTATTTGAATAACTGTCTTTAAATTATATTAGTTACTATATTAATGGAATAATTATAACTAAAGAATGAATTAGGGTAGTTGGTAGAAGGGAAATACTAAATAATACAATTTCCTAAGATGTGATTAATTTAATTGTTATATATTTGATATTATTGATATAATAAGAAGGCTGCGGTACTCTTAGAACAATATTAATTACAATTGCTCCAATAGAAAAGTTTAGACAATTAATATGCAAATGATATAAAGGCTCATATATATATGTCTTTCATGATTACATATTTATAATTAAATTTGGGTTTGAGCTAAGTCCAGTAATAACATTAATGCCATTGGGAGAAGCTTATACATCAATATTATGCTATTCTTTTGCACTCATGAATTGAATGAAAAGTATTATTATTATTATTATTTTATTTTTTTCCAAATCTTTTAGCAGTAAAACTGAAGTGATTTATCTTTTCTCTATATCTTCAGTGATATATTTGCTTCAGTGAAGAAATGGGTCTAAAGTCCACATGACAAAAGAAAATATATGTCTGCATTCAAAAGAAAATTAATCAATGTTAAATAATTAAAACCTTTTCTGAAAGTAGCTACTTAGCTTGACCACCGTTTATATATAATGTATATATACTAGTAGAATCATGAAAATAATATTCTGTAAACATTTTTTTTTTCCTCAGCTCTTTTGAATATATACTAAAGTGATTAGTTAAAATTAGTCAAACATATATGCATGTTAATTCTTTTGAAGACAAGAGTGTCGAAAGATAAAGTTGAAAGACCAATTAAAATGCAATTTTCTTAATGTAAACATGATATGCTCTTCATCAGTCAATATTTTTGGAGAAAACATTATAAATTGGTGCCTTAAAGTGAAACAAGAATTACCCTTAGCAATTCAAAGAAACACAATCATCTATATATCACAATTAACATGCTTCATACTAATAAAAAAAAAAAGTAATGTTAAAGCATCTTTATTTTTAAAATGGTCAAAGATGGTTACGTCACACATTACAATGTAATACAGTATTACAAAAAGTGTTGAGGATTGCCACTCCCCGCCATTTCTTTTACTAAAAATTTGATCCTAGTAATACATATATATTGCAAACAAGATTATATAGAAATTAAGTGATGCACATTAGAAAGGTAAAAGTGAGTAGGAGTTGTAGCTAGCTAGCTAGCTAGATAGGTACTGGTGGCAAAGCACTAAAAACAAGTGATATTGGTTATATATATTGGAGAATAATGCTGTTGAAGAAGATGGTGGTGGTGGCTATGCAGTGTATTATACAGTGATCCAATAGTTCTTGAAAAAGTAAAGAAAATACCAAATGAGAGAGCAGATCGTGAATGAGAAAGTTTGATGGGTTTGAAGGAATAAAGTGAGACACGGCTTTGCATTGCTTGAAATATGGATGTACTTGCGTGCTGGTGGATGCTCCACCATCACTTTTGCTGCAATCTTTCTTCATCATCTTAATTAACCATGAATCTAATATATTTATATTTATAATACTAATGGATCCTCATGCAGATGCATTAATTTGGGTCTATCCAAGAACTACCCAATACCATTTAGAATGTAAAACACAAAGATTGAAATTAAATATAAATTCAAATGATCAGACAAATTAATCTGAAGAGATTATTAATTATAGATCCTGGAGTACTATTAACCAATAAAAAATAAATTTTCTTTTTGGTTTGGGTTGGACCCATGACTAAACTTGGATTGAAGGCCCATTATAATTGGTTGAGCCATGGTCCAATTTGGAAGGCCTTTCCATTCCAATTGCATCTTTGCAGCCTTCAAATACAGTAAAATCCCAAACTGCATGTGCCTCGGCCCTCACCTGTTTTGTCGTCTAAGCTGTAGCATTTTCATGTCAAACACAATTTATAAAATGACTTGATTCGATGTAAACTTCACTGAACTAAGTCTTCTTTTAATTATATAAATTCGCTTCCTTTACTCTCTTCTATTGAGAGCTAAGTCGATAATCAAATTACTATTAAATATAATACAAAAAAAATAATTAAATAAATCTGATCAGGTTTTATACTTAATTTCCCAAGCCACCTCTTTCAAACACATCTTCGCCAAATCATGAAATTTACATACATATATTGTTCCGTTAATAGTAGACTCAGAAAGTTTATAATCATCAACCAATACATTCATAAACTACTAGAATCAAACCCTCTGGCAAAAGAAAAACTGATGTGAAATCAATCTTGCAATATATGACTTATACCCATCTTAATTGTACCCACTAATGCTAACATAAGACTCTAGAGCCTAGAACCGTAATTATGGATCAACTCCAATCGGAGCTCAACCTGTCCATTTTTAACACCTCTTAATTTCAAACACATATCTTGGAAGACCCTGTTGTTCTCGAAGATAATGCAGCTTTCTTTGGCTAGACAATTTTGCTCGCTTGGTTTCACTCTCCTCATCACAATACTATCATTTGGAAGCCCTTTTTTTTGGCATATTTTAAGAGCTTCCAAAAGGGGTCTTATATCAAACTCTGCAACTCCCATTTTGTCGTCACGACTGAAGGTGTCATGGTCAAATACTTCCTACAATTGCACAACAATTAATGATAAAAGATCATTAGCCGTGTTGATGATCGTTTGATATACATTATTTGATGACCCTTATTTAATAGTTATAATTTTTTTATTAAGTAATTTTTAATATGATATCAGAGTCTTAATTTTACAAGAGATATTGAGTTTAATGCAATTATAATGAGCATTTTAGAGTAACTAAGTAATTATCATACTTACTAGCTTGATAGGAAGATTAGAATCTTCAATAAAAAGCGTCAATTTTTCATTCCATTCAGGATTTAGTTTCCTTTTCAAGAAACCAGTCTTCACTCTCTGTCATATGTACCATCAATTTAATTAGTGCATCATGGCCAAAAACATCAAAGAATATCATTTAGCGATGATGGGTATCTCAATCCCTTAACGAGTTAAGAGGACTCAACCGTTTACCTTCGTTGAGTCCTCTAAATGAGAAGTTGAATTAATTTTAGAAATAAAAAAGAAATGATGTATACACATCACCTGATTTCCCCAAGTGAACAGGACGTAAGGGTCGCTGCTGCGGCTGAACACATCTCGAACAACGAGATTAAGGCCTCGTTGAACATGAATTCTAAGCAGTTGTTTTGAACCTTCTTTCATTCAAAACAAAGCAAGTGATCAGATCAGAGATGAAGAGTTGAAGAAGAAGAAGAATATTGAGAAGATGAACACAATTAAGCAATTCTATTTTTTTCACAATACCACACCATCCATTAGTTTAAATTCAGTCAATAAGGTTGATTAATGAGTTTTCATTTTATTTTATTTTTTAAAATTTTCTCAAGTGTGTTGGTTACGGGACGTTGACATCCCCCTCCCCAATACAAAATTACCAAGTGCCTCCTCGCCCACTATATTACTACTTTTTTTTTGTCTTAGACCCTGCTAGTCTAGGGCATTTACTCGTCTTGCTTTATTTTATTTAAAAAATATATATTTTATGGAAGTTAACGCTGACACTTAACTTCTTAAAATATTTTTTTAGGGACACACATATATTATAAGATATTCTTAACTGCACATCCATATAAGTTGAGTGTCAGTACAATTTTTTTTTTACAGAAATGAGCAATTTGCATTAACAAAAGAGACTTAGAAATTTGTGGTTTGGTGGTTGAAATCTTCTTCATGAATTGATAGGTGTGTAAATTCTTAGAAACAAGTGGGCAATTTTATATAGGAAAATATACACTTGAAATCAACATTTCATATTGCAAAATGGAATTATTTTTTTTGGAGATAGTTGAAAATGGAATTAGATGGATTATTTATCTTGAGAGTTGTTGGGTATTCTCTAAAGAGTTCAAGAAATTGACCAAAAAAAAAAAAAGAAAAGAAATTGGGTACTTCTAGAGCACTTCGATTTTCATGGCACACAGACATCAAAAATTTATTTTATTGTTATGAGAAAATGCATTTTACAAAAAGAATCATTCTGATTAAAAAAAAAAAAAACTTATTTTTTAAGAAAAGAAAGCAAGAAAGATAGAAGAGAAACCTGGTTCATAACGTGCAACATGAGAAATTGACAATTACATTGGAGGTTTTCAAGTGAAGCCAATTGAAGTGTGGCAATACTATATTTACTGAAAATATGTACACCGAAATAATAGTCTCACATTAAATATGAACAAACTTATCACATAAAATATAAATTGAGATTTTAATATCGTACCAAGATCTTTTGGAGTAAAACTCCGCACCTGAGCTTAACAATATCCACGTACACTTTAAAAAAAAAAAATACAAAATTACGTAGCTGTAGTGTAAATGCAAACTTAGTACCAATCAAGTGGAGGGGAGAAAATACATTCGTATATATAGCTAATCTTTATTAAGTTAAATTAAATGCAATTCAAATTTGATTTAGAAGAGATTATTATTATTATTATTATTATTATTATTATTTGAATACTTAAGACTTAGCTGTCAATTTTTTTTTGTAAAAATATAAAATGCAAAGAATAGATAATTATGGTGTTTAAATTAGCATTGCTAATTAATTTCTCAAGAAATTACACATTATATCTGAACTACTCCTTAAAAGTGTAAACCTACAGCAATTGTATAAAACTTCGTGTTTTGTTTAGGTTGGACCCATAACTAAAATTGGATTGAACGCCCAATGTAATTGGTTGGGTCATGGTACGATATGGAACTATGGAAGGCCTTCCATTCTAATTGCATCTTTGAAGCCTTTAAATACACTATACCAAACGCTACATCACCTAATTTGTCATCTAAGCTGTTACACGTTCATCTGAAACTCAACATATAATAAGATGGTGTCATCTAATATAAAGAATGTAAACAAATATATATAATTCCATCAACTTAAGGACATAACTCATGTTCATATATAATAGATTCAAAGTAACAGGTTGAATTGATATTTGATTTAATGTTTTTCTCAAAGACCCAATAAGGTTTAACCCATAGTAATGGAGCACAAATGGTCGAAGATTTCTGTTAAAAGTGGTTAAGGGGTGAAAGTCTCAAAATCAAAACTTGTGTCTACTTGTTGAGAGTTGTCAAATGCCCTATAGTGCTCAAATGTAGATTAATCTCGCCCGAAGGACGTGAATATCGCGTGGGAAACCAAAAAAAATAAAAATAATAAGGTTTTATGAATAATCTTGGCATCCATGAAAATGATCAAACATATATTGAAAAACTATGAACATATATGTCATATTTATTCCACGAGCAAAACCAAACACAGTTCTGAACTATGTCCTAAATCTCCATATATTTACACCAACACGCACAATAAGTAAATATAAATACAGAAATCATATGAACATATATAACACCTTGTGACCTTACTTTTTATATGATCTCTCTTAAGCACACTGCGTCAAACCAGGAAGCTCAATCCACTGCAGTTGGATCTCTACTTCGCCACTTTCAGTATTATTCAGTCGAAGAACCATATCTTGCACAACCTTCTTGTCCTTGTAGATGATACTGCTCTCTTCAACTAGGCAGTTTTCTCTACTTGGTGCTATTCTCTTGATTATGACACCATCGGATTGGTCTTCCAAGTTCATTTTTGCGGAGTCTATAAAGGGTTTAATATCAAACTCAGCTTCTCCCATTTTGTCGTCAAAGGTGAGTGTATCATAGTCGAACACTTCCTGCAACGACACGAGATCACAACTATCATTTTAGATAGGAGTTCAACTCTTTATATCAAACGAACATAAATATTAACACTCTCCTTCACGTATGGCAGATGAATTAGATTTATAACAGGTGGGAAATACATGATTGATGAATGAGAGAAATAAGCAAATGCTTGGGACACACCTCTATAATAATAAAACTTTGATACAAGTTAGAAACCACTTTGACATAAAAGTTATAAGCTGTTAGGTAAGGGCCGAACTATTTATATTAAGCAGGTATAGATAAGAAAATGTTAAAATGACACATATTTTGTACAACCGAAGTTGGGCACTCTATAAGATTCCTACTTGCTCAAAAAGAGGTTTAGATCATAAAAGTTGAAAAGAAGAAGAAGAACATGCAAGTATGTTAACCGTATGAAGATCTCATTGTTGCAAAATTTATTAAATGAAAATTAGATTTGTAACGGTTTAAATTTAATTGAGTCTTAAATTCGAATTAAATTAGAAAATTCGTCATGTTGTTAGCAATAATATAAGGACAAATAAATAAATAAAAGAGAGTGTCTTCCCTCATTTTAAACACACCAATTCTCAGAGTTTTATACTACTTTCGTAATTTTCTTCTTCCTCTTTAGTTGTTTATTTTTTTTAGGTGTGTTGGTTCATGATGATAGTCTTCTGCAAAACTCAGTTCGTTCGAGTAGTGACGAAGTGCTAGTCAGTTGCTCATCTATCGTAATATCCTAGTAGACAGACGCCTATCTACCTTTTGCATTAACGTGAGAGGTGAATCTATTTTAAGGACACTGTGTGTTATACAGGCCTCGTTTCTATCTTGCTCAACCTTTGTTCTGTTGAATTTAATTTATTTCTAAAATTATTTTATTGTTTGGCTATAAGCATATTCTTGTTTGAATTTTATTGTTTATGTTAATATTATTTCAGTTATTTATTTATTTGTCCTTGCATTATTGCTAACACTTATTGTACGAAGAACACTTTCTACCATGATTTCATAACTAGGCGTGTGTGTCATTCTGATATTTTGATACCTAGCAGCATTAAGATAACTAGTAATTTTAATAAAGCATATGCTTCATATGTCAGAGCTATAAACAGAGTATCTAAAGGATACTTACAAGCTTCACTTGAGGATTAGGATCTTCAACACTGAGAGTCAAGTCATCATTCCATTCTGGATTGACATTCTTTTCCACCACCCGAGTCTTCAACTTCTGTTATAAATTTCAATATCATTTTAAAATTAGAGGGACACCATAGAATTTACTATATGGAATTGCAATTAAGTATGAAATAACACATGATTTTAATAGCTTTTCTTAATTTATTGATAAGCACCCTAAATATCATTAACTGCTTCCATCACAATTCACAATCAGTACTACAGTGGTATTATTCAGCTAAATTCTTTCTTGAAATTAAGAATTGTTGCCATCAAAAACTGAAATTGAACCCAAGATTGAAAACCCTTTGAATCAAAACAACAATAGCAACTTAAATAAATAAATAAAATAAAATAAAATAATTTAGAATATTGCAGTCAATCCTTTCGAGAATACTAAGACCCATAACAACCGTAATAATAAGTCCTACAAATCTGTTAAAGACAATATAAGAAGAATTAATTGCAAGAAATTAATTCATGAAAGAAAAAAAAATCTTTTATTGGCAAATAAAAAAATAAAAATGGGTACAAACCTTCCCGCCCAAGGTGATTACAACATAAGGATCGCTGCTACGCTTGTGGGCATCTCTAATTGCGAGATTAACACCCCGATGAACTCGAATTCTGAGAAGACCCATTACGTTTTCCATCTTAATTCCCCAAATAAATGAAGAAACAAAGGATGATAAGACAAGAGCAGAGAAACAGATGAGGATAGGCACTTGGAAAGAATTAAAGGGAAAAAGGAAGTGTTTTTTGCTGTACAGCTCGCCGACTTGAAGTGCCAAGTCATTGTAAATGCATTTTGAAAACACAAATGCAAAAAAGAATAGCATTACAGGTTACTTTCCCAATTGTGCATGTACACACTTGTCCTTTTTTCTTAAAAAATATAAAGGAGGTTGCTAATCTAACTAAAAAACAAGTGCAAATTCAAATATAATTACATATATTTACATTGGATAGATATGTGTGTGCATATCTATAATTATACTTTAAAAAAAAATATTAAATTAATTGTAACAGTCATAATTTAATGTGACTGTTGTTAAGGTGGCGTGATATGAGAGCTGTCGTCATATCACAAAAGATGACAAAATAAGAAGGTCAAACAATCATTCTCTTATATCACGCTATATCAACAATAGTCACATTAAATTATCACTGTTGTTCTTACTTTAAATTATATTTTTTTTATAATTAAATTAATATTTAACAAGTCAATAAGGTATTAGTTTGATAGTTTGAACAACTGATTTATTACACAAGATCGAACGAGGCAGGATTTTAAAAGAATAAATATCAAATTTTTTCAAACTCTCTGATGGGTACAAAGTGACTACTTTAAGAGGTTATTTGGATCTTTTTAGTGTCAGTATTAATCAAGAAAAAGTCAAGAGAAAGCCACGTGTCCCTTTCTCTTCTACTTGTCATTCATACTGTTTTCTTAGCACTGGGACCTCATCTATCAGTCTAATGAATGATGGAAAATGATTCGGACTCACGCTTAAACTCTTGATCACACTCAACCACGTGTATTCGTCAAATTTCCTCAAGTTATGTATACCATAAGTGATATGAGATATTATATTGGTACGTTTTAGGATTCAATTTTTTAAGAAGAAATCTTATCATTCTGTTTTTGTCTTCCGTACTTATATAATATGAGAATACCTTATGAAAAACCACAGAAAAGAATATAGATGGATAAGCTTTTAATGAAATTTTTTTAAGTATTTTAGTAAAATATGTCCCGTTTGGAAGAGCTTTGTAAAGTGCTTTATTGTATTTACTTCATGAGATTTTACTAAATGATTATTCACATTTCTTTAAATTCAATTTTCACCAATATGCATGAGCAGTAGTTTTGATTACTTGTTGATGTATGTGTTTTTTTTTAATGCATTCTCCCATGCACATTTTGTTTCATTATTTGCAATAAATTTAACATATTTGACATTTTATTTAAATTGTATAACATAAAAAAAAACCTTTTTTGACTCGGTCAATAAAAATTAAGTAATTAAAATTTTTATTAAAACATAAGAAGGGAAAAAGGGTTAATAATAAAATATTTTTAATTACATAAAATATAAAAAAAACTCCTTGCTCAACATTTACTAATATGTACAATGTACGTTATAGATGTCACTTTAGCATCTTCCACACACACACACATATATATATTAATAAAAACAAAACTCTCTGCCAAAGAAAAAAAAACTATCTACCAAAGAAAACTAGTATGAAAATCAATCTTACAATATAGATTTGAAAACAGTAAAAGACCCCTAGAGCCTAGAACCAGCATCATGGATCAACTCAAGTTGAAGCTCCACTTCACCATTTTTAACATCTCTTAATCTCAAACACATATCTTGAAAGACCCTATTGTTCTTGAAGAAAATGCAGCTCTCTTCGGCTAGACAATTATTCCTGCTTGGTATCAGTTTTGTGACAATAGTATCATTTGCAAGGCCTTCTTCTACTTCTTCGTGTACTTTAAGAGCTTCCAAAAGGGGTCTTACATCAAACTCTGCTACTCCCATTGTGTCGTCGCAACTGAAGGTGTCGTGATCAAATACTTCCTATAATCGCAAATAAGAAAGACAATCAACGATAAAATTAATATCGTTTTCAAGGACGAGACGCTACGTTCGTGTATGGAATTAATGGTAGTTTCTTACAAGTTTAATGCAATAATAAGCATTTTAAGGTACTTCATACTTACAAGCATGACGGGAAGATTAGGTTCTACAACGCGAAGAGTCAAGTCTTGATTCCATTCAGGATTCAGTTGCCTTTTCAAGAAACTAGTCTTCACTCTCTATCACACATAACATCAATTTAATTAGCATCAAAGAAGATTAATCATATCAAGGGCAAGCCAAAAAATAATCTTTAATTAACTAAGGAGCACAAGAGTTATAACCATTAATCTCTTATATGGTACTAGTCTTAAAAATTTTCTATTATTAAAACTGAGATCTTCTACCCATATTAATTAATGAAACCCAAAAACCTGCATGTAGTTCATGAACATCTTGAAAAAAATATTCAGTGTGAAATTTTGTAAAACAGACCAAGCCCATCATAGTTTTTTCATCTGTTAACAGAGGAATTGAAACAGAGTGAAATAAAAATGTAAAACGATGCTTAATTAACTCACCAAAAAGATATAAAACTTATAAACTTACACGAAAAGATGATATATACTAACCTGATTTCCCCAAGTGAAGAAGACGTAAGGGTCGCTGCTTCGCTTGAGAACATCTCGAATTACGAGATTAAGGCCTCGGTATACATGAATTCTTAGCAATTGCTCTGAGCCTCCTTTCATTCGAAAAAACGAAAGTTTTAAGTGAGATGAGTTGACGAAGAAGACTGCAAACTACTTTTTTTTCACAAAATCACAGCATCTATATATATATATTAGTAATAAAATAGAGTCAATCAAGCTAACAATATTACCGAGTAATTTCACAGCTTTCTTGACAGGCAAAATATATTATGTGTTGGTGGTGGCCCACTCTTTGATGGCAATTTGAATTTGTGTGGTAGACGGTTGGAATCTTCTCAATGAATTGATGGGTGTTGATGCTTAGAAACATCAAACCAAGCGGGGGGGTTTTATATGGCAAAATATACACGTAAAATCAACGTTTCATATTGAAAAATGGAATTAGATGGATTATTTATCTAAAGAGTTGAGTATTTTTGGACAATTACATGTATAATAATTGCCCACATAGTCAAACTTTTTAGGGAGAATTGTTTTTTCCTCCTTTCTTTTCTCATGACTTCTAGAGAGTTTAAAATAGAAAAAATGATAAAAAAAATTTTAAAAAAAGGAAATTGGATACTTCCGGAGAAATTTGATTTTCACCTAACATAAATAAGATAAAATTATCAAAGAAGTGTGGACCAAGTAGTTGGGGGTAAAGGGGCAAGTTACCGATATATCACAAGTTTGAGCCTCATCCACTTATTCTTCCTCCAAGGTATATAAAAATCTGAACGAAATTTTTCCTAGAGTTTCAGGGGGTGTCCCTTTTATAGATTAGGAGCTTGTAAGTAATTAGTCGGATTCGCACAAGTTGGCCCGATCATGTAAGCCTCTAAACAAAAAGATAAGATAAAATTATTTGATTGTTTCATGAGCACATATCCATTTTGTTATTGATGAAATACATTTATGTTGACACATGTATTATTTCCACCAATAAACACAGACCCATCAATTCATGAACGATTAGATTCCAAACCACATGTGGAAGATGTTGAAGGGCAACGACAACACCTTACATCTTGATCAATTGCCCAATCATGATAGCAACATTTTTTTATGTCAATATTATGAGATCTAATTAACTTGTGAGTTCATTGGCTGTCAGATATGATATCATGTTAGAAACTATTCAACCTAAAAGCTATAGCTATCATATAAGGACTCAATTATATGTATATCAAGCGAATATAGATAAATTTTAACATTATTTTCGATTTATAATATCTCAATAACTCAAATTGTTTACGTAACCTAAAAGTTATAGCTACAACTTACAATCCAACTATATATATTAAGCATATCATAAACATTAATACTTCCAATGTGGAGAGACAAGATTAATAAATTTGAGAAACAAGCAAATGCTTAGCAAATATGTTCTACATGTAGCTGAAGCATAAAGGCCTAATCATATATATCAAGTGGAATGTAATACCTATTTAGCATTTGTTGGCTATTTAATATATTGGGACCATTAGAGTGGCCATTTTAGATAGGATCAACAAAGAATAAGTAATATTCTCTGAACCCTAACCTCCCATTACTTGAGAAGACTAATTGCAACCCAACTCAACTTGTTAACTAATTGACATATATCATATTTATGTTCCATTATACATCAAAGTGACATTTAATTAATGCCCAAAATAAAAATAAACAAAGAAATTAAGGGTCCCTCTTACTTTCTGAGCTCTCTATAAGTCTCTGGAGCTTTTAAGGCTACTAAACTAGCACCGGAACCCAATATATACATAATCATGCAAGTAGAGCTAAACACAAGAACTCTATTGCACACCCCTTGAACCAGGAAGCTCAATCCATTCAACTTGGAGCTCAACTTCACCACATTCCACATGCCTAAGTCTCAAACACATATCTTGAAACACCTTGTTATCCTTCAAGAAAATGCAGCTCTCTTCAGCAAGGCAATTTTGTCTGCTTGGTATCACTTTTCTGATTATTGTGCCATTTGGAAGGCCTTCTAAGTGCATTTTCACTGCCTCTGTAAAGGGTTTAATGTCAAACTCTGCATCTCCCATTTTGTCATCAAAGCTGAATGTGTCATGGTCAAATACTTCCTGCATGATAACCCGAATTTAGAACGTTCGGAGCTGAGGAAACATCAAAATTTTTAGGCCCTTAAGCAAAAGATTTGAGGGAGTTTTTAGATAGAGAGATCAAGAGGTACTTACAAGTTTTACTGGATGATCAGGATCTTCAACACAGAGAGTCAAATCATCATTCCATTCTGGATTGAGATTCTTCTTCACGATATGAGTTTTCAATTTCTGTCAGTCACAAGTTTTAAAAGTTACTCAACAACATTAGAAGAAAGAAAACAAAAAAAAAAAATACAATTCTATTAATACATGTAGAGCGAAATACCATGAAACAAAATGGCCCAGTACCATTTTGTTATGAGACTAATCCGCGTTTAAGCACTGTAGTGCAAAGGCCTTGGGGGCCTCTTTCCAAGTGGGCGGGACTAAGGTGAGTATAAGTTTCGATCCTTAGACCTCATCCCCTCAACTACCTTTAACATAAAACCCGACCATCTGTGTTGCATCACTTTGGGTACTTTTCACAAATTTCATCTTACCATTTAACTCTATTTAGGGTCTTATTCTCTCTTAAGTTTAGAGTGTACAGGGTCATGATCATAACCTCAATGTACATGGATATCACTGAATTCCTTTAAACCCTAAGTTGGGTTTTAGCTTTATAATGAAGAGCAAACAGAGCCTGTGTTTTATTTTTTCACTAGCTACGTGAAGGTGATGTTACTAACTTTATTTGATTGGGATGAATAGATTCAGAAGCTCCAAAAAACTGGTTTTATTTTCTTTGCGATGGCTATTTGATGAGTTCCAAGTTGAAATAAAAATTTCGATACAATCAAAGGAGAAGATTATGAGCAGAAACACAAACAAAATTGAACAAAACAGAACTTCCTTGATCAATCAAGACAAACATAAGATCAGACTAAAAGAAATTAAAGATGACCGGCCCAGAAAGAAAAATCCACCAAGAAGTTCATGAAAACTAACAATTTTTGGAACTTAAATATCAAAATGATCATACAAAGAAATGAAAATCAAATTAACCTGCTTGCCCAGGG
Organism: Paratinospora sagittata; assembly: GCA_035771175.1. NCBI lineage: Eukaryota > Viridiplantae > Streptophyta > Magnoliopsida > Ranunculales > Menispermaceae > Paratinospora > Paratinospora sagittata. The sequence continues at coordinate 1,722,749 of CM069592.1, read as the reverse complement.
TGAACGTCACATAAGGATCACTGGTATGGCTATGAGTATCTCGAACTGCAAGATTAACACCTCGAAGAACATGAATTCGAAGAAGACCAATGCACTTTTCCATCAGAAATATGAAGAAGAAGAAGAAGAAGAAGACTTTGTTTTTGGAGTTGCGTGGACTTCATGCAACCAAACCCATTTATTTAAAAGGTCGTCTTGTCGTTCTAAATATATTACACTTACCAATTAAATTTTCAAAAAGCTACTTGCCTATCCTGCTACTTTCAGACACATTTGACCAATTAAATTAATAATACATTTTATATTTAACACTGACCATAGGATTTATAATTGTGGTTTTACTGGTGAGCCTACAGATCACCAGTGTGTTAAGGTGGCCAGCCATCATGGACTAAATGGCAGTATCAATCCAGTCGCCCATGTGACCCATTTTAAGGCGTAATGAAGGGCACCATCAAACAGGGTGGGCTAATAAAGTTTGTATTTTCTTCTCTCGTCTCTTCTCTCTTCTTCTTATTCTTATTATTATGAATTTGCCGTTCGCTTAGTAATATATATCTATGCACGTTTCTCATGCAAGATCAGAACAAGGCCTTAATTATTTATTTTATACTATTGAAGATTTTTTGTTCTTTTGACGGAGACAGTGGTTAGATGCAAAATCATATAAAATTTAGTTTACAAGGAGGTCTCAAAGTTCGAGTCTATGTCTTTCATTATTTATTAGCTATTAATATTATTAGATTGTGTTCAGCCCCATAAAATCAGTTGGTAGTAAAGTTCTTTTTTTTTTTTAAATATGGGTATTGGCGCAATAAACATTACGTGGAGAATTCTTGGATTGCACTTATTACATGTTGTTCAAGTCAGTATGTTGTTTAATAGATTTCTATTATAGATTAAGAATGATTTTGTCAATACAAGGGTAATTTTAACTATTAATATAACAAGCAATTCCCAAATTAAATGATCAAATAAGACTGCTATAAGATCCATAAAGAACCAAAGTAGATCCACTGACCTCTTGAAAGGGGGGAGGTATCTTGGTCAAATGAGCTAAAGCCAATTTTGACGACTTATGTTGAGTTGAGCTACTACACTAATTGCAATAAAAATTATTGTTATTTAATTTTTAAATCAAGATACCATGATATATGTTGGATTGGATTGTTTTTAGAAGATAAAGAGCTGCAGGTTTTGAATTCTACTTTAAAACTTGTGAAAAAAAATGGAAAACAATATTTAAAAAACTTCTTTTTGAAAATAATTTTAAATTTTTTTTAAGAAAACAATAGTTGGGTTTCTTATATTTTGCAAATATAGAAGGTGTCAATATCATTGCTGTTCGAGACTAAAAAATTGCATGTGATCGTAAGTCAAATACTAATGCATTAAGCTAAGCGTGTTAGCTTGTCAAAGTTCAAGACAAGGGGGCTACTGAAGGCTGACTAGAATTATAAGAGAAAATGTCCATAAATTTACTCAATTAAGAATAGAAAAAATGATAATGTCATCCATGAATATGCCTAGTATGATGAAATAATAAAATCGTACTTCTGTCGAGAGTTAGGTAAGTGGGAACAATATCTTTTTTTCCTGTTCTTTATTTTTTTTTTTGAAAAAAAATAGTGTTAATAATTAGTTTTATAACCAATTCTATTATCATACGGTGCATATCACACTCTCAGAACAGTATCAAGTTCATTTCTAACCCATTAATTCCCTTTATCCCTTTAAAATAAGACAATAACAACAGTTGAATTTAAAGTTATTTCTTTCCCAACTGCATTAACTTTATTAATAATTAGTTATTTTATACCAACTTTCATATACTTTTTAATTGAATAATACTAATGAATGGTTCTTTTTAATATCTTGCTATTGGCTCTGTCTAGGAGACCATTTTCAAAATATTTATGGAGTAAAAGTACTTTTAGAAAGATTTGACGACATCTATTTCTAACTAAATTATAGTAAAAAAAATATATTTTTTTTAAAAAAAAGTTGGAAGAGATTAGCTTTTTTCAAAAATATTTTTGAAAAAACTTTCGCCTACATAGCGCCTACGTATGTTTAAAAAATGGGTTTACTTAATGAATGGGTTTACTTAATTTTTAAATGCCAAGTAATTAATATGTTATAATTTTTAAGACTTCAATAATCTCATGAGCTTCAATAAAAGCCAAAGACTTGTGAATTTTTATGCAATTATAAATACACTCATGTGAACACTCATAATTAATCCATTTAAATGAGACACTAAGTCAAGGTAGAGATGGTCTTGATTAGCCCAAGTCTCGGCATATGATATATAAACTAAAATTTTAAAATATAATAGCAATTTGAACATATAAATTCTCAAGTGATTTCTTTTTCTATAGGTTCCAGCTTTACGTTCATATCTATGGAAGATATATGAAAACGACGTGTGATTAAAAAAAAAAACAAAAATAAAAAAATCTCAGAAATCGACTAGAAACTTGGTTCAAATTAAATTTTAGGATTAACTTATTCTATACTTATTCATGTGTATTCATCAAATTATTATACGAATATTAAGTACAGACCAATAATACAAAATCGGTCTTAAGAAAAATAAAAAATAAAAAATCTCTTATAAGAAAATGGTACAAAATATGAGTTAAAAATATATTTTTTCATTAATATATTTATTTGTATTCGTTTCGATTTAATTTTTAACATGTTCGATTTAAATTGAGGGTTAAAGATTTAAAAATGGTAATAACTTAAACCGAATTAATTAAAATTAAAATTAAAATTTATGTTAAATATATTGTAACATGTATTTATTACATTATTACAAATATAATTTTTTGGTGATAAAATTATATGTTTTTATTAACCTGGCATCCCTAGATTTCTTATAAAGAATAAGACTAAAAAATGGAATTTGAAAGAAAGCTTGGGCCAATGTTGAAGAATTAAAACTTGCAAATCACCAACCAACCAATAGGCTATATGGACGGTCACTCTCGTTCGATCACGTTGATGGCTATTATCTACCCATGCCACGTGTCATCGTCCCAAGACTCCTGTTCGTTGATGGCTCTTGGGATGTTGTACATCCTTGTTCCACTACCAAATATCTTGCTTTGTGTCTCGCAGAGGCATACACACAGAAACTTGCAATTTCATAAGCTCGTATCAACAGAAAACTAGCTCAATTATACAGTTAAGTCTTGAATTACTCTTGCGTTTTCTTTCTCTTTAATGGGTTGTGTTTTGATGTAGTTTGAGTTTCTGACGGATCTATGTGTTTGAAGAAATGCCCCTTGGGGGTATGGAGTTGTTTTAATTAGTACTTCCATTGATTGAGCTCAAGATTTGCTGAAATTGTAGTTTTCTTTTTGGTGGGTCGGAAAGAATATTGGGCCTTGTGAAGTCTTTGATTCAGTGTAATATTTTGATGATTGAGTTCATTGATCACTGGTAGCTGTTCTGTACTATACATACCCATTTGATTGTGTAACTACTGATATGGAATTGTCGATTCCCTTTATTTATTTTCTTGTTTTTCTCCCTAGGTTAGCTACTCAACTGGCATTTTGATTGAATTGATAGAATTCTGAAGTGCTCTCTAAAGTTGCCTAGAGGAGTTTCAATTTGCTGCATGTTATGTTATTTTGGGTTCTCTTTATGATAAGCAAGAAGTTAATGTTTCTATGGCTCTTTGATAGGTTAGTATACTGAAATGTGTGAGACAAACCCTCTACCCATTTTATCTTTGGTCTTCTTTTTCCTCGATCATTACTGCTAAATGTATGTCTTTGTTATATATGTTCAAACCACTTTATTCTCTCTAGTTCACTGATGTGGAAACTTATGAATAAATCTTTTTATATTTTTATTTCTTCTGCCAAACTACCTCTCTAAGGCCCATTTCATATTTTTGTTTGTAATTGTATGTATTTGTGGCCCTACTTGAAATGAGAGTGAATCCCTGGAAATTTGAAAAATCAATATAAAATGACTCAAATGTGGTAGTAGGCAATGTATTTGGGTGAAATGCAATTATTTTGATGAAATTCGCAAGCTTTTATAGCATGTTTGCAATGAGTTTATTTTGCATAACTGCAACCAACTACCTCCATTTTGTAGAAACTAGCAAGAGAAACTGTTTTGCATCAATATGTTTCTATGATGAGGAGGAATATAGATCTTATCACTGTAAAAGATTTAATGATACTTCTCAAAATTGATTGGGCCTTCTAATTGTAAATATTTTTACTGATCTTACATTTTCATATCAGGGATTCTTCACTACAGGCCAGGTACATATGGCAGGTGTTGCAAGGTATGCATCCAAGACCTGCTATCTTGAACAACTTGATGAGTTTATTCTAATGTAGATCACTTAACTTTAATTTAATGCCTCTATTTAGGACATCATCTTTATATTGTGTTTGCTAATCTTAGCCTAGATTGTACTTCTCTTTCCTTTTGTATAATTGTGTAAAGGTGTCATGTATACGTGTAAAGTATGTGAAAATGTCAATATTTTGTTCATCTTATTTATGAAATATGGAGGCTTTTGATCACTTACAAGTTTCAGATACTCCTAGGTTTCTAATAATCATGTTATTATTTTTGCAGATGTTCTTACAAGCACGGATCATTGCATTCTGGGCATTCAAAAAAGTCTGAAAAAACCCATAGACCTGCATGTAACTTGGCTCTCTTCAATACAAGGATGGGCTCTCAAAGTTTAACTTTTTCGCGCCAAATATTTACTGGGAGATATCCCAATTGCTGTCCAGCTTGGAAAATATTTGCACTGCCCGTTAGTACTCTTGATGATGATGAACCTTCATCATCACCACAAGAAGGCCACTCAAGTGACAAAGATGAAGATGCTATGGAGGATACATCAGAGGTTCTTCCAACTGTATTGGACAGTGATCAGGTAAACTTGTATTTGATAAATGCTTGTTTTTCATAGATTACAAAGAACATAACTTGCAGATTTCTATTACTTACAAGAATATCTAGATGTTCTGGAAAAGAGTTACATTTTACTAATAAAAGAACCAAAAAATACCTAAAATTTTATACATTTATTTGTTCTGATTGGTCTTTGATGCTAACATAGTTCATTGACAGCTGAAATCTCTTTTGGCTGATACTGAAAGATCAAAGCTTACCAGAAAACTGAGTGAATCTAATCAACATAACCGTTTTATCAAACGACAGGTAAGTCAAAGATCTTGTATTATGCATCATTGCTTCTTCTATTACATATACTAATGCTGAATTTTAGCTATTAGAAACACTAAAAGAATGCATGAAATGAGCGTTTACCCAACACCGTATTTTATGAAATTTCGGGTCACTACCCCTGGCATGCTAGAAAAAAGATATTGAATTATTCAATTCCTAAAGGGATTTATCTAGTTCATAACAGCTTTTAAGTGCTAATCAGCTGAAATGGCTGTATGAAGATTCTTGTTCAACATAAAGAATGAAAGCAAAGGCTGATGTGAGCTATCCATTGATGTCACGCTGTTTATTTTGTGTATCATGGCTACAAATCTTAAACCTCTATCTCATCCAGATCCATTTAGAATGGAAATCATTTCTTTAGCAAAATGCTTGATGATTTGAACAAACTTTATCGATTCTATTGTTTTCTCAAAACAATTTAAGAAAATAACTTATCTTGGGAAAGCGACCTCATAGAATGTTCTTTATCAGTTCATCAATCCTTTTATTTTTGCAGTTGCAAGCGAAGGAAGATGCATTGGTTGAATTCAAAAGTGAACTTGCCGTCATGGAGCTTGAAATTCAGGTCTCTCTTTTGCAACTGTGTTATTAGCTTCTTGGTCAATTTCAGCCATAGATTAGTCCAATCGGTGTCCAAAAATGGGCAACACCAAGTATATCTCAAAATTAAGATAAAAAGAGAATAATAAAACAAGAAAAGTCCTAGAATCACTCTATTCAAGGAGCCATTCCTGGTTTAAATCACTTATATTTTCATAGCGTACTTCATCTGTTAATGGTGTATATAAAAAGCATCTTCATATTCAATCACATATAAATGCAGGGTCAACCTTAGGTAATGTCAAAAAATTTAATAATTTCTAAATTATTTTTTCTTTCATGAACAGGCTTTGGTCAAACTGGCGGATGAAGTAGCCAAGTCAAGCATTGGACCAGATTCAAGAAAGATAAATGGGAAGTACATCCAATCCCACCTTCTTTCCAGACTAGAAGGTAGCAATAGCAGTATAACTCAATGATATAAGGCCTACTTCAATGCACTTATGTGTGTATATATTTATCGAAATAATATTTGTAGGAAGTAGGGTGGCTATTTTCTGTCTCTCAAATAGCGAATTCTCTCATATTTTTGAATTTTGTATCATTCATGATTTTCCTCTCCAAACAGACTAGGTCAATTTTGATTTTGTGCTCCTAGATTTGATAAATCATTTTTCATTTTTCCAATTAAGTTTTAAGTCTGATTAGAATTTTGGACTATAATCTATTAATCTGTTTTATCTTTTATCACCCATGAAGCTGTGCATGAAAAACTGAAGGAACAAATAAAGGATGTAGATGCTGTACAATCCAAGGAGGTTTCTTTATATTGGTGTGGTATGGCTGAGGTAATTAAGCATTCTCTACAAGTTTCTCATTTTATTTACAAAAGTAGAGATAGGATTTGAACTGATGATCTCATAGCTTGCGTAACACATCCTAAACTGGCGAGTTATGGGCTCAACCTCATACCCTTCTTAGCAATCATTGTTATTCAAATGAGCATGCAACTTTCAAACTTGAATAATGCCCTGTTGTTTATTTAACTAATTATTTCGATTGAACTTGTATTACATTTTGCTAGACAGATTAAAAAACTTGATCTTATTCTGAAACTTTTATATATCTTTGATGATCAGAGTGTTCAGGTAATGGGATCCTTTGATGGGTGGAGTCAAGGGGAGTACTTGTCACAGGAGTACACTGGTTCTTTCACCAAATTCTCAACAACGTTAATGCTTAGACCTGGACGGTATCTCTCTCTCTCTCTATATATATATGTGTGTGTGTGTGTGTGTGTGTGTGTGTGTGTGTGTGTATATCGTTCATTGTTACTGTCCAAGCTCACCCAACTCTGTGAAATGAAGGTACGAGATCAAATTCTTGGTGGATGGGGAATGGCAACTGTCACCAGAATTCCGGACTGTAGGTGAAGGAATGCTCGAGAACAACTTGTTAGTTGTTGAATAACTCCTCCCCAGCTCTATTTAGCTAAGGATATATGTCATAGAGATGCAGAGTGAATGGAAAATGCATTTGGTTTGTATGGTATGAGATGAATTATTCTCTGTTGAAGAAGGAAACCATGCTGTTAAGACTTGTATTTTAACTTTGTTTGCTGTGTCTTTACAAACTAAAATCCCCCTTTACTCGTAAAATAGATTTGTTGCTCTGGATACCCATATCATAATCTTACACCCATCATGCATTATTAATTCGGGTGAAAAATTAAAAAGAAATCCTAATATATAACTATATATTTAGCAATATAAAGTGTTAAAATATATATTATCTGAGATTTGATTTTAGTTTCTAAGGTATTGGGAGACTTGTAAATAAAAAGTCTCTTATTTAACTGCAAATAAAAACATGTGTTCGTGAATTTGAACGATGAAAAATTGTTTTCTGAATTCTTTTTCGTTTTCAAATTATTCAAATTTTCTCCTTTATATCATCGTAACTAATCAATACCTCAAAAATAGTATAATTTAGCACTAAAATAAATGTTCACAGTAAGAAAAAGAAAAAAAAGAGAAAAAGGCGAGGGAAAAACAAATATCCCCTGTTTCTAAAATTCAAAAACCCGCCAATCCTTCTTCCGAACCCCCAAGAAAATGGATTCATGGGAAGCCCTTGATGTAGACGACTCTGATCTTCTTTTCCTCACTAAACCCTCTTCTTCTTCTTCTTCTTCTTCTTCTTCTTCTACCCTTCTTCCTTGCAAGCGTCGTTCTCTGCAACAACAATCAATTCACAATCAACCCAACAACACCACTATCACTACCGACAACAGCAATAAACACAATTCCCATGAATTCGCTCTTTCTCTCGAGCCCTGTTCTCAACTCTCACGCCATTCCCAATCCCAATCTCAACAACCCATTAATCATCTCGAAGAGAGCAGTGAAGGGTCTCCATTAGCAACCTCTGAACGCTTCATTCCGGGCCCGGCCGGCGCTGTTCAGGCCGCGATGCACCGCCGGGTTCTTAGCAAGAGGAACATTCGTGATGGAGAAGAAGAAATTTCAACTCAGGATTATTTGAAAAGGGTGCAAGAAGTAGTAGAAGGTGAAGATGAGGATTTCAAGATGAATCCATGGCTTTGTGCTATTGAATTTGTTGATGGGAATGATGGGGGGAATCTTGTTTCAAGGTCAAGTTTGAGCTCGATTAACAGTTTTCGAAGCACCGATCGACTTCCTCAGGTATTCATTTCATGCCCTTAATTTTGCTTTGTTTTATTGGAGGAATGTTGGGCAATAAAGAAACAACACGCAAACAGCGTAAGTGTAATAAAAACGGGCATGTTAAAGATGGATATATGGTGAAGTATTAAAAGATAGAATTAGAAATGAACATATTTTGATAAATGGTAGGAATAGTCCCAAGTAAATATGAAATGAGAGGAAATTGATTAAGGTGGTTTGGGCATGTATAACCGAGACCTTTAGATGCCCTAATTAGGAATTGTGATGTATTAACAATCCACGGTAATGATAGAGGTGGAGAAAGACCTAAAATAACATTGACAGAGATAATTAAGAAAGATATAACTATTTATAATTTAGACGTCAATCTCACCTTTGATAGAACGGAGTAGAGGAAGCAGATTCTTGTAGTCAATCCTATGTAGTTGGAAAAAAGTTTAGTTGAGTTGAGTTTTAATTCATGACATATGTTAATTAATTTTTTTATGTTCTTGGTTGGGAAAATAGGTTGTTGCAGTTGTTAAATCTTGCACTCCAAATGGGTTTGGTGATCTAATTGTTACTCTAAAGGTAATGTTTCTTTGAAGAAATTGGGTTTATATTGGTATGTGTTTTTTGTAACAAATTTTGGCTAAGATGTTGAGTTTCAGGATACCACAGGTACGAGTGGTGCTAGCATCCATCGCAACGTTGTTACAAAGAGTGATTTTGGGAAGGACATAACAGTTGGGTCTGTGTTGATTCTCCAGAAGGTATTGCATTTTTTAAAAAATTTCTTTTCTTGGCAATTAATAGTTGTTTTCGTTCGCAGCATAACACAGGTTGGAATTTCATGTCTTGTTCATCATTCATGATTTTTTGTAGTTTTATGTTTCTTGAATGGTTTAATGAATATCCGCTATAGCTTACTTCTGGTTAAGTCATCTACTCCATGAATTTACTGATAGAAGCATTTTTTATTTTTTTTTTGGTTTTTCAGGTTGTTGTATTCTCTCCTTCACGTTCAACGCGTAATCTCAATATCACGCTAAGAAATGTAGTCAAGGTGAATATTCCTTTGACAACTTGTTTGGCAGTTGTTTTAATTGATCATCTCCCATGTAAATTCGTTATTTTCGTTGGTTTTTAATCATCTTGACTCTGTTTATTAGAATAGTACAGTGGTAAACACATTGATCGTGCCAAACTCTACTGGTTATGTTGCTTACTGTTTGAATTAAGTCCATATTTTGCAAGTTTTACAATTCTAAAATTTCTATTAAGTCCATATTTTGAAGGTCAATCTCTAGATAGATTAATCATTCGAGCAAATAGAGAGTTAAAACTAGGATTTAATAGCCTTCTAGGCGTGTAACATTCTCTGATAGTTTCCCATTTTCCAGCTAGTTCTTCTGTTTAGTTGTAGATTGTGTAGTGTTGTACATACTGAAAACATAATAGGTTTAACTGTAAAATAATTTAGCCTTCATGTAGATGTAGGAAAGGTTGTTGTTGGAAAGTATATCAGTTTCGAATCATAAGAGGGAGCAATTATTCTCCCAAATGATGATGATTGAGAATCAAAGGCAATCAATAAGTCTTAAAAGTTCTTCTTACTTTAATGTGTCTTGTAGTGTAATCTGCTTCCTAACAAAACCAGATAAGTTTTGAAGTTTGAATACTTTTGCAACCTATGAGTTATATATATCATCAGCGTTTTCCTCGTCATATGCCTTACACCAATTACAGATAAAATCAAGCATTCTTTAGTCATTCTGCGTAATCAAGATAGTCTTCCCGATGGAAAAACCTTTTATTATGAGTATGGCCATGCACATAAATTGTAATCCTTCCAAAATTTCTCTTAATAACAACTAATATAGTATCTTTTTGTCATTAGGTTATTGCTAAAGACTGTGGACCCCCAACAAAACGTAATCTAGCATCTACAATCGCAAACATTCATTCTGGTACAGGTGGATAGATCATGGGCCTTTTTATTTTCAACTTGTTTTTGTTGGCATTACAGAATAGTTTAGAATCAAAGTTATCTAACTAGCCCTCTACCAATCGCATTTCATCAGAACTTAGGGAGACTAGACCGGAAATGGTTGAGAAGGCGGCAACCTCAGTGATTAGAGTTGCTGCAGAAGAAATCATGAATGAAGAAGTTACAAGGGAAGTGAAAGAGAAGGCGTTGGTAGATTATAGTGATCGACAATGTGAAGAAGTCAGAAATGGAGGAGAAATCTTCCATGACAACAGCAGTAACAACGGATACCAAAATGCTTCTTCTGTAGCAGCAAAATTGCGTTCAACTGAAGCTATGAAACAGCGGCAGCATCTCATTTCTAAAGCTACACTGCCCGAGTGGACAGATGAACAACTTGATGAACTTTTTGCTGGGAGTTTTGACGATGATAACTCTCTTTTCTGACATGTTTGTATAGTTCAAAAGATTATAGGAATAGAACAAGTACAAGGGAATGTGTTAGAAAGGCTTAATCACTGCAGCCATTCTTGGTTTGGTTATCTGATTGTATGTTTTTTTTTTTTTTGTTCTTCATATAGAGTTTGAATCAACACCTTGGTCACAAATTTGAAAGTTCTTACTCTTGTATCTGCAAAATACTGACATGTTGAATGCCATATAAATTGTGTTTCCACCTCTATGCATGGCAGCATTACAGTATGATGTGCCTTTTGAGCTATAATTTTATATAAGTTTAAGTATTTAGCTTTTTGAGCTATAATTTTATCATCTTTGAGTTAAGAATATAAGTTAATTTTGTAATATCATCAAATCAGACTTTTGATTTGGAGCTGAGTGCAAACTTTTAAGAGTCAATGCAAGTTCACGTGCTGATCACATGCAGTAAGTGACAAGCGTGTATATTCGTCACGTCCTCCAGTCAAAGTCAAAGTGACTCTTTGCCAAGTAGATCGCACGTGCGTTTTCTCTCCTCCAACCAAATCCTTATAAGGCACGTGCAAGGAGCTTCACCAAGATCTAGGTACAGAGCAGAGATTTATTTGGTGTGGTGCGTATTTTATGCTGTTTATTATAGTCACTGTACCAAAATAAATTTCTTAATAATTTTTAGAAATATAATTACTTAACTTATTAAAGTTTATATCAAATAATTCATATAATTTCTCTTGTATGAAAATATTATAAAAAGAACATGATGCTAATAATTAAACATGTAGAAAATAAAAATTACAGAATACAATATAACGAGAGCTTCTATCTCATTCTTAATATTCTGGCTTTAATTAAATATATTGTGAAATAAGAATAAAAAACAAAAAACAAAAACTAAGCTTAGTGACAGTAAATTAATTAATTTAATGGGCGGCTGACACATGTTGCTAGCAAGCCATCATCTTTATCAAGTTTCCACTACTATAATCCTTATTATTTTAGAACAAAAGAGATTATTAAGTTAAAACTATAGGATTTGAATCAATGGTTATATATCACTCTATTTAATTAAAATTATAAGTGCATGCATGAAGCAAGGCAAGTATATGCTATTTGTGAGCTGTGACAAAACCCACGTTTCAATTTCTCTTTACCACCTCGTACTATATATACATATTTTAAAAATTCTTATTTCAGAATCATATATAGCTTTGATGCAGTGATTAAAAAAAAAAACAGCTTATTAGATTATTTTTTTTATTAACGTTAAAGATACTGGTATCAACGTCATTTTCTGACTGTGGCACTCAAGCTCAATTGGATGTTGGGGATGTTACGTAATATACGCACATCTTTAAAATATCAAAGAGAGTTTGGTGCCAAAGTGGAGAAATAACATTGACACCTATCATACATAAAACATTTTTCTTTTTATTTTCTTGTCCCTAACTAGCTTCTTTTTCAATATAACCTCAGATTAGTGCTCTTAGTAATATTATAACATTGTATAATATTCAAAAAACCAAAATAAAATTAAGCACTACTTTTCTTTGCACATTAAAATTAAAATAATCATCACTACTTGCCTGGTTAATTGATGGCAATTAATTTGAAACACGTGAAGCTTTTTTCATGGAGAGGTATATATGGATGATCATGAAGCATATATATATATAATTAATGTTGTCCAATTATCTAGTTGCACCTCGTGATCAGGCTGCTTTGCTATTGATGATAAGTGTAAATTAGAAAATCAATTATCAGGTGGGTATGTGGGTGATGATCTGCTGATATCCACTTGGTGTATTAATGATATATTTTTATCTTATCTTATCCTAAGATAGTTGATGAAATAACCTTTAACTAATTCCCCATATATATATGATAAGTGGATCGTACCACCATATATGATCAACTTTTTTTCTAAATTAAACATAATAGTAAGTAAAATTTCTATTAATTGGAAGGGCGTCACAATCCAAACCGGTTCTAACTTTTTCTAGTGGGGGAGAATGGTGGAACTTTTTATGATCTCTCTAGCTAGTTAATTATAAACTAATTATATCTTAATTATTAATTAATGAAGGTTCTATTAATTAAACTTTGGTTTGTGGAATCATGCCTTTAATGTAAGCATTTTCTAATTATATTTTAAATTTCATTTTAGTAATTTATTAAGAAACATGAAAAGTATCATAATTTAATTAGAGAATATTCCCAAGATGTTTCATACTTCACTATGTATATATACTAATCATAGAGAGATCAATGGTGCAAATTAATTAATGGAAAATCAATAGAAGAAAAGCAAGAAATTAAAGAGAGAGAAGCCATGGCAACAGCAGCACTACTGCTGAGACAGAAAACAAAAAGAGATTTCTCTCAATTTCATCGCAAATGCAGTAATATTAATCGGTTGATGTTGATCACAGTCGATGTTTTTGGGAGCACTGGACCCATTAGATTCATTGTGAATGAAGATGAACTTGTTAACACTGTTATTTACACTGCTCTTAAATCTTATGCCCGCGAAAATCGCCTTCCTGTTCTTGGTTTTGATGCTACTAACTTCCTCCTCTATTGTGCCAATGCTGAATTCAAAGGTATGGATATATACTAATTCATTGCATGATTTGTGTTAATGAAATAATTCACTAATAATTAATTCTTTAGTTATTGATGCATGTCTATATATATGATCATTTGAATATCATGATTATCAGCTATGGGTCCAACGGAAGCAATTGGTTCATGTGAAGGAAGGAAGTTTGTACTATCTAAGAAGCAAAACGAGGAAGCGCCTGATGATCATCGTGATCAAAAGGAAGATTTATCATGTAGATTGAAAGCGAGGGATAATTGTAAGAAGATTATTTATCGAGGCGAGAAGAAGAAAGACTGGTTGGATGGATCGAAAATATGCGATAAGAGAACGATCAGGGCTTCTTGGGGGGCATGCATAAGCACATATATACGCCAAATTAAATAAGTATTTGATTGCTCATTTACCAAATTAAGGGCACTTAATTCTAATGGGAAGAACAGCTCAGACTGTTTCATAACTTCCAACATTATTATTTTTTAATACAAGCAAAACTTCTTTGTTTGGATATAATCATAACTAATCTCATTATTACTCACTGAAAAAAATAAATAAATAAATATCCCCGACCTTGTTGGGTGTACCAAATTTCAGTTTATCCATAACTCACGGTCTTTGCCATTTTTAAAATTTTCTTAATTTCTAACAATTTTAAAACTAATTTCTAATTAAACTTTTAAAAACATTCTAGTATAAATATGTTTTTTTTTCTTTTTTTAAAGTAATGACACAAGATCAGAGGATAAAGGCGAATAAAACGGCGAGGGACATAAGGGGTCTGAATGAGGACTATGCGAATCAATTATCATGGTCTCTCTCCTATTTTTATTAGAACAGAAAAATCTCTCCCTTATTTATAAGAAGAGAAAATCAAATTTCTGACTTTGAATGAAGAGGTCTGAATGCACACTGTTCGAACTAATGAACAGAAGATCTAAAGTCAGAATTAGGAGCGTTGAAATTAAAGTGGCAATGAGCAGGCCACATGATTCCTTTCGAACTAATTTATTTTCTTGTAATTTTTGGAAATTGTTGCCATTAAATTGGGGTACTCTTTCTTTACGTTTTCTCACTTCTTCTTTTTTTCTTTTTCTTTTTTTCCTTTGTAGTTTTAAATAAAATATATGATTCTTACTGTGTGGCAGAAAATTTTGTAATTCAATTAGTCAAATATGGTAGCAGAGTTTATTCAAAGAAAGTGATTGAAAGAAAACTATTTTCTTTAAAATCTTGGTTTACTATAAACATTTTTTTAGTTTTTTTTTTGGTTCAATATTGTCTTAAATATAATTGTTAATGAATTAATGATTTTCAAATATTTGAGCAAATGTAATTGTTAATGAAATGATATAATATTGTTCATTTTTTAATTAGTGTTCTTTCAAATGTGTGTATGAAAGAGAACGCAATCAATCTAAAGTTGGATAGCCTCGTTGGCTGCAAAATAATGTATAGAATATGGTTTAGGAAAGAGATATTGGTTTTGAGTTTGAGTGTGTACTTACGTCTATGTGTCTACTATGAAAAAGAACTGTCTAATATTGCGTACTATTTCCAACTCCGAAATAGTTTCACCTCGCAAAGAGAATGCAATCAAACACAAAATGATATATATATATATATATATATATATATATATATATATATATATGAAAACTAGTCCTTTAATGTTATTTTAAATAGAACATTACAAATTTAGTCTAAATGCATGCAACAGGGGATATATATACAGCATGGAGTTTTTATTATTAGTCCACGTCATGTTTGTACTTATTTAGACAAATATTCAAAGTTGTAGACGCTAAAATATAGCATCAAATCACATGATTCTTTGTCATTTAAAAATTCAATCATTATATTTAATTTTGACCAAACATATAATCCAAGTAAGATTTATTGATACATAGTTTCTTGAGATTTCTTGAAATTTTTTTTTTTTTTTTTTTCCTTTGAGATAAATGTTTTTCGTAATAAGAATATGATGTCTATAATTTAAATGATTTTATTCTTCAAATAGTTCATACTATTGGTATAGTATGACCTAATTCAGGCTCCAATATCCCAAGTTATCAAAAAAAAAAAAAAAAAAGACCTAATCAAAATATTCTTTAATCGTTTATTACATTCCATAATGTTAAATTGTCATTAGATAAGATATAAGATATTACTTGATATCCAATGTGTATGTTAGAATTTTTTTTCACATATCGATGAATATTAGACTCTTTTAAGTATTTAAAACTTTATTTGATAAGAGCATAATAATATAATAATATAATAATTAAGTTTGAAACATTGTTTTATTATAAAGCAAGCAAAGAAGCTTTTTTTTTTCTCTTAAATTATAAAATAATAATAATTTCACTTGGAACATCTTATGGAATATACTCATTTAAGTCCAACAAGTTATAGAAAATTCCTAGAGGTACATTCAAGGACACCCACCCACCCATGTGTTGAAGAACCCTTTCGATAAATCAAATAATTCTCTACCACAAGCTTAATTTGACCAAATCATTGAAAAAGTATTATATGAGTTCTATCATATCAATATGCAACGTGTACTCGGTTCTATTTAAGGATAAGTCGACATTTCTATCCATATATTTTAAATATACATCTATCATTATTATTATCATAAATTATTAAAACACCACTCTTCTTAAGTAGAGCATTTAAAGGTCTATATTCAAAACCAGCTTAATCATTTTTCAATTATTTTATTTGCAATTAAAGCTATCCTTATCATTTTTTGAATAAATTCATTTCTACTACTTTATATTTCAATACTTTGTCACATATATATAAATTTATAATATATATTTTTTAATTATTAATTTTTTGACATTCGAAACGTGTCATCATTTTTTTTAAACGAAACTAATTTTTATAGACTTTGGCATTGTAAAAACGTTTATGCTGACTATTTCAACAAAAATAAATAAATAAAGACATCCTGGTTCAGTGGCTACTCGGATTGTAAAATCAACCTATGAAGTTTGAGGTTCGAATCCAGATAGGCCCTATACTATTCATGATGAATAGTTTTGACAAATGATCCCGGGTACGAGACGTCATTGTGTGACGGGCTATACCAGAATGAAATAATATTATGTGATGCTATGGCTGGAGTATGTTCGAGTAAGAGGTACTCATCACATTCGTAGGGTGTGACAAAAATGTCTTATGTATATATAAAATATTTTTGTTACACTCGCAGATGTAATGAGTACCTCATCAAGCGTACTCTAGTTACTAAAATTATATAATATTATCTCATTCCAGTACAAAATTTATTCAACAGTATCTAATACCCTAAGATTATTTATCTACTATTCATAAATAATGCAGGGCCTCCCTAAATTTGAACCTCAAATCTCATATAGTTAATTTCACTTGGCCAGAATACTCTTTTATTCCTATTATTCCATTTGGATGTTAAATTGCTATATAAAGGGAGAGAGTCGCTTTCTTGAGAGCCCAAAACCACGCACGCACTCGTGTGCTTCCAAGTGCGAAGAAAATAAAAATAAAAATAAAATAAGAAAAAGCTCGAGAGAGAGAGAGAGGAGAGAGAGAGAGAGAGACGACGAAGGAAAGTTTCTTCAAAACGAACCCTAACACACTTTTCCCTCGTTCTTTCTCTCTCGATTATTACTCACAAACCCTTAAAAAAGAAAGAAAAATTAAATTTTCTACTTTGAAACAAAATCTGATTCTTCCGATCATCGCCGTTGTGAATGGTGCAAATCCAATCCCGTTTCATGCTCTTCTCATCGTCTTCTAGGGCAGCCGCGCCATTTTCATCCGCGCTGTTCCTTCCTCCTTCTTCCTCTTCTTCTTCTTCTTTCGCTTCTTGCAATCAAGGCTGGTATTACCGCTGCCTCGGACTCGATCCTTGAATTCCAAATCCAATTCAAATCGAATCGCGCTTGTTCTGAACTTTGATTTATTTTGTTTCTAGAAAAAAAAAAAAAAAGGAAAATTTTTTATTATAAAAAAAGGAGAGGAAGAGAAGAGTTTTTGAAAATGTTTCTGCAGAAATCGAAGAAGCACTCGTCGTCGCAACAAGCGAAAGGAAATCGGCTTTTGATCAATGTGACGGTTTTGGGAAGTGCTGGTCCGATTCGATTCTTCGTGAATGAGGAGGAGCTTGTTGCTGCGATTATTGATACCGCGCTTAGATCTTATGCTCGCGAACGGCGGCTTCCTGTTCTTGGATCTGATTTCAACAATTTCTTCCTTTATTGCGCCAATGCCGGTACCGAAGGTACGATAGCAACGATTTTTTTGAGAAAAAAATGGTTTTTTTTGAGAAAAAAATGGTTTTTTTTTTTTTTGAAATTTTTGGATATTTAGCTCACAATTCATTAAATACATTGGATGCTTTTGAATCATGCGTTAAGACATAATTTTGAAGAAATATAAGACACATTATGAGGCTACAACGGAAGATTTTTTTGTCATAGTTGATCTTACAAAGTTTTACCGTGGCTGTCAGCTAACATACATTACAATTTTTCAGCACACAAACCCATTAAATACATTGGTTGTCCTTGAATCACGCAATAAGACATAATTTAAATGAAATATACCATACGTTACAAGGCTACAACTCAAGATTCATGTAAAAGTTGATCTAACAAAGCTTTACTTTGGTTGTCTTATGAGGCTGTGTGCTCAAAATGAATGCTGAAATCATGTATATTTATCATTTGGTTATTGTTTTTTATAAAAATAAATAAATAAAAATTGGGGAGTGGATTGATGAGGTTTTGAATACGATTGCAGCTTTGAATCCATGGGAAGCGATTGGATCGCGGAGGGGGAGGAATTTCGTGTTGTGCAAGAAGCAACGAGAGGTGGATGAGATGACGACGGGCGTGATTATAGGTAGGAAGGGGGGTGGAAGCTGGAAGGCGTGGTTCAACAAGTCGCTTAGCTTCAAGATCTCATCTCATTGATCTCTCTGTTTATGATGTGATGTCTGTGTGAGAAGAAGAAGAAGAAGAAGAAGGTCAGTCATCATAATTTGCTGCCTGTGTCTTTGTTTAATCCATTTAGAGTAATGGATGATCAGTGTTTGGAGCACGAGATAGT
This sequence comes from Paratinospora sagittata, assembly GCA_035771175.1. Classification (NCBI taxonomy): domain Eukaryota; kingdom Viridiplantae; phylum Streptophyta; class Magnoliopsida; order Ranunculales; family Menispermaceae; genus Paratinospora; species Paratinospora sagittata. Next base: position 1,704,154 of record CM069592.1, on the reverse strand, counting down.
TGTGCTTTTTTTCTTCTTGCTTTTATGTTTTACTTTTTGTGTGTGTCTGAATTTGCATTCTGGATGAGAGAATGCTGTTGTGGAAATAAAATTAAGGGCTAGACAGTTAATCTGCAACTGCTTTGAGAAATTGAAATAAAATTAGAGCTCATATGTGTTTTTGTCATATGGTTTGGTGGATTTCAACATCTGAACTGCAATGTAAACAGGAAAATTTGCAGGGACTTTAATGCAAAAAAATGTATTCCTGGGAAGGATTGTATTGTGAAGGCAAAAACTATGATGGTTGAACTAGTGGAAAACTCTGTGTAGCAATACATAGAATTAATAACTTTGAAAAAGTTGGGAAAGGTTCCTTGAAAATGTGAGTCATATAATGTTCTGGCTCCTATGATCTGACCCCCTCTGTTGAATCCAACAAAAGTTATGTAATGTAGAACATATTGAGCATTGGTAAATGAATTTTGTGGAGGGTAAATAATTGCAAAAAATAGTACTTGGTTGAATTGAAATTAAAATTTGATCAAGCTGTTTTTTATAATTTTTTTTTTTTATCAATAAAGAGATGGTTTATTGAGAATGAGAAATAATGAAAAACCTAAAAACAAAGAGAAAAGAGAAGGGGGATAGTAAGTGTTCCTCATTGAGGCAATAAGAAAAGATATAATTTCCTGTAAAAAGGTAAAGAGAGGGATTTGGGTTTTGGATACAGTGTCCTCCCTAAATAGTTGGAATAAGTCTTTTCTAGATTGTCATATTGTGCTAATGTGATATCCTGTGAAAAACTGTAGCATTTAAGATATTGTAAAAGGGTATTTTTAAAAGGGAAGTAAATGTCAGCATCTTGAAGTATGCTATGTTTTTATATGAATCAATTGATATAAAAGGTTAAAAAGCAATACTTGGAAGTTGGAAACAGTGCTACTGCAAATTCTTGAAAGGATAATACGATCTTTTGAAGGTGAAACAGGTGTTGGTACATAAGAATGCAATATATTATGTTGATATGAAGAATCAACACCCAGAACTAGTGATAAATGGAGATTCTTGGAATTAAGAATGAAATTTCTGCTTGCTCCTTGGCCAATTTGTAGAGTTACGAAATCATTAGCAATTTCAGGGAGAGAAGAGTTTGAAATATCTATTAAAATTAGGACTATGGAAAGGGAGAACCATCCTAGCAATGTTGTGGTGGTAACTAGGACCAACTTTAACCCTAGAAATCCTAAGCTCAAATCCCACTACCCACACCTGGGAGAAGGTTTGATGCTAAGCATGGGACTTGGATGGCCACTAGGGATGCTCCTGCTTGAGCAATCAGGGGCCAAAGGGATTAATCGGGCAAAATGCCAAATACTTTTAGTTCTCAAAAAATGAAAAAAAAAAAAAAAAAAAAGGACTAAGGAAAGAGAGGAGAAAACAGGTCGAAGTTCCCAAATTGAATAATGTGGTCTGAATTTGTGCGATATCATTCTTTGGAATTATCTTGGAGAAATCTCATAATGAATAATCAGAGATGCAGAGAAAGTGACCTGGGGGATTTCCTAGCAAAAAAACTGTGCTTGGGGAGGAATATCTTAAATATTAATGAAAGAAACTTATATACTTGTTATACTCAATTCAAAGATGAACGTGCATCAAGATCATGGTTCTGAACCACCAAAAATGTGTAAACCTCAGTTTCGGTTAGATAGGATTGTGTCTAGATTCTAGTAATTGCTGTTATATTATCATTCTGTTTCTTGGCTGACCTAAAATCCAGCTGGGTCATTTATTTTTTGTTGAAGGGCCTCATTTTATGGCCTTGCACATGTGTTTGTTGGAGTATCTTTGTTTTCTTTCTGCTATCATCCAATGTGAGTTATATTTGCTACTGACTTAAAGATTATCCTCTCTCTCTTATCGTATCTTTGTATAGTCTATGACAGTTTCGTAGTGCTTTCATACTAATTTAAGTAAACAAAGTGATTGTTTAATTGTCTCTGAAAATATTCTTCAGAATTATATTTTTCTTGGTCATTATGAATTACATCTACTTGCTTTTACCACCTCCATCACAATTCTGAAAGGTGGAATCAAGAAACTTAGTTCGTTCCACAGGTATCATTTACAACTTCTTAAGATAGCCACAAATCAAATTTAGCGGTCTTGTCTTTACCGATTTGATCTTTTCTTATGGTCTTTTCTTTCTCCATTCAGCATCTTATTCTTTTCCATAATCTGCATATTTTAGATAGTTGTAAAAAGTTCTATTATTGCATAGATGAGAATGTGACCACTCAATATTAACTTTTGGGTGGTGGTATTGATTCTGTTTATATCTAAACGGCATGGACCATCAAATATGTAACTAATTGCCATTGCACCATCACTTAGTACCATGTTCTATTCATATTGTCAATAGAAAGCATCATCCAAAATTTGTTTTTTCAGACAGAAAAAAAAAAAAAATCTTATTCTGCTATCAGGCAGGCTTACTGTAAGATTGGACCCATCAACATCATCTTCTTCTTGTATCGGCACATCTGTCATTCGCTTCTTTTTCATCCCGTGACTAGCGAAGCATGCTTTAGGGTTTGATGTTCATACAAATTCTCCAGGAATTTATGCGAGCATGACCAATTTATTTGAGATAAAAGCTTCTCTTTTCTGTTGGTTTTTGGAGTTTGATTACTTGTTTTTCTTTTGGAATAATTCATTCTAATTGTCACCTTAAGAGTGAATTATTCTGCATGAAAATAAAAAGGGTATGTGGATAGGTCAAGGAGGTGTATGGTGTGGTTTACACGGCATGTGCGCTGTACCTTGAGATCACATGATGGTGATATCACCTTCATCATCGTGTTCTTCCATCCATAAATCCCGGTACCTTCTTGTACAGAATCTTCTCAGTTCTGCCAAAGCAAACCTGTCTTTGCAGTCACACACGTGATTCTAAAGCAGAGCCCTTCCCAGGACATAGTCAAAAGATATTTGGGATTCTCTTTTCAAGATTTTTTTTTTTTTTAGAAGTTCTAGGTTCTCTGTTTTTTTCCTTTTCGATGATGATTAAGGCCTAGTTTGGCAGCACGATTTCAACACCATGGTGTCAAGAAATTGCTTAACTCGACCAGCTGTTGCTATTCCAAACAAGGCCTAAAACAAAAGCAATGGTGTTTACTACAATGTAGTACTTAGGCAAAAATTTTGCCAATTTAATAGATTGACTCCCATCATACAACAGTGTGTTATTTGAGGCAATTAATAGCAAGAAATCACCAAATATATTTTCATGCAAGAAAAATCAAGTACGAATAGCATTGGTGTATAAAAAATATATACATGTTAGAATCTAAAATCTAGATTGTATTGTATTGTATTATGATAGTTTTTATGTTTTCAGGAATGTGTTTGTTATTAATCTTTAAGGTTTTAAAGGAAAAAACAAAAATGAAAAGGGTTTGTGAGATGCTTACATGGGAATATAGTATGAAATGAAATAGATTGCAGGTTTGGAGTATGAAATATATATAATATCTAACAAGAAATCCAGCCTACTCCCTTCTTTTTATTGAAATTCTTATATCTATCAAAATGGCTGTTGGGCTTTTTTTCTAGTTGTTTTTTTTTTTTTTTAAATCATTAGTTGGTTGGGCTTTTCTTCATGTTAAACTGACATCTTGTAATCAAAACAAAGATATCATCTGATAATTCCAGTTGATGATGGCTAGACTATTGATTCAATTGGACATCTAATTTGTATTAATTGGCATAAAAGAGGGTTCACCAAACTGTTATGCACTGATTTAATAGTATAATATGCTCACTTTGTATTCTACCTTCCACTTAAAGACAGTTTCATCTTGGAGTAATCTCTGCCATATATCATTATTAGAACTACACAATGAATGTGTTGACTGTACCAATATATATATATATATACTGATGCTTACTCAATTCATGAGGAATGTACTATTCCTTTTTTATTCTAGAATTCCTTTTGCCAAAAAAAAAAAACTAGATCTCATGTTTATAGACAGTTTAGCACAAAAGTACCAACTCAATGTCATTTCAAGAGAAAATTTCCTTTATGCAACAAAAAAAAAGAAGTCAATTATTAAACTTTTGATAACTTTTTACAAGTTTTAAGTCACTAATACTACTTTACATACTTTAAGAAGGTTGAGTACTCAAACAATTATTATTATTATTATTATTATTATTATTATTATTATTATTATTACTCCTCAAAAGAAGAGAGTGGGAAAACCCAAAAAAAGATATATACTGTATTCACATACATATGTTGCTTGTAAAAAACATGATCAATCAGTCCTTTAAGATGTTTTGAAGTACGAGGTCTGTCCATAAAGCCCATGTTTTTAATGATTCAAAATATATATTTTTAATATTTTGGTGTGATATAACAATGTTTGAGCTGAGAATATTTGCATGTCATGATAATAAATAATCAGTCCCAAGCCTTAATAAAAAAGAAGGGTTGTCTTAGATAAATGGCAGTTAGCATATAATTTTGTCAGATTGACTATAATATAAATTTAGTCAACCGAATGTAGTTCAAAAAAGGCTTTTTCGAGTTGAATTAATCTCCAAATGCTTCAAACAAATTGAGACAATGAATATTATTTGTTTGGGGGTGATTTTTAACTACCATTAAGAGATTCAAAACAAAGCAAAGAGCATCATTTGTTTGAATAAAGAAATGTATTTTTTTAAAATAATAATAATAAAAAAAAAGATTTGGGAACTGAAAAATATGTCAATCACAACACTTCTCATTATCAGTGCCCAAACCCCTTCACCTTCACCTTCACCTTCACAACATTAGAACTTTCCCACCAATCTTTGAGTTTGACTTGGCTTTCTATTACTGAGAAATATATTATGAAATTGGTATTGTAGATATATGAGATTTTTACCTTTACTTAATGTAATGAGATCTCCAATATTTTATTTTTTTATTTTTCATTATTTATATATAAAATGGAGTGGCATGTGTGGCTAAATTAAAATTGTGTGAAGAGAGCCTAATGCTCTGCTCCCCTTCATTTATTTATTAGGAGAATGCATGTGTGCAATGCCATATAATAATATTAGTACTATTAGAATTGAAAAATAAATCAATAAAGGATGTCAGCAGTGTAATAATGTTGCAGATAAATAAAACTAATCATCACATTTATCTTCAACTAAAACCCTACACCAAAACATTATTAATACAAGGCCATATGAATCCCTTACACATATATTCCCTTCTTATCATATTATCATTTAAAATTTTTGTTTCATTGAATTACTTTAGAAATGAGACTAATTCAAAAGACCCTTTGGGTCAAAAACTCTAATAAATATTGTAATATATTATAATGACTAGAAGAAAGGTTGTTTCTAACAAAGTAATGAAAAAACATAATGTGATTTAAATTAATGACTGGATAATATTTGAATTGATAGAAGATGGGTTTGGGAAATGTGCACAAGACCTTGGCTGCAAGGCACCTACCCTACCCTACCCTACCCTCACTGCCCTTTTATCATGCAAGTACAATTCTCTAAACTGCTAGTTTTTTTTGAAAAAAGTATGCTTCTCTCTTCTTTAAGATCCCACTTCACTTTTTAACGTTAATAAAGTCAAAAAAAGTTTATTCTTTAAACCCTAGATCATGAAACTCTTTTTTCTTTAAATATACATACATATACATCACATTTTTCTTCCAATTGAAGGATACTAGTTCAAACCTTGAACTAATTATACAAATATGCTAATATTAGAAACCATTTTTCCTTAAAAATATAGATATTTCTTCTTCCATTGCAATTTGACTTCCCACTAAACCATATTTCTTCTTTCTTTATATAGTAGAAATTAATCATGATTAGTAACCAAGAAAAAGATCTCTACCCTCTTATTAAAAATATATATATAAAATAAAATACACATTGACATTGAAGTGAAGTAGACCACCCCACCCTTCATCTGAGAAGCAAAGAAAATTAAGTACAAAAAAAAAAAAAAAGTGAAATAAAAAGGGTAGACACATTTTGAAGTGGTGGGTCTCACCCACTCATTCCCAATCCCAAGCTCTCCAACTCCTGTTGGGTCGGCGGCGTCCGGTCCGACAAACCGGCCGGTCGGTCGGACCGGCAGGTCTAAGAACTGAGTTAAACCCAACGAGTTTTCAACTCACCCTGAGTCAGACACGTCACTGGCAGGGCGCCACGCGGACGTAGTAATCAAAGGACGCGTGTGCCAACCCAACATCAAACACCCTCCGTTCTCCTCCACCCTATACCCATCAACCCCACCAAACAGCGACAACAACATACTTGCTTGCTTAAACGCGTTCGATCCTAGATGAACCGGCGCGAACCCGGACGAATCCATACGAATCCGCCACTGCGCCAGCGATTCGTGCCGCTCCACCCGATCCACCCCCTCACAAGCCACCACGTTGCATATTTGCCGCCCCAAATAGGCCTCCGACATCACCTGATCCTCACCGCCACTCATGACCGGAACCGCGGATCCTTCTAACGAATCGAAGAGAGTCGAGTAATAATGGAGCGCCTCGTTGAACCGCTCCAGAAATACCGAACCGTTGTGGTTCGCTTCTTGCTCCACCACCGTCACGATCCGCGGCTTCATCGCAATGATAGACTTCAAGACCTTGTCGATAGCGCCTGGTCGACTCAGTAACCTGTGCAACTCGAACACCGAGTTAACCGCCACCGCTTCGACTTCGCTCGGTCTGATATCGAGAATAGCCGCGTCGAGATCGGCCAAGCTGTTCGCGACGAAGCCTCGGTATTCAAATTCGATGTGAATCGTTTCGGCAAGCTGAGCGAGTTTTAATCCTACTTGCTTCAACGCGTCAGTGTTGTCCGGCTGCGGCGGTCCGATTCCGGTGAGTCGAAACGCCGGGGGACCTCCCGGACGTAGCGCAAGAGCCTGCATCAGCGCCGGCCACTGCATACCTTGTTTCATGCTAAAATCGATGACGTGAACGCGGTCTTTGCCTTCGAATGCTTCGAGAATCGCTTGGCTCGCAGTGAAGTGTGCGAATTTTAGGTACGGACAGGACTCGTAGAAGTGCATCTCGAGGATGTCGGAGAACGACGAATCGAGATAGTCCTGTGGATACAATCGGTAAATTCGACGAGCTAGGGCTTCGGCGAAGTACGTCGCCACTTTTTTCATAGCGCCGGCTTGAGAAACCGCGAGTAATCCGATTTGCTTAACGAGAGCTTCAGCGAGCTTCAGATTTCCGTTCTGGACGGCCTCCGCGCACGCGATTAAGGTGTGTACGAGCCGGATTCCGTTCTCCTGCGAATCGACGAGTAGAACCGACCGAGTAGACTCCGCCGGAACCCTAACCAATGAAGAACACGAAGAAGAAGAAGAAGGAACCGATGATGGAGGAGATTCGTAAGTCGGTTTCATCCGCTTGTTTTCGCGTTTCGGACCGCAAATTGCTCCGCCGGGGATCGCTCGGAGATCGTAATCTGAGCTCGGATTTTCATCGAAGATTCCAGAAGAAGAGGAATTGTTGTTGGAGATGTCAACATTAATGACGGAAGATTGAGCTGATGAACCAAAAACCGGATCATCGGCGCCGTCGAAACATCGCTGCGGCGGCGGATGAACTGGACTTAAGTCGGCGTCGTCGACGAAATTTAGCTGTGGATTGTTGACTTCCGTCAACATTGATTGAAGCCAGGAAGCGAGATCGGACGGATTGTAATGAACAGTATCAGATGAAGTAAGATGAGTTAGTAACTCGTCTTCTTGAGCACTTCCCATCATCATCTCTAACTGCTCTAGTTTCTGCGCTACTTTAGCCATGTCGGAGTTCCTCACTTTGTAACCTAAAACCTCCAGAAGTTCATCAACTCCGGCGTCTTGCTGCGGCGCTGCAACCGCCGGTGGTATCTCCTCTTCCTGCCACATCTTCGCCTTACCTGATACACCACCAGTGCCGGCACCGGCTCCGGTGCCAGCACTGGTTTCTTCATATTCTCTCTTCATAATTTTCTCTTTTTTTTTTTTTTTTTTTGTTTGCTGGGTCTTGATGCTGTTGTGGTTGAATGAAAGTTAGGGAAGATGGAGATGATGATGATAGGTGAAGAAGAATCTGAACATGTCGAGCTGGCTCTCTCTGTCCCTCTAGAGATGAGAGATATAATATAAGAACTGACGAAGAAGAAGAAGAAGAAGAAGAAGCGCTCGTGACGGGCGCGATGTCCGAAGAAGCGAAGAACAACTACGGAGAAGGATCAAAAAACGCTAGTTATTGTTGTTGTTGTTGTTTCACATGATTTCCCGGGAAGAGCTTAAAGGATCAAAGAGCCGTAAATCCACCGCAACCTTGTTCTATATAATATGGGGTATGTGAAGTGAAGTTCCTCAATTTTTTATTATTATTGTTTTTTTATAAAAAAAATAGTGGAAGGGTTTTTAATTTTTATTCAGATACCTCCCTTACCAAATCATCATTTATATTAACTATGCGTCCCATATTTTCTTGAGATTTGTAGCCACCTCCTTATGTTAGCAACATTCTCTTCTAATAAATAATATTTTTAAATAATATTTGTATGTGATATAAGATTTTAGACAATCAAATAATGTATCAAGGGCGACTGCCTATGACTTTTGTATCATATTAGTTATCAGATTCACGAGGTTTTATTTAGGATGATTAAAGGTTTTATTTAAGATAATTAAAGGTACTCAGATATACAGAACAAATAGATCAAGTTTGAGGTCTGAGTTTCTTTATCTTTTTTTTATTTTTTTTAATATTAATTCTTAATATCATTAAACATATTGATGTGTAAGATTTCTCGCAGCCCTAGATTAGTTCAATAAAGCATATTGATATCTAATATTTTTATTTCAAAACCAAAATAAAAAGACAAAGAAGCCATGTTTATTTTAAAATGACAAAAACCAAACTGAAATTGATGAAATGAGAAGGGAGGCTAAATAAAATTTCATATATTTTATATGGAGTTTGGAGTAAGAAATGCAAAAATATATTAATTAAAAAAGTATAATAATAGTTTGTGTATTTGTATGGGACACTCAGGTACAAGAGGTGCATGGGTACAAAATGCGCTCCTGGCTTCCGAGACCACCACGTGTGAGGTAAAATCCATACAGCCTGGAGTCTGGGGCAAGGACACTTACTCTGCAACTTTTGCTGCGGTGAATAAGAGGAAACCAAACCCCCCTCCCCAAAACAAAAAAAAAAGCGAAAAAAAAAAAAGAGGACAGAAGAGAGGAGAGAGAAAGAGGGACACTTTGTGTGGGGGTTACCCTACAATCTGGAAACTCCCCCCACCCCCAAACTAACGACTCTCCGCCGTTAACGTCAAAGCCTCTAAGTTAAGGGCGTGCGGAAAAAGCTAACGGCGTAAGAGGGGGTGGCTTTCATATTAATGCCGTCCCCATCTGGATGTGACGTGGGCACGACAGCCTCAACAATGAGCACAGGAGGCGACGCCACACTGACACTTCGTAATCCTGGTCCACCCACCATGTGATTCTGACACGTGTCTTTATTCAACGGCCACAGCGGTCCCCCACTCCTCCACACACATGACACCACGCACCACACCCGTTCTCTTTCTTTCTTTTTCTTTTTTTTTTCTTTTTAATATTCCCAAAAATTACTTAATTAAAATATTACTTACAGTGGGAATACATATACTAAATGGTATTTTTGGGAGGAAGGAAATTTATTTTTTATTTTTCAATTCAAGTTTTATTTTCTTATTTTTTATCATTTTTCGTAAATGTGGTATGGTAAAAATAAATAAAAAGTAAATTTAAATTGATACTCTTAATGTAATGTTATGAGTAAATTATTTAATAATATTCGTAATAAGTGATTGACAGTTATATTTTATAATTTATAATTATTTTATTTTAATTTTAAAAATATATAAAATAGGGGTGAGGAGGACCGTGCAATTTGGTGGACCACTAATACTAACACTAACAGCAGTTGCATGCATAGGACACTTTTGGCCAACTCATGTTTTTTGAAGTGGTGGGTCCCATTTTGGAAGGTTAAAAACCTCTCTTGACTCCTATTTTTGGATTGAAAATGAAACTTTTAGCATCAAAATTCCAACTCCCACCCAAAAGTCATTTAAACCTCTTCACATTTTAAGGTTAATATTCTTATAGTAGTTTCACATGCTATAGTAATATAAGAATCAAATAAATAGTTCATCAGAAGTGCTGGCAAGGAGTAAAATACTGAATATACATATATATAAATTAGATAGGAAAAGAATATCCTCGTGTACATGCTAATTAGATGCCATCTTAACAAAAGAGACAGAGAGAGCTACCTATAATTAAATTTTTAATAATAATAATAATAACAACAACAACGAAAGAGAAAGAGTTCGAGATCATTCTACTACATCTCTTCTTCTTCTGTTTTTTTCTTTACTATAAAATTTGAATCCCTAATAATGCGCGAATTGGATGAGTATGTTCACCTAGGAATCTTCTCATTTGTATATAACAATAATCATATAAAAATAATCACAAGAATCAATCACCAATCTCGATCAAAACTCATATTTTAATCCAAGATTAGCTCTTGAAAGTACTAATTAATTATATAGAGATACTTTCATTAACGATTTATTTAACATTCATGCCGGCAACCAACGATAAAAACCTAAGTACATACCATCAAAAATTTTAAATAATAATAATAATAATAATAATTCCAATCTAAACCTTCCTTGCCCTCAATATTTAAATAAAACTTAGCTTTCCAAACATAAACTATCAATCAGATAAAACACAATTTTCCTTTTGCCACCAGGGAAGTGACGTATTAATTATTATTATATACATGATGATAATTAATTAATTAATATTTTTTTAAAATTTGTGATGAAGTTGGTACAATTGATGCATGGGAAAGAAGAAACTTGGACTGAGTGCCGTGTCATGACACCACGTGGCGGTTTCAGTGGGCCGTAATACTATTGGGAAAATGTCTCCACGTGGCGGATAAGCAGAGCGGGAGCAGAGAGAAGCCGTCCCTGATTTTAGGGGCTTAGATTCGGCAAGGAGCCACGTGATCATCTTCTTGGGAAAGGTCGCCACTATTTCTTTACTGTTTTTAGAGAGAGAGAGTGTGAGAGATTCTCCTACTTTTCTTCACTTTCACTTCTCCAGTAATAATGCGTGTAACTGTAAAAACTTTCTTCAAGTAAAATAGCTGACGCGTGTACCAAAAGATAACAAAATAAATTAATATAAATGGCAGACTATTATCCATTTATTCAAAAAGGGTGTAACGGAATTGGATTGGATCATGTCTGAGTGAAAACTTAATTCAATTTAAATAAGTTTAAATTAAAAAAAATAAAATTCAACATGATTCAAACTAATTCATTGACCCAATTTAACTTAATCTAAATTAATTCAAACTGGATTAGATTGAACCAATTAATATATTTTTTTATGAAAATAACTTAAACTTTAAATAAAAAAAATTATAAAAAAAAATGTTACTTCTCAAGCCATGTACCATTAGACCAACTCCTCGTTAGCATTGGTTATGGATCTTAATTGGTTGGAAGTTAATGCTATATTTCAATAAAATTCAACCTTATCAAATAATTAATATTTATGATAAAGTTGTTTAGAGTGAGTTATAACTCAATGATGGTTTCTTAGATTTAAAATCACATCATTTAAATATCCTATATCTATAATATGTTTTATATATGTGTCTATATGGTATTATTAATATAGTTATTTATAAATGGACTCTCACCCTTTTAGTCAATTAACCAAATTTACGTTTTAATGACTAGCATGCATTATATATTGACTTCTAAAAAAAACAAAAAACCCTATATAACGTTTAATTCATCAGCTTGTTCTAACTTTGCCCATGTAGCAAAGGAATAATGCCTCCACAGGTTGTCTAAGGTATTTTTTTAACCCTTCTACCACAAGATTTGGCACATGGCAACATGTTTGAAAATGCATGAAGCATTAGTTCTCTAATCCCTATGTAGATAATATTATATTAATAATTGGGGCCTTCAGCCTTTTGATTCCCTCCTTATTAATTTCAAGTTTCTTTCAATATCTATTAATTAATGTTAAAGTACTATTGAGTTAAGGGTTAGACCCTAATATGTATTATTGTTGTTGTGTCTGTCATGATATTTTTATTATATTTTCTTAAGATATATTTTATTTTTTATTATTATTTCTCTAACAATTTGTAGTTTTAAAATTTATAATTAAGAAATTAAGTTAATTGCTCTATTCTTTAATGTGAGTGGTGGAGATGGTTTTTATTTTAAATTCTTTAAACTTCAGATATATGTATGTCATATAAGCTAAAATTAATGTTTAGAGGAAAAAAAAGTGTATAAATGAAGATGTTTACAAAACTTTAATTACATCACATATTTTTTTTTTAAGGGTAATGCTACAATAACATATTTTTTTGACACATTTTTTATATTATAAGTAGAAGTGATTGAATTATCTTGAATCACGCGGCAATATTTTGTATCACGCGTTAATTGTGATATACGAAGTATTATCGCGTGATTTGAGGTAATCTAATCATTCTCACTTACAATATTAAAAATATGTGTAACTAATTATGTTTCTTTTTTAATTATAAGCATATAAATATAGTGCAAACTTTATAATTATCTAAAATAAACAAAATGATAGTACAAGAAACCATATTGTTTCACAACCCAATCACAAGGGAACATAGATCTAAACAATATCAAAAGTTTTAATAATAAAAGGACAAACGAAAATAGAGTTTAATTAAGCTCTAAAAGTTTTTTTGTATCGTTTTATATTCTAATAACTTTGTTCTAAAAAAAATCAAAATTACTTTTTTTTATGTCAAATAAAAAAATCACTTAATATATGAAAATAGAAAAAAAAATGCAACAAAATGAAAATCAGGGGTATTTTGGGAATGTGAGAGATAAGGAGAAATGTTAATACGGAGTTGATGCGATTGGTTAAGAGGTAGCTCTAAAATCTGTTAAAAATTTTAGGTTTAACTTTTGTCACTATCTCGCCTTAAGAGACGAGATTACTGAATTAAAAATCTTTTTTTTATAAATACGGTCTAATATTAAAGTCAGTTATATAATTAATAATTAATATTGTGTATATTTAAAAAACAAATAATAATAATAGTAATAAAAAGAAACAGTAGAAGAAGAGATAAATGGTGTGCTGTGAGGTGGAAATGACAATGGTGTCAAATCAAATGTCTTAATAAAAGTAATATCGGAGGGTACTATTATTATTATTATTTTTTATGATGATGACGATGATGAAAGAGTTGAAATGTTGAAGACCATGGTCAGTCCTTCCATATGACACCATACCCACCATGCTCACCACTTACCTCAACCCCGTACAACAGGACATACTTTTACTTCTTCTCTCGGTGCCACATGTGGACGGGCCGCTCCATGCCATGGTGGGACCCCATACATGCCCCCTGTAACATTCATGCATTCAGGGAGAGATACATATAGAGGATAGAGAGAGAGAGAGAGAGCAGACGATGGGTCACAAATCAAGTGGCTCTCTGACTATGATTTAATCACAAGCACATCTATACATATATACATGATAATGGTCCCCTGTAGCTCCAACCACATCTTATGGGTCCCAATATTTCATATTCATCTGATAAGTAATAAATTTTGATTTTTAATGATGATAATGATGATCATGTGTTACTAATAAATTAGAATCTTCTTTCTTTATATACTTGGAACATGACTTCCAAAATCTGATCTCCATCACTTTTTTGACCCACAGGGCAGAAGATATATATATATTTTTAATTTAATATTTTTAATTATAATTAAATAAAAAATTATTTTATATAAATTAAATGTTAATGCTTGATATTAACACTCAACTTTTTTGAATGTTATAGAGATGTATATATATTGTATAACATCCTTAAAATTATATGCATTTCTAAAATATTTTAAAAAAAATTTGAGTGTGAGGCTTACAAACTGACTTTGGAACATATTACTCAATTGAATATTGTCCCATCTCGGCCAGCCACGCCACACAAGGACGCCGGTCATCGAGATCATTTATCCATATTATTCACACTCCCATGAATAATATAGGGTCTCTCCCAAGTTCGAACTCGCAACCTCTTCCTCATAAATAAAATCATAAAAGCATTATTATATATTTTCTAATTATAATATATATATATACACTAGTAGTTATGTTGGTAGAACACATATACCCCACTAACATGTACTTTAAGCTGAGTCAAAAAAATAATGATTTTGATCTTATAACATTAAGACTTAAGTATTGGGGACTAGACCATCTCACTCAATTACTCTCCCCTGATATTTTTTGTTGTACTAAATGCTTTGATTTCTCATAAAAATATATATTTCATTGCTAAATAGACTAGATATTCTACAAATAAATAATAATAATAATAATAATAATAATAATAATAATGGTTTATCATAATTAGGTTATAAGTTTTAGAACGAGAGATATATATGATCTTCGTGGCGGTGACTCAAACTAATTAAATCATTCCAAAATCTAAAAATATATAAATTAAATTCTATGGTTCTATATATCCTACTATAAATAAATATAGACTTCAAATGTTAATTATGCCCAACATTCTTTTTGGACTGAATCTATCAATTTAATTGCATGAGTACTTTACCGTTGTGACTAATTATCCGAGATAAATCACAATATATATATATATATATATATATATATATTAATTGAATGATCCAAATTGAATCCCACATGGTGTGTTCAATGAAGAATAGACAAATCAAAGCCATATTCATCTTAATCAAAGATTTATTTATTTATTTATTTTTCACTTTTCTCTTTAGAAATTAATTAATTGTTTGGACAAAATTATTCAAGAGAACAAAGTGGCTAAAGATGGGGAAGCCCCCTGGTCTCAACCATACTATAATTGTATTTTATGTGGAATCCTATGATGCACACACATTCTCTAATTCCTAGCTAGAGAGCTAGCCGCCATAGTTTATTAATGGACCATTGATTCCAAATATTTCACAAAAAAAAAAAAAAAAAAATATAGAGAGAGATCTATTTTTTTTTTTGTAAATAAATAATTTTTTTTTCTTTAATAAAAGTAAAAGTAGAACTATGGTAATCTTCATTCGCATAGTCTTTATTCAGGTCTCTCGTGTCTTTCGTTGTCATGCTCGGTTTCTTGACCCTATTAAAGAATATTGATTACTCAAAAACAAAAAAAAAAGTGTGAATTCAAGTACATAATATTCCTATTATTTTTGATAAAGAAATTTTATGCCTATTAATATAAAGTGTAGTCCAAATCCAGTTTTTTCGGTTATTTGTCTTCTTAGCATCTACTTATAGTAATTTTTTCTATGGACTTACCCTGAAAAGTTGAATTAATGGTACAACTATAAATCATTAAAAGAAAGAAAGATTAGTGAAGTGACATATTAATTGTCTCCCATTTTACTAATGGGAGAGTGAAAATCCTAAGGTAACTTTAGTATTTCTTAATTTTACTCCCTTGAAGGGAACAGCTATGATTGAGAATGTAACTCTATCTCTTGTCTCCCTATTAATCTATTAATCATATACATATGTATATATGCATATATCATCTTTCATCAATGATTAAAACATGTTTTTGGGTTTTCTTGACTTTAAAAGTAATTTTTATCAGTTAAAATAAGTTAAATTTAATACAACATAAGTTTATCAAAAGATATTAGTTTATGACTTAATTAGATAATTTGGGACATTGATACCATCCCATGCATCAAGATCCATTAATAATAGATATTATTAGCATGATGAGCCAATAAAAATTAATAAGGGCAGTTCCAAAGGGAAGGGGAGCCCTCCATGTGTGCAGCCTGGAAGATGATGTTCTTTTAGGGTACAAGCCCTCATGAATGAATGGAACCATAGCACCAGTTTTCATTATTATCATTTTTTTTATATATATATTAATCTTTTTTAATGTGGGGGATGTGGCATTTTGGGTCCAAGGACACTTAAACTATCTTGTGCCCGCTATTTGTAAGACAGCTTTTACCAAGAAAAGGGGCAGACAGTGGGGAAGGGAGGGTGTTGTACCCTTTAATGTGGCTCTGTTTTTGCTTGCCTTGCATGTGAAGAGGGGTCCTATGGCCTTTAGAACCCCACATTCCCACGAAACAAATAAATAGAAAATAAAAATAAAAAATAAAGTGTAGAAATGGGAATAATCTCCAAGTCAATTGGCTAAATAACCAAGTCAATTGGCTAAATAAAATAATAAAAAAATGAATACTTGTGGGGTACCTTTTAATTTGCTGGTGTAAAAGAATGCTATTAAAAAAAAAGTTACAAACGTCAAGGCCTTTATCTATGACCATTGAAATTAGATTTTACAAAAGTCATGTATATATGCATGCACGCATGCGTATATATTTAGCAAATTAATTAATGCCCCACAGATAAGAAATTAATGAGTCATTTTGACATGCTCTATTATTTCCATTATCTCTTTTGTTATATAATAAAAATCATGAATATTTCAAAACCCAATAAATGGGAATTAATATTAGAGGCTATATATATAATTTAATTAGATTCTCCATCTATAAAACGACAATCACCGGAAGAAAAAATATAAAAATCTTAGGCTGTGTTTGATTCGTGATCGGAACACTAAAATACAATTCAAACAGTCAAAACTTATAAAACAATATTTTGTCATTTTCTGACAACAATATATTTTTTTATAAATTTTGATAAATTATTTTCGGGTTTCAACCAATCAAACGCATTTTTCGTATTTTTAAAATTTCAGATACAAAAAATTATATTCGAATTATAAACCAAACACAGACTTAACATTTTATAATACAAATATTTTAGCTCCTAAATAATTAGTCTTATATACTTTTATTTAACAACAATGAGTGTAGTGTGCATTATTATATGGTAATCCCCAAAAAAATAAAAATAAAAAATAAAAAAATAAAAAGTTGATGACTTGAGAGGTTTCTAATTAGGATTGGACCTTTTATTTATTTATTTATTTCAAGAGGCCTTTTATTTATTGAGTATTAACATATGTACAAGCTAACCACCACTCCTGATATGAAACTTCACCTAATCTTTTTTTTTTTTCGTTATCTCTTCCTTTCCTAAGTAATGTTCAAAAAGAAGCTTTTTCTTTTCTATTTTTCATGACTAATTATTATCTTGCTGATCATACTTATCAATACCCTTTATTATCTTATGCTAAATTTATTTCAACTAATGTCATGATCTTACTATTTCTCCAGTATTTATTTAAATTTATTATATATGATAGAGATATTAATTTAAAAAAAGAAAGGATGATGAGAAATGATTAATGAAAGAAAAACAGCACCAAACAACCAATATTACATGATAGAGAAATTCCATCCCTTGAGAAAGGAACTTATGAAAGCAAAATATATTTTGCAGTGTAATTCAATTTCTTAATTAAATCCTGATAAGCCCAAAAAGAACACTTTCTAAAATTATAATTTTTTTTTTGGCATAATAATATTGCTGGTTAGATTTATGTTTCATAATAATTTGTACCATATTTAAGGAATAATTATTATTGTGATGAACAGAATAACTAGTTGATGGTTTAATTGTAAGTCTCTATATATATATAATATTAATGGTCATATATCATAAGGTTCACCAAAAGGGAAAATATTTTTGAGGCTCACTAATTCAGGAAAGATGGTCTACCATATACCAGGGTCTTATCACCATCAACCCCTCATCCAATATAAATAAATAAACATGTTGAGTCAATAATACAAGTCCCATATATATATATATTATATTTAGGGTCTAGATGTAAATGTAATTAAAATAGTCAGCTTCAACAATGACCTGTGTTCATTGAATTGCATGAAGCTAATAAAAAAAGCTACCAATAAAACTCAGTCCATAGATCCATGAGGTCATTATCAAAAGGTGACCATAATTTTACAGAAAAAAGAAGATTACATCTGAATGACAGAGTCGTTGAGTTGTTGCTGTCTTCTTTTTTGCACTTAGATATATATATATATATATATAACCTAACAAGTTGCTTTGAAAGAAGATCTGAAAGCATGCGTTTGTTTCTTGATCAGTCAAACTTGAAAGACTTTCAAAGTGATAAAAATACAAATAAATAAAAAACCTTGGAAATGACATTGACTATTGGGTAAAAAAAAAAAAAAAAAAATGATCGTACGAGGATTAGTCCCGTTCAAAAAAAGAAAAAATGACATCTTTAAAATACCGAAAAACCGATAATAAAAAGAAAATATGGACATGATAAAGATTAAATGTAACAAACTTTCTAATACGGCTCCACCAAGAATTTATAAAGGAATACGACCTTACGACTCAATTCATTTCCATTGAGCTAACAACCTATTGGTAACTTTTTTAAAACTTATTATTTATGTAAAAGAAGTGACCATTTGTACTTTTTGAAAATCAAAAACTCTATGTAGAGAGTGGCCTAATTAATTAAAGTGGTAATATTGGAACTCAGGACTTCTTTTTCTATTTACCTATTAAAATGATAGTTTGATTTATCAAATCTTTTGTAGGATTCCTTTGAGTGTATAATAATAATAGGAGGGCAGATGGTCAATCATGAAGAAGTTTAGGTATGATCATCAGGAATTAATCTTAGCTTATTAAGTGAACACATAGTTTTGATGTATATATCATATAATATAGTAAGTTTTATGGCAATTATTATGAAGTTTAGGACATCTATGGTACATAACTTGGTCGCGTAATAAGCTATGGCCCTTGACCAACAAGAAGTTGGTTCACTGATTTAGAAAACGAACTACAAGGTGTAGTTAAGAAACTCATCATGAGTTCGGGTTTGCCCTCATCTATCCTTGTTGGAAGAGTTACTCTTGCTCCTACAAATTCTAAAACTCAAAAGGATTAGTCTCACCTTAAAGGGGAGGAGGACAACTGACGGGTGTTCGAAAAATTGGTACCAAAAAAAAAAAGCTATGGCCCTCTCTCTCTTAGAAATTAAATAACCTTGACCCACTTTGTTATTCTATTACAATATATATATATAAGGCAAAATTATTTGGATTCCTTAGGAAATCTTGCATTTATGGAAGGAGGGTGTTTAATTGTTGATGAAAATCTATTCATGACTAGGCTCTTTTATTATATTTATTGGGGACATGTGACAAAATCTTGGATCAACAAAGCACTTCTGAATCCAACTACAGGCTCAATTTCTCTTATTCCCTTTATCTTTTATCTTTTTCTTTTTTAACTTGATTTTCATGAGGAGCAGAAAGTGGTAATTAAGTCAGCTGATCCACTTATCTTGTAATTTTGTGCTTTGGTTTTTGGAACTTCATATGAGTGGGATTTTAATTATCTTTCTTTCTGAGTTAAGGGATTGCTTGGATCTTAATAGCTGAGAGGTTTTGTATGAGACAAAATGGCAGAAAAAGATAAAATTAAGCTTTTCTTTTTTGAGTGGTAGAGGAGGGTTTGTGTTGTGGTGGCACTGCAGAGGAAAGTGCTCAAAACCCACAATATAACAAATAAATAAATAAAAGAGAAAAAAGCCATATCTACATATTTATTTATTTTTTATTTTTAAGTTATAAATATGAAAACCAATAATATAGAGAGAAGAAGGCAAGGCAACACGAAAAAACAAAAGAATAATGTGAGAGGAAGTATAAACCCTATGCCGATTGCTACAAAAATTAACTCATCAAAACTCTACCTTATTTTAATATAATTATAAATCTGACGTGAAAAACTGTCACAACAGATTTCTAAAAATTGGTGTGAAATTTTTAATTTTTAATATTGTGTTTGGTTCGTGATCCGAAAAATAGAATATAACTCAAAAAGTAAAAATTTTAAAAATAACATTTTGTCATTTTTTAGAAACAATTTGTTTTCTTTATAAATTTTAAAAAATTATTTTCGAATTTCAAATAACTAAACGCGCATTTTTCATATTTTTAAAATTTTAAATACAAAAAAGTGTATCCGAATCATAATTTTTTTTTTCTCTTTTATTATTAGAGGATACATATATTACCCAATTTTTCTCCATGAACTATAGTTATTAAAAAAGAAAAGAAAAAAGAAAAGAAAACAACATACACCATGCAAATCCACTTGGGGCTGGCTAGATAGGTTGGCAAGTGGGTGGTTGGGTGCCCTAAGATGTTGGCCTAGGGTTGAACCCGACCATGTTAGTGCCATCAACGTGTCTTGCACTTTGCTCTCTAATATGCTTCTCCTAATTTTGGGACTTGAAAAGACCTCTGAACCACTGTTCTTTGCTAAGTGTAGGGACCATTTTCCTTCATAGTCTTCATGTGAGAGAGAGACTCCTGTTACCCAACACAGCCAACGTCAAATTGCTTTCTTCTGCAAGGCCTTGTATTGACAGCATCATATTATTGAAAAAATAAAAAACTACAAGGAAAAGAAGTTCAACCACATTGTACTTTCATAACCCTAATGTTGTTTCATGCAAATTTAGTTAAATTCAATTGAAAACAACACTTGTAAATTAACAATCTTTTATTTGATTGACAGTAAAATTTGTAAGATTTGCTAAAAGAGAGATCAAGAGACTTCAAACCCATAACCTTCCCATCTTCTTTTTATTTTAATTTCTAGGTTTAGACATGTTGGTACAAAAAATTTCTTGATTCCTTTTGTAGGCAACAAATCTGTTTGTGCAGAGATTATTATTTGCATACCTTTTGCACCACCAGCCAAAGCTTAGATAAAAGATGAGTGACATTATATATAGTGTAACAATTTTTTGGATTAATTATAATATGAATCTACTTAATCAAATTACACAAAGATCTACCTCTTATAGCTAGAAAAAAGGTTAGTTGAGTTGAATTTCTTTGCATAAGTAGATATTACTTAATTAGGAATAATATCAAAATTAAGTATATAGATAATGGACAAGACCTTAGCTAAAGTGCCCATATGCCCAAATCCATTCCCCAACAACATTAGATTGTAAACTTGAACAAACAAACTTTCTGGTTTTTTATAAGTCCCATTCCACAAACTTGGCCTTTGGAAAATCTGAAACTCATAAGACTCCAAATGAACACATGATCATAGTTATATCTCTTCGAAGGGCTAATATCTACCAGAAACTTGGTATCAATATGTACTTCTAAAATCAAGAACATAGAAATTCAGACCTCTAGGCAAGCCCTAAGCTTCTGCTTTTATAGACCATTCAAGGCTCTATGTTACCCACAAAAAAATCAGTCCTCTCCGTGCACTTCTGTTTTTACATGCAAGTCTTATCACAACTTGTTAAAGTTTGACCACAGAACTCATATCAGAGTTACATCTTTTCTCTTCGAGTGACAGCAAACATTTAAATGCAGAAAGTGGGCATCTAGGACAAGAAATCTGAAACCATCTTACTAAAGAAAAAAGCAGCAAGGAATATTATTCTTGACATGTAGATGCAATTATCACATGATGGAATGAATCAACCAAACAAGTTAAAATGGTTTAAGGGCTCCAACCATTAGTAACTGCTAGTGCAGATTTTAGATTTTAGTAAGAAGAATAGATGATCACAAACAAATAGGTGAAGCTAAATATAAATATCAATATATAAAATATCCTTGGAAAAAAAAAAACAACTCGATGTACAATGTTATTCAGCCTGGATAAGAAGTTCAATGCTAAAAATTACACCCTCTAAGTAAATTAAATATACTGATACTAACAAAATTGCACAATACTTACAAGCCCTTTCAAGCATAAGAAGCTCGAGCCATTGAAAAATTTGATCGGATCAGCTCAAGCAACCTTTGCCACCTCTCATGTCATGCGAGAACAAGAAAGATATACAACATGTCACAGGCCTTCAAATGTGCGTCGATCAATGTGTAGATCCCCTTGTGGAGGATAGGAGTCATTGAAGTAAAACTTCCACGATGACCTCCAAAAAGCTTGTGTTTAGAGTGCAATCATCTATTGAAACAACTTTCTCAATCTTTCAGCAGAAACAGCTGCTCTCTTATTGGTTGGTTCTAGAACAAGTGCCATCCTGAAATCTACAAGACGAGAAGAAACAATAAAACAAATTTAGAATATGGATGGTGGGTATAGAATCCCCAAAGCTCAAGACACTATTAACCATTTCATTAGGTTATGGAAAAAACAAGACTTGTCTCAAGAGTCAACACTCTCACCACCCGTGCCACGAACAACATCAACAGATTAACCCATCGATAGACAACTAAATATTAACGGAAAAGAGGGGGGGAAAAACCTTCGATAGCATCTTTGTAATAACCAAGCATTTCCCGGGCCGTTCCTCTTCGTAAGTAGGCTTTCACATTCTGGCCAAAAGAAAAATGTCTATGTAAGCAATGCTCTCCATTTTTAAGTGACCAGATTTCAAGTAATGCTCGTGGACAAGAGCTTGCAGCACAACTTTGTAAGAAAATATTGAACTCGTGAAATTATTTTTCCTACAAGAGTATTTTCTCATGACTAAAGTTATCTGGCCAGGCTATCATTGATTTCATTCATAACAATATTTGTTGCATTAAAATGCTTTTTTTTTTCAGGCCAAAAAATCTTTTTAAATAATAACACATCAGAGTTAGGTTTCAAATCTAAGATCATTTCTCATCTTCCAAGGTCAATTCAAAAGTAATCATTTACACCAATGACTCATATTTTACCAATTAATGGAGCATAAATAGGATTCAAAGCAACCATCAAAACAATCCTCTAAAAAAAAAACCATTAGAACTAAAGGAATCATGAAATTATTTTTTGTACTTGAAAAAACATAGCATCAATTACAAGCAAATTGCCGTAATGATCCTTGATTTGTTCAGACAGAAAATGTGTCTTTCAAATTCCAGAGATGTCTTAAATGCAAAATTATAACAGTAACTACGCACCTTTTTATCGAGACTGATGGCCATACTGCAATCTGCCTCAGCTTGGAGGAAACTGGAGAAAAGTTGGAATTATCAATCACAGGTCACATAAGCCAAAGCAGAAGAATTGCAAAAGATGATAGTCACAATAGTACCTCCCAAGTTCCAGATATGCAGCAGCTCTATTACTGTAATATGTTGCATTCTTGCCATTAAGTTTAATTGCTTCAGTGTAAAAGCTGATGGCTTTCAGCCATTGTTTATCTTTGAAAGCAGCATTGCCCTGATCCAAGAAAATATTGGAAATGACATAATGGAAGTATAGAATAATAAATAACCACCACACTATTATGGATGGCTTAAGATAGCTACAAATAAACAAATTTCAGTAGTTAATAAATAAAGAGGAAAACAAGATTCATGTAGAACAATAGAAGAACTGAAATTATCCAGGATAACGCTGCATCAGCAAAGAGTATGATGGGGAAAGTTGAAAGGATCAATAGGAAGGTCAACATTAACTATAGATTATGTTAGAAGAAAAACATCGTCCAGATAATTTTGTGTATAATCCATTAAAATAAAAACATGCAAGGTACAAAAGCTATTGCACAGAAATGGAGAGACAAGCATACAAAAAGAAAATAGAATTAAAAGAAATCACTCTAGTCTACACAACTAAAAAATGTTGTAGGCACTGCACAATACCTA
The DNA here is from genome assembly GCA_035771175.1 of Paratinospora sagittata. Classification (NCBI taxonomy): domain Eukaryota; kingdom Viridiplantae; phylum Streptophyta; class Magnoliopsida; order Ranunculales; family Menispermaceae; genus Paratinospora; species Paratinospora sagittata. The sequence continues at coordinate 1,680,409 of CM069592.1, read as the reverse complement.
CTTAGAAAATATGAGGACTAATTTTTAAAATGTATGATAAATAAAATCTACCTTTTCCTTGGCAACTTCAGCAGATTCTTCTTGGCTAATGGCATTTCTTGATAAATTGGATGTTGAAGCTGCATCAGCCTGTTCTTGAAGAGAAGAATACATAGTCTGGACCGTGTCTAGTAAGAAGCGATCGCCCCCATGCCTTGCAATGAAAGACACTGAGACAGGGCATTTGTCATGAAATCCAAGTGGTACAGAAACCTGCAGGGAAACAGTAATACGAGGTGAAATGAAGTACAAGTAGCACCGACCATTAGTTTGAACAGGACAGCAATCAAATGACCCATTGGAGGAACTGAATTGTGATAAAAGAATCATAAGAGCATTTTACCTGACAACAACCAGACATGCTAGCAATAGCCAATAGAGAGAAATTCCGACTCTGATAGTCCACTGATGAAACTTCCTTGCTACCAAGTTTTGAAGGAGGGTCAGCAACAGTAGGAATCACAAGAATTCCATCATCCTACATAAGTTTCAAAAGAGTTCATAGGCATAAGCAAAATAACACTTTCAGATTCACAAATAGTTCATGACTTCTCTAATTCAGTTAGTAGTACACAATCTTTACCAGGTTAAACAAACCATCTCCTAAGAAATTGAGACACCCACGTCTTACTCACACACAAAAAAAAAACAAAAAAACAAAAAAATCTATGTCACTTAAAAGGTTAAGGATATTTCTGTTCATTAGGCTTAAATGTTGTCAAGGTAGCAAGGTGATGTCAGGTCTGAGTAAATAATTAATTACATATATACATACAAGCCTGTATATATATGACTACCTACATATTCCACAAGTAAAATCTTGTGTAAAAAAAACAAACTATATTTTTACATTCTTCAATTTCATGACCACAAAATTAAAAGCCATACAAATATATTAAAAATAAGACAAGTTGGACATTTTCTTCAATAAGAAAGAGAAATGACTCAAATGAGACAAGTTGGCACATAATGACAATATAATGATCTAAAGAGCCATGTTTGATGTAATTCCAATGATTTTTTCAAAAAAAAAAAGAAAGAAAAGAAAATATTTGTAGCAATATAACAAAAATAAGAATAGAAATTCAGAATAAAAAGAAAAATAAAAAATGCATAATGAAAGTACATGTATCATACGAGAATTAAGATTTATGCCAATGTTAAAGCTGCACAAACACACATGTAATAATTTGTAAATAAGATAAAAATAAGGCTTTATAAATTTACACTGAGCCCTTTAGCTTAAAAATAAATAAATAAATTCAAAGAACTCCACTACCTGTCTCACATATGGCCTAGGTAGTTTAGTTGCAAATTGCTTAAATGTTAGACTAGTCATTACCTAAGTGAAGCCGTGAAAACACAGCTAGGTGTATGCAGCAAGGCTTGTTTTTAAATAAAGGTTGTGCGTCATGTTGGATCCAATCGTTTGGAAGTTTGGCAAATCGAATTAAAATTTGAATCCATGAATCATAAGATTCATGTACATTATATAAAATTATGAATCATAAAAAAGAACACGGACATATGAAATTAATGGAAGGCTTCACAAATAGAATCAGAAATGCCATCAATCAATCATGGGATTCTCATATACATGATAAAAAACCTACATACACACTAGCACAAACGTTAAGGATCCTTACACGTTCCAAACAGTAACAATATATTTATGGATTGGCACATCAAAATATTAACAATGACTTAAATTTAGAGGTGAGACACTACAATGGCCTTTTGTAATGAAGAGAATCACTTGAGTCGTGAGACTTGAATGGTGAACTGAAATACTCCATAATGTTTGTTTCAGGATCAATTGTAAATAGCAATATTCTAAATCCAAACAGTAACAATATATTTATGGATTGGCACATCAAAATATTAACAATGACTTAAATTTAGAGGTGAGACACTACAATGGCCTTTTGTAATGAAGAGAATCACTTGAGTCGTGAGACTTGAATGGTGAACTGAAATACTCCATAATGTTTGTTTCAGGATCAATTGTAAATAGCAATATTCTAAAGCACTAGAACTCTAATCAAGATTTCTACTCTGAAGCAAAACATGACTCGTAAGATTCACAAACTCAGATATTGTTATTAAAACCATGTTACATGGTCCGTTCCATAACTAGCTTTGCTTGGGTTTAACTTTAACAAAATATCTAGTACATTCTGTGTGTCACCTACCATCTAGAATATTTCAGTTATCACTTCTTTGTTTCCAACATTATTAAGATTTTAAGCCAATAACTTCGATCTCCATTTGCACGTATCTCCACAAAGAAGATCATACTGCTAGAAGTAAAAGATATTCCCACCTTGAAACTCAAGATGAAGAAGATTGATCTGTTATGAAAAAGAATATTATTCAGGTCAACAAGATGAAGGGCACCACTAATGAGCAGAAAACTAGAAATAGGGCAAAGATTTCTGCATATCAGGAGCCCATCTCTAAATGATTGAATATCAATCTAAAAAATTAAAAATCCTTGACTAAATAACCAGTAAAATCGTTGTTGAGATACTGTAACATTAAACAAATAAAAAATGGTAACAAAGTAATTACCTTAAGAAGAGAATTGACAGCAGAGCGCATTTCACTCCTGACTGATTGGCAACTATCAACCTTTGCATCTGTATTCTCCGGATCCTCATGTATGTATCCTGATATGGCAGGCTCCATAGCAGGACAGGTAGAGCTGATCCACTTCCCATGATTAGTTTTAAACTCATGCCTACATGGAGAAAATATAGCACAACAATTTATGATGGAGCAAACTAAAAAAAATTAGATTAAATGCTTTAGTACTTGGGAAAGATCAACATAGAGAAAAGTCCAGATAAAGACGTTAATAAAAAAATATACTGTGGCTCTTCCAAAAATTGGATCGCATTACAAATACATTCTATTGAAGCTAGGGACGTTTAACAATCTCCTTTTCCTTCTTCCTCACAAGCTTAGTATTAATTAACATTTATCACAAGGGCAAACTTGCTGCATTCCATTTGGATTTCTTTTAAGGGGATGAGGGTTTTCAATAAAATAAGATACCAGCCTCACCTTTGAAGAAACAGCATGGCATTTGCAAGTGATTTTATTGAAGATGTTTTAAGTTCACCATTCCTTTTCGTCTGATGAAATTGGTTCAAGCTTGGCACTTTAGAATCCAGATAATTCCCAAGGCTTGCGTGTTTCAGAACTTGTTCTAAAGTAGCAGTAACATAAAGAAAAGAAGTCACAAAAACAGAAGTTCCATAAATACAAATGAATGTTTGAAAGTAAATAGAGAAGGCAATGAGCAATTTTATATTTCCAATACAGCAGAGGGAAAGACATACTGCCAAAGAGCTTCTCAGTGGATTTAACCACCACCTGAGCAACACGGCTCATAGGAATCTTCAGTAGTTCAAAACAGTCATCGGCCATTATAATATTTCGTGGTGCACGAGGATCCACATACGGAAGTTGCAGCAACACACGACCCACACGACGAAGCATGTTAGGATCCTTGGCAAACCACCCTGTAGAAGGAATTTTGCATATAAATGTGAAAAAGGAAAAGTAGAAAAAAAGAAAAAACAAATGCCATATTCAACAACGTCACAACCTAAATGGCGAACAATATTCACATACCAATCAGTCTTCTATTGGCAATCAAATGAACAACACAAAAAGGCCATTGCCTAGAGGCTGAGGATCATTTGTGGCATAACATATCCAAAATAACCATTTGAACATTTATGCATTTCTACATGTGCAAACATGTCAAAGCTGAAAAACACATGCCTTCAGTATAATGGCATGAATATCAGTGACTACTGAGCCTAAGCATAGAATTCTTCATATTCATGCTGATGCTATGCGCATAAGCATGTCCCAAATGACTAACCTGGAAAGACAGTTACTAATAACAAAGATTCATAGTCCCCTAAACAAATAGCCAAATAAAGATGGTCCATTACCATCTTCAAAATCCCATGCCCCTTGGAGGAGTTCAAACAACTGGCATTTGAATGCTCGACTAGATCACTTGCTCGATGTACAAGTCCCTATACTAAGAGAGTGAAATTCTAGAAGTTGGACCAATCAAGTTACTTCCAAGTTAATAAATTTCAGCAATATATCACTTGGTAAATCACAACAAACATAAGTGTAAAGCCTTAAACACGAGTACCTGAATCAGCTAAATAAATCTTTTCTAATTCTTTTACCTATTCAACTTTCTTTGGGGCTATATTTTCTGTTAAGTTTAAACCATTATCACTATGATTACATGAGCAACATATCTTCTATATCTCCCACTTCATGGATATTCAAGAGGTGGGTTCTCTCTTAATCAAATACGCAAGAAAATCAGATAGACATACCGACAGTGTCGAGACTTGGTGAAACAGGAATGATTCCTACATTAGAAAGGATTCCATGTGATGTTCGGAAGCCTAAAACACCACAAAATGAAGCAGGCACTCTGACACCACCAATAGTATCAATACCTGCAAAGATAATTTAAAGATCAATAATAAAAAAACCAAAATTGTCCCACTCATAATCTATACTACATAAATTTAACAAGAAAATACTAAGAAACATTAATTAGCATTCACATATCAATATCAAGACAATTAGCTGTTAGGCATAGTGGTGTGCACGGGTCGCGCGGAATCAAATTAGGATCAAAATGGTATCAAATTTGATGTTGTTGAGTGATTAAATTTGCAACCTGAAATTGACCCTACAACTTACATATTAAGTTGTCATCCAATAGATGTGACCACCAGATTGACTCGGTTCGGGTGTTGAGTTTGGATACAAGATCAACATAAAATTCTTATCATCTACATTTTTTTTTCTCACTTTGTTTAGCAGCTATTACAAAAGAAAATGATGAGAGCAAAGAAAAGTACGCGGAGGAAAGAAGGGGAAGGACCACTATCCCACTTCAGTCCAACTTTGGGAAGAGAAGTGGGGAGTTTTTCCCTTTTATAGTAGGGAGGACATCGCACCTCTTCTTCTCTCTCCCCGATGCGGGATTAAAGATGGGAGCTCCGCCCCTTCAATCCAAATCCCAGCATATTATCAAAGGGAAATACCCCGGCTTCTCTTTGGTTCTTTGTTTTTCCTTGTTTTGCAATGAGTAATTATTGTTATCTATACCTATAAATATAGAAATATTGAACAATTAGAATTGCAAAACCATACTCCCTTTTGACATTTTATGCTTGGATTTGGGTAGTCAAAGCAACCAAATTGTCTCTAAGATGATTGGATAGCACTAAACAATCAATTTTATTGTTATTCACTTAATTAACATTTTATCAACATGTATCATTAAACTTATCACAAGTTTTAAGTCTATCAAGACCTTGTGTCATTTTTATAGCTTGTTTAGATTGTGCATTCAAGTGTTTGTCACCTTGCATAATCTCTAATTTTCTAATTATATTTTTTTCTCATTTTAGCAATGATCCCTAAAACTTATTAATTACAAGAATTTTCAGAAAAACTTATTGTTGGTTTGAACTTCCTCAAAATGATCTCAAGTTTAATTAAAGAAGCACAATAGTGCTTCAACTCAACAAAACCCAGGGTCAGTTACACAAATCGACATATTTCACTCTAATCTACAAAGGACAAATGGCTGATACATGAATTAAGGTGACTCAAATGCAAAAGGCAAAGAGTTAAATATTAATTTCTTGTTTCGTGTACAGGCTTTGTCTATCTGGTACCTATTGTCTCTCTCAACCTAAACTAGCCCTTCGTTGTTGTTTTATTTCCATAAAAACTGAAACTATAGAAGAAAGGTCAGTAAGGAGTATTTATGTGAAGGTTACTAAAGATTACTGACACAATCAGATTGGATCAACCACAATTGTTTTATCCACTTAAAATTGTGAACCAAGAATATTCAAATATCAAGAACATGAGAAGGATTATAGTAAAAAGATCCATATTAGTTACAAAAAATTGAAAAGGGATATCAGTCAAAATTCGCACAGAAGTTTGAAGGGGGGAGGGGTGGGTGGGAAGGGGAAGAATGATCGCTACTCACCGAAAGAAAAATCAACTAGGTTAGCAGCAACTGCTACAGAAGATCCACTGGAAGATCCTCCGGATATACGTGCGGGAGCTGCAGGATTGGTGGGTGCATCATAATGCTTGTTTTCTCCGCTAATACTGGAAACCATTAGTCAGAAAAGAACAAATTTCAGCTAACATGAAAACATAAAACTCTACTCTTCAATTCTTTCAACAAATCACAGACGGTTGCAGCGAATTCTCCCAAGAGACATAACCATGAAGATTAATATCTAACATGTTGTTTTATCAACATATCATCTTCCACAGGGAACCAAACTAACCACCATAACATAATGCTATAGAAACACACAAATTACATGATCTACAATGACATGTAAAGTGTTGCAAGGCACCAAGGCCATGACAAGGAGAATGGCCCCATCTAGGGAAGGCGCCTAGGCAAGGTCTAAGCCATGCAAATAATATTTATTTATAACCCCCTAAATAGATAATTATTTATTTTTACACATACAAACCATGTGTATATAGTTACATACATATTCCATAATACAAGACTCGAATCTTGTTAACAAAATATTATTGTTTCTCACACGCTTCAATTTTGTGTCCATAAATTAAAAAACAGTAAAACATATTAAAAGATAATACAAGTTGGCATAAAGTAAAAATATAAAACTTATGCCCAAAAAAGAAAATCTTTTCAGCAATGTGACAAAACTTAAAAAAAGAAAATCAACATTAGACAATAAGAAAAAGAAAATATAACTTGCATAATGGAAATATACATATAACTCAAGAATTACAAGTTATGCCAATGTTTAAACTATACAACCACATATGCAAAAATATGAAGACAAAAAAATCATATTCCCCCATATAATTTTAAGAAATTTTCAAAGATCCTCAATGCCTATTTTAAGTATGGGCTAGGTGATTTAGTTACCAATGACCTAGCCGCCTAGGCGATGGACTAGTCACTGCTTAAGTGTGGTCTGCAAAGGAGATATATACTGACCTAAATGCCATTTCATCCACAATAGTTTTTCCAATACAAGAGGCACCCCCCTCAACGATCGCAGAAACCACAGGTGATGTTCGAGCAGCAGCCTCATGTGTCCTTGCCCAGTCTAGATTGCCAAAACCAGTCACATGGCCCTCAATATCAAATCTGTTAATCAACAACACATTACAAATTTCTAAGCAGAAGAATTTGCTGGGTAACACGCCCAAAGTCACCAAAACACATAAAAATGTAAACTAGAAGAATGCAATCTTAAAACAAACCGATGTACAATTGAACTCACCAGTCAAACAAAACGAAAACAATAATAATTTTGCCGCAATAAATCATGAGCCATTGAAAATGCAAGTTTATGTCTTGCTTTCATTAAAAAAAAAAATGTTTTCGCAGCACAATTAGCTGAACTTTCTTCAATTAGGAGCTCTAAGGTTGTAAAGAAAAAAATAAACCATTTTATCAGCTGTAACCCAACCACAAACCATACATAACAGCATCAACAAGAAAGAGAAAAAAGAAGGAAGCATTACTAACAAATTTAAACAGCCAAATACACAGGGATGATAAGGAACTTTCAAAAAAATTGTACAAAAAAATAAAAAAAACAGCCAACTGCATTACAAAACTCAGATTTCTAGAGTAATTCAGAGATGTTTCTCGTAAAAGAAATTCAGAGATGTTTCTCGTAAAAGGAATCGCTACTTCTGCTCAAAACTCCAATCATAATTCCAGCAAGTTACATTAAGTGAATAAACAGCATATATTATCATTTCGAAGAATCAAAACCTCTAAAACAACAAAAATATTAGAAATTTTGGACGAAACAAAAGGGCTGAGCTTACACGTCAGAGATAGCGAAAGTGAGACCCGTCAAGGGATGCGGAGCTTTGGGCGGAGCAGGCGGAGGAGGAGGAAGAAGCTGAAACCTCTCGATAAAAGCTCCGAAATCTTCTTTGATGGCTTTCTTAAGCTTTCTAGTCATTATGAAAATACCAGCCAATCCTAACCCAAACAAAACCCACAAATTCGCTGCTGATGACGCCATGATTGATCACTCACACACCTTCTTATTCTTCTTCTTCTTAAAACCCTAACGAATTTCAGAGATTTTACAGACGAAGCACGAAAACCTAAAGCAGCGTGAAACGTTTTTGTGCCGCTGCTACTGCTGCGGATTAGGGAAGCGAAATGGAAGAAGAAATATGTTGATGACGGTCGGATCCTGTGGCGCCGAGATCTGGTTTACTACGTTGCATCGGATTACTTTTATTTTCGATTTTTGATCTAGCGGCTCATATTGATTTGGGTTTCTTTTTCTTTTAATTTAAAAAAAATAAATAGAAACTTCAAAAATAGGGCTTTGTGGAAACTTTGAAAATAGGGTTTAGGAATCAAAAAGGTTTGGTTTTTGTTTCTCTTCCTTGCTCGCTTGCAGCTTTAACTCTTTTCCTATTATCGTGTTCATCGCGGGCTCTTTCAGGTTTGATTTTTAAGCTTGATTTTCTTCTTCTTCTTCTTCTTCTTTTTTTCTGTTTCTGAAACTCTGAATCTCTCTACCACTGACGCCTTTGCGTTTTTAAAGCTCCATAATCGCCACTTTGATTGTTTTTTTAGCTGAAAAACATATCTTTATTTCTGAAATGTCTCTTATGATTTTTATTTTTATTTTTTTTTAAGTAAGGTTTAAATGGAAAAGTGCGTAATCTTGAAGAAGCTTAGGAAAGCTCAGAAATGCAAAGTTTTTTCATGGTTTGAATTAGTTCTATATTATCTTCTAAAATTATATATATATATATATTCAATGGGAAATTAGGTAACTGATTCCGGGGAAGTTCCTTTGTAGAAGCCTCCCATAAAGCCATGGAAGCCCTTTATCTGATCTCTGGAAATTGTTGTGTTTTCTGGCTATTCTAGTTCTTGCATAAGTGTTAAATTGTTGGGGAAAGTACTAGTGTCATGTAGATACTAGATACCTTTATTTAGGTGTAAAATGTTGAACTCATTGTCATTGGGATCATGTTCTTGCTTATCTGGTAATGTATTTGATTTTTGCGATTTTCGTCTTATGAGAAAATTCATTATATAATCTTGTGTTGATGATCATTGGGTGTGCTTGTATTACATTTCCCTTTTATTCTCTTTGATCTCTTTTTAACTTTATAATAATTTTCGTCTTCCCCGTCCTCGCATCCTTGTGGCAGTTAATCATGTTAAAGATAAAAACTCCAAAAACAGCTAAGGCTAAGCGAGAGCTTGAAAAGCGTGCCCCGAAACTCGTAAGTTCTCCATCTTTTTTCTATTGTCTATTCTATTTTGATTGATTTGCTGTTTTAGCATATTTGAAGCTGGAGATGAACCAATATTCTGGTATTGTCTTATAAGAGTTATATTGATGTCTTTTTTAGGTTGAAAATGCCAAGAAAACGTTGATCCTCCAAGGAACTAAGACTAGCAATGTGTTGAATGCTGTGTTGACGGAGATTTATCATCTTAAAAAGGGTAATGCCATAAAATATACCCGAAAGAATGAGAACATCAGGCCCTTTGAAAGTGGTGGCGAAACTTCTCTGGAGTTTTTTTCTCTCAAAACTGACTGCAGTCTATTTGTGGTAAGCAAATTATTATATCGCTTGAAGTTCCTTTGTTGTTAATTAAGTCTGCTTTTGAAATCTCAGTATTTTCATCAAGAATAATCTTACATCTTAATATCTTATTTTTATTCTTACCAAGGATAACGTTCTGCTTGTCCTTAATCCTTGTGAGGTCTCTAACATATATCTTTCTACCTTTGTGAATAAGGTCATCTAGAAAACAACCATTGTAACTTTTTAGTGCAATAGCCAATAGCCTTTTTTGGGTGGAAATTTCCCATTGTTAACCGAATCTTTTTTGTCGGTTTTTTTTTTTCTCCATCCATGTGGTAGTAGAGGGTAAGAGAAATAATTTGCTAAAAAGTGGAGGAAAAAAAAAAGCAGAGAAGGAAAAATTGAAGTAGGCTAAGTGATTAAGAATTTAAGAGTGCAAGATACACCAAAGATGAAGGAGCACCAAAGACACTTCTCTTTTTGTTTCTTGAACATAATATGTACTAAAGTAATTAAGAGTGCAAGATACAACAAAGGTGACGGATGGCCCTAACATCTTGTTCTCATCTCCTTCATTGGATTTTATTGCCTCTTATTTGGGAATTGTAACCTCTCTACAAAATGAGGGTATGGCTGTGTATGTTGAATTGTTGATAGCAAAGAATTTTTAGTTGATTGTTCCAAGTTCTCAGAAAACTTTTGGTGTTTGGGTTCAACTATTCATCAAGAGAAAGAAGAAAGAGGTGATGTAACCATAGAATTGTGTGACTTTGTTGTCTTCTACTCATTTACATTTTGTTACTAGTCGCATACCTGTCTATAACTTGAGCATGGTAGAGAAATCGTTGCATTGCTGTATTTTTTTTAAAACTTTCTGCCTCTACTGGTATTTAAAGGTATTGAAATGGTTTTGTCTTTACAGTTTGGTTCTCACTCAAAGAAAAGGCCCAACAATCTTGTTCTAGGGAGGACTTACAATCACCACATTTACGATCTTGTGGAGGTTGGGGTTGAAAATTTTAGAAGCATGGAATCAATCCCCCATGACAAGAAAGTATCACCCAGAGTGGGGTCAAAACCGTTCTTTGCTTTCATCGGAGAAGGTTTTGAGAATGTGGAAGAGCTAAAACACTTGAAGGAGGTTTTACTGGATTTGTTTCGGGGCGAGGTATACAATTATAGCATTCATGTTCTCTTCTTTTTTTTTTCAAATAAATCAACATAAATGAGAATGTAAAGAACATTTAAATTTGATGCAGGTTATTGAGAAATTAAATCTTGCTGGATTAGACCGTGTTTGTGTATGCACAGTCGTTTCTTCAACTAGAGTATTATTTATGCACTGTGCTATGCGGCTGAAAAGATCGGGCACAGTTGTCCCAAGGATGGAGCTGGTTGAGGTTGGTCCATCTATGGAATTGGTAGTTCGAAGACATCAACTTCCTAATGATAGCTTAAGGAAAGAAGCTATGAAAACAGTTTCCAATCAGCCTAAAAAGAAGGTCCGCCTCTCATTTTCATGATATCTTTCTCTTCCAGATAAACCCAAATCATGAAACAATGTGGTATACTTAAAGAAGTTTTTTTTTTTCTTTGCTTCTTGCAGGTGAAAAATGTTAGCCGCGATGCAATCCAAGGAAAGATTGGGAAGATTTACATTCCTGATCAAAAGGTATTGACCCTTCTTTGTATATTCCTTTCCTTCAATTAATTCACGGGTTGGCTCCTTATATGTTTGCTTGACATTCCTTGTGGTGGGCCTTTAGGTTGGTGGTATGGAATTATCTCACAAAGTTAGGGGACTTAAGAGGGAACGCCGTGAAGCTAAGATGAAAAAGGAATCAGATTCAAATGAATCAAAGAAGCAGAAAGTGGATTCTGAATAATTGTGGCTAGGCTTATTGACAAGATCTTGATATTTTCTTATGCTATCCTGCTAGTTGAAGGGATGGTGCTTTTCTTGCAATTTTGTAATCTCTAGAACAAAAGTTTGATGAAATGAGATTTTGCTCTTTGTTTTTCCTTTCTGTTGTATGAACATCTTTAGGAGGTTGTTCTGGAAAACATGGAATTATCGTAACGGTGAATCAAATTTTTTCTGATCAATTCAGTTTGGTTTGATTTTATACTATAGATTAATTTGGTTCAATTTGAAATCTTTAAAAACTAAATATATATTTTTTGGTTTAGGGTTCTTAAAACTGAACTTAAATTGAAGCTTGGAGATCAATTTGCTGGTTGGACCAAGTCAAATGGTTTTATACTTAATATTCAAACAGAATGCTATAGTTCAAATCTCACAACTACCCAGGAAAAAAAACTTACATGATCTTTACCCTTGGAAAGAAGTTCATGGCAATTGAACCAAAACTCCAAGGGAAGGATCAAATGTATACTATATATCTCAATGGCATATAAAACAACAGAGCAAAACTAAGCACAAATTTCCTTAGTTTTGCCTATTGGCAATATAGTTTGCTACACCATACAAAGGTGCTGCTTTTATGCCATCAAAATATGACAATTCTTCCTTGGCTTGTGCCACCAACTTGCTTGCAAACTCTCTAGCTTTCTCAATCCCCATAAGCCTTGGATAAGTAGCTTTCTTGCTCACCAAATCCTTCCCTGCTGTCTTCCCCAATTCCTCTGTAGACTTGGTGACATCAAGAATATCATCAACGACCTGAAACAGCAACCCGACACATCTAGCATATTTTCTCATCCTCTCGACCTCGCTCCGATTGCCGCCGCCCATAATAACTCCACAAACCACAGCAGCTTCCAACAGCTTTGAAGTCTTGTGTACATGAATATACTCCAATTCACTCAATTTTACCTCTTGCCCTTCACTTGCCAAGTCCACAACTTGGCCAGCCACAAGCCCTTCTGACCCAACAGCCCCACCCATCTCTGCTACAGCTTGAACCAACCGGACCGGTGAGACCCCAACAGTTCGAGTCGCTACATGTTCAAACGCAAGGGAAAGCAGGGCATCTCCGGCAAGCACTGCCGTTTCTTCTCCAAAAGCTTTGTGGTTGGTGGGCTTTCCCCGCCGGAAATCATCATTGTCCATGCATGGTAAATCGTCGTGAATTAACGACATGGTGTGTATCATCTCGATGGCACACGCCACCGGAAGCGCCAGTGAATCGTCTCCTCCTACTAACTCACACGAAGCGATACAAAGCACTGGCCGGACTCGCTTTCCTCCAGCCAGAAGGGAGTATCGCATTGCTTCGTGGATCTTTAATGGGTGTCTTAGAGGAACTGCTTCATCTAGAGCTTCGTGAACCAGTTTTGCTTTCCTGGTCATGTAGTTTTCAAACTGAAAAACACTTGTTTGGTGGTTTTCTTGTTCAATGATCAGTTTTGCATTGCAGGAAACATACATGTTTTTATGGGTAGGAATGAAGTTGAAGGAATTAAGTTTGAGAAAGCAAGATGAAGATTTCATGGGGTTTTTGCTGAGAAGAAGAGAAGAATCATAGGAAGAGAAGGCTGGAAAAGAAGCCATTGGAATGAAAAATTCAAAGTTCCTAACTAAAAGGAGAAAACTGTGAATGAATCTGAAGGATGATGGAAGGGAGGTTTTATTTATATATCAAAGAAGATTGGTATAAAAAGAAGATGCTTTTTTTTAGTGAAAGAGCTTGTATGCATTTATTCCATTGGATACAGTTTTTGGATTCTAGCATTGAATTTTTTTTTGTGTTCTGAGAGGTCTAGAAATGGAAGCCAAATTAACCACCCTAACATTTGCAACCAGCCTTTAGTTTTGGGATTCTTGCTGAAAATAGAAGTAAAGAACCGGCAAGTGGTTGACTAAGTGGAAGTGGGTTGAGTGCCAAAGTCGTCCTTATATAAAAGTTTTAAGGTTCGATTTTAGACGGCACTCTCAGTGATAGAGGTCTACCATTCCGCTTCCGCCTCTAACGAGGACTAGTCTCACACCCGAAGGGTGTGGGGACACCTCGTGGCAAACCAAAAATAGAAGTAAAGTACATGCCATTTAATTTATTTAATAGCTTTTGTTGCAAAATTCATTTTGACAGCCTATTCAATGGAACTTTCCAAATTTTTTGGAAAGTATAGATCCTAAAATTAGATAAAATTAAATATGATTAATAAATTTCCAATTTATTATTTTTGAAAGATTTTTTTTTTTAAAAATATCAGGTCAAACACTTTTTCTTGCTTTTTATTTTTTGAATTAAGATGACTATATCTGAACAACAACTAAATAGGGCAAAGGAAAATTAAAAGTAAACAAAATTTAACACCTTTTTCATGTGTGTTAATAGTGTGAAATTAAATGTTTCAGACATTTCAAATAAAAATGCACTGAATTTTTTTAACAAAGGTTGGTATAGATGATCTGTAATGAAAGTAAGAATGAAAGAAAAAAAAAAGAGAAAGAAAAGGAAGTTTGACATCACTTTCTTTAACTCCAAACTCCCTCATATTACATCAGATTCTCTCTCCCTAAAGTACCACAGATATACCCATGAACACAAGATAATTTGCCTTGAACATATTTACAAAGTTCAAACTTCCATCATATTAGGCGAGATTGATTCTCACAAAGTGGAACCATGACTCACTTACCATTTTCTTTTTTCAGGATTCCTCAGAGCATTTTTTCATAGAAGGTCAAAAGCTGATTCTTCTTAAGCCCTAATTAGATTGTCTCTTTTAGCTATATGTATGAATTGTGCCTTTTTTTTTATTTTTTTTATGTAGAAACACGTGCCCTTGGCCCAGTAACCCTCTCTGTGGGTTTGACAAGAATGATCACACCCAAGAGTGCGCCGTCGGTCGAGTTTGAGAATCTATTTCAAAGGTTCGTGTGTACACTCCCTCCCAACAAAGGACCTACACAAGCAGCAACATGCCCTGCCCATCCATATTTATTAATCTCCGGTCTGTTGTGACTCAAAATTGTTCCTTTGTTATTGGAAAAAAAATAAAAAGGATGTACTCAGTTTCTGGGGCAATGAGCCCAGCCTTACCTCAGCATCAAAGAAGTTTTGTTTCTGAAATATTTGTTAATAAACAAGTATAGATTCTTGTAAATAATGCTTCCCTCAAACAATTATATTGTAATTAACAGAAAATAACAACTTCAGTTCCATCATAGAATGCTCCTTAACTGATTATTTTACTTGCCATCATTGAATTTTTAACTGGTCTTCCAACAGAATGCTCAACTGCAATTTTGGACCAAGCTGTGCCATACAATATCTAAGAATTCAACAGTTGACCTGAATTAACAATGCATTTGAAAAGATCCAGAACTAATTAATTATGCTCTGTGTATGGCATTAATAAATAGTTTAAATACCACAAAAATGAGGGGAACAAAAGAATCTTCTTTTTGAACATGGCAATAAATAACTGAGAGTTAGATGACATAAAAAATTATTTTTCCTTTCAAATTGAGTAAACTAACATAGGAAATGATTGTAAAGGGGAATGAAAATGTAGACCAAAACTGCTGCCATTTTGTGTGAGAGTGAGATTGGGGCATCCATTGGTAAAATTTTCCCGTAAAATTTGAATGCTTCAAGATCCATTTATCAGAGATTGCAACTCTTGCCGGAATATTGGGATTTTCTCTGCTTCTACAGCAATGACTAGTCCTGCTAGCCTGTAATTCCTTAACTGCAACAATGGCATTTGAGAGCTAATTAGCACGCCATCGAAACAAACAACGATTATTTAGAGGATAAATAAGAAACATTTATGCTGTTTCTTGATTTTTATTTTTTATTTTTTTTTGAAAAAAGAACCTTAATTATCAGGGACTTGTTTTTCACATTGAGTGAATTCATCAAGGTGAAGAACTACTTGTATTAATTTACTTACCAAAATGTTAAGCTTAGATAAAATTTTAACTTATTGGGTCTTGGTTCTTTAGGAGATTATTTTGTCTATGCTCATAGCTATAACCCATGAACTAAATACAGCTACCTTAAATATGGTTTTGAAACATGGCAGATACCCCTAATTATTTCAATGTGGAGAAAGGTCTAGACGTAATATTCAACAAAGGTTCGATCAACATGACCAGCACATTCATCTTCATGGCATAGCATAAAAACATATATAGGATAAGGGGAAGATCTATGAATTTCAGGAGAATACAACAGGCTGCTTTTGTTTTGATACAAGGGGATGGTTTTGTGCAAAACGATCCCTAAGATATTGAATTAAAATCTAGCCATCTAAAAAAGTTGTGTATATCTAGTAAGAAAGTTGACTAAATTTCTAAGTAGTCCCTCCTCAAAAGCCTTCATTATTTAAAAATAAAATAAATTATTTAGGTCCTTAAATTCAATAAAGTGTCTTTCATTGTATTTTGGAAAATCTACATGAGAAGCTACGATTTGAAGTGGCAGAAGTTTGCTTGGGTGCAAACTATATAATATAAATGACAATGCCTCAGGACACTCCCGTGTCAGGACAAGATGGGTTGGCATGAAATGAATAATCAATCCAAGATCATGTTTGCTGAACTTTGGTAAATCTACCGAATTTGAAGTGGCAGAAGTTTTCACGGAGGTGAAAAGTATGATCTTAAATAAAATGAAATGAATAATCAGTCCAAGATCATGTTTTGTGAATCAAAATAAGAAGGTAAGAATTACAAGTGGCAGAGAGGTGAAGTACAAAAACATATAATGACATGAATATCAATCCAAGATCATTTCAAATGGTATAATATTAGTGTTTTTAATCAACATCAATGAAACAAGAAACATTCTATTATTATCTAGATTCTTTAATCTCCAAGAAAACCCTCACACAAATGAGCTTTGGGGTTCTTCTAAGAAGGGTCTGTAAGCAACTATGAAATAACAAAACTACATACCTCATGAACCGTAACCTGCTGGGTCTGTAAGGGGAAAGTAAAGGACCATGCGCTGAGCTGCAACACATATAAAGAAGCAATAAGTATTTCTAAACACAAGATAGAATTTCTTGAATTTGGAGAATTCATACCTTATGAAAAATCTCGTCCTCAGGCTTAATGTATATTGTCGGCTCATCACTGCAACTACTTGATGTACCGTCTCCATGTTTTGCGTTCTTATGCTACAATTTTTCACACAGAGCCAAAGACGAAAAACAGAACTGATAAAGCTAACTCATAAATACCCAATCATGAAGATATGAAACAGGGGAACATCCAAGTAGTATACCTTGTAGATTTTAGTTAATATTATATAAAATTTAAAGCAGAAAGAGTCCCTGAGCTCCTCTGTTGGCTATAAGAAGTCAAACATAGAAGAGTAAGTATTTTTATGGATACCAATTGTGTTGGCAGGAAAAACAAATTGCCATTCCAAACTGTATTCTCATCTAACCTCATCTTCAGTTGCCCACGAGACTTCATCAAAGAGAGCATCATAAAGTGGAGACAAGAGTTGGGGAGGAAGATTCACCACATGTTGGGAGACCAAGAGTGCCACGTCGTGTGCTTGCTCTTTCAAGAGTCGTCTCATCTCACCGGGGCCATGGACTTCTTCACAAACTTTAAGCAAGAAATCATTGATCTCCACTATACATTTATTTTCCTGTCAAAAGTAAAAACAAATCACTATAGTGTTTGTTAACTCTACTTGCAACCTCTTAAAAAGGTAGAGGATAGCGAATTTTTTTAGGTAAATATTGTTATTTTCTCAACCTCTAAATGAAGTAGAGGTAAAACCTCTACAAGAATAAGCAAACAATCTTGACTTATTATACTAGAGCTTAAACTTCTATTACAGATAGAGGTTCATTTTGATGTAAAAGTAGAGGCTAATAAATAGAGTTAGCAAAAAGGCATAAGCGTACTTGGGTCTCCATGGTTAAACAATATTAAAAAACCGAAAACACGAACAATATGGACTGGAGCTGCAGAAATTGAAAATTGCAGATGCTTGCCTTGTATCGGTCCAAGTTCAGGACAGTAACTATAGAGAAGAGTCCATCATCTTCTTGATCCTCAATTTTAACAACTGTGCCCACCGTGGTTTGTCCCAGTATCAAGTCCACGAAACCGCTTAGATCCCACTGCTTCTCATCAAGATAAGTTTGCAGCAATACCTTCACCCCATGAAAGTCATCGGCTTTGGGATCAAAAAAGGCAAAGTCTGCTTGGACAATTTCCTTTCAAAAGCACAAGCAACATAAGAACAATTACAAATATCAACAATTTATGGAAACATGAGCTAATAGAAGCACTACTTGCTGCTTACTTCATTATCTTCTTCACTGGAAGATTCAGACCCAACTATCTCTTCTTTCAATTTGTGTTTGATGGAACCATTACCTATATGCAGCAATGTCATTAAACCACATAAAAGAACATATTAAAAACATGAAATTCTAAGAATCAAAACTTAAGTTCTCTACTTGGGTCTACCTGGGAACTCAGAAAGATCTCTCCTTTCCAACACGGGAGAGCTTAACCGCTTAACCTTGCGGCCGGAGGCGGCAACTCGCGCAACAGAACGGGAAAATGCGGAGAAGGCAAACGGTTGGCGCCTCAAACAACTGCCACGTCGCCTAGTTGGCCTTCGACGCATTCTTTCTCTTCTTCAGGCAGCAATTAATAAGGTATCTGCAAGAAATCCAATTATCTTGCACATAACTCAAAAGGTTGCTGAGATTTTTTAAAAAAATAGAGTATTATGTACTGAAACTGTGGCAATCAAAGCATGGTTAGTTGGGTCTGTTCTTCGTCAAACAGCTTGAGTGCATCGATTTTATCAGATGGTAAAGGAGTTTCTAGTAATACCCTTTTCCTAAAAACTCGAAGAAAAGGGTTCTTAATCCATTGTTAAGTAAAAAATAAGAACATAATTGGAAAAAGGTAGCATTTTTTTTCAAGAGTTTCGTTGAATGGAATCATAAGAACAAAGTACAGAACTTGTACCAGCTTCAAACGCAATAGAGAGCTTCGCCTGCGCACGATTCCTGTTCTTCTTCCACTTCTCCTTCTTCTTCTTCTTGATGCGGAGCGGCTTCTTTTTCTTTATATATAAACAAAGCAAAAGCTTTTCATCAGGGTTGTTTCATAACTATGATTTTTATTTATTTATTTATAAATTCTCATTAAATTAATTTTATTAAAAATTAAGATTTATTTCTTATCCTTACAAAATTACATTAATTTATTAAGTAATATTAAACAGCTTACTGCCATAATTTAATAACTTATATTCAATTATTAATATAAATATCATATTATAATAAATTATTTATTGTCTTATTTATGTAACTAATATATTTTTATAGCTTTTAAGATTGAAAGTTTTAACCAGTGAATATAAAATTTTGTATAACAGTTTATATACATTATATTAAAATAGTCCATAGGCACTCCGTTGCAAGAAAATATAAGGGAGCTAAAAGTTACAAAAAATAATTTTTAAATAATTCTTTTATATAGCAACATTACAAAAAAAACATTATTACCAAACTACCCATAAATGTATTTTTTTATATAAATTTATTTAATAATTTTATATTAAAAAGTAGTGAATAATTTAAAAAATTATGATAAAAATAGCAGGTCTTAAGTTAAGAAGTTTTGATTTTATAAATAATATAAATATAAATATAATTATGGATTAGATGGAACACCATATGCTTTAATTTAAAATAAGTTAGGAACTCTTTAATTCCAAAAAATATATAGTAAAAACTATAAATACCTGGTACATATATTTTTTAAAAATTCTTCACTTTTTTTTTTTTTTTATCAATAAAATTCTTCGCTTGTAAACATATTTTTAGGAAACTATTTTCTACATTTTCATTTTTTGTCTTGACGGAGCAATTAAGATTGTTACATTGTGACCTGAAAGCTTGGATTTCAAAGTTGAAGATAACCTCTTAAAATGGAGGTAAGGATATGCGCATTATCTCTTCCCTAAGCCCCTTAGTTGTAGGAGTTTATGCACCGGGTACAAGCTAAAATCACCATTAATGGAGACTTCACTAACAGAAGATACACACAAGCATCTAAATACAGATTTATTTACTTCTTGATAAACAAATAATACAAGTCTTCTACAAACAGAGTTATTCAAACCTTGCTTTCAATTTACACTTTCATATTTCAAGACAAAGTACATAAAAACAGCTAAGAAACATGACACTCCAAAGTAATGCACAACTCATTGGTCTCAAGCCAACTCCTTTGGTGAGATGCCATTGCAGCAATTGCTGCTGAACCAATAGGGGAGCTCGTGTGAAAATCAAACTTCACCATGTACTTGCTTTACTGGTAGTTCTAGAAAATAATGCTTTGTAAGAGTAATGTGATCAAACTGTTGAACCTTTACGGCATTTTCGGGCGGTGGATCCTGCTCCTCAGCTTGACAGTTGCCCATTACTTGGTACCAGTAATAAGCCATTCCAAGAAGGACTTTAAGATCAAAATCCCCTACTTGCCCAATAATAAAAGTAGTAACAAAGCTCAGTAAAATCTCAGTCCTGTTGCATTTGCACCCTGTATTCTCTCTAACATATCAGCAAAAGTTTCACAACTAGGAGTCAATTCTTGCTTATTCATCTCATTGTAAATATGAAGGACCCTTTCCATATTACCCTTCTCAAAGTTTTTGATGATTATTGTCTCATAGATGTAACGGGTCGGGACAACTGATCGATCTTTCATAACTTTTAGAAATTTCTCCGCTTCGTTCAAATTCCCACACTGACATAGGCTTCTGATCAGTGATGTGTAAGCCATTAAACCAAGAGAATAGCCCTTAAATTCCATTTCATAATAAAGCTTGAGAACTTCTTGAATCTCACCATTTTTCCCATAAACATCCATGAGATAGGAATAAGTAACTTCATTCGGAACAAATCCCTTATCCAACAACACAGTCAATACTGCATTAGCCCTCTTCACATCCTTAATCTCACTAAGCTTTCCAATCATTACATTGTAAGTAGAGCAACTTGGCAAGAATCCTACCTTCACCATTTCTTCACAAAACCTCAAGCTCTCCTCCAATTTCCCAGCTTTAACACACCCTTCAATGAGAAAATTGAAAGTCTCATCATATGGCTTCCACCCCATGTTTTCCCTCTCTTGGAATAACCGATTCGCCTCGTCAATCCTTCCCTCGTTGCACCAACCACCAATGAACAATGTATAAACAAACGCATTTGCTCGAAATCCCCTCTTAAGCATTTCTTCAAACACCTCTTGTGCAGACTCCAAACTGTTCGTTTTAAACTTAGCATAGATAATCATAGAATAAGCAACATCATCAAGAATCATGTTCTTCTGCAACATCCTCTTCAACAATACAATCCCATCATCAATTCTTCCTTGTTCTAACACACCAGATATCAAAAAAGTATTAACAATCACCATAGGAGAGCATCTTTTCCCATGAATCCTATCCAAAAACTCCACAGATTTCTTCAACTTCCCTTCTTTGCACAACACTCTTGTCATAATCCTAATACTAATCTCATTAGGATATGTTCTTTTTTCAATCATAAACTCATAAACCTTCCATGCCAATGAACACTCATCAGATTTTTGAACTACATGAAGTAGAGTATTGAAACTTACAATACTACAAGAAAATCCTAACCCTTGTTCTTCTAAATATCTACACGCATCAAAAGCAGTACAAACCAGTCTCAATCTCGAATACGTTTGGATCAGTAAATCAAAAACGAACGGACTCGAGAACGTGTTCTTGTAAACGCTGAGGACATGTTCTAGAACGTCAAAACCTGAAGAACCAGATTCAACACTGGTTCTTATAACAGATTCTAGTAGAGCTCGAGCATCGGTGATTAACCGAGCTCGAACTAAGATATGAACTGCGATGCAGTATGAACGAGGTCCGTGTTTGGTTTTGGATCGCCGAGCTGACCAGTGGAAGAAGCTCAGAGCGCGTTTTGCGTCTTCTGGTTGATTCAATTCGATTAATACTTTTTCGATGATGGATTCGGTTAGGTTAATTGAATCGAAGCTGTTGGTCAAGTTTTCCCAATTTTCACTTCTTCTTAGCAAATCACAAGTTACATTAACAATTTCATCGGTGCTATTGGTATGGATCGAATGGGATCGAATGCGAAATCTTCGAGGATTATTGATTATTATGGGTGTGAATTTTCTAGCGATTTGAAGAGAATTTCTCATTTTGACCGGATCGGAGAGTTTCGTGACTGTAACTAACTTCCATTAGAGCTGTGTTCCCATGGCTTCTTATTGGTCGAAAATGCCCCCATGTACTGTAGTGTGTGGGGGGTTAAGTGGAAGGGTAGTTTCGGTAATTCGGTGAGTGAGTTTGAAGTAGTTTAAATTGCCGCATCTTCTCTCGAACTCTTCTATTTAAAGCCATCGAAATAAAAAACTTCTCTCTCTCGCGCTTTCTCTCGGTCTCTTTCACGATCTCTTTGGTCTCTGTTTCTTCAAGAAGTTTGGGTTGAATGTGTTTTTTTTAATTTATATTCAATCTGGTTTTGGATCTCAGCGAGCTCTGCATCTTTTTACTTCTTGATAAGGTACTAGAGATATCTGTTTACCTAGGAAGTTTAAGTGGAATTTGCTTTTTTATTTATCTTCAATTTAGTTTTGGATCTCAGTGAACTTTGCCTCAAGGTAGCACTGATCTCTGTTGTTTCTCTGGAATGATTAAGCTGAATGTGCTTTTATTTATCTTTAATCTAGCTTTGGATCTCAGCAAAGGTACCGGAGATATCTGTTTCTCTAGAAAGTTTAAGTTGAATGTGTTATTATTGATCTTCAGTTTAGCTTTGGATCTCAGCAAACTCTGCATATTTGCTTTTTAATGAGATGCCACGGTGATATCTGTTTACCTAAAAAGTTTAATTGAATTTGCTTTTATTTATCTTCAATCCAGTTTTAGATCTCAGTGAACTCTGCATCTGTACTTTTTAATAAAAAGCCAGTGATCTCTGTTTATCTTGAAAGTTTAAGTGGTATTTGAGTTTATGTTTCCTCAATCTAGCTTTGGATCTTCACTTTTCAGAAAGGTATCAAAGATCTATGTTATTTCTCTAGAAAATTTAACTTTAATGTGGTTTTGGTTATCGTCATATGTCAGTGAATTCTGCATCTTCAGTTGAGCCTATATTGGTTTTTACCTCTATGATTTAGTTGCTTCTATTTACTAATGCTGCTTAAAATCCTATTGATCAACTGATTTAGGTGAGAGTGTGGTAAGTGGTATTATGTGTCTTACTTCAGGTGAAGTCGTTTGAAGAAATGTCCACTATAGATGCACTTGCTTATTTTTATTTATCTTCAATCTAGCTTTGGATCTCAGCAAACTCCGCATTTGTACTTTTCAATGAGGTGCCAGTGATATCTGTTTATCTGGAAAGTTTTAAGTTGAATTTGTTTTTATTTATCTTCAGTCTAGCTATGGATCTCGGCAAACTCTGCATATTTACTCTTTAATAAGGTGCCAATGATATCTGTTTATCTAGAAAGTTTAAGTTGAATTCGATTTTATTTTTCTTCAGTCTAGCTATGGATCTTTACCTTTTAGTAAGGTATCAGCAACCTATGTTGTTTCTCTAGAAAGCTCAAGTCGCCAATCTAGTTTTTAGATCTCAGTGAACGCTGCATCTTGAATTGAGCCTATGTTGGTTTTTACCTCTATGATTTAGTTGCTTCTATTTACTAATACTGCTTAAAACCCCGTTGATCAACTGATTGAGTTGAGATTGTGGTGAGTGGTAATGGTTTCTTACTTTGTGTGAAGTCTGAGACGTGTCTTGTGTGTTTGAAGAAATGTCCACTAGAGATGCACTTGCTTATTTTTCTTTACTTTGTTGTTAAGGCTTAAACCTTCTCTTCACTGATCTTGTTAATGTGTTATTTCACACGAACAAGTGAGTAAAATTCTAAAAGTGCCCAAGGCTCCCACCATTTATGTTCAAGTTGATGTTATTTCTCTATTTCTTGCATAAAAAGGTAATATGAAGAACATAAGCTCAGCATGAAATGCAAATTATAAACTAATTAAATATTGTGAATTGATTGATCCACCAAATGTTGAACCAGCTTGACTGACCATTTTTTTTTTTTTTGTAATTTTCATTTGAGTAGATCATATTATAATATTTTATTTCCTTTAAGGGCCTATTATACTTTTTGTGAATTAAATGAAGAAAATGCTTAATTCTGATACCCAACAAAATATAGCCTAGTGCTAACTCATAGAGTGAATTGTGCAGAAGAAGGTTTTTCCATGAGAGCTTCAACAAATGTTCAAAAGTAAGAGTGAAGCATGATGAGCTCTGTTCCCATCAAACATGGCAGTGGCCTCCTCACTTCTGAGAAAATCAATGAGAAACTATCTCCTCTCCTATTACTTGCCTCATTTTCCATCATTATCATCTATGTATCATGGACACCCTTTCTCATCCTGCTCGCAAAAACTTGTGAATCAAGTAATAGCTGCCATGGTACAAGAATGTTCTTTTGACAATCGACTCACTACCGCTGTCACTACTTCTGGTTCTCTATGGACTGTAAATGATGTTCGTGAGGTTTTAAGATCTATACCCAGATTCTTTTTCCAAAGCACTCGGTCGATTGGCCGCCAAAAGGTTTTCAGACACAGGGCTCTGCTCAAGCAAAGAGATCTTAAAAAAGAAACAGATGATTCTCATAAGGGTATGCGTGTTCTTGGTCCTGCTGCTTACAGAGACCCCGTGAAAGTTAAATTGGGATTAGATAAAGCGCTGGAATTCTACTATTGGGTTGAAGCCCAATTTGGGTTTACCCATAGTGAGAGTACTTGTAGAGAGATGGCTCTTGTATTGGCTAAAGGGAACAGATTGAGAACACTCTGGGAGTTTCTCAAAGAAATGGTACAAAGAAAAGACAAGAATTTGGTGACAACAGCGACTATTACTTGTGTGATAAAAGCTCTTGGAGAAGAAGGCTTGGTTAATGAAGCATTGGCTGCCTTTTATCGTATGAAGCAATTCCATTGTAAGCCAGATGTTTATGCTTATAATACGATCATTTGTGCTCTTTGTCGAGTGGGCTATTTCAAGAAGGCAAGATTTTTGTTGGAGCAGATGGAATTGCCTGGTTTTCATTGTCCACCAGATACATATACTTACACCATTTTTATCAGTTTTTATTGTAAGAGAAGCTTACAAACTGGGTGTCGAAAAGCTATTAGGAGAAGGTTATGGGAGGCCAACCACTTATTTCGAATAATGGTGTTTAAGGGCTTCATTCCTGATGTTGTGACTTATAATTGTTTGATTGATGGATGTTGCAAGACATATCGAATTGGAAGGGCATTGGAGCTGTTTGACGAGATGATAAAGAAGGGTTGTCTCCCAAATCGGGTAACTTATAATTCTTTTATTAGGTACTATAGTGCCGTTCATGAAATTGATAAAGCTATTGAGATGATGCATAGGATGAAGTTGATGAACCATGGGGTACCTACTTCAAGTTCTTACACCCCAATCATTCATGCTTTGTGTGAATCTGGTAGGGTGCTGGAGGCTCGAGATTTTTTGGTCGAGTTGGTCAACCAAGGCTCAGTACCTAGAGAATATACATATAAATTAGTTTGTGATGCATTGAGTTCTGTGAGTGAGGCTGGTTTACCTAATGAACTACATAGAAGGATTAAGGATGGTATTGAGAGCAGATATAGGCATGTGCAACAAGTAAAACCAATGATGACCAACAATGTTTTTCTGTAAGGAGATTAAAGAATACATGACATACACATGCCTTGCCATTTTGAAGACAAGCTGACAAAGAAGATTTTGCTTTGGCACCTTCCTTTCCTATGGGAATCTCCACCGTGAATTCTTTTTGCCTCAACAACAATAAAGGCACCTCTTAATTGCTTTTGGAAGCTTATCCATACTTTTAAATAAGGTACCAATTATCTCTTTTTCTCTAAAACTTGAATATGATGTTATTTATTGTCAATCTTATTATGGGTCTTAGCAAACTTTGCATCTTGAATTGAGCCAATGTTGGTTTTTACCTCTATCATTTAGTTGCTTGTATTTGGTAATGCTTAGGCTTTGTTGATTAACTGATTGAGTTCAATGAATGTGGTGAGTGGCAATATGTATTTTAGTTTTGATTGTCCAAAGCACATCTCACGGTTTAAAGAAATGTCCATAAAAGATGCAATTGCTTATTTTTCTGTACTTAGTTGTTCAGGTTCAAACATTCTCTTCACTAATCCTTATTATTGGTTTCATAGTCATCATATGGTTGGAACTGTTAATTTTTTCATTTTTTGGATGTCTTCAATGATATAGTTGAGTAGCAAATTATGAGTTTCTCAAAATCCATTAATTTGATGGTTGCATGTAGTTTCTCCGGTCAAACATATTATGGATGCCTAGTAGTTTTTAGTGAAATGAAGTTGTACTAATAATGAAAAAGATCAAGAGTTACGGAAAATTTAAGTGTGTGGACTATGAGACCTTCATCTTCTACTTGACTTCTCTTTATTTGCCTCATATTTAGTTACTTTGACTCATTAGTGTGTCTTCCTTGGAAAAAAGAATGTTCTTATTGGCAATGATGACAAAAGGCCGGTCTAACAGCTGCTTTGGATTCTATCCAAATGGTAGTAGAATGATTAAGTTACCATAAGGTGTCTGCTGAGCCAATTGAGACCATTTTGTATGTAAATCAAATAATTTTAGCATACTATTATCTTAGAATTGGCATCTATCATTTTATTCATCATTGCTTGTTACAAGATTTTCATGACAGATCTAGAATTTGTATTCAGAATAATAGATGGACGTCTAAGCTCTTATCAGAGATCATAAACCAAATATGGAGTTAGATTAAAGAGATCCAAGCTAGTTGGGGAGAATGAAAATGCAATTTACTGATCTTTTAGTAAGTTCTGTTTTCTATAAAAAAGAAGGGTGATATTTCCTACCATTGTTCAATCATGTTATCTATCTTCTTTGCTTTACTACCTTTGATTTGATTATTTTTACCGTTGATTTCTTGGTGGATTGTTATGCTAGTAGTTGATTCTAGTCACTTAAATCCAGTAGGTTTTTATGATTTGTATTGTCTGCTATTGTTAAAGCTACCCGTGCTCAAATGTAGTGAATCATCCTGTTGATTCATAGGTTGGGTGTTCGTTTCAAAACTTGATCTATAACTCTTGCGCAGATGAATCTCATCTTGAGGAGGTTAATGTTCTTTTCAACGAGTTTCGTATTTGAAGGAAAATCTGGTAGGAACTCTACTCCATATAAAGCTTTTACAAACTTCTGCCTTCAAGATTTCGACACAGGAGTTCATTCAAGTCTGAGAATATGACTGTTTAATGTTGTAACTATAAATATAAAATTATCATACCTCATTTGTTTGATAGCATTGTTGTAAAAAAGAAATTAATGATATTTCTCTCTTGATCTCTTCTGAGTTTGTTTGTTAGATATTAAAAATGTTTCCTTTCTTACCTTCATAATGTTTTTCTAAGCAGTTAGGATTATATAGCTGCTAAGATTAATACTATATTCTGTTGGCAGTGAGGCTTGTATTATTATGAAATTAAACTCTGTTTTTACTAGTCAAGCACTGTTCCAGAAGTGCAACATTCATTTTTGGATCTTGAGCTTGAGCTTGAGACTGATTATGTTAAAAGAGATGCAAATATACTTAATAGAGACGAGTTCAAAAAAAATTAATAAAAGAAATAAAAGTATAAAGATAATGATCTATCAGTTAAATTTAACTTGCATGACCTTAAAATTTGATTGAATTTATTTACTAATTTTTCTTGGCAACTTAAAATCTTGCAACCTGGCTAACCCCTGGAAATAGTTCAACTCCTTATTTGCTGGAAGGGGGAGTAGTCAACACTGATTTAAATGAGCAAGGTAGTGAGAGGTATTACTTTGTTTATAATTGTTTAAATCTCCATCCCCAAAAAAGAGATAAAAATTGCTATCTGTTACAAAATCAAGAATTCACTCTTCCCACACGAAACTCGGGTATCATTCGCCATCTCTTTGAAATGTTGCATTACTCTCTGTCTGAATTGCACCCGTTGCAACTGTATGGAAGCAGCAAAGCTCCATAGAACTTGAGCTGTTACAATTTTCGCACAAAAACTTCTCTCTTTGAGATTTTTGCTCTTCCATATACAAGGAGATGATGGCCATACTGAAGTTATGGTTTTGAGAGACCAGCAAATCACTGTCAGAACTAATGTTGTGCAGGTATATCTCGCTCAATAGGCTGGAGTGGAACAGCCATCTCCCCAACAACGGCTTGTCTTCGTTGCCGCTCCCGGAGATAGAGAACAGTCAAGAGGCAAACAAATAAAGCGAGTATTGTCGCATTTCCTTCATCCATTATCACCCTCTCAATCCATTCTCCCACTTTTGGATAAACATCAGGAAGTGAATCGATTACATCAACCTGAAAAATAGACCAGATAAATAAAAGACAATTATTTTTCATAGGCATAGTGATCATGCTGAATAGCCAAGTTCTTTAAAGAATTGATATTTTCAATGATAAGGTATTTAAAATTATATGCTTCCTCTTTAAGAATTATAGTTGCTTCTCTTTTATCTTAGTTGATAAGGGTGTTTGAAGTTATGTTCTTCCTCTGCGACCTAAATGAGAGTAACTTTGTACAATTTCTTTTCGAAAAGCTTACCATGAAACTGTCAGCATAGTTTTTCCTAATCCACAAGCTCGTAAGAGCCAGTGTTACTGGCAACTTTGCTGCTGGGTCATTTTCCAGGGCTTGATCATAGTACCGCTTTGCTAGATGAAGATCGAATGGAAGCCCTTGGCCGTGCTCATGCATGTAACCTAGGTTGAACATAGCCTGTGCATTGGACTGTGATTTTGCGTGCATATATGCCTCTGCTGCACGATCATAGTCTCTCTCTGTACCCTGGAAAGCAAAATACATCCAAAAAAAAAAAAAAAAGGTAATTGCACAACTATTACTCAACAATTAACGCCCATGAACCTATTACTTTACTACATACCCGTCCATAGTAATATGCATCCCCAATAAGCAGAGCAGCATGTTCATTACCCTGCTCAGAAGCTTGCCACCAAAAAGCATGTGCACGTTGATGCCTTTCTGCATCTGTGCAAAATCCAGATGCTCCCATACACATACTGCGTTCACCGTATTTGTCTAGAATCCATGCAGCATTACTTTGTGCTATTTCATACCCCAGCTCTCCCATTCTTGAGTACAAGAAGAATGCTTTGCCAACTTCACCTTTTAAGTATGATTCTAAGGCCCACCTTGACAAAGAACTCCAAGGCCCACGCTCCGCAACTAGCTTGTATAATGCTGTAGCCTGGAAATCAAATTAAATCATTAATAAATAATGAGATGGAGAAACAAAAAGTCTGTGAACCATTGTCCACTTGACTTATAAAATTAAGGAAAAGAAAAAAATATGTGCAAATATAAAAAGTAGTGAGAAATTAATTAATAGAATGGTCAAATTGGATCCATAAGCTTTTCTAGTTGGGTGTAAACTAAAAGATATATATCTAAGCCTACCCATCCATCCAACTTCATCAAAACAACCTTGATACATCATCCTAATAAATAATAATCATAAAAGAAGACATAAATCCAAGTTCATTAAAATCACAAGGTGCAAGGAAAGGTGCACACTTAGCGAAGTAAGGCGCAAAAATGTAAAATAATGAGACAGGATTGACAATAATAATTATGAAATAATATAGCAATAAAACTTAAAACATCAATCATGAAGCTGGATTAAATAAAACTTAAACCTCAAATGCATTAGTCATTGATCGCTAATTCCTAAATTCAACTATGAAATATTCAATATCTCAAGTTTCGAACACATCCTCAACTCTCAGCATTCAAGCAACACGCCTTCTAATAAATTTTTCGGCACTAGGAATATCACCACAACCCTTATAAACAACTCTTTCGCTACTTGTGCCTTTGCCTTGTCAACCATCAAATTCAATTTCCTCTTCTTCATCATCCAAATTATACTCACCCTCATATTAATAGAATTGGACCCAAATAACAAATATCCATCCAGTCATAGCTATTGAGTAGAAGGCTAACAATGTATGTCAACTTATCACTAACACTCCCTCTCAAATACAACCCCCCATTCCTTACATGTCTCTACACAAGGAAGATACAAAATTAGAATAGACAAATATCAAGCATGCTAGTGGGTAACATGCAAATGTTGACAATGAGACTTAAACCCAAGACCTCTCAAAAACCTGTGCTGGTGTGCCCTAATACCATGTCGGATAATCTTATAACCCCTTAAACCCAAAAGGCTATAACTATCAAGTAGAGGCTCAAGTCCAACAATGTTATATACTTGTATCAAGTTACACTAACATTGATATATCTTTAATCATTATATTTGAAAAACAATGACATTTTTCCTCTCTTTTTTTGTGCTAAATCACTTTATTGGCTATTTATTGATATTCGAAGTTTCACTCTTTACAGGAAAGCGGTTGAAGAAGTAGCAACACATGTACGGAACAGCAAGTTTCTGCAGTAACAATAGTAACATATAACTCCCTTAAGTGTTCTCCATTCAATAACAATTTAGAATAGAGGGAAATCAAATCAATGCGCTCCTAAAATTTATATACTTTGGGACTGTTTTGAAGAAAATACACTTCCTGTGATACATCTAAGTTCATGCAATTAATCTGCATGGGTAAAATGAAACTAGTTTAAACTGCTTAAAACAATATTTGAACCAATAAATTGAGCACAAAGTTCTTGTATAACAAACTAATTTATGCATATAGATGTAGGCATTTGAAATACTTGTATAAAGAACCCACAAAATACTCAATAGAAAAGTAAATGAAAGTATAAAATAAAAATCCCCTTACCATAGGAAGATTCTTCTTAAGCCCAACTCCTGTTTGGAACATTTTTGCCAACTGGTAAAATGCCTTTGGTTGACCAGCATTTGCTGCTATTATGAAAAATCTGCATGCAGTCCTAACATCCCTTTTAACACCAATCCCTTTAAAATACAACACCCCAAGGTTGTAATGACCACCAGCCTCCTCATTTTCTGCAGCCTTCTCAAAGTACTCTTTTGCCTGTAATGAAAGGGAAGGAGGATTACAAGTTGAAGTTACCCAGACTGGAAACCAATAAAGGAACTTGCAGTCTCCTAAAATAAGTTTGCTCTTTGATCATTCAGCTTATGTTAAGTTGTCCACAATCTACAGCCAAATCAGAAATGCCCATAGATATTTACAGACTTGGCTAGGGCGTATTCGGTATTCTAGAGAAGCTGCCACTTCATCTAGTTTAAGTAGAAAGGCCTTAGAAGGAAGTTTGACCGATAGGATATGATTTGCAAGCTATTGAGGAGAATTTAACAAGACTTACAATCGTGGATTTAAATTTTGATGAAACAAAAAGAAAATCAGAATAAATTTCAAAGAGTCAAAGTAAAAGTATCAACACGGAGTAATCGATGACTAAACTTTAATAGAGATGATGAATTTTGATCTGAGAAATAAAGAACTCCGCATTTACGATAGAAATTGTGGGATAAAATTATAACTTTGTAGGTATGAAGAAATACATATATATGACGAGGATTGTCAGTAAGACAAGTATCCAGTCCTACCACATTCAGATTCATCCTCTTAGGGTGTTAAAAACGAAATTCATGTTGTGGAGTCACTACTGTATTTGTGCTGCTATGTATTGCGTCAATAAACAATGAACGTATTTCTTCATGTTATTAGTGTCAATAGCTAGTTTATAGACGAGTGCTCTAAAACTAAGAGTAGTCAGTCTAGCTCAGGACCTATATGCATTCACAGGAAACACACAAATCCAATGTTGAACTGGGACTTTCACTCATTATGATTGAGAACCAACTGTTGAACTAGGTGGGCTCAGGCTAAATCATTTAACTGGAGAACTAAACTTTAACAATCCAAGCACAATTCTAATTCTACTCAACTCAACTAAACTAAACTAAGCCTTTCCCAACTACACGGAGTTGGCTACACGAATCTGCTTCCTCCACTCTGCTCTATTAAGGGTTAAGTTGACATTTAAATTACAAACAGTTCCAATTGTTTAGTCAAAACATGATTTGCATACCATAAGCTTACATTAAGTAGGAAACTACAAGTCAGTCAAGCAACTAGCTTAACACCATCAGCCTAAATGTCTGAAGGCAAATACAGAGTAGTAAACAGAGCAAGCCAAATTGTACTAACCAATAATCAGATAACAGAGAAAAAGACAAACTTACTTTGGTGTAGTTCTTCTTTTCCACTCCATATCCCTTAACATACAAGTACCCCATCCCATTATAAGCTGAAAAATGCTGCTGTTTTGATGCAAGTGTCAGCCACTCAAGCGCTTCGGTATAATTACGCTCAACTCCCGCT
This sequence comes from Paratinospora sagittata, assembly GCA_035771175.1. NCBI lineage: Eukaryota > Viridiplantae > Streptophyta > Magnoliopsida > Ranunculales > Menispermaceae > Paratinospora > Paratinospora sagittata. The sequence continues at coordinate 1,648,278 of CM069592.1, read as the reverse complement.
CCCCTTGCATATATCTCACCAAGAAGCTCCATTGACCTTGGCTCCCCTTTCTCCACAGCCTTCAAAAACCAGCTCAACGCCTTTGCATGATCACGCCTCACTCCTCTCAACCCAAAATAGTAGATAATCCCCATTTTGTACATTGCCGCAGCATTCCCTTTTTGTGCCTGGTACTCTGTGATCTGGAAATCCTCATCTTCTTCCCCTCGAGACTTCCGCAACGCATCCTTGTTCTCCTCGGCTCCACTATGGATTCTAATAGGTTCAATAACTGGGTCCTTGGATATCAAAAAACTAGATACTGCTGCTTCTGCCAACTCTGCATAAAGCTTCACGGCTTTCTCATACATCTATCACCAATTCAGCAACAAAAGAGCATCCAATCAAACAAAATGAAAACAATAAGGTTAAAAAAACTTGCTTTTTCATGATAAACATGCTAGCTAGGGATTGAATGAACTAATTATCTCATACATATGTCACCAATTCAGTACCAAAAGAGCAATCAAACAAAAATGAAAGCAATAAGGCTGCATTTGGTTTGTGGTTCAGATACAATTTTCTGTATTAAAAAATCCGAACGGGTTATTTCATGATAAACATGCTAGAATTGGGGATTGAATAAACTTGTTTCTCAGACATCTATCACCAATTCAGTATCAAAAGTGCATCTAATCAAACAAAATAAAAACAAAAAGGCAAAACTAAATAAATAAATAAGTATTTTCACGATAAACATGCTTAGGTTTAGAGACTGAACACATACATCTTGCCGGAAGTAAGTATAAGCGAGAGCCATCTTAGACTGCATATTCCCTCCTTCAGCCGCGAAATTATGATACAAAAACGCCTTCGCACCACTCTGATCTCTCAACTGCCCCGTCCCAAACAAAAACCCTAACGCAGACTGCGCGTGCGCGAATCCACTAACCGCGGCCGCCTCGATCACCGCCGCCGCCTCCTCCATCGCCCTCGGATCTCCGGAAGTCACCGAAGATATCATCTTCCGGACACCGGAATAATAGCGAACCTCTTCGGCGTCGCTCGTGGAGTCGCCGACACCGGCAACGGCGCCGGAGGAGGAATTCGGCTCGAAGATCTGTCGCCATGAGCCTGGATCGAGCTCGTCCTCCGACTTGTTCTCCGAGTCGCCGAACTCGTCCCACTCGGCGCCGGAATCGGCGTCGCCGGCCGGTGGATTTTCCTCGAGATCTTCCTTCGAGAGGACGAGAACGAAGGGGCGTGCTGTTGCGGAGATAGGTATGAGAGAGATTAGCAGAAGAAAGCAGAAGTAGAAGATGAGATTTCTCTGTGATTTTGACGTAGATTTTCGCATATCTTCTGATCTGTTAATCTTCTTCTTCTTTCAATCTTCTTTTCCTTCTTCCTCTGATCTGAAATGTCGTAGAAAATGGTGATCCGGTGGGGCTGAGTGATGCATAAGGGGCGGGGTGCGTGGTGATGGTTACTGACTAATGGAGAACGGACACGAATGAATTGGAGGACGATCCACGTGTCTGTTCTTTATTGATTACTAGGACGTCACTGCCACGGTGGATTTACGGGGATGGATGGGTACTAGACTACTAGGTGGGTATCATTGGTCCTCTGTGGTTTTTACTACGTGGAAAATCCGTTCATTCCCAGTAATAATATGCCACGTGGTCTCATGTTTTTAACCCTTTTGGTATTGGCACGTGGTCAATGGTGCATGAAGACAATTACTGCTCGGGACTCGAACTGTATGGATAAATAGTTGGGGAGATTTGAATTTCCGGAAAAAGAATAAATATTTGAATAGTTTTGTTTTTATTTTTAAATAGGTTTTTCTAATAATGAGATTTTTTAATTTTTTTTACCCGAAGAATAAGATAAACATACATATTATAGAGGGTATTTGTTTGTTTAATTGACTTATCTCAAAACAATTAAGTATTTTTCTAATTATTTAGGTCCGTTATATAAATTTGTTTTCTTTACCTTACTCTATTAAAAGCATTTATTTAAATGATTTAAAAATCTTATTATATAGATAGGTTCAAAAAATAAAATATAAAAAAGGCCCTAGATAGACTATAAAGAAAAAATTAAATTTATGTACCTAAAGTCGGATTTGTTAAGCGAGAGATATGGCAATTGAGAGACGAGGTCTCAATTTTGAGTTCGAGTTCGTACTCACACTTATCCGCCAACTTTAAGAAGAGACATCCAACAACTATGTAATTTTTGACTCCGAAATAGTCTCGTCCCCAAAAAGGTCAACAGAGACATCGAGCAGACCAAAAAAAAAAAAGTAAATTTTTGTAGCCTAATTGACTAAAAAAAATCATATAGTCACCTTATGTAATTGAGAAAATACTTAGTTAAATTTAATTTAATTAAATTAAAAATATAATTTTTTTTATTTCTTATTTTATTTTTTTGTATTGAGAAAAATCAGAATTGGTCAAGTTTTATAATTTTTGAAGAGTTTGCCTTTCATCACTAACATTTATAAATAATATTAGGCAATGTTATCATCTCATTACTAATCATATTAGCATAAATCCCATAATACGTACAAGGTTATAATATAATAGATTTGATGATATATAGCATCATTGTATTATGTGGGAAATACTTTTTCATTTAGAAATAGCCCCTTAATTTGTCGGGACTCACGAGACAATTATCAACTAAAAGAGAGTTGGAAAGTTCAATATATCTTAATGCACTTTTTTAATTATTTGAAACGTATTATTTATTTTTTAATGCGTGTATGCATCTGTTTATTTATTATGCCCAGTAGACATTGTTCAGTAATCTAATAGGTTAGTATATAATTGTGATAATAAAGAAATTTAAAGACATGACCGAGTGACATATTCATCTCATTAAAGATTCTATCCCCTAAATAGAAGAGGTCACTTTCAAAATATACTTTTTATTATTGTAATTCTATTAAAATATGGTATCAACTTTGTTCATTTATAAATTATATTATCGTGCATGATCTTCTTTCTAGCTTACCAAATAAGTAGTATTAGATAAATTATTGAAGATATTAAATCAGTTAAGAATATTTTTTTTTTTTTTATATTAGTTTTTCAGCACTCATCCTCATTTTTTGAGACGAGACTAATTATTTAAAATTCGAGAATTTATAAGTACAAAGACACCTTTCTCAATAAAGATGAACGTGAATGAGCTTGAACTCATGATAAGTCTTTCAACCGTATCTCGTAGTTTACTCTCCGAATCAGGGAACTAATCCCTTATTAGTAATAATATTTTTTATCAACATAAATAAATATAAAGCGAATACAAAATAATCATTATAAAATTTATTACAATATTATCTTGGTAATAATTACAAAACAAAATGATAAGTGATTAAAACTCATATTTGTAATTTACAACGGCATGAATTTGAGTTTTATCGTAGGTAAGATGAACACAGTCTTTGCACCTTTAAAAATCTCTCTCTCTTCTTCTTTGTTGGGGCTTGCTTTTGAGATTAGCTGGCTCGGATATTCGAGGTTTAAAAAAAAAAAACATATAATGTTTATAGTTAAATAAAAATACCATTATATACCCCATTACATAGGATTAAAAATTAACCATTGACCACTGAAATCATTGAATCATTTTATTCATTGAACACAAAGTAACTCTACTCACGTAACTCACCTCGTTAATTATAAAATCAGTATTTTTGTTTTGAGTACGCTGAGATATGGCACTCGTAATTTTGGTAAGATACGAAACTTGGCAATTCTCGTAACTTAACATAAATTCAAGCCCAAACATTCACTCGAAATTTTTACTATAAATTCAGATCTGATGGAACAGTCCTCTTCACAAACCTCAAGCCTCAAACCTCTCTGTCTGTCTCTCTCTCAGAGTGTCTTCCCCTTCTTCTTCTTCTTCTTCTCTTTGGTCTTCGTCCGAGTTAAAGTTCGAGAGATACGCAGAAGAAGAAGAAGAACTGAATCCTCCCTTAAATCTGATCAGAAACTTGCGAAATCATGGATGAAAGAGTCGTTGATTCTCTAGAACCAGTTTTCTCCAACGAAGCCGCCGTCGACGTCAGGAACGACGATCATGGCTGGAAGAAGGTAGTTTATCCGAAGCGTCAAAGAAAAGCGAAGGAATCGGAATCCGGTGCTGATCCCGAGAAATTTGCACAAAACGGTGGAAGGATCGGCAACAAAACTACTAACGTTTTCAGGTCCGTCGAGCAACAGGCGGAGGAGCGCCGGCGACGCGTCGTTGAAGCTCAGAACGCCACGGCTGCGTCGGAATCCGAGTTAGTGTCTAGGAAGAAGAATCATTCCGACGATGATAGGGACGATAGCGATGTTGACGCGGCTCCCGGTGCTGGTGAGAATGGTACGGCGGAGCCGAAGAAACCTAAGGAGAAGAAGCCGAAGAAGCCTAAGGTTACCGTTTCCGAGGCGGCGTCGAAGATTGAGTCTTCGGATCTCTCTGCATTCCTGCTCGATATTTCTGTAAGTTAGTTTGTTCGTTTGTTTATAGTTGTTGAATTGTGGATTTTGGTTGAATTGATCTAACCTGGATGATGTGTTAAATTCTTTTTTTAATTGTTTATGTGAATTTCTGCGTGATTCGATAGTATTTTTGGCGAAATTTGAACTTGTTAGATGGTTAATGGAAAATTGGGATTTTCTTTTTTTTGGTGTAGGCTTCGTATGAATCACAGGAGGATATTCAGTTGATGCGCTTTGCTGATTATTTTGCTCGTGCCTTCTCGACAGTGAGTGCGGCACAGTTTCCATGGACGAAGTTGTTCAAGGAGTCCACTGTTGAAAAAATTGCTGAGGTGAGTTTTCTTGCTTCCACGTACAGATGCTTCAAGTTACATATAGAGAAATCTTGTAATCCAGGATGAGTGTGCTGTAATCCATGAGGTAGCACACGCTCTTAATGCAAAGCAGATGTTATTTGGTATTGTTATATTGCCACGAAGATCTACTGTCCTTTGTATGTGACAATAAGCCTTGTTCATTTTACTTTGGTACAAATATAGTTCTTCATCGATCTTTGTAATCACCCCTGGATGTCCAACACGCAGGGCGTGTCATTTGTCCATTTATCTCTGGTGTAATTATCTATCTATAAACTAATTATATACATATTTATTTGTATGGTAATTTAGTTACACATTCGGATTTGTCAGATACCTGTGTGTTATGTGCCTGAGTCTGTTTATAAGACATCTGTTGAATGGATCAGCAAACGATCACCTGAGGCACTGTTTGCCTTTGTTCTATGGCTGTTGGATGGCATTCTTGCTGACCTGGCAAATCAACAAGCTGTTGCGAAGGGCTCAAAGAAGACAGTTCAACAGGCACCATCAAAGGCTCAGGTGAGTTGCAATCACTTATATTACTTTTGAAATATCTAATACCATACGCTTGCTACTTTTTCATCATGATTAATCATTATTTGGTATTAATTCTCATTAATAACTTAGCGTGTCCCCTTTTAGCTGTAGAAAGCGGTGGGAGAAGCAATCTATTTAGAGTTCATTGCTTAAAATGGGGCCCTTTAGTTCTAGAGTTATTGAATAAAAACTCTTATTGTATCCAGTTGCCACAGTACTTTTTCTTCCTCTCCTCCCCCCCGGTTATCAAAACTCAACCTTGAAAGCCTTCAAGTTTGACAATCTTTATCTCACAATCAAGAAGGTAAATACTTAGATAGACAACATATTTTGGTGGGTAAATCATTGAAACCAAATTCAAAAACTTGAATCGAGTCTTGATCCTTGATGGCTTGGTTGCTTAGAAAATTGTATCAGTTTGATCTAAACTTGATGCCAAAATGTAAGTTATTTAGCTATTTGTTTAGGATACTTAGATTTCTTTTGAATGGACAAGAAGTTCATGTTAGATTGTAATTTTGATAAGTTTTGCTAAAGATGTCATCATGATTAGGGGGACCTATTGGAGATAAAATGAGGAGAACCAATTAAGGTAGTTTTGATATGTACATTGCAAGCCATTGGATATATTGGTTATGAATATGAACATATTATTATTAATGGTAATGGTAGAAGATGAATATGTGAAATAATATCAATAGATGTAGCAAAGAGTCAAAGATATAATCACTTGTTATATAATAAAAACTATTACCATTGATAAAGTGGAGTGGAGGAAGTGAATTTTCGTAGCGGATACTATGTATTTGGAAAGTTAGTTTTTTGAGTTGAGGGCATGCCATCCCAAACGAATTCCATCAATTACTTCCAGGGATAAGACAATTAATTATTGGAATTAAGTAACACGACCAAACTTTCTCTTTTAAACACCAAAAAAATGAAATAGTAGACTTGGGTGAATTACCGGGACTGCACTTCTTTTTAGCTACGAGGCTATTGGAGAACCAACTTTTGTAGACTAATACAAAATACAGTAAATCTAATTTTAGTAGAATTGTAGAAGTAGAAATGCGTGTAGAGAGATGGTGAAGATTGAAAATCAAGATGGATCAAGGAGTGAAAATTTTAGGTATGTAGATGGTAGACCCGCTCAATTATTCATCATGATTTGTTAGGATAAGTGCACATGATAGAATGAATATCCTTAGGGATCGGTAGGCTTGTTTTTGTTGCTTCTTTGTTTTGCAAAAAGTTTGATGGAACTGTATTGGGGGTGGTTTCTGTTTGCTTGTATTTGCACTCCTTGTGCTTATATATGTAGGAATCATATTATTACTATATTAATAAAATTATTGTTGTTTCTTCTCAAAAGAAGAAGAAGAAGAAATAAGAGGATTTCAAATTTTCAATTATAGAATTAAAAGTAAGTAGGTTAAGTGGAGTGTTTCTGAAATATTATATAATGGACACTTTGGAAAATTTTATATGACCATTATTTGGCCAGCCTTGCTTTTTAGAACAAAATGTTCGGCAATAAAGATACAACGTGTGAATAATTAAAGTGATATGAAAATGAGCATGTGAAGATGAATATGTTGAAGACATTGAAAGGAAAAATTATAATGAACACATTTGAGAAATGGTAGGAGTAAACTCAATTGAAAAAAAAAAATAAAAAATAAAAAATAAAAAAAAAATATATATATATATATATAATATTTATTTATTAATTTTTTTGTGAAGATCAATTGAAAATTCAATGAAAGAGAAAGTACCGATATAAAGATGTTTTAGGGACGTGCAAAGGCAATTAGATGTACTAGTTAGGAAGAATGGTGTATTGACTATTAATGGTAACGATAGAGGAAGAGAAAAACCTAAAATAACAAGGAATGAACAATTAATAAAGATTTAGTTGTTTATAATATAATTGAAGATTTAGCTTCTGATAGAGAGGAGTGGTGGAGGGAGTGTATTTATGTTGGAGACCTCATATAGTTGGAAGAAGTGGCGTAGTTGAGCTGAATTGAGGGTATCTTGGACGGAAATGTATACATTATTGAGGTGTCCGCCAACATGGAGTTTGTGCAGTTGGTAAAGAGGTGACTTTGGAACCCAAAGGTTATAGGTTCAACTCTTGCCACTACCTCACCCACTAGGGTGAGGGAGATTAATGGGTCAGGAACGAGCCTGATACCTCCTGAGTGTGCGGTATAGTGATGGGGTTAGTTATACAACTAACTACTAATATTGTTTCTTCTCAAAAATAAAAAAATAAAAAATTATTGAGGTGTCTGCCACCACTCAATTTTATAACCCTGGCAACATATTTATGGATGAGTTAATGGTTTGGGCTTCTCAAATGCTTTGAATCTGAATCTTGTCTGTCTCTGACAGTGATGCCTCTTAGGGTCCTAGTTTGATCTTGAATCATGAAATATCATATGGTCAAACTTTGGAAAAGGTCTCTTGGGATTTACAGAAAGTTACCTGTCATAATATCTGGTTACTGGTTTAGATACTTCAACCTTCTTTTTTTCCCTGTTTTTAACTCAGTTTTACTGATTTATTATTGATGTGGTCTTTCTAGGTTGCATTATTTGTCGTTTTGGCAATGGTATTGAGACGGAAGCCTGATGTTTTGATGAACTTATTGCCAAGATTGAGGGAAAATTCAAAATATCAAGGACAAGATAAACTTCCAGTTATCATATGGGTGATTGCTCAGGTGGCTATACTTTTTCTGATACAAACATGTTTTCACTGGAAGGAAGTTATTTTGTATTCTGGTGATGATAGTCACTGACTCTTCTTTCATGTTTAGGCCTCTCAAGGAGACCTTGTCGTTGGAATGTATGCATGGGCACATAGCCTCTTGCCTATGATTGGTGGAAAATCGAATAATCCATATTCCAGAGACTTGATATTGCAATTGGTGGAGAGGTGCCTGACTTGAATTATATCCTTCATCGTTTAATTTTGGTATTATTTCAAAGTGAGTTGTTATTATATCTTTTTCCTATTTAGTTGGGAAAAAGATTGGTTGAACTGAATTGTATTTGAAAGTGTCTTTTTTTTTTTTGTTACAGAATTTTGTCTGCCCCAAAAGCTCGGCCCATTTTATTGAATGGTGCTGTCAGAAAAGGTGAGCGTTTGGTGCCGCCTTCGGCACTTGAACTGTTACTGTTGACTACCTTCCCTCCACCTTCTGCTCAAGTCAAGGTTGGTATCATGGGAGAGCATTTTGTATTGTTTGTTAATATAATATAATTGAGACGTGCTATTAATTAAATTTTGTCACAGGCACTGATTGAGCTTTTTTTGCAGGCAACTGAGAGGTTTGAGGCTATATATCCCATTCTGAAAGAGTTGTCTCTAGCTGGTACCCCTGGAAGTAAATCAACGAAGCAAGTTTCACAACAAATATTTAGTTTTGCATTCAAAGCAGGGGGTCAGAGTAAGTAAACGTGCAAAGACACTTCATCTAGTTTATGATGTCCTTTTTTGAAATCTTATTAATCTATGTGGTTATTTAGCTTGAGGTTCATTGTTCCTTCACAGGCATCACTGAACTATCTAATGAAGCAACTGGTATTTGCATCTGTTGTTTGACTCAAAATCCTGATTGCTATAAGCAGTGGGTGAGCACATCTTATCCTTTATTTGTGCACTTTCATTTGACTTTCGAACTGCGTTTTGTTGGTTATGTGACTGTGTGTGTGATTTCATCATGTGGTTTTTGGTCCAGTCAAACAGGAAAAGCTCTATCTTGATAATGTTGAAGCAAGTGTAGCTGTTCTGAGAAAGCTGTGTGCTGAATGGAAGGAGCACTCAGTTAATCATGTCTCTCTTGATTCTCTGAGGGAAGCCCTGAAGTTTTTCAGGCAGCAGGTAGATAAAAGTTACCATGTTTCACACTTTCTCACCTATCTACATTAACAGGCATATTTTAAATTTTTAAGACAACGAGGTTATTACACTTAGCATATTATTAAAAATGTTTATATGTTGAAAACAGTCGTGTCAGAAATTCTTCCATGGTGCTTGATTTTTTTTTTCCTTTTATTTTATTTTTAGAGATTTGTTTGTTAGCAGTAAAAAAATTCTAAACTTCTTCGTCTTCTTCTTCTTCTTCTTCGTTTTTCTTTTTTTTTTTGGTTTAAAACATTATCAATCATGCCACAATAATGTAATAAAACCGCATGTCCAAAATGACTATACCAGAGGATATTGTGTTAGCCTAATTTCTGATTTATTTTGTCTTGGATTTCAGAATGAGAAAGAATTGAAGAATGGAAAGGATGCAGCAAGTAATCAAGCATCTATCCGAACTGCAGACAAGTACTGCAAAGTGCTCTTGGGAAGATTATCTGGTGGCAACAAATGCATAAAAAGTATGGTGTTTGCAGTTGTTGCGGTGGCCGTTGGTGCCTTCATCATGTATCCGAACATGGAACTTGGGGATTGGAAGAAAATGTCTGCGGTATTCAGCCCATGAAATACTTCTAGTACACACTCTTGAGGAGTGAAGTCACACAACTAGAATCGGAATAGCAGCAATTTGGTTTTTAATTGTGATCGGCGTAGGAAGCATAAGCAAGTTAACCCAAAAGGGGTAGAGAATTGAGGTATTTATTGTAAACTTTCTATGTAAAAGAAGAAATAGGCGGAGTCATAAAATATAGTCAAAGTTTATTTATAAGAGTAAATAGTGTGGTTTAGACTGTCTTGTTTATCAGTTAGGACCAATTCGGGTTTCTTGTTCTTTCCCTTAATGCCTTAGTTTTAAGCTTCACTTTTTCAGGTTTCCTGCCTTGTTATATGTGTTACACTGTAACATCCAAAATGTTATATGTTCAGACAGTTTTTAATAGTTTGAGGATCTTTGATTTGATCCCAGTGTTAACTTTATAGCACAGCATGACATTCTCTTGGCAATTTGTTCCTCTACATTCCATTAGTTTGCCTTTCTATGTTTATTAATTGAGGACTTCCAGAACTGAAAACTACAGGAAGTAATTGCAATTTGCAATATTAGAAGGAGTTTTAGGCCCCGTTTGGTTTGCAATTTGGATATAGTTATTTTGTTCTAATCACACGCAGCTCTTTTTAATAGCATTTTTAGTAAATTGGGCCAAGGGTTATATACATTTTATTCATGTTAAGGCTCTCTTTTCCATCTTCCCCCCTTATTTTTCTCATTGGTCCTTGTGTTCTTCATCAGTGTTTTTAGCTTATGTAATGTAAGTTTGGTAGAAGAAAGCTTAAAACTTACTACTTTTTCTTGGTATTAGCTGCTATAATGGTGGCAACAACTCTAGATTGCATTTCTAACAAAAAAAACAAAAAAAGGGACATTACTCTTATGTATTATTATACATGTAACAAAGCAATTTTAACTTTACGAGGAAGTGGAACAAAGCAATTTTAACTTTACGAGGAAGTGGAGTCAGTTAATGAAGAATCTTGAGGAGTAGACCAAGGATATTTCATGTTTGGATCTCGTGGCAGTCGCCTGAAGTTGACAAATGGTGCCCAAAGAAGTATTCTGCATTAAAAAAAATGGAAACCTAGTTTAATAAAATAAAAACAGAGTAGTGATATACATGCAACTTATCTTAATTTAATAGTTATATGAAAGATATAACTAACAATATGTAATCTTGAATTCTATTTTCTTCTTGTTCTAAGATAAGATGGGAAAAGAGCTACAAGTGCTCACCCAGGAAAGAAGATGAACACAAACATGAACTGCAAATACATCTCAAAGAACTTTCTCTTGTACCATCTGAGCCTTAGCCAATTCAATATGACTGGCTGCAAAAAAAAAAAAAAAAAAAACAGTAAATTAATTACTATTCCCTAATGAATATAAATAATAATAACGCAACAAGATCAGAGAAAAAATAAAAATAAAAAAAATCTGACTAACCGGCATGACAAGTAAGTAGAAGAACGCAACAATTGCCCACTGTATCAAAACCCATGTTAAATCTTCCTCGTTGTTTACCCCTGTCACTGCCAATGCTGGCTTTTCAACCTGTTGCAGTCTCTTAATATCATGATTTAAAAAACAGGTTTTTTTTTTTTTTTTTTTAATTTATTTGAATTGATGGGATAGGTACTTACAGCAGCTAAAAGTGCTCCAATTTGAATTGCCAAATCTGCCTTATTGGGCCACAAATGCATTGCTGGTTTGGCAAAGAAGTCACCATGCAACTGGTTCTTGTACAAGAAATGGGTATGTGAGTTTCATTATCTTTTCAAAGTAATATTTAAAAAAGTACTATAAGGAGATGATGATGAACCTTACAGAAAAAAGAGATAAAAATAATAAGAGATTGAGACCTTTTTAGAATTGAAATTGGGCTGTTTAGTACTCTTTGAATTGATGAATTTTGAAGGGCTTCTGCAATTTGAAATGAAGAAGGTGGCAGGCAAGGTCCTAGGGGATGACAAGCTCAAGAAACAGCTCATTTCAGAGCTCTCTCTCTCCTCTCTCTCTCTCTCTGTTTATGGTACCTTATCTTTAAGATTGAATCTCATGGACTACGGAAGGCAAAACTTCTTGGGACTTACAAGCTAAAGGGCCATTTTGGATTGAGTTCAATAATTTGAAGCTGAGGTTCATCCAACATAGACCCCTCATGCCAATGAGGCAATTGGCGCGTTGGCACGTGAGACCGGGGGATCCCAGGTTCGATTCCGCACGCCACAAAGTCATTGCCAAGGATTTGGTGAGCAGATTAATCGGATTTGTTTGGCATATGCTGGGTCCGGATACTGCTTTGGGGCCACTGACCACTAACTTTATCTCTTCTCAAAATTTAAAAAAAAAAAAAAAAACATAGACCACTCATGACTAGTTAATTTAGTCCATCTGATATGTATAATCTTTCATTGGACCAATGACCAACTTAGAAAGAGAGGTCATGTACTTCAATGGGTAAGGTAACTATCCAATTGATTCTTTTGCTACAAAGAAGGGGTTGACATAAAAAAAAAAAAGGCTCAATTTTTTTGTGTTCTTGCAATGGTTAAATAGTCCTCTTTGGATAACTCATCCAACCAAAGGAATAGCTATTTCAGCACATAGTTTCATGACCAATACTATTAATTATCCACAAGAATGGTTGAATTTTAAACCTCCCTTTCAGACTAGTGGTTGCTATTTACTATTGGGTCAAAGCATTTTCGTTGAAATAAACTTAGGATGAATCAAAATCTCCATATTTGTTTTCTTGAAGACAGAGAGACATGATGGACTAGAGAGACTTGAACTTCTAATATCAGAGAAGCTGAAAGAGAAAACAGACCACATAAAGCAAGATTTTATCGACAAAATTTTAAGTTTATAGATTGGAAATCTCATGTAGAACTTTTGGATAACCCCTCCCCCACTTTTTGTATGAACCATGGAAGTGGTTGAATTTTCTCTTTATTCAAAATGTTTTGAAGCAAAAATAATTTTAAAGTTGTTTGATTACACCTGTTTTTAGGTAAAATGTAGTAAAATAAAAATAAAAATATAGTTTTCTTTTTTTAAATGAAGGTGGGTGAGACTACCTTTTTTCAAAAACGTTTTTGTAGAAGCGTTTCTCGAAAAAACACTTTTAGAAAAACTCTCCTGACTAATATTAACTTGATATTGATAATTTTCTTACCCATTGTTCTCTAATTTTAGAAAATGGAGGATAAGATAATAACCCATGATATATATATATATATATTGCACAGAAAAAAACTTAAAAAAACCCTCAAACTAATTAGAACCCCCTCTTCCTCAAATTATCTTCAATAAAACTCGATAATGTCATAGAGGTAAGAAAAAGAAAGAAAGAAATAGTACAGACAAAATCATATCTAATCAAGCTTGAAAATGACAAAAGCCATTGGAAAAAAGCTCCCAAAAACTAATAAAGAGAAAAAAGTACAAAAGAGAGCACATGGAGAATTATTCACAGCGATCGTGATGGCTATATATAATCAATCATGATTTTTTACCTTGCTAAGCCCGTGACAAAGAACAAAGAAAAGAAAAAGTAATCTCCACAAACACGCCGCTGTCAACGCTCCATTTTCATGACTTTTTACACCCAATTTCAACGCCACAATCCTCGGTTACCTGTGCTTAATTGATTGAGTCACTCTTTAGAACTCTATAAAATCCAACCCAACTTCACTTACAGTTTCTCATCACTACTAGCTATAGCTAGCAAGGCAAAAACATGGCATCAGGACCTGCACACAACTCTCATCTTTTGCTTTTTTTTGTGACTCTTCTCTTGGTCACATTCTCAAACTTAGCAGAGGTACTTCACTTTACATTCTTGTTTGTGCTTTGTTTTATTTCTTGGCATGCAGGTTTTGATCAGGTTATGAGAGTTTTGGCACTGTCATGACCTGTCTGGTTAAGGAGGTGTGATTGATCCCACTTCGAAAATGAGTGCAAGCTTGGCTTGAAATATAACTCTCGTGCATGTCCAAATTGCGAAGGAATCTTTAAAGAATAAAATCATGAGCTTGTGAGTCTACCCGCAATAACCGGGTAATTAAAGTGGATGATACCTCTACGATGAGGGGCTCGTCTCTCGAGTGTGCCAGCCAGGACGCTGAGCCACAAGGGATGTGTGATTAGGAAAATAATAAGTGTACATGATTTCACGACATCCTTATAATGTGTTGAATGCTCTTAAATCATGTATTAATATATGATTCGAAGACACCAATGTACTTAATGAGTGCATTCTTCGTGTGATTAGAGGAGTGCTTTAGACCCACAAAAGTATAATGAAAATTCAGTGAAAAAGAACTAACAAAAATATCTTCAAATGCACGTTTGTGTCAGTTCATCTATCAGAAGGCCTTTTTGTTGTTTTTGTTTTTTTTTTTTTTATAGATGGATAAGTTGAATTTCTAATGTGTTAAGCCAAATTAAGTTGTTATGAATAGATGAGTTCTGAAGTGTTCTAATTTTTTCTTCTTTTTTTGTTTTTTGCAGAGTTATGGCAATGCTAGGTTCCATCCTGCAGGTACTACCTATGATGTGTTTATCACTAATTCATTTGAATTTGATCAATTGATTTAACCAACTGAATTAACTGAATTTTATTTCATTTGGGTGTTTTCAGATTGCAATCCTCGGTGCAATTACCGGTGCTCGGCGACGTCTCACCGGAAGCCATGCATGTTCTTTTGCCTCAAATGCTGCTCCAAATGCCTGTGTGTTCCTCCTGGTACATATGGTAACAAGCAGACTTGCCCATGTTACAACAACTGGAAGACCAAGGAAGGAAGCCCCAAATGTCCTTGAAGTAAATATGATTATGAGATGATATCAGTTATACATATTATGCTTTTACATCAGAGTTCTTATAATGAATGATTTTATATATTCTCTACCTCTCTTGAAATGTTGTAATTCTCAAGGCCCATTTTGGTTGGTGAGGAATTTCTTTCTCCATTGTTGAGGCCTTGAATGAGTAAATTTTGATGAGTGTGTAATTGCAAGAATTCAGTTCTAATATCAAGTGGAATTAGCCTTTTACTGGCACTGAATTTACATTTATTATTATTATTATTATTATTATTATTGTTATTTCTATTGAATATACAAATTTGCTTCCTCTATTTAGCTCAAATTACATGTTACATAAATACATGTATATGTTATCAAATATTATCTAAGCCCTAAACTAATTGGGTCAACGTCAAACTTGGAACTTTCTTCCTAATTCAGGTTCTTTGTCAATTAGATTAGGCCATTGGAGATGTTGTATGTTTTATTTGGTTTTATTGTGAAAATAATACCAAAAAGAAATAATATCTATTTATACTATTTTTAAAACTAAAACTTATTAACTGACGGTGTTATTTTTATCATAAGTTTCTAAATTACCTACTTTTAATATAAAATTATCAAATTAATTTGTATAAAAAAATTTATATTTATGGGTAATTTGGTAAAAATGTACTAAAAGATTTTTTTTGTAATGCTAAGTGTAAGACTTATTTTAAGAATTATTTATTTTATCATTTTTAGCTCCTTTTTATTTTTTCCATAATTTATTTATTTATTGCCTTTTTGACCTTTTTTTTTGTTAACTCTTAGCTCCTTTAATTTATGTGCAATCGTATGCGTTTGTAGACTAGTTGTTAATAATTCAATTTTTATTTTTATTTTTTTTTTGTGCGGACTAAGAAATAATATTGTTAAACTTATAGTTCCTTGGAGAAGAAATTTGTTTATTAAATTTGTTCATTGGCATATTATTATATTATAATATGTTTATTGCAAAAAAATGTGTTAAAAATAGTAGTGGAAAAGGGCATTTTACTCTTAGCTCACCAAATAAATTAAGTACAATATAATATAAACTAGCACAAAAAGTTAAATTATATAATAAACTTAGTATATATATATATATCCCACATTTGAGGTTGTTTATTTTTGTTTCGTTTCCACAATTATCTCTATTAATTTTAATTATGACTTTTTACACAAATATAATTTAAAAGAGTAAAATTAAAAAAAAAAATTGTGATTAGAAATATAACAAAAGAAAAATAAAAAATAAAATTGATGATGGCAAAATAGCTGAAACAAATTAAAGGAAAAAGGGGTTAAGTATGAGCTAACTTGCGCTATAGAAGAGCTTAGCCATGGTAGCAGCAGTTCAAGCTCAAATTTTTATTTTATTTGTTTCTAATGCCGAAGCTTTTATTATACGAACTTCGTCGACTTCGAGCTATCTCTTCTTCATTATCGCTTTCGTTCTCTCTTTCTCGACCAATCCAATCTCATACCCTCAATAGCAATAACAATTCTCTGTTTTCCCCTTCATACGATTCCCACAACAACTTCTCAAATTATCGCAGAAAAAATCTGCAATTTAGACATACTAATAATGGGTCTTCTTATTTTGTGTTATCAAATTTCATGTTGTTTCGTTCCCTCTCAATCGATGCTTCTTCAAACGATAATCTTGAAAATGATGGGTCGAGTCAGGAAATTGAGTCCAGAACTGAGTCTGAGAGTTTGAATTTGGGGTTTAAGGGTGGGGATGGAGTGCTTGTTGGTGATGAATGGTATGACCCAGTTGTGCAAAAGGCTATTGATTTGCTTGATGGGTTTCATGATCTCACTGGTCTTCCTTGGTAAGGGTTTTATTTGTAGTTCAACTGAAAAAAAAAGAAAAAAATTTCATTTTGTTTGCTTTTTGTTTCTCTTATGAGTTCATGGTTATTGTTCACTAGTTTTTCAAATGGATTTCTAGGTCAATTGGGTTCAATTGTGCTTTAATTTTTATTTTGTGCTTACTTTATGCACTATATTATTTGCATTATGAAGATCGTTCAACCAAAAAAAGAAAAAGAAAAAAGTTTCTGTTGTTTGATTTTTGTTAATCTTATGAGTTCATGGTTGATGTTCTCTAGTTTTTCAAATGGATTTCTAGTTCAATTGGGTTCAATTGTGCTTAATTTTTTATTTGGTGCTTACTGTATGCACTATATTATTTGCATTATGAAGATCAAAGTGCGCTAAAAAAAGCACAGATTTTAGTCATAGGACTAGTACATAACCCTTTATGAAGATTCAAATTCAATGTAATGACAAGACACAGTCTGTAATGACTTGGAATCACAAATAATGTGCATTAGTGATACTAAATTTTAATATTATTAGCAAATATTAAGAAATATTTGCCAATAATAAGACCTTTTTATGGTAAAATTTCATGATTTTCAAATGATGTTACAGGTGGGTGACGATTGCCTCTTCTACTTTTGCCCTTAGAGTAACATTGCTCCCAGTGCTTATTTTACAACTTAAGAAGCTGAAGAAGATTTCAGAGTTATTACCTAAGTGTGAGTGTAACAATTATTCTCCTCTTTCCGGAGTTGATACTCTCTTTGATTTACTTGTATATCTGCTGAAGTGCCATTATATCCATGCATTCTGATGACTTTTCTCTTATTGCCGCTAATGCACTCTTTGACTTTGAAGTTTTGACTGTGTATAATTACATCTGGCTATATATGATACAGTTTTTCTATTGGACTTTGTAAAACATTAGCTTCGAATTGAGAAGGGAGTAAGAATAACTTCTAAATGTTGTTCTTAGACTAGTGAACGCTTTTCAAACATTATTATACTCGTGATTCTCTGTTGAATTCTTTCCTGCGGATCATGGCTTCGTCCTTCATATAGGTTAGTGGCGTTATTTCTGACAGTTAAATTTTGTTCATTTAGCTTGTATACTGATTTTAGTAATGTTTCTATGTATGAGTAGTTGTGCAGAGGGCCATTTCCTTTTGAATGTGCTGTACAATTTAAGTTGTATCTGGACGATATCTTTGTCTAACTTTCTTGTGCATTTTCTCAGTGCCTCCCCCATTCCCACCTCCTTTCTCAGGAAAGAAATATTCAGAACAATATATGCTGTTTCAGAAGGAAAAAAGAGCAGCTGGATGCCCCTCTTTTCTATGGTTCATAGCATATGTTTCAGTCCAGGTAATTTCAATCTTCTTAAGAATCCTATCTCATTAATAAGGATCCGAGCTTATTCTAAGTAGAACAAATCTAGGTAAACAATCTTCATATTTTGTTTTTAACACACTGATGTACTTAGAATCGCAATGGTATTTGGTTAACTTGAATATAATTTGGGACAAGTTATTAGCTTTGTCCAGCAAAATGGCTCAGAAAATGTTAAATTTACCATATTTTATTTAGTTAATTAAAAAGTATATCTCTTGGTGGACATCAAATAGGGAACTTGCTATCTTTGTAGCTTTTGATGTCATCCACCCAATAGATGACCTCTCTTATGCATGGATGGCTTGGGAATACTGTCTCATGTACCATTTGCAGGTTCCGTGCTTTCTCTTGTGGATGACAGCTATTCGGAGGATGTCACTGAATCATCACCCTGGGTTTGATTGTGTAAGTCACTAAAACATTTCTACTGCTATTGTAATTCATGTATGTTTCTAGCTAACTATTGAATCTTGGATCAATGTATGACCGTTTGGATCTCACTTTCCAAGGTCTTATGTTTTTTTTTTCCTTTCAAGATTATTTTGAATCACTAAAAAATAGTTAGTTTCTACTTTGAATTCTAATTGATGTGAAATTCCTGTCAACTTTGTTTTAGGGTGGCACACTATGGTTCCAGGATCTGAGTGAAATGCCACACGAAGCTTTTGGCCCAATTTTTCCTGTATTGATTGCTGGTCTGCATTTTGCTAATGTTCAGGTATTTTCTTTGTCTTCTTTACTGTCAGGGTTTCCTTCATTATTCTAACTTCCTTAACAGTTACGAGCAAGTTGTTTATACTGCCAGTGGTAGACTGCATAACCGTATCTAATACTTTAGAGATGAGATAATTGTTGCATTTCCCTAAGAATGGCTTGAACCGCTATTTAGGCAATTGGAAATAAAATATTTTTTTCTTATACTTTGTTAAGGAATTTGAATGCTACTTCTATCCAATGTTCTCATCCTGAAAGGTTCTTGAGATTTCATGTGCCATTGTAGTTTTTCCATGAGTTCTTGCACAAGTGATAAAGCTGAACTTTGTTTTAACACGTCACCAGATATCTTTCCGTACAGCCAATGTTGGCAAGATGAAAGGCGTGATTGGTATGTTGGCTAAAGTAAGTAACTGCTTCCATTTTTGTTCTTAAGTTCTACTGAGAAATTCATATCTTGCTAATAATAAAAAATCTTGATTAAAGTATCTATGGGAAGAGGTTGTTTTGATAGTTTGTTACCAGTTAAGTAATTTTTGGTTTGGTTTGCATTAGGTAATTCTCACATGGAAAATATCCTCATCCTGGTTACATTTGTAAGAGAATTTTTATTTGGATCACCTGAGATTCTCTTTCTTTTTTGTTTTGCATTCATCCATTCCTTGATTTTCCAATCTTCTGGTTCAACTTATTTTAGCGTATCGAACAATCTCGATAATAAATCCAATACTTGCAAACAAGATCCTTGCTCAGTTCTTTATGCATCCATGGAGTGCTTAATTTTTTATTTTTTGTAAGTGTTTTATTTCCTCATATGACATGGTCGCTATTTTTTGCAGTACTACAAGCTCTACTTAAATATTTTGACACTTCCTATATGTTTCATTGGGTTTCTTATTCCTCAGGTAACTTCCACATCTTGATAAATGATAAGTTCTTTCACTTGTTGCTCTGCATTGCTTTTCTGATCTGTCATTCTCTTCCAAATTTGTTTTAAATTTAGTTATAAATCTAGTTGTAGCATAACGGATCCCTTGTACAAGTACTTGTGTGTATATGGTGAATTTTTGAAATGTAGAATTTGATGTGCTTCAAATGATAAAGAATATCTTTTTGTAATATAATAGATCACCTTTTCTGGATCATTCTAAAAAAAAATTGGTTGAAATGATAAAAGAATATCTAACAGTAGTGTAGTTGATCTAGAAGAAACAAAAGGAAATATATTTCATAAACCAAATGGAAGAGACCAATATCTTTGAGGATTATTGGGCCGTGACTTCTTTATTTGGATATATGGGCAATATTGGACTTATCACAAATTTCTTTTTTCAATTAATGAATGAAAAATCTTTAACTTTCTACCTTTATTAATTGGATATTTTTTTGGCATATGTTCAATTATTATTTGTTTTATTGATGGGCTGTGTGTGTCATATATTTTTCTTCTTTTTGTAGGGAAGTTTAGTTTACTGGGTCACAAACAGTTCATTAACTGCCATTCAGGTTTGTTCTTACATTTAAATTCCATTTATAGTTGGAACAATCATTGGATTCGTTTATTGTTGCTATTATGAATTGGGAAAGTACAATATCAGAACTGATCACAACTAGTTGGGATTTGTTATTATTTTTTAGGCATTCAAGGGGCATAGATTTCAATTTGATTCAATGTTCTGTCCTGAATGAAAAATGACAAGCTGTTGCATTGTTTTTTACCTCTTGTTTGCAGCAATTAACTCTTGGACATCCTGCTGTTCGTGGGAAATTGGGACTACCTGACAAAACTGCTCCAGTTAGGAGTGAAAATTCTACAGATTTGGGCCTACCTAATATAAGAAATTCGGGCACACAGGAGCATCATGTCTCTGTCCAGAACCTATCACCTGAGGAACTGCTTCCTGTGAGTGGTGGACACGAACTGTCATCAATTCTCTAAATGATAAATATCATTTGGTTTTCTCACATGATCTATGCTTGGCAGCTTTCCGTCAAATTGTTGTCTAAAGGGGATAAGGATAGGGCAATACCATTGCTACGGTATATGAATTTTGGTTTCTACAAAGCCTGAGGTTGTGCTTCTCTTCTGTTTTTATTTTACACATAATTTTTCACCTCAGACTGGCTCTTGAGAAGGATCCTGCACATGTAAGAGCTCTGGTTGTTCTGGGGCAGACTCTCATGCAGAAAGGGCTGCTGGACGAAGCTACCGAGTATTTTGAGCGAGCTATTTCCAAGGTCTTGATTTTTCTGTTTGCTATCAATTTAGTTATAGAGTATGGAATACAGATTTTTTTTTATTTTTTATGCTGGTGGTAATCTTCGATTGTCCCATTTCACATAAAGAGAGTATATGATCCGAATCTTTCTTTTTTATTCGTCCCTAATTAGAACCCTTGATAATCTACTCAGTTATTTCTTGATGGGCCTCCAAGAAAAGATGAGGAGCTCGATCTTTTGATCCTTTCATCTTCATGGGCAGGTGTTACATATATTCGGCAGGTGAACCTCAACTATGCTTACTCCATTCTTGCTTAAGTTTTAGTTTCTGTTAAAAATATGAGAAGATATGCTTTGCATCCACTCTTTGGGGTTCTTTTCGAATGCTTATCATTCTGAAAGGAAATGTGCAACAATTACTTGAGAGGATTAGAAGACACTGTATTTTTCATTCACACTGAAATGCTTCTGGGATTTTAATCTGCAAATTCTTAACTTTAATTAGTTATTGGTTTTTTTGTAGCTCATCTATTTTCTTCTCCTTGGTCATTTGCAGGGTAAGATCACAGAAGGGTTGCAACACCTACAAAGAATAGCTCAGTTGAATGAACCAGAGGATCCTAAAAGCAAAGCCCATTACTATGACGGGTTGCTATTGCTAGCAAGGTATGCTCAATAGATCTCTAAAGATGTCTACCCGAAAACTTTGACACGCTTGTAACGCCAGATTTGTGTCTATTTTCAGTACCTTATTTAACGAAGGCCAAAAGGAAGAAGCTGCGAAATATCTGCAGTTAGCTGCTGCTTATGATCCTGCATATAATGTATACTTGCAGCAATGCCTAGAGGATACAGAGTTTCTCATCAAGGATCAAAGAGATCAGCAATGATGGATACTTGAACCACAAGAACCAGCTCGAGTGTATAGTAATTGCTTCGTTTCCTGGTTAATTATTCGTCTCGCATGACTGGAGGTCTCACCAGCACCAGAACATGCACAAGATCTAGAATTCTTAGTTGCAATTTGGTTTAGTGATTTTGCAAGCTTTTGGTTTACTTTCATCTTAACTACACAAATCATTTTTTTTTTGTTGGGAGGGGGGGGGGGGGGGGGGGGGGGGGGGGGGGGGGGGAGGGGGGGAGAGAGAGGGGCTGAGTATACTTAGCTTTGCAAACACTAACATAATTCTTTTTAGTTATAGCATTTTTTTTCAGGTATAAGATGTCATATTTATGTATAAGAGATCTTTAAGGTCTCTGTTACTTTTGAAAGATTGGAACTTGTTGTATTTTGTCATATTTAAGGGTGTCCAAAAAATTTAGGGTACGATTTGGTTTGAGATTTGGATACAGTTTTTTGTATCCAAAAATTTGAAAACAAAGAAAATGTCTTTGGTTGGAGTGATATAAAAAACAACTACACTTTTTGTAAAGAAAGCAAGTTGTTTTTAGAAAACAATGAAACATCCTTTTTTTAATTTTTAATTTTTTGATTGGATCCATGTTTTTGAATCATTGACCAAAATACAGCCATAGTAATTTGCTTTTGCTCAATGGATGGTTTTTTTTTTTTTTTTTTTTTTAAATTTTTAAGAGAAGATATAAACATATAATATTTATCTTCCATGGGGTGTTAGGCTTAGTTCTAGAACTTATTAAGTTTTATATTAATAGGGTGGGATTACAGTAACTATTTAGCAATACAAACTAATTCAAGTCAAGTTTGAAAATTTGTCGTTCGTTGTGACACGTAATTTAAAAAATTGTTATTTTTTTTTTATTTGAATTTTGATCCGTACAATATTGGTGGAGCTTGTGACCAACTGTGCCAACATGAGAGGTTGTAAATTTTATGACTTCCCATTGAATGACGCCAATTATGTTGACATGATTAATAATAAATGTCATTGAATATGAACTTTCATACAACATATCTAAAGTTACAGATTTTTTTTTAAAGCTAAATATTTCTTAATTTATTGTATTTGTAAACTACATACGTATGCTTCTATGCTGCGTCTACTTTACTCTATCGACCTTTTATATAAATTGCATTTGCATGTGGGCTAATAGCCGCTACTACTCACTAACGAGTTTAAGCCCTACCATTACTTCTTATTTTTATTTTTAATTTTTAAGTTTAAGCACTGCACTTATTAAAGATAGTAATCTGACCCAAGTTCTGATAGTACAAATATCGAGGATGAAAGTCTTAGAATTAAAATTTGTGTTCATTTTAGAAACAGTCACTTAAAAAAAATCTCTCAATACTCTTATAGTGTTCGAACGCATATTAGTCTCACTAAAAAAAATAATACCACAAGAAAAAAAAAAAAAACCCATGGAATAAAAAGGAAAAAAAAGAAAAAGTGAACAAAATTGCCCAATGTTTTTTATTCAATTATATATGCCTTTAATTTTATCATCATCGGATCTGATCCATCAACATCTTTACCCACAAATTGGAAGGTCAGGATTGGTTATTTGGCGGGCAGTTGGTTGGTTGGACATGGACACCCATTTCTCAGAAAGACCCAAAAATGCTAATAGTTTTGTTTGGTAGCTGTGGCAGATGAGGGGCCACAAATTCAACTTGTGGATGCAATTTTTGCTTACCATTTTGCATGGCTACTCTTCACCTTCCTCCAATTTTACTGCACTTTTTATGTCACTAAACTGCGTTTCTACTTCCTAACATTTCTGTTGCTGCCCTCTTTCTTTCTCTCTGTGGAGATAGTGGCAGCAGTTGCAGGCTTTGCCCAAGTGAGATTTCTCCCAAAATTAGCTTTTTTGGGTTCTTTTCTTTAATGGGTCTTCTTCAATTTCTTCAATTGTTTTCATTTTAAGCTTAGTCTAAAAGTAGTGTTCTCGGCTTGTTTATGTTTTCACTTCTGCTTCCTTTGTATAGTGGTTCTAAGTTGAAACTACAGGGGTTTTTCTTTTTTCGTTTTTTTCCTCTGATTGATGTGCTAATTTGAACTCATGGGTCATGACAATGACACCGAAATATTCGATGAAATTGCTCTATTATCTCTTAACTTGTCATGTGTTTGAAGTATTTGATGAAATTACTCTTTTAACTTTTGGTTGATCTTGTATTTAAATTTTTTAATATTGCGGTTTCTTTCCCAATTCTAGAGAAATTAAGATGGTGGGAAGTTCATATTTTTATGGGTTTGTTGATAATGAATTTGGAAATAGTATTTCTATGTAATTGTTATTTTTTGTTTGGAAAGTTATGTAATTGTGATTTTGGGAGAAGTGAATATAATTTGTAAGAGACGCCAAACAGCAGGAATTGATATGGGTTGTTAATTAATGAAGTGGGCATTCTTTCCAATTTTCCCTTTTTTCTTTTAACATTTTCAACTGGGTCTTGATGGATTTTAACTTTGAGTTGGACAACCATTACTTGAACATTTGAGCTTTCAAGATAGTAGAATAAGATTCCTCAGGATTTGAAATTCTCATAAATGTTCTCAAAACTCAACAGCAACTAGATAATCAAGCATTTGGTTCCTTTTTCGAATCTGTTCTATTTTGATCTTGTATCCTGCTGATACTAGATTTCTAATTGTTTCAGAAATCAGGTTTGAATTTCATTGTACAAGAGAAGCTGGAGGAATTCTCTTGATGGTTGACTCTGTTCTACTAAAAACCAATGCATTCTATGTCATTTAGTACAAGCAAAGCTCCTGGCAGCCCACTAGTGACTAATAGGGCCAATGTTACTGAATCGCGTGGAATCATTAACTCTTTTGCAAAGTCATTGCAACACACCGGATCACGTCTTTCTAGTCCCAGAGTTGAATTTTGGAGAACAAGTTATGGGCGGTGCTTAGCCGCAAATCTTAGCTCATCTTGTCGAGGTTTCTGGCGGTCATGGGGAAAGCCATTTACCTCTAGGGAACATTCTGTTCTGTGCCAATCTATGGGGACACATAACACAGAAGCAAAAGAATGTGTCAGATCAGATTGTTCAGATGTATCTAGGTATGGATTATATTTATCAACAAATTAAATCTTGAACCGTATAAGCTTACTTCCATCAATTTTTTTTTTTTTTCAAATATAAATGTTAGACATGTTTAGATGCATATGGAAGCAACTTTCTTTAAAAAGCTTCATTTTCCCTTTTTTGAGAATACTCTTTTTAGACCAAATATTCTACATATAACTTAGGTTTATTTCTATGACCTTAGGAACATTTTGTTATCTTTGTGTTATTATCATTGATTAATGTTCATATTTGTCAGAATTTTCAAGGTTAATACATACTAATATCTGCACCCTTTTCTAACATGAGAATTTATCCGTCATCCAACTTGACTGCAACCTTTTATTTCAATAATATACATCCTACACTTGTTTATATTTTAATGAAGTCAGGTCAAAATGAGATTGCTTTCTTAGTAGTATTCTTTACCTGGTTAGAATTTTGTTTCTTGTGTCCAGCATTCAGTTATTGGTTCATGATTTGATGGTGATAAGGCTAAATTTCTCATTCATGAATGTCTTTTGGAACAGAAGTCCTATAGGGGATGATAAAGTTGAAGATTTGTATGATTCCCTCTTACCCGGGCATCCAGTCATACCTGAATGCAATTCTACTTACTCAAGTCAGGTCTTAGCAGAAGTTTGTAAATATGTTTATAATGATGCCAAGTTTGTAAATGAAAGGGCTCGCAATGACATTGTCTTGCTTTCACGGTAATGCTCCCGTTTCAGATCATGGATTTTCATAAAGAACATGGGGTAATTGCTGGAGTAGATTTTCTTGAAAAGACATGGTCTTTGCAGAAGCATATATGATTTGTAGTCATATGTTCAAACTTCCAGTTCATCTTGCATTCTTTTTCTTGATTTGACCTTCACATTTTTTCAAGTTGTATGCTTACAGTTTTCCCATTATAACAGTGGCTTAATGAAGTTGAATGATCGTGCATGCCAAGATTTTGCGATTCTTGGTTTGGAGTTTCTGAAGCTTGATGGTGAGGTCCCCCCCTCCCCCCTTTCTACAGAAAAATATTAAAAATACAAAAATACATAAATACATAAATAAATAAATAATTCCCCTAAAGTTTATGCTTGCAATGTCATCTTAATTATGGGGTTATTAACTGAAATCTTACTGGCACTGTTCTTTCTAAATATGAATAACGCTGGATAGCTCGGGCCAGAAAGGATACGGAGAAAATTGACAATGGTGTGAAGAGAAAAGCTGAATGCCTACACAATATTGCAATAGTATGTATGGATTTCCGGATTATTTTGGTCTTGGTTGTGTTTGATTAAATTGCTATTATGGTTCCCTATTCATGACTAAGGTTAACTATTCCTGTTTCCATCTCCAGACTCTGAGAGACAAAGCTCAGTCTAAATTGAAAAGTGTAGCAGACAAGCACTGGAATGATGGGGCATTGGAGGTGCTGTTTAATATTTCTTTTAAATTTTATTCTACGTTGTTTCATCTTTGCATTTGATGTTTCAGGGATTATTTATTTATTTATCTTCAGGTTTCGTGGTTTGAACTACCACTATTTCCTAAGTTTACATATCATTCTAATTCAATTGTTTTTTTTCAAGAGGAATTACATCCAAGTAAGCCCTTTGTGATAGATTTTTAAGAATAATCAGAGAACAAGATGAGATGTTGTTATTAAGGGCAAAAAGAAAAAGAATTAAAAATAATGTGAAAAGGAGCAAACCATTAGGCTAATTGAGAACATTGATTAAAAAAAATGAAGGATTACTTGGAGATATATTTGCAGAGTTTCATTAAGTGCCCTCCAATATTTATAATAAATTAAGAAAAGTATTTCCAGAGTTCCATTAAAGGCCCTCCAATATTTATAGTACATTAACATAAGAATTTGCTTCACTCGTGTAATTTTTTATCAAGTGATGCATATCTTAAAGCAGCTGTTTCTCTCTCTCTCTCTCACTCACTCTTTCTTTTTTCCAGGCTGATTTACGCAGAGCTGATTTCTTGGCAAAGCGACGTGCCATGGAAGATGCCTTTATGGCTTTAGAGGTAAAGTAATTCAGAATAAGAAATCACAGATACAACCCGAATCCTTATATTACTGTATCCTTTTTCATGTAAATTAACAGTCCGTAAGATGTCAAATTTTAATTTTTGTTTTCAAAAATAAGTTTTTTAAAAAGTTGTTTTTAAAGTTAACTTTTACAAACAAGGAAAACAATTTTTATTTTTATTTTTTTGTATTCTTGTTTCTTTCACAAATTTTTCAGTTAAATTTAAAAATAGTTTTTGAGTTTTTTAAAAATATTCCAACTCATTTTCACCGAATCTTGGATTTAAAAACAAAAAACCTTTTTTAAATTGCATACTAAACATTTTTACATCACTCAAACTTCCCCTCTTTAGAGTCTTAGGCTTAGTACCAAAATTCAATGATCACAACCTAGCTCTAGTGCTGTAGGTATAATTTAAAATTATGTATGCAAGTAAAAACTAGATATTTCTGAAGAAGACTGCTTTGTGGTCTTGCAGTTTGTTAAAAACATTGACGACATGATGGTGACCAAGATGTACAAGCTGTAAGTGCCTAATCTTTGTGTTTGGGCTTGATTACTTTTGTGTTATCTATTTGTTTGCCTGAAAAATGATGTTTCTCTTGCTTTAACAGTGTAATTGCTGATATATTTTTACTCGTAGTTCTTTGCCTAGGAAGCAAGGTTCTCTATTATCTAGTGACGCAATGCACATAATGCTTGAGAAGAATGGGAGGACTGTTAATTTCCTTCCTGGAGAAGTTTCTAGTGATCGTATAACTGCCATTCAGGTATTTCGGGTCATTCTGTTGATTTTTTCTTAATGTTACATTTTATATGATTTGCAATTAAGTTGTAATTTACTTTTTTTTAATGGTTTAAAAATTACAGGAAGCTTACTGGAGTATGGCATCTGCATTGTCTGAAGCTGATGGAATTGATTACACTGATCCTGAAGAGGTATGATTTTGGTGGTTTCATGAACTGGGTTTGGGCTACCGATGGCAATTTGGTTGATAATTCTGCTAAACTATATGTTTCCTGCCTAGAGCAGCTTGAATTGCTGGTGGCAACGCTTATAGATCTTGATGCAATGGATGGTAAAAGTAGTGTCTCTTTATTAGCAGAATGCTCAAACTCTCCTGACGTTAGCACGAGGTAAGTGTCCAAGTACCTGGTGAAATCCATTTTTAGTTTGTCCCCCAATCACTTCTTTAAATTTTTATTCAAATTATTCATCAAGTCTTTTTGGTGTTACGTTAAACACCTATTTACATTATAATACATGATTGATGAATTCTGATACAGCTCAACTGAACTTACTAATTATAGACTTTAAGATTTGTGAGAATATACAGATGCGCACTGTGAATAGTAGGGTAATATCTTTGTGAACCATCATGATATGAAGCTTCTGTTTTGAACATTTAGTAAAATATTCATCTTGTTTTGCTTAGTAGCATTTTTTTTCTTTTTTTCTTGTCTTCAAACTAGTTAGTGACACCTAAGAGGTTTAAATATTAGCAATGGCTCTTAGATGAGAAGAACATGAGCTCTTCCATAACGATTAACGATTAACGATATATGATCCCTAAACCCGAAGATAAGTGGATGATTTGAAAATAGAAAAGAAAGAAAAAAGAAAGCCCAACACATCCAGTATACTGATTTCAAACCACCCGTTCTTCGGTTTCTTTTGAAGGCAAGCATTAGCTAATGCATTGGCAGCAGCTCCATCAATGTGGACACTTGGCAATGCAGGAATGGGAGCATTGCAGGTATGTGATTTTATATGAAACTTGCTATCCTACAAAGCTCTAGACGCAATTTTCCACTGCTGAGGCTTATCATATAAAAAAATCGTTACTTGTCTGAACAGAGGTTGGCAGAAGATAGCAACCCGGCTATTGCTGCAGCGGCATCGAAAGCTATAATTGAGCTAAAAAAACAATGGGAAATTGAAGATGGAGATAGTTGGAGGTTCACCATGAATCAGAAGGCCTCTGGAGAGACCTATAGCTTGGAAGAAAAAGAGGATGATAACATTGATAACATGGAGATTTAATGAGAGTTCATCTTGTTCTATTGTAAATATATACATGAAAAATGTTGGGGGATCAAGAGAAAGTTGATTTCAAGAATTTCAAGTGATCATTTAAAGGAAGAAAAATGCTGTTTGGTTTCTTCTTCAAGCCATTTGTATTTTGGGGTGTTCAAGATTGGGAATGTGGTTCTCTTTCTTTATTAGAAAACAGCTTCTGATTTGGGAACAACTATGTTTATCAGTTTATGTTGACTTTTATGATGCATAAACTATATGTTGTCAGTTAGATTAGCTAAAAACTTGCTCATGTAAACATTTAAAGACCATTTTGTAATCTTGTACAGTATTAATTCAGAAACAACTTGACCCCACAAACTCTTTTCTCTATGATGTTATCTAGGGGAAGGGTCAGAGAATACTTGGGTCAATTATATGTGGGCTTAGCTTGTTTTGTAAGAAGAGGTTTTCATGACTTAAACTCGAAATTTCATGGTTATACCTTAGCAATTTTTATTATTGTGTCAAACCTCCCTTTTAATTATATTTTAAAATATTATTTAAGGTCTTTCTCTTTTTATATTATTACCATTAATATTTAATTTGTCGATATTTATATTTTGTTTTAAGATAAAACTCTAACTCAACTCAATTGAGTTTTTTTTTTTTTGAGTCCGAAGGCATCAGAATTTTAATCGATTCTTTTTTAAAGTACATGAGATTATAAATTAAATCTATTTCTTCTAATCCACTTTATTAATTAAGATTCATGTTATAGTTGGTTTGAAGGAGTTTTATGGGAGCGTGTATATTAGTTAAAATGTTCACCATTAAGTAGCATGATTTTCTTACTATAAAATTTGCATTATGTCATAAATTTCTAAGCTTTTAAAATTCATAAAATCATGCTTACGTCATAAATCATTCGTTAAATAGTAAAAAAAAATTGAGAATTTATTCATTTTTATTCACAGTTTATAAATATTAAAAGCCTCATCCTAATCTCCTGATAAAAAAGTAAATAAATAAATAAAAAGAGAAAAATGAAAGACTACTTGATTATGGGCCGTCCACATAGATATGACTAGTCGTCTTCTTCCTCAGTTCTGTATAGATTTTTTATTGCAATCTTTTAGCTTACAGAAGAGACCTTCCAATAGTGTTACTATGAGTTGCTTAAGCTGCTTCACAATAGCTTCTCTACATGGCAGCAACAACACCAACTCTTCTTCTTCTTCTTCTTCTTCTTCTTCTATTCCTATAAGAGACAGTCGAAAAATACGAGTGCCCAGAATCACAAATTCTCCTCTAACAACATCAAAACAACAACCCTCCATAGCTGAGATCGAAAACGCCATTGGTGCAGGCGCCTTCGTCGACAGAGACACCAGGCATATATAGCAATCTAAAATCTTATCTTCCCTTGTTTACTTCATGAAACTCGAGAAAGTTAACCATGAAATCTACCCATTTTTGTCTAATCTTTTTTCTTTGTTGAAATAGGGGCTCTGGAGAAAAATCATCTCTGCTCGATGTTCTGTCGGAGAGCCCACTTAATCAGCCAGAATGGCCAGTGGAGAAGAAGCTCCGGGAGGCTGGAGAGTGGATAATTGACACCACTGAAGGAGATTTTCGCTCTTCTGGTAACATTTTAAGGACTTTTTTTTTTGTGCCTATGAAGTGTTTGACGAATTTCCTGTAATCGGAGAAAAAAAATACTTGAAGGGATGCTAGAGTTCTTTTATATTGTTTCAGAACATGATTAAGAAGGATAAAAAGCGTTTACCCTTTTGAGTAAATGTTTAATTGTTCATAAAAAAGTGTACTTTCAGAAAATTTTGAGAAATGATGTTATGGCTTTTGGGTTTACTGTTCAGTAAGCTCATGCTTCATATTCCATGAAATATCTGCCTGCCCTTTATGCTTATGTTGCCAACATAAACAATTCACTATATCTTTTGTTACTGCAAGCTTTAAATTCCAATGGTAATTCATGGTTTTTTCCACTCATTGGGTTTACTGTTCAGTGAGCTCATGCTTCATATTCCATGAATTATCTGCCTGCCCTTTATGCTTTTGTTGCCAATATAAACAATCACTATATCTTTTGTTACTGCAAGCTTTAGATTCCAATGGTAATTCATGGTTTTTTTCACTCATTTGGATGCAGGGCATAACATTCTAATGGTAGTATGTCTGGGTATTCTTCCAGTGTGGCTATTTTGCTTTGCAGTTGCTTCTGGGATTCTAAAGTTACCTTTCAGTAGTCCCATTCTGGATAACTTGATCATGTAAGTCGCAAATCTCGCCTCAACAAGTTATGTATCTCAATTCTAGTCGCCCTTATAGTTTTGTGGTATTGTCAACATAGATATCTACCATCCATTGTTGGTGCTAATGGTAGATAAATTCAAAGCAGCTTTACATTGTATTTGTATATATATATATATGCTCTTAATATGAAGTTGAAATAAGTTCATTTTTTTTTCCAAACCATGCATCACAAATTGTGTTGAATGCTGATATTGTTGCATTTATCTGGATGATGATTGTCACATTTTAAAAGCAACTCATAATAAGTCTGGTAAAGTTCTTTCTAAGTTTCTCTAGTAAGTTAAGCTCTGCCATGGAAAGAAGCTTGGTGAAATAGACATGTTTGCAAAGATTACGGCTACTTTTGCTTTAGAATTCGATAGGAAGACCCTATGAAGCTTCATTGAGTTCAAATTACGGACCAAAAATGCAGGTTGTTCAGGTCTTCTTTATATAAGGAAACTATTTATATTCAAGTTATTTGAAACCTTATAAAATTTGAAAAAAGTTCTGTTAGTCTTCCTCTACAAATTAGTAAATTTCTTTCTTAGACGACTCTAAACTAGACATGTATCCCAATGTTAGAGAAAAATTATTGTTGGGAAATTTTTAAGTATTTTATTAAGAAAGATTAGCAAAAGGATGACAAGAATGAGATCTCATACTTAAGCATATAAGCCCATTTTAGATTTAACCATGGGCACGACACTAATGACAATTACCCATTAGAAGTTATTATAGTCATTAGTTTATTATGCAGCAGACTTTCCAATGTTATTACAAAGGATTTCATGATCTTGAATCTATTTACTTGAGATTACAATTCTCAGGTCTGTTCAAGATCTCATTATCATGGTCATTTCATTTAGAATTAGTCAAATGTATTGTTCAGCAGTCAAGAATGATGAGCTTAGTTTAAATTAAATACTTAGCAACCTCATTGATTCAATCTATGTTCCATGGTCAGAGCTGTTCTTTCCCTTCATTAATTAACTGCTTAGAATAATTAATTACTTAATTAGACGACTGCAGAAGGCGCCGCCGCGTGTGCTAATGCAACTTACACACCTGATTTGTGATCTAATTCATGGATTTCTGGTTTAAAAATTATGGAAAGAAGAGTAGGATCTAAGCAAGCTTAATTAAAGGGTGGGTTTTAATCATGTTTAAAAGAGATTAGTAGATCAGTTTTTTATTATAATTAATTGGAAGTCTCAAGGGTTTTTCCTAGATTGCAAGCATGTGTTTCTAAAGAGTGTATTAGAATTATTTTAGTGTCAGATCTTGCTTCTTTCCTGTTTCCTCAAGTATTCTTTGTGTCTTGAAGTTCTTGTTTGGTTATCTGACAGTCTGGAACAGAAGAAAATAATAATAATAATGTGATCAACTGGTTCTAGGCCTATTGAAAGTTGATCAAACAGCATTGGTTGTGTGCCACTTGGCAAATAAATAGACAAATAATTATGCATATTGATATATATATATTTATTTATTTGGCCTCTGTCAACCTACTTTATTGGCCAAAATGTCAGGCCAAGTGTCAAATTTTTGAAAAAGTTATATGCTATGATTTGACTTCGATTTTTTAAAAGTGGATATTGGATCATTTTATATGATTGAAAATCATGAATAAGGAGTTTAAAATATATAATTTAAATGAAGTTGAATCACATACAATGGCATAACGAGGATGATGTGACACGGCATTCATAGGTATGAACATTGTAAGGCCCCATCCATAATTTTTTTGTTTTCTTTTTTTAATTTTATTGTTATTGATGTTAATAAAATCATTCAGATAATATTTAAAATGGTCTGCTATTCTTTATCAAAAAATCACAAATTAAAGGTATAGGAATAGTAAGTCAGTGTTCATAACTACTCTATTGTTGAAAAAATGAAAACACAAAAGAATAAAAAAAATAAAAAAAAGCAGAAATAGTTATTTTTAAATATTGTAAATGTGGACAATATTAGATGACTGGTCAGAGAAGTAGTAGAACTTTGTGGAGACTACTTTGGTGCAATCCAGCATAAATCTCTACAGCCACAATTAATTTATATTTTATTTTATTTTTTATTTTTAAATATCAGTGATAGAAGTAGAAGTCTTGGGTCTTGTTCTTCAAGAGAATAAAACTTCAAAATTAATATATACTTTTTGTAAACTATTTAACATTTTTACAAACAATAATAGTTGGAGAAATTGTGGAAGAAATAAATTATATTGGGATCCATCATTTTCTAGAGAGATGAGAGTTTAGTGGAGAGTGTAACACATTTCCTAGGCATTTTTTGGAATTGTATTTTTATTATATTTTTTTGGGAGGGGAATCAGCTTTATTCCTCTAGATGCCATTAACTTTGTACATAGAAGATGCCAATGGATCATATATTCTTTTAAATTGTACATTTTTTGTCCTTAATATATATATATATATATATATATATATTATAACTGAGGGTATCTTGGTATCTGGTCATAACTAATTCCTTAGGCCTCTGATTGTTTAAGCAGGAGACGCTTTTAGTGGCCAATGTTAGTGAAGAGTCAAACTCATGACCTCGTTTTTTGGAACGAGTGGCCCGAGGTACTCAACTAATCGAATGTTGGTAAATATATATTTTTTTTATTAACTTATGTAAAACAAACTTGGGTAATTATATGATATTCTAAATACCAATTAACTGCCACCTATATTGAAAAAAATAAAGAATAAGAAGGATAAAATGGACAAATGTGATTAAAATATTAAAATGTGTTTGGTATTCTAGAAATTTAGTTTTTGTAAGAAAAAAAAGGTTTTTTCAAGAAAAAAAAGGTTTTTTCTTTGAGAAAATTCTCTAAAAAAAAACTTTCTTGAAGTAATTTTCTTAGTTGAATATGAAACCAGTTGTGAAAAAAATTATAAAAAATGTTTTTTTAAGTAGAGCTAATAATCTTTGATAATTATAAAAGTAGAGGAAGTTATAAAAATAACTATATAAATATTTATAATTTAAATGTCAATTTAACCTTTAATAATGTTATAAAAGTAGATTCAAGTAGCCAATATTATCCGTTTGGAGACATTCAATAATAATAAAAAAAAAAAAGGCAACCAATGTTACGTAGTTGTGAAAAAAAAATAATTTTTTTGAAAAAAAAAACTCTCAATATAAAAAGAAAATGAAATTAAGAAAGGAGTGGACCAAAAACACCGAGTCAGAAACCGATACAACTCGGGCGATCCAGCTAGTGACATCAGCGAATCGTATCCTTTTCATGTAGCAGAACTAAAAAAAAATCAAAATACAATATAATACAATCTATCCTGCTTTCAAAAAAAATAAAAATAAAAATTACGAACTCATTCCAAAAATAAAGAAAGAAAAAGAGTAGAAAAAGAGTTGCTTTTGTGTTCTTGGTTGTATTGATCATTTCGTTTCCAACTGTCTTTTCTCTATTTCAGATCTGTCTCTGACAAATCAGAGAAAAACAAGGAGAGATCGATTACAAGAAGAAGAAGAAAGAGTAGAAATTTCCTTCTAGCGATT
The DNA here is from genome assembly GCA_035771175.1 of Paratinospora sagittata. Taxonomy (NCBI): domain Eukaryota; kingdom Viridiplantae; phylum Streptophyta; class Magnoliopsida; order Ranunculales; family Menispermaceae; genus Paratinospora; species Paratinospora sagittata. The sequence goes on along the minus strand of CM069592.1, from coordinate 1,613,508 downwards.
ACAGCGGCGACGGAGTTGCGATTAGATTAAAAAAATGGCGACACTTCAGAGTTGGAGAAAGGCTTACGGCGCTCTCAAAGACAGCACTAAAGTCGGTCTTGCCAAAGTTAACAGCGAATTCAAGGTCTTCTTCTTCTTCTAATGATTCATTCGATTCGATTCATTTGATTCTGTTTTTTTTTTTTTTTTTAAATCTTTCACGCAACAAGAACTAGAACAAGAAGAAAAAGTAGAATTCGAATTCTGATCTTTAGTTTGGTTGGGGTTTTGATCTTTTCAAGGATGTGGATGTTGCGATCGTTAAAGCCACAAATCATGTGGAGTGTCCGCCCAAGGAGAGGCATCTTAGAAGTGAGTTTTTTCATCGATTTCTCAATTTATTTATTTTTTTGATTCTCAGTTCTTCTTTTCTTCTTGAAATTTCTTAATTTTTGTTTTGTTTTGTTTTTTGTTTTTTTCCTAGAAATCTTGGCCGCCACATCTGTCATGCGGCCTCGAGCAGATGTCGCTTACTGCATACATGCCCTAGCGAGGCGATTGTCCAAGACTCATAACTGGACTGTACGCTTTCCTCTCCTTTCTTTCATTTGGGGCTCAATTTAGATCCGGACCGTTTCTTTTGTTCATTTTTGGATTTTCTGTTTAGATCTTATCCTAGTTGTTGTGGTTGTTCATTCTCAAGTCTTTTGGTCTGATTTGTGAGTTTTCTTAGTGGTTGGGAATGTAGGGACTTTGTTTTGTGAATTCTTTGCTCATTAGATTGTTTATTCATTGCTTCAAATCTCATTTTTGGTAAAGAGTAGCTAGTAGCAACTGAAAAAAAAAAATCTCATTTTTGGTAAAACCTTAGAGCTCCTGAGTTTTCTCAAGATACTAAATGCGTAGAATGACGGTAAATTGGTAATTATTCATAGGATTTAGTTGAGATTGGTTACAATTGGAAATTTTGAAATCATTAGTGCTGAATTTTTATTTTGAAGTGTATTAAAATCTCCATAATATTGAAGACCTAGGTTTCTCAAGTAATCTGTGGTCTTTTAGGCACGTTTTGAATGCTTGCAAAATAGAGAAGTTTATGTGAACATGAACATTTCTTTAAAATGGAAGTACAGGAAATAAGTATGGTAATATCTTTCCTCAGAAGTGTTTCTTGGACCCTAGTGCTCAACAGAATGAAGAAATTGAACTGGATACACCTAGCACGGGAAAATTGCTTCTAAACCTGAAATGATTCTCAAATACACCCATAGGTGCTTGTACTTCATATATTTATCGTAGGCAGACTATTTCTCTTTGCTCATAATTGTCACTCTGTATTTTCTGTTTGGAATTATTTGATAGAAAGTGTCCATTTCGTCTCACAATTTTGTTGATTATGACTGCAAACTATCGTGGCCATGTGTTGGAATTTCTTACATGAAAAACCTGTCAAAATGAATCAATGAGAGCAAAAATGAAGAATGATGCCAAAAGGCACCATTATAAGATATTGCTGTCATAAAACTCTTTCTAAACGTACGGGGATTGGGAGGGATGGACTTAGAGAAAGCCTAGGAAAATGTCTCATCCCTACTTAGTCAACATAATAAAGCCTTCTCCCAACAACATTGGGTCTGGTAATTGAATTCACTTCCTTGAATCCCCTCTACCAAGAGCTCAGCTAACTCTTTGGTTATATTACAAAAATATATATCTTCTTCAACTAAGAAAAACTATTTTTATTCATTTGAATAGCAATGTTGAACACTCAAACTAAAAGCTTTACATAATTATTGTTTCAATTATAATAAAAAAAAATTAAAAACTTAATGAGCATATATTATAAATCACTATCTCCAAATGTTAGGTTTTTAAGTAAGAATCCTTGACGAGTCAAAGAAGTGGATTGACGTGGCTGACTCATGTAGTTGAAGAAAAGCCTTGTTGAGTTGAGTTGAGTTGATGCTTTTACTATCAAACACAATAAAGAACTAGAAACTTAACAACCAACGCTCGGTTGGTTGAGTGGCTCGGGGGCACTCGTCTCAGGAAACGAGATCACAAGTTCGACTCTCCACTAGCATTGGCCACTGGGGGTGTCTCCCACTTGAGCAACCAGGGGCCCAAGGGATTAGTCGGGACCTGATATCTTCAATTATCATAAAAAAAAAAAAAAGAAAAAGAAAAGAAACCTAGATACTTAACTAAAAGAATGGAAAAATACAATGTCTCACTAGAAGTTCTAGACTTCTAGCATCTTTTTAACCATAGAAAGCACTAAGGTCCAACCGAAAGATGTATATTTAGCTAGTATTTAAGTTGATATCTATATAATTATTATTAGACTTAAACATATAACATTAGTAAGGGCCTTCTTAGAAAGACAATTTTTTTGTCCTTGAAGAGCAAAAGTCTTTATTTTCTTGCAAATGAGAGGGAATCAATCTTTAAAAATCAAAGGAGTCATTTATAATCGTTTGAAATTAGAGCAGTGAGGTTATTCTTATTTTTAAAATAAAAAAAAAAGTAGAACAAATCAAAGTTACTATGCCAATGTGAGGGTTTTGCCTCAAGGTTGCCTTGCCTCACCTAGGCTTGTGATCAATTACCTTTAAAAACAACCTTTCTAATATGAAGGTTAGGAAATATACATTGTCTCTTCTCCAAACCCAATAATGACGAGAGTCTTGTGCACTAGATACAGTGATACACCTTTTTTTTAAGTGTTTATAGGATAAGAGGAAAGTTAAAATTAAGTTTGTTTGAAGTGGTGAGAAAAGTTATGGACATGCCTTTGATCAAGCAAAAGACTACACCCTCAAGAGAGTTGAGTGTCCAAACAAGATTCGCATGGCTAGAACCAAGTAGTTCAAAGCATTTTATCAAAGCTTGCTTTGAATTGTAAATTGTAGAGGCAAAAAGAAAAAGAAAAAAATCATAAATTGTAAGATTCAAGAATAATTTTTGAGTAGATAAGGCCCATGGTTCATGATTCAGATGCAGTTTTCTGTATCTAAAAATTTGAAAACATGGAAAATGCATTTGGTTGGTTAAATTTGAAAACAGCCTTTGAAGATTTTAAAAAAATACCTGTTTTAGGAAAACTATAAAAAATCATCTCTTAGTTTTGCGTTTTTGAATTGTATCCCTGTTTTGAATCACAAACCAATTGTTGCATAAATGTTTCAATACTTGACATTAATGATATTTTAGAAACATAAAAGAATAGAAGATGAAGGGTTAGGAGAAAAAAGTGAAGTTTAAAAGGGGAAAACTACGCCTTCAAGATTTTGAATTTTCTTCTAGTTTCAAATCTTGCAATTCAATCTAAACATTCATTATATAGAATTCAAATCACTTATGATGAAGTCCATGGTCTTGTGATTCAAATCGTGAATCATACGTACTATTTTGAGACGCATGGTTGGGTGGAGGCTTAATTTTGTCGTTCTTGGATATAATCATGGTAGTTGGAATCAAGATCTGGATCATAGTTTCATAAGATCCTACGATCCAAGTCTTTTAAAACAATTCGGATCGTTATAGGATCATTTTATTGAGTGAGTTAGATTAGATTCGTGATCCTAATTTTAGGATCGAGATCCTGATCGACTCACCTTTTTCAATTTTTTTTTCCTTTTTTTGCTTTTTTTCTTCTTCTACTTTCATTTTTTGGCCTTCAACTATGACGCCAAATTTTGTAATTATGTCATGTATATAATATATTTTTGTGTAGATATTGAAACTTGAATACTTGATCTCTTTGTCAACATTTTGTAGACTAGGGATCTACCTTATGTGCTAAATTCCAAATATTTTTGATTGGTTTATGTATTAAAAGTGTTAGTTTACTTGTATTTGACATCTTTATATGTATTTGGAATATAACTTATAATCAATTTGTAGAATCTTTCGATTTATGATCCGATCCTCAAGAGTCCCTTAGCGATCCTAGTTAGGATCCCAATTTTAACTATCTTAATACGACAGACCTGTCGTATTACCATTTCATATAAAGTCAACGATGTTGTTTCTATTGCCAAAGATCCAAAAAAGTTCACCTTCATATCAGTGTTGTCAAGGCGGAAAGGCGGTGGTAGGCAGTAAACCTTAATTAGGAAAGGCAGGGCCTAGGTGAGATTAAGGCGAGATATAAAATATTTATTTAGAGGTCCCTGAAAAATTTTTTATTTATTCATTGGTCCCTCACTCCATATATATATATATGTAATTATTAATTTAATTCAGAAGTTGAAATGAAAGAAGGGAGAGGATTTCGCAGGTTTTAACAAAAAAAAAATTAAAAAAAAACCCTTTAAAAAAATATTTGCTTAGACCTCCCCAAACCGTCTGGACAGTGGTCTAGGCGTTGCACTACCCAAGGGGCCTAGGCGCCGCCTTGACAACACTGCTTCATGTGATTCGGTCATTGATACCAATTTATTTGTATTATAAATTTCTAACAAATCTATTGCAACATAGATTGAGATACCAAAAGCCCCCATTGAACATAGGATTGGGATGATTGGCTTGTCCTATTAGACTCAGAAGCTCATGGACCTTGAATTTTGATGGTTGGTCCTACTTATAATTTCTAGTATGGACCACATGGATCCCATACTAGTGTAATATAATGGAATGTGTGCAATTAACATGGCATAACCTTTTGTTGGCCTTCGAAATAGTGTAGTCAAGAGGTCCAAGTGATTCCAAGGAAATATGTCTGCTTGATTGAGGTGGTGTGTGGGCATGCCTAGGCAAAATTAAATGAACTGTATAATATACGCTATCTTGAAAGGGTATTTATGAAATCAAAACCTTCAAGAACAATGATACCGTCTTAAAAGGTTTATTATTATTTGCTTGGTTGAACATTGCTTTTTTAATATATTGATTTGAAGTTATAGAGGATATTTCAAAATTTTCTTCTATTTTATTTTAGACATAAATATTGATGAAAAGTTTTGAAATATGGATGACTACCGTAATGCTAGATGAAATGTTCCAACTGCCAAAGCTAGTGAATAGTTGCATTTGTTGCATGCCTCTTTTTTTCTATTTTTGGGAAATATTTTACTTCATAGTATTTGTAAGGCTAGAACCTCATATTTAATTAACTTGATTAGTTGTTGTATGTACACGTTGTAAATTTTACTTGGATGAACAATACTAATGATGGCAACTCTGTTGTAATTCTATTTCATTTTCTTCAAATTGTGCAAAATCTTTTCTATTGTTTTAAATGTGTACGTCTTCTTTCTTGCTTGTTAACTACAGGTGGCATTAAAAACTCTCATAGTTATCCATAGGACCCTTAGAGAGGGCGATCCTACTTTCAGGGAAGAGCTTCTTAACTTTTCCCAAAGGGCACGTGTTCTACAACTATCTAATTTCAAAGATGATTCGAGTCCAATAGGTTAATGTTTTTCATGCAATGTCGTTTTTTATTTACTTGATGTATTTAGTTCTTTTTATTTACTCCTTTAATTGTTTCCAGCTTGGGATTGCTCTGCATGGGTTCGTACATATGCACTATTCTTGGAGGAAAGGCTAGAATGTTTTAGAGTTGTGAAGTATGATATTGAAGCTGAGCGTCTACCAAGGCCTGCCCAGGGGCAAGAGAAGGTATGTAAAAATAGTATGACAGTTTTTCATTTTTACATCTTGGTGGTTTACCAAGAGGACCAATCCACTTGATATTTGGGAGTTGGTAGCAAGGATTAAAAACTCGACATCATCCTAAACTTTGATCATTTGAAAATCAAAATTAATTTGGGAAGTTTAATTAAACATAGAGAATTTTTGGAAACACTCACTAAATTAGAGAAGTTTAGAGAATTTTTGCTTAGATGCTAAAATATCTAGATTAACTAATTTAAATAGACACTATTAAGAAATAAAAATATCCATTAATGATATAATAAAATTAATCTTGTTAAGTGGGTAGATGAAATTTGAAATGATAGCTTTTGGTCTTGATCTCTTTTTGCTGTTTTGATTTTTCAGTTTTTTGGTGGCTTGCTCCTAGACCATATAATTTACTAGTTGACATTTTACTTTGCTTAATTTATTAGTTTAATATTAAAATGTATTATTTTTTCATCTTATTATATGGGATTTAAAATGCAAAAGATGGCTTTGAGAACTCTTTCAATGTATTCTTAAGCAAGGATTGAAAATTCGATTTCGCCTTGTACTTCAGTCACTTAAAAATCAGAATTAATTGGAGGAAATTTAATTTGATGTGGAGAATTTTTGTAAAAACTCGTTAAATTAGAGAAGTATAGAGAATTTTGCATAGATGCTAAAATATCTATATTTATTGTAATATAAGCTAAAAACTTATATGAATAGACACTTTTAATACATAAAAATCCATAAATGACCTAACAAAATCAATCTTGTTAGGTGGACTAATGAATTTGAAATGGTGGCTTTTGGTCTTAATTCCTTTTCTATGTTTAGATTTTCAAGTTTGTGGTGGCTTGCTTCTTGACCATATACTTTACTAGTTTGAGATTTCCCTTAGCTTAATTTAATAGTTTATTATTCAAATGAATTGTTTTTTTCATTTTGTTTTATAGGATTTTAACTAAAAGAAGATGGCTTTGGAAACTCTTTCAATGTATTTTTAGGTTTTTGTCTCATTTTAACTTTTTTTTTTCTTTTTCTTGCTTCTTTTTTAAGCAAGGCATATCCAATAAAATTACATGATTTGTTAGCTTGTTAGATTTTTTATTTATATTATCATGTTGGTTGATGAAGCCATAAATAATGCATAATTATTGGTAATTTTTTTTATTGATGAATTAACACATGTTTACTTCTCTATTGAATTTCATCAAATTTTGTCAAATTTATCAAATTTCTGAGTTTTGTGTTGAATTTTTTTTTGCATTTTCTAATTGAAAATTTGAACTTTTATCGAAGTTTACCAAATTGTTTTGCGAATTTTTGCATTTTTTTATACAACATCCACTCTGCACTTCGGTATTTAAAAAAACTGAACAAATTTGCCACATTTCAGCATTTTTTTTATTATTTTTCAAACCTTGTTTTTAATTTTTTGTTTCAATTTAACTTTCTTTTTTGTTGTTTACCTTTGTTTTTCTTGCTTCCTTTCTTTTTCTCCATAAAGTATATCCCATAAAAATTGCTTAATCTGTTAGCTTGTTAGTTTTTTTTTTTTTTTTTTTTTTAAATATAATTTGCTATGTTAGTTTATGAAATAAAAAAAATAGTGCATAGCTTTGGTAATTCTTTTGCCTTTTTGTTGATGAAATAAAATATGTTTACCTCTTTATCGAATTTCATGTCAACTTTTGCATTTTCTAATTAAAGATTTGAACTATCATTGAATTTTCTGTTGAAGTTTTGCTTTTTTGAAATTACCTACACAATACACTCTTTAATTTGATGAGTTTGACACTAAAAAAAAATTTGCCAAAATTCGGTGAATTTTTTTGATCTTTCATTGGTTGGTGGATGATGGAGTTTATAGAGGAAAGGGGAATATTACAATTATAGGGAACCATAGTATGGGAAACTAATAGAAGAACCAAGAACAAAAGAAAACAAGAACTTTACTTGAGCTTTATAGCTGAACAAATTTATTTCCTGGAAGTGTGGTACACATGAATCCATGATCTACAATTTTTTGTTTATTGTCTTGTTGCGCTTTTTAATTCAATAATTTTCTTCTATCTGGGGAAATCTATATTTCTGTTTTCTTTTTTTTTGGGGTAAAATTGTTTATAAAAAGCAGTTAAGGTTCATGCTTGGAGGTGAATGGGAACATCTCAATATTTCTGCAATTGTGTCTAAGCTCCATCAATTGAATGGTTATCTCTGTGAAATTTGGGCTGTATAATGGTGGACGCATCATCATCTGTAATATGTCCACAGTGAGAACCCTACTTTAGTTTCAACTTTATTTATTACTTGTGTATTGATTAGTAACTTTATCTAGGGTTATTACTTAAGTCAGGCTTGTATCTGATTTGTGCATCTCCAATTTACTTCTCTGCCGAAACAATAGAAGAGAGATCTTCAGCATCTTTCATTTAAAAGAACTCTAGCATAGGCAATGGGGACGCCTCCCATTGAAGTGCTTGGCGAGGAAGGAGTTCATGTTGTCCTATCCATAATAGACTCTGCATATATTTTATTTGCTTCTTTGTTTGCCAATTATAAATTTGTGATGTGCCTTTTTTTTTAAACTCTTTCTATCAGGGATACAGCAGAACCCGGGATTTGGAAAGTGAAGAACTGTTGGAGCAATTGCCTGCATTGCAGCAACTGCTGTATCGTCTAATTGGATGCCGGGTATCTTTATTCTGCTCACTATCATCTAGTCTTATGAAGCGTTGGACATTTGGATAATCTATGCTTTGAAGTGTCTTAATCCATACAAGATAGAAGTGCCACTTTTTCCCCAACTTTTCATGTTACGTGCCTTGTCTTAGCCAATTCTTTGGACACTTTCCTATACAAGTGAATCTTAAACTGCATGAATGCATTATATAACTTGTAAAATGTCCATGAATTTTAAACTTTAGGCTTTTGGTTGTGATTTAAAATCAGGGATACAACCCAAAAACTGAAAATTCAGAGAATAATTTTGTCATTTCATAAAACCGTATGTTTTGAGTAATATTGAAAAAATGGTTTCAGAAGCATGGTTTTTTTTTTTTTCAAGGTTTTTGATTCAGAAAATTGTATGTGAATCACAAACTTAACTGGTCCTTAACAACTTAGTTTTTTTTTTTTTTCAAACTTGTGGAAGAAACCATGGATTTATTTTTAGTGTCAATTTTATATCTCAGATATTTTTGCTGATAGCATATACTGACACATGATCTCTTTTTTTTTAATAGATTGTAAAGTTTTTGGATTGTTTTGCTGGATGATTCTGTTATTGATAGTTGATACTGAATTCTTGCATTACAGCCAGAAGGAGCAGCTGTTGGCAATTATGTAATACAATACGCCTTGGCTCTGGTATGTCCAATATACCATTTTATGCTCCCATGATAATTGTGCAAGTACATCTCTTTTTTAGTTTTGAGCTCCTGGCATCTCTTTCTTTTTTGAATGAAGATATTTTTCCTTGCTAATTTGGTGTAATGAGTTTCAGATTATTTATTAGAAAAGCCTATCTTTTTAATTGTGAGAATTTGTGGCATATTGGACCAGAAAATAATCAAAGATTTGTTTGTTTGCCATCTTCTTTAAGAAAAGATACTTTGTTTAAATAAGTACTACGGATTCACGGAAATGCACATACATTTACTTGCACTCTGTGACTGATCATCTCAATCTATTTGTAATTACATTCTAGCATCCTTCATTTGGAGCAAATGTGGAGAGTTGATACATGGAGGATGTGTGGCCGTTGCAATGTGATAACTAATTACCTTTATCTATTGTTGTAATCAAATAAATGTATTCAAGTGAATAATGCAAAAAGGCACCATTGTTAAGAGAGTGCAAAGTGGGAAGCTATTTTGGCACCATCAAATATTGCAATGAAACAAAGTTCTTTTTGTGTAACTATGAGTTTTTGCTAATTCATATTGGACTTGGTGGTGAATTTCTCGTTTACTTTCTGTTTGGTTTTTGAATAAAACCATGTTCGGTATAAGCTTAGTCTTCAGTGTAGTTGACATCTTATATGATTTACATCGCTCTATTTGCCTTTTAATCGTTAATGGAATCTTGAGAGAGTCCGACACAGCAGTGCACATGTTGAGTTCTCATGATTATTTCTTCTTCAGGTACTGAAAGAGAGCTTTAAAATCTATTGTGCTATTAATGATGGCATCATCAATCTTGTTGATAAGGTAAAATTATTGATACATCTAATAGTTGCATAATTATTAATGCGATAAATTTATTTGAGGCCTAGTGACCTGTCAATTATTGATCTATCTAAAATTTACATAATGCTTAATGCAGAAAATTTATTTAAGGCCTTGCAATTGCTTTGCCTTTACCATTGAAATTCTTATTTTATTGCAGTTCTTTGAGATGCCCAGGCATGAAGCTATCAAAGCCCTTGAAATTTATAAACGAGCTGGTCAACAGGTAGTATTTCAAATTTATTTTATCTCTCTATTTGAATTATAATTTTATTTACATTTGAGTGTGGAAGATCTTATAGATATAGATGAGGTCGGAAGTGGATGTCAAGATTGTCTTCATTTGCCATATTTCGTTTCACTAAAAGCCTTCAGCTTTCAAGTGCAGGCTGGAGGCCTTTCTGATTTCTATGAAATATGCAGAGGACTGGAACTTGCTAGGAATTTCCAGTTTCCAGTTTTGAGAGAGGTAATTGCTGCTAAAAAGGATCAATGTTTGGTTGACACTCTAGCTTTTTTATACTATCTTCTTGATTGGGATGGATTTGTTGATGTCTATTCTGTTTTCTTCCTTATCCAGCCACCCCAGTCATTTCTTTCAACAATGGAAGAATACATAAGAGAGGCACCACGCTTTGTTTCTGTATCAACGGAGCCCTTGGTTAGTGAGATCACCTTTTAGTTGAATTAAAATTTCTGTTCATATGTTTTTTATTGTCCAATAATTTATATATGTATATATATATTTGGGTGTTTGTTTTTCTATTTTGGTCTGTGAAAATAATTTCATTGGGAGAAATAAAGGGTGATATTCAGGCATTAAAAAAAATTAAGAGGAAAGAAAAATAGAAGGAACATCAGCTCTTAACCTGACCCCTTCTATCAACCAATTATGCATAACTGCTCTAAACTTGACATATGCATTTTCTTGGAAAGTCTCCAGTACATGAAATATGCTTTTCCTGCAAAATAGTACAATCTGCCCCCCTCCCCAACTTTTGTTTTATGTTCTATCGTGTGAGTACATGCACAAAGGATCAATCTCTGCTAAATGTTCTCTGCTTTAATGGAGGTGTCAACTGCCCACTCACTGGTATACAATTTATTTTGAAAGGACTCATTTTAGCTACAAGTGGAATGCCACCCATCCATTACATGTTGAAGATAATTTTCCTTTTAATTTTTTTTTTTTTTCTATTCATGCTTTGTTGTTTTGATCAAATGGCTGAGATTCATTTTGCAAGATTTGTGCCATTCATGTAACATGCTCATCTTTTAAATCAGGAATTCCCAGAGAGACTCCTCCTGACATATAAACCGGAAGAAGAATCTTCTCCTTCTGCTTCAGATGCAAAACCATCTCTTGATGAGCCGAATTCTGTGCCACCCCACACTGAAGCTATTCCTGACATTCCAGTGCCTTCTCCTTCTAGCAGCAACATTGATGCTGGAGATCTACTGGTAAAAACTGTTGTTTTTAAAATAACCTCTATTATATTAGTTAAAGTTTATTTTGCTGCATATGTTCTTATTTCACAGTTCTCCTTATTTAGGGATTAAATGGTATTACTCCTGATGCATCTGCCATTGAGGAAAGCAATGCACTGGCTCTAGCTATTGTTCCAACTGGTACATTTTCGCTGGTCGGATTATATTTTTTCTTTCAAATTCTCCTGTTCCAGTAACTTGAACTGTTCCAATATGTACAACTCCACAGATGTTTCTGCATCCAACAACTCTGGATCTTTTCAAGCAAAAGAGCATGATCCTTCTGGATGGGAACTTGCTTTGGTTACGACTCCTAGTGGCAATCTTTCTTCAGTAAATGACAGACAATTGGTTGGTCATTCTGCCTTTCTTCTTTGGATTTCTATTACTGATTTACTTCCATTGATGTGATTAGCCCTACCACACATAATTTACACGTACAGCAGAACACTGACTAACACGTAGAGTTTTAAACATGATAAACTATGTGTCTTGTGATGATTATATGCAAATGTACCATCAGTCACTACTCACTAGTAATGCAGTCAGTCCCCATAAGCTCGAGGCCATGATTGCTTTGTTTGGCCATATTTGGTTTTTGTATCTAGATGGGGTTTCTGTATCTAGATGGGCCTCCAAGTCAGGATAGTATAAAAGTAACACTCATCCTCTCCCATTGCAAAGGAAAGCCATTAAGGATGTTGGTGGATCATTTTAGATTGCTAATGGTCTCATCTCATATTCTGTTGTGAATTGGCCCAATTAATATGCACACTTTTTTGTATTCCACTTTTGTTCCTCATCTTACCTAGAGCTTTTGTCATTTGTAAGGACATCTGCAAAGTGTTGGTAGAACCATTGTTGTCAGTCTTGAATCATTTGGGCGCTTTACAAGCCATTCTTGGGGAAAGGAGAGAATTTGTTGGCATTATAGAAACTTGATTTATCCTTGCATTACACTGATCTCTTCTTTTGGTCTGGTACAATGGCAGGCTGGTGGATTGGATTCACTAACTCTGAATAGTTTATATGATGAAGCTGCATATAGGGCAGCCCAACAGCCAGTTTATGGAGCGCCAGCTCCAAATCCATTTGAAGCCCATGATCCATTTGCCTTATCAAACAGTGTTGCTCCACCTACAGCGGTTCAAATGGCATCCATGGGTCAGCAGCAGGTGAACCCTTTCACTCAGTATCAACCAAGCTATCATCAATCACAATCGCAACCACAGCATCTGGTCACGGGTCCTCCAAATCCTTTTGGGGATGCCGGCTTCGGACCCTTCCCCACAAACCATGCATCTCAACCTCAGGGCACCAATCCATTTGGAAGCACCAGCCTACTATAGTTGCATTGTTGAAACCTATAATTTGTAATCTTACCGGTTTCCATATTTGGGGCAGGGCATACTTGTCGATGATTGAGTTGGCAATGTTTTCTCTTTGCTTTTGTGTATTCTATGCCTATTATCACCTTGTTTGTCCCCTTTTGAATGCTTGGGATGTGAGAGCAGAAAATAATCGTAGTTGGATTACAGAAGAAAGAAACAAGATTTTGAAGATCTATATCAATAGCGCTCATTTATAATGTTTTAATCTATTGAGAAGCGTCTTTCTGTGCGAAATCCTTTTAAGTAGTAGCTATAATTTTACAGATTAGTATACTTGAAAACTATTCTCGATCTTTAGAATTCAGTGAAATTGGGACCCATTTAGTTGGTGGGAATGAATGTTTTGTCCGACCAAATATGAAAAAACAAATGAAATTTAGGAAATAATTCACCAAACAAACTGTTTTCAATAAAATAAATAAAAACCTTAAGAAAAAGATCAAATTGCTTCCATTTTTATATATATATATAATTAATGTCATATGCTTTTCAAAATTAAAAATCCCTTGAAAACAACTAGATGTTTTAGTTAAGGTTGAAATTCTAGAAATTCTCACTTCAAAAAAAAAAATCAACAACAAAATGCTAATTTGCAACTCAATTAAGAGATATATACCTAAATAATAATAAGTTTCTTAGTAGACCTAAATAAAAATAATTGAACAGAGAAATTAATGGTGGGTTAGTTCAGTAATTAGGTGCAAATACACTACATTAAGGTATTGAGTTTGAGTTACCTTTTATTATTTGTGAGTGAAAGACGTCCTTAAATGTTTATAGCGCTCCACAAAAATTATTAATTAGGTAAGTTGTGAAAAGGCCTAATCTCCACAAAAAAAAAAAAAAATAATTGAAACAGAGGACAGTTGCAGCTGGGCATGGAATTCTTTCTTTTATTTTATTTTCCTCTGCAGGGACAGTGAGGCGCCGCTCCATTGCTTCCCCTCCTGTAATTTGCATTTAATTTTCATATTTTTTTTATTTCTTTTGTTTTAATAATCGAAAGTAAATAAATAAGTAAAAAGATTTATATGCATGAATGTTGGGTTGCATGAATCATGAAGGTAAAGTTGAGGCAAAGATTCCGGACTTCCACCCACTTATATATCCATCACCCTTTCAGTGAGCCATCACCCCAACCTTACCCATAAAACAATTTTAAATTTTATTTATTAAAAAAAAAAACTTTTTTTGTACTCAATAATTTTGTTCAAAGAAAAAATCCCTTCTTGAATCATGTACATTTTTTTTTTTTTTTGAGGTAAAGGGATATCGAGCCTTATGTCCTTATTTTCTCTGAGTACGACTACAAATACTGAAAGATGTCGTTGGTTAATAAATAACGAGAATTGTTTTGAACTTGAAACCTTTGGGATACGTGCGCTTTCACTCAGCCATTGAACCAATCTACTATTGGTTGAATCATGTACTTAATAAGTCATTCAGACAAATGTGAAGAGACTTATTAAGTTAGTGTTGTAGTTCACAATAAGGCTATTCTTTTGTGGGTTTTTTTATATAATAAAAAGAAAAATGATATCTTATTAATATGGCAAATTTGAGATGGAGGATGGAGAGAGCTTAATGATGTGTTAACTACTTGAATGCAACCATTTCATTTTCATTGTGTTTGTTCTCGTGTGCATGTAAATGAGTGTAAGCTCTACGTTCATATATCTACTTTCGGCGCAAATCTTAAGTGGATAACTATGGAAGAATCTCTTTGTAACTAATTGTCCATGCATCTTCATTGATCCCATATATATATATATATATATACTTTAGATTTGTTAAATTAAAAGGCATCATTATAATTCATAAATTAGAACTTAAAAAATTCAAATTAGACAATCACCTTCATATATTATAACCTAAAAATCTCAAAGAAAAACATAGGATTCTCAATTCAAAAAATTAAATATATATATGGACAAGGGTTATGATGAGCAATAGCTGTCAAGAAATTCTAAGGGAATTAATGCCTTTGGGAAAAAGGGTTAACAAAAGCAAGCAAAGTACATGAAATAGGAGAGACAACCATGATTTTGATAGAGAACCAGTTTAAATATTAAAAGCTAAACAAATTAAGTGGTGGGGGCCTTTGGATTCCTCTCTTTATCTTTTTTTTTTTTTCCACACTTTCTTTCACTTTCCAAAAGCCCTTAATTTGTCACCCACCTCAAGTAAACATTCCCAAATATCTCCTCATTTACAGGAAATATTTTTTATTTTTTTCACTTTTATAGCCTTTGATTTTTCAATAAAATCAGGCACCCAAAATGAACATGTGGCATATGCCCATGACCCATTAAAACTTTATCCATATTTTAATGGTAAAAGTCACTAAAGTTTAAAAGAGTTTGATTAAAGTAAATAATCAATAATGGTATTAGAGATTTTATTTAATTGAATAATTATTTGGTTGAATGTCATTACTTCAAAAAAACACAATGCTTTGAGTAGGATACTATAGAAGAAAGAGAGGAATAATATGATGGTTTACCAATTAAATAAGACAAGAGTAGAAGATGACATATAAATATATATGCTAGTGTCTCCATTATATCTTATTCAATGCCTTTTTTCTATTTTTTTTGGTTTTTCATGTAGTGTCCCTATCTTTCAGACGAGACTAATTCGCGTTCAAGAACTACAAGAACATTGGGCAGCTCTCTTCAAGTAGACATAAATCTTAATCTTGAGATCTCTACCCCTCAACTACCTTTAGCACATATTCCTGATTATTTGTATTGCACCACAATAGATATTCAGTACCTTCTTTCATCAAGGCGTAATTTAAAATCTAACTATCAATCGATTCATTTTCTTTTCTTTTTTTCTTTTTCATTAAATGGCATTCCAATTAATGATTTTGATTCATAATTTTGTTTTTTGAATTCATAAATTGTTATTAGTGCTAAAGGGAGTTGGTGTGATAAAATGAAAAAAAAATAAAATAAAACACATACAACAATGTCCTTATGTATACCAATCAGAAAAATATCATAATAAGCACTAATGGTAACAATGGAAGAAGATGAAGACTTAAAATTATTTGGAAAAAGAAATTTACAATAGAGATTTAGCTACTTATAATATAAACATAATTGTTTCAAAAAAAAAAAAACAAATCTCCATATAATTGAATGTCAATAATAAAGGTCTAGATTCTTTTTTTTTTTTTTTTTTTGTTTTTAAAGAAAAGGTCTAGATTTCAAACACTCAATTATAATTTTTTGATTCTTGGATATAAAGATATCAAATGCATTATGTTTTCTATTATACCGTATTAGTTAGTACTTAAATTGATATTGAATTTTCTTTTGAGAAATTGATATTTTACTAAGTTATTTTATGTTATAGAAGGTTTTATTATTATTATTTTTTTTTTTATTTTTTTAAAGACCTAGGTATCTGGGCTAACTTACCCGTATCCGATTAATCTTAGAGAGGTGCAAGCCCTTAACCTGCAAAGAGGACACCCCTTAAATTCTTGAAAAATTCTCCGTTCGGGCTCGTATATACTTTAAAGAGAGAATAAGTAGATGAGGTTCGAACTTATAAACTCTCGGTTATGTGCCCCTCTACTCAATTGCTTGGCCAATGTCTCTTTGTTATTTTCTATTATAGAATTAGCAAAACAACTTAAAAAGTTTTCATATAATATATATTAAGAAAAACCATAAAATGGCCATCATCATTAGCTTCATCTATAGTTTGAATTGGAACCACCCAATTCATGCACTAAATAAAATAAAGATTTGTCTTGAGAAACAAGGAATTCCCCAGTGAGCCATCAACTTAAGCCCACATTAGCTGGGAAAGCTTTTTGGATATTATTAATTAATTAATTAAAACCAACTAATTAATTAATTAATTAATCAAGATAAAGTAGTTGTCAAAATTTGAAAACTCATAAAATTTGTGGACTATTAACTTTAGACTTTTCTTGATATCAAAAACAATTAAAAACCAAGTCACGCAATTGAAAATTTGAAATGGTCGGCTTCTCGCTTTTTTGAATTAAAGATAGCTGGCGCCGACCCATGAGGGCGGCGACTTCTTATTAACTTACCACCGAGTGTATCTTGTAATTACAAGGAAACAGCGTGATTGCTGAGGTGTGAAAATATAAACAATTAAAATAACTAAAAAAATAGAAAAAAAAAACTAAATAAATAACTGAAAAATAAGAATCAAAAGGCTCTTTTGCTTTAAAGATAATGCACGCAAAACCTTGCATTTGACTTTTTTTATTATTATTATTATATATGCTAAAATTACTTTTCCTAATAGAAAATATTTAAAATAATTCAAATATATTAATTACTTTAATCTTTCTTATATATATATATTGTGTACTTTAAAAATAAAAGTAATTAATTAAACATCTCATAACAATCAAGCATAAAAACACATGTATTCCTTTAAATTTCTTCTTATTTCCATTTTTATTAATTACTCCAATTGCCATATTGTTCTTTTAATGTTTTCTTTTTAATCTTCCAATAATTTTATTATTTTTTTGTTGTAAATATATTCTAGTAGTGGACAATGATAACTTGTGCACGGCATTTAGTTTTTGAAAAGGAGATTAATTATATATCACCAATTTTCATCATCAATATTTAATTAATTGTGATCACTTTGCATGAGGATGCTAATTAAGTATTAAACTAAAGTGATAAGGAATCACTAATAAGAATCTTATTCGCATGAACATTATATTGAAAGTTACTTACTAATCTCATTTTTTTAGCTATTTAATGTACATTATTTTATTTTATATTTTTATCAAGAAATTTGTCATAATTAATTTAATAAAGTTTTACGTTAACTGTCAATTACATAATATAATCCTCTATTTTTACTTAGTATTAAGATCGTCTACAGCGCAGCTAACTTACCCTTAATAGAACAGAGTGAAAGAAGCGAATTCATGTAGTTAACTTTATATAATTAAAAAAATCTTAATTGAATTAAATATTAATAAACTTTACCAAAATTTTAAAAATATAATGAAGAAATAAGAGTTTGATTTTTCCTTCAATTTGGGGGGTATTTTGATAAATCAAGAATTTTAAGCCTAATAATTAAGAAAAATATGTATATAAAAAAATATATATATTTGAAAAACAAGCACGTGGGTCAATTAGTCGGTCGGATTAAACAAAAAAGAGAATATATTGTCGCCACCAATTATAAAATCTGCTCATCAAGCCACGCTCCTTGTTCCTCAGTGCATTGGATCCGATGGCGAACTTGTTATTTTCACATAAAGTGAAGGGCATCATAGTAATTTACAATCATATCTAAAGTAGAAAACATTATGAAGTGCCGCAGAGCCTTCGGGCTTGTGGGTCCTTTACTAAACTTTTAATTTGTGGACCACCGACTCACTTGTATGGGCTGTGGGCCCACGTCCGCGTGGGCCTTTTTTTAAGAGGAATGGGAGTGTTTGGCTGCAAACACAACTCTGTTCTTTTTTTTATCTTCTTTGTAAATTATTAGGTTACGAAAGAGAATGAGAAAATGAACGATTAATCCCAAAATACTGTAATCTATTATCCACAGCTAAACAACTCTGTTCTTATAAATTCTTTGAACAAAAAAAAAACTCTATGCTTGTTAGAAGCTTGATTTGTGATTCTAATATAGTTTTGCTCGATCAAGTTGAGAAATAAAACTTCAAGATCTTACTTAAAAAAATCGCAAATTCTCATAAAAGGATGGAATTCATTTTTTGAATTTTTAAGCTGCATTTGGTTTTTGATCCAAAAACATAAAAATAATTTTAAAAAAAAGAAAATTTAGAAAAATGACATTTTATTATGTTTAGAAAATAACTTGTTTTTTGAGCAAAGTCCTATAAAATGGTTTTTTTATTTGACAAATGTATGTCAATTATACAAATCTGCTTACTCGACTCTCGTCTATCAATAGCTAAGTTGACGTTTATATTATAAGAGTAAAACTTTTTTCATAAAAACAATAAAAAAAATAAAAACCTTGAAAGAGAAGGTTGAATTTTGCTAATAAATGTATATTTATATTTACATAATTTTACATGATTATATGCTTTTGTGTTTATTTACTGGAGGCAGCAGAAATAAGCTTGTTGTTGAATGTTTGGTAAACAATGTTCAATATTTTGGCAGAATTTGAGGGGTGAGGGGACAAAATGGTGTGGGGCTGCCCTTAGAAGTAATAGGGAATGTTAGGTGCCAAGGGTGTCAATTGGGACATTCTAATTCCAGTTTCCAGCATCAATTGCTCCTATCACCAAAACTTATTCTTCACTTACTTACCTTACTCTCTTTAAAATACAACTTTTAATATTTACATATGTATTTATACAGTTTAAATATTTTTAATAATTAATGTTATATAAAATACTTATTGGTCTAATGATGCCTTCTTGTATTACAATGAAACTGTGTAGCCGCCCATTACACAAAGGTGAGTATATTGACAAAGAGTTAGCTCAACTGGCAAAAGGTGAACTTATGTTGTTGAAATTGATTCTTTCTTGAATTGTAGTAAGTTTTGTATTAGACCCACCAAAAATATTTCAATTTTTTTTAAAAAAAATGATTTGTTGAAAAATATATTGGACTAAGTTAAGAAGGGATTGCAAAATATAGAAAAAAGTAATTAGAAGAGTAGAGAGAAGAATAAGACATGGCCACACATATTTCATTTCTAATTTTAATTATTAATTATTATTACTATTATTTATTATAATGATCTTAACTAACACTCAATTTTGATTTTCCTAAGCAATCTTTTCCTTTCAGCAACATCTACTTGAAATTGAAAGGGGTATTGTTTGTCATTCCTTCAAATATTCTCAATCCTCTCTCTTCTTTCTTTCTTCTTCTTCTCTGGTCTCTCTTTTCTGACACTTGCACAAAACATTTCTTCTCAGTCTTCTTCCGCTGCCATCTCCATTCAAACCGCCTCTCTCCACTTTCCCTCTCTTCCTCTCTTTCTCTCTTTTCTTCTTCTTCTTCTTCTTCATCTCTTTTATATTTACTCTGTTATATTCTGTAAATAGCAAGAAACAGAGCATCCATTAATGGCTGCCAACAAGTTCGCTACGATTCTACACAAAAACACCAATAGAATCGTTGTAATTCTCACATACACTGTTCTCGAATGGGTTTTAATAGCTCTTCTTCTTCTCAACTCTTTATTTTCTTACATGATCTTAAAATTTGCTGAGTATTTCGGGCTTAAACCCCCCTGTTTATGGTGTTCTAGAGTGGATCATCTGTTTGAGTCATCAAGAGATCACAATGTTTACAGAGATTTTGTGTGTGAAACTCATGCTGCTGAGATTTGCAAACTGGGTTTCTGCTCAGAGCACAGGCAATTGGTTGAATCACAAGATATGTGTGAGGATTGCTCGTCCTCAAGACAGAGTTCTCATGGGAAATCTATGGATATTAGAGATAAGATTGCTTTATTTTCATGGGTTAAAGATATGGGTATGATTAAATCTGATAGTAATGGTGAGAAGGAGATTGATGATGGTGAGAAGGATCTGAGGTGTTCTTGTTGTGGTGGTGCGAGGTTGAACAAGGGTTTTTATTCACCTTATTTGTTGTTTAAGCCATCTTGGGGGGTTTTGGATTATACCCAGAGAGGAAGTTTTGTTACTACCGAAATTTCTGGTTATGATGATCATCATCAGAATGATGGTGGCGAGTCATCAGATCCGTGTAAATCTGATTGCCCAACTGATCGTTTTGATGATGAATTTGATGGTAAAAGAAATAGAGTAGAAGATGATGAAGCTGATGATGATGATGAAGAAGAAGAAGATTTAGAAGAAGATGAAGAGGAAGATGGGGATTCAGAAGATAATAAGATGCTTTCTTATATTGATATTGGTGTTGAAAATAAAGATGATGACGAAGAAGAAGAAGAAGAAGAAGACTGTTTTCAATTCAAACGCATTGATATCGATGAAGATGATGCGATAAGAGAAATAGTGGAAGAGCCAATCAAGGAGGAAGATGTTAGAAAAACTCAGTTCTGTTGTATTGAGGATGCATCCTTTGAAATTATCACTGGGAGGAACTTGGGCAATTGTTCTGATCTTGATGATCATCGGCTGGTTCCAGTTGAATTGATCGATTCAATTACTTTGAAAGAAGTCGAATTTGAGTTTGGAAATGTTGGGCATGAGAAAGATAGGGATTTGGAAGGACTATTTGATTCTGAATCACAAGTTCTCAAACAACCTGAATTGGTTTCAGATAAGCAACTAGAGGAGGAAATAAACGTGCAGGCCATATATGAGGAGGACAACCCAAGTCATGGAGATCTTGAATCTGTTGATGCTGGCAAGAATGGAGTTTATTTAGTTTCTCATCTGGAAGAGCATGGCACGGTTTCATGCATCACGGTATGTGATGAAGTTGCCATTGAGGCTACTAGACAACAGTCTGGTGATGGTGATAATGTTGAAGTGGCAACAGAAAGAAGGGTGGAAATGAGGGATTTGATGCAATCTCAAGGTAAAAAAAATATTTTTTGTTTATTTATTTATTTATTTTATATGTATCTGCTACTTATCCATTGTAAGTTGTTTGTATATAAAACTCTTAATTGTTTGAATAATCTGAAAATGCATTAACATATGCAGCATCTGGAGAAGAATTGAAAATATTGGATGATGAGGCAAGATCTGAGAGCCTATTTATTGGGAAGATTTCTCACCAGGTTTCAACACAACTTGCTCAAGCTCATGGATCTACTTCATCTCTGCCATACCCACAAGCAGATCAATTTACCACAAATGGCAAAGAAGCTGAACAATGTACTGATTCCAACGCATTCATGGATGAAAATGACCAACTGGGTAAGCATCAATTCTTTTATTACTCTTGCTTCAGTAATTTTAGATATGTATATTGAGTTCATAATTGCTAGGTAAGACTTGGGAGTTCAAACTTTCATATGATATTTCTTCATTTTTTAGGTTCAAAGCAAGTGGAGGAAATGAAGGTGGAAAGCAGAAACATGCCCTTTGATCAGACTGAACAAAGGATAAGGCATCAATTTTCAATATCTTCAGAATTTAATGAGGTTGAGGAAGATAGAGCTCCTGAAACACCTACTTCGGTGGAAAGTTTCCTTCATCTTCACAAGAAATTATTGTTATTTGAGAGAAAAGAATCGGGCACTGAGGAATCTTTGGATGGAGGAAGTGTCGTAAGTGAAATGGAAATTGGGGAAGGAGTTCTAACCGTTGAACGCCTGAAATCAGTGCTTAAATCAGAACGCAAGGCTCTAAGTGCTTTATATGCTGAGCTAGAAGAAGAGAGAAGTGCCTCTGCCGTAGCAGCTAACCAGACTATGGCAATGATAACCCGACTTCAAGAAGAGAAGGCTGCAGTGCAAATGGAAGCATTGCAATACCAGAGAATGATGGAAGAACAATCCGAGTACGACCAAGAAGCCTTGCAGCTACTAAATGAGCTTATGATCAAAAGGGAGAAAGAGAAGCAGGAATTAGAGAAAGAGCTGGAAATCTATAGAAAGAAGGTGCTTCAGTATGAGACGAAGGAAAAGAAGAAGAGAAATAATAAGACTAGTAGTGGCAGGAGCGGAAGCTCGTCTACTTCTAGTAATGTGGATAGCGATGAAATATCTGTTGATCTTAGTCATGAAGGTGCTGAAGAAGATGGGTTCTACAACCACCAAGAAAACAGCTACCAAAATACTCCTGCCAATTCAGTCTTGAACTTGGAGGTTATGGGATTAGAAACTGCAAGACATTTGAGCACACTTGATGAATCATTGGCTGATTTTGAGGAAGAAAGGCAAGCAATTCTTGAGCAACTTAAGGCTTTGGAAGAGAAGCTTTTCATGCTTGATGATAGTGAACAACAATTCGAGGATGTTAGATCAGTGGAGCATTTGTTACAAGATAATTGTGAGGAGATTGATGGGACTAAAGGGCTTGTTAATGGCTTCCCCGATGACTTTGATGGGAAATTACACTATCAGGATAGGAGAAACATGGGTGCCAAGGCAAAGAGGCTACTTCCTTTGTTTGATGCCATTGGCATGGCAAATAATGATGAGGAACTGAATGAAGAAGATCATGAAGTTTCTAATGCCATTGTCTCACAACACTCTGCAATTTCAAAATTTACACCTGATGATGACAAGAGGCTTGCTATTGAAGAAGAGGTGGATCATGTATATGAAAGGTTACAGGCTCTTGAAGCAGATAGAGAGTTTTTGAAGCATTGTATAAGCTCCTTGAAGAAAGGAGACAAGGGTATGGATCTCCTCCAGGAAATATTACAACACCTTCGTGATCTAAGGAGTGTGGATCTTCGTTGCCGAAACATGGGTGATTCTCTTGTGTCATAACATGAAAAGATGGCAGGTAACAACACAGCTCCACCCTCATATATGTGCACCCTTTTTTTCAATTTTCGCATCCTATCCCAATAATAATAATAATAATAATAATAATAATAATAATAATATCATCATTCTTTTTCATATGGATTCATGCTATTGTGATTTGTGAATTGATCATTGTATCATTTTTTTTTTAACAGATACTGATTGTTTTGCCGGCATAGATCGATGCCAGATGAATTTTCCGGCGGGAAGACATACTCTGTGGTGATAATGTTTACATATTTCTGAACGAAATTTGTGTCTGTTCTGATTAAAATCAGAAGTCTCCTTGAGGGAGAAGGAGGCTACTGACTTGATATGTTTGATGATGTTGGCCCATGGGCAAGTAGCAGACTGGCAATAGAGTCTGCTTTTTCTATGAAGGTGGGTTCTTCTTTTCAGCTTTTGTTGGTGTCCAGTAGGCCCCAAGTTTTTTGTGGGTTGTTACACATCACACAGCCTTTTCAGGTAAAGGTGTGGAAGATGAGTGTGTTAAAGTGTGCTACTTGTAGGATATTAGAGGTCAGACCGCCTTGTCATTGTAAGTGTGAAAGAAATCCTGGCTTTGCAAAGCTGGAAGAAATTCCAAAAAAAGGTTCCAGCACCAGGTAATATTAGCATTAGTTTTTTTGTGTTTTTAGGGAGTTTTAGGACTAGGGCAGTTCTTATTTTTTATTTTTTTGGGAAGAGGGGAAAGGAGTAGAAAGAAACTCTTTTCCTCTCTTGCATCCTTGCATCATATGGGTTTTTGGTAATTGAGGGTCAAGTTGGATTATTTTGTAAACTACTTGTATCCATTTGTATCTGTCTATATAGTATATATATATATATATATATATATTGGGTGTTTATAGAGACTGGTTTGAAGGTGCTCTCATTTTTTTTTTCTCCTATTTTTATGGCTTCCCAAGTTACTGATATAGATGGTTTTAGATAACAAAGTTCATGTATATAATCAGGTGTTTTTCCATTGCTCATGGAAGATGGGTTTCAATCCTTTTTTTTTTTTGGTCTAGTATGCAAGAGAATAATAAGCAAAGTTGAAATGTTAAAATGGGATAATTTGGTCCTTATGTTGAACATGCTAGGGGCATTTGTACCCAATTCAAAATGTCTAGCTTGATGTGAGGGAATGTTGGATGTGTATAGATGCGGAAACAACAATCTTTCGTTAGAAACAAAAAAATTCATCATATGAAATATAAGTGGAGATTCTTCTTTCATCAATACGATGGTTCGATTGTTTAGGTGGAGCTAGAATGAGCTTATTAGGGTCCAACTATCAAGGTGATGGATGGCCCTTAGGGTTGTGATCAATCCCGACCCGCTAATGGAATTGTACTTGTTAATCTATGGTAGTGAACTTTTCATGCTTCATATAAAAATGTAAAATTGTATTGTCCTATTATGTTGTATATAAAGATCTACTATTAAAAAATAGACCTCCACACCCTAAAAAGGTAGAAAATTTCTCTTTCCTTTGGAGTCTACCATTTCTTTATTGTGGTTGAACAGGATTGCAAGGAGACATAAAAGGTCTTTAGTTTTTGTCTTGTTTTCCAGGGTCAAGTTTCTCACCTACTCTAGTCACTCATTTTATCTAATTAATGAGATAAGATTTCTGTATTATTAAAATACAAACGAATTTATAAAAACAACAGGACGCTGTTCATTGTGAATATTCATATAGAAATTAGAGAAAATATGGTAGCCTAGAAAATAAATTATGCACTAGATTTCTACCATGGTAGTCTGAATTGTTATTCGAATCGATGTATAATCTAAAAAAATATATCGATTTAAACCAAACTAGTCAAAACATTTAGTGAATCGAGTTTAGTATAATAATACTAACGCCCTTATTACTCTATATATATACCCAACTTAGTAGCGCATTTGCTAGTTTGGATTAGATAGGATAGGATTATTTTTATTTTTATTTTTTATGTTTGGCTATCATTTGGATATGATTTAAAATAATTCTACTCATTATTTTTAATTTTTTTTAATGTTTGGCTATCATTTGGATAGGATTAAAAATAATCCTACTCATCATTTTTATCTCGCCCTTCTTCTTCTTATAAAAAAAAAATTGCTCTTTTTGTAAATCGCAAAACCAACATTTTATTTTATTTTAGGTTTAATGTAATTTTAAAGAAAAATTAAGTTTAAAAAAATATTTAATTATTTTTTATTTTAATATTAAATATATTATCAAATACAAAATTATTCTATTTTTAATTTTATCATATTTAATTTAATTTAATCTTATAAAAATTATCTTATCTTATCACTATACTGTATTTTCATATACTGTATTTTCATAAAGGTATCAGACATATTTCTAACCTTTTAATCCCGTCACACACTCATCAGATTCATCTACAACTTTACAAAAGAAGTTTTTTTATCCCCCCTCTTTACAAAACATCTAATATTTCTTTTAGTTTGACATATTCTTATCCTATAGCTTATTCGACCCAATTTGCTAAAAAGTTGAGGAAAATTGCAATTGAACTAAAGTCAGACATTTATTAAATTATAAAGTTGTTGATTTTTTTTAGTAAAAAATGTGAACAAATTGTCTTTGACTGTGGACCTTCCTTTATATATTTATTTTAACTGGAGTTTACATATAATAATAATAATAATAATCATAATAATAATATTTTTTGTATTCATATATCTATCGAATCAAACATAATCATTAAAAAACCTAACGAAACAGCGGAACTCAAAATCGAATTTGCTTACCCATCTTGAGCTGCTTCATCTTCTTCTTCTTCCCAAGTTTCTAAACAAGCAGTATTTAAGAATTATCCATTCACCTGAGAGAACAAGTGTGAAACGCGAACGCGTCAAGTCGGTCTTTGTCAACATAGAAGTGGACGAAGCGAAACATCATCAATTCCCGAAACAAAACACGAACAACATACAAAACCTGTAGATCTCACTGCTCCATTTTCTTAATCCCTTTAATTGCCCATCGCTGATTCACCAATTAATCAGTATCATGAAGAAAAAACCCCCCAGCTTTCTCAACGATCTCATGAAAACCTTCAAATTCCATTCTTCCAAAGGTACCAAAACTCAAACCACAAAAAAAATCTCTAGAATTCATATGTTTTTTTTTCCTCTTGATTTATTCACTTCGATTCTTTATTTTTTTGCAGATTCCTCCAAAGAAGAAGATTTGGAGAAGATCGCGGCTCAGGAACAGAAGCATTTCCCCTTCGAAGTTCTCGATGTCGCAACCAAACACTTCCACATCAATAACAAGCTCGGCCAAGGCGGATTCGGTCCTGTCTACAAGGTTCTTCGTCATCATCATCTTCATCGCAATCAAAAAAACAAACTCAATTTTCTCTGATCGATTCATCTATTGACTAATCGATTCCTAAAAAATGTTCCAATTTTGTGAATCAACAATCTCTGATCGATTAATCGATTTCGAAAATGTTTTCGAATTATGTGAATCGAAGTTTTGTGGAATTATGAGTGTGAATTAATTTGTTGTTGTAATAATATTTTTGCAGGGGAAATTGGAGGATGGGAGAGAAATAGCGGTGAAGAAGCTGTCGCAGAGCTCGAATCAAGGGAAGAAGGAGTTCATGAACGAAGCGAGGCTGCTCGCACGTGTGCAGCACAGGAACGTTGTTAATCTCTTGGGTTACTGCGCGCACAGCGTCGAGAAGCTTCTCGTTTACGAGTACCTTCCCCATCAAAGCCTCGATAAGTTCCTCTTCAGTAAGTTCATTTTCCTCTTCTCTTCTCCTCTTCCTCTGCTTCCAACACTGATCCTGCACTTCTCCCTCTCACCTACGCTCCATTTTCCACAAAATCCTCATCGTTGATCATCTTTCATGTCGTTACGCCAAATTTACTATTTTGCCCCCAATCACATTCTTATGTGTAGGCCATGTGGTGGTACCGCTTTATTTACCAACCCCAGCCAGACGTCCTACGATGTAGGGCACTTGTGAGAAACTTCAGGCCTCTTGCAAGTTTAGGCATTGTTTTGCTGGTTATTCAAAAACAGTTTTCTGTTCTCCCGTATTCAAAAAGTGCAATTAGAAATTGGGATTTTTAAAGTTTGGGTCTTGAAAATTTGAATTTTTATAGTAGAGGTCAAGTTTTTAAATTTTAAATTTTGGATCTCTACAATTCATTGGCCATCTTTCAATCAAATTATTGTTATTCGGTTAGTTAATCTGACTATTTTACTATTTTCCTTAATAGCAATTCACGTGATCTTCGATAATTGTTATTTTTTACCGATCGGTAAAAAAATTTATCGATCGATATGAAACTTTAAATAGTCAAATCTTTTCAATACATCTTGAATTACTCAAATCGGAGTTAAAATGAGAAAATTAGTATTGTTTCTTAGCGATAGTAATTCAAGATTCATTGAAAAGAGAAAGAAATGATATTTTTAACGCATTTTGAATCACTCAAATTAGAGTTAAAATAAAAAAAATTATGATTATTTAAAATTTTTTATTGATCGGTAAATTTTTTACTAATCGGTAAGATATAATAGTTGCTATTAGAAAAAGAGGTAAAATAGTCAGACATATCAATCAAGTGACAATAATTTGATTGAAAGATGACTAATGAGTTACATAGGACCCAAAATTTAAATTTAAAAAACTTGACGTTGTTATAAAAACTCAAACTTTCGTGACCCAAATTTTAAAAACTCTTAGAAAATATACTTTTTTTTGTAAAAAAACATTAGAAAAAATGTTTTTTAAACTCTTAGAATATATATATATATATATATATATATATATATATTTTCTTCTTCTACTGTTTAAAAATTAAAAAGTAAATCAAACACAACCTTACCCATTTTGCCCATTTAAATGAGAAATTGAATTTGTAATAGGCAAATATTTTAATTGACTATTATAATTCAAATAATAAAAAAATGTTGGTGTTAGTCTGCCATATGACATTGTAAGACTAGCCGAAAACATCTGCCACTTCTACCATATGTACGGTTTGTTTGATGAAAAATATTAATTTAATTATAATAAAATATAATTTTAAGTATAATTATACGTATATATTTATTAAATTATTTATTATATATTTTTAAAAAATAATTTATTTTATATGTTAAGATATGTAACAAACGCTTATTTAATGGACGTCCGTATATAATTTCAGTTGCAAATAGATTTACTGTAGTTAGATCTGAATCACTTTAAGTTTTTACCTTACCCAAAAACGATATCATTCAGCTGCCAGCTGCCAGCTGCCAGCTGCCAGCTGCAATCGGCTTCCGTTTTTCACCTTAGTCTCTCCCTGAACACGTGGCATGATCCCAAGGTGTATGTGAGATCACGTATAGCGTCATGTGTTTACACGTGCGCGTAAAGCATACGATGTAGTGCGCAGGATAATTTCTCGAAAAAAACACGAGCGAGTTGTTAGGCCCACGATGTTGATGGGACTGCGTTGACAACATAGGGAAAGTTTGGCATGTAACGCGGTCCAACGTATTAAATTGTGGTTGAACGAATGGATTGACTTTAGTATGCTGACTTTGACGAATGGTGGTGATGAATAGATGGCCAAAGGAGAGGAGAGCTGAACTGGACAAAGAGGTACGACATCATTCAGGGGTTGGCACGTGGCCTACTTTACCTTCACGAGGATTCTCACATTTGTATAATCCACCGTGATATCAAGGCTAGTAATATTCTTATTGATGACAAGTGGGCCCCCAAGATCGCTGACTTTGGTATGGCCCGCTTGTTCCCCGAAGATCAATCCCAAATCAATACACGTGTCGCTGGCACCAAGTACGTATGATTGTTTTATTATATTTTTGCTATCTTATATGTTGTCAACGGCTTGTGATGTCCGTGTTGTTGTAACTTAATGTTCTGTGCTCGGGTGCAGTGGATACATGGCTCCGGAGTACGTAATGCACGGACAGCTGTCGGTTAAAGCGGACGTGTTTAGTTTTGGGGTTTTGGTGTTGGAGCTGGTTTGCGGCCAAAAGAACTCCACGTTTAATCATGACCCGGAGGCACAGTCCTTACTTGAGTGGGTGAGTACAATATGATTTCTCTTCCTCGTGTTCGTTTAGGTGTTGTTTGACTGCAATGCTGTCTGTGTTACATTCCGTTTGTTTTGGGGCAGAGACATTTCTCTTTGACATTTTCCAAAAAAAAAAAAAAAGATTAATTCTGGGGCTTCTGAAATTGTCAAAGATGTTTACTTCCTAAAGAATGTTTGAAGAATTAAAACTAAAATATTTGCTTTTGACAATTCTTTAAGAAGTAAATCTTTTAAATGCTATTTTTTTGTAAATGCTAATTAAGCAGCAATAAGACATGAGTGTTTGAGTCAGTAGTGCATCAAAATGCTTTAATTAATTGAACATAGATCATGTATTAGCGAACTCTACGAACATAGAGTTGATGCAATTGGTAAAGAGATGATTTTGGAATTTAATGATTTTAGGTTTAATTTTTGTTACTGTCTCACCTTAAGGTTGAGGAGGATTAATAAATCAGGAATGAGCCTGATACTTTCTTGGAGTTGGTTATTCATGATGATGCATCTGTCCGAGTGGAATTAATAGAAAATTTAAGTGGGTAACATAATTTTGAATTCAAACACAGTTATGATTAATCATGGTTTGACTGGCTGAAATTTCACTGAAGTTGATATACTTGATACCAGATAAAAAAAATTGTTTCAGTTAATGCCATCCTTCCTTTAATTTTTTTTTTTTTCTTCTTTTAAATTTGTAGCCTTGTTTGGAGTGCTATACAACTATTTGGTAATATCAAATTAATTACATATAGAATATTAGAAAGTTAACATTAGAAAAAAGAGTATTGAAGTTAAATTTAGAGCAATTTCCTTCAAGAAGAACCTCTTGTTGAACTTGCTACATTCTATGCTTTCTCTTGCTAAACCCAATTTCCTGTTGATGGTTAATTATATATAGGTATGGAAGCTTTACAAGAAAGGTAGAAGCTTGGAGATAATGGACTCTACAATGGCATCCGAAGCAGCCACAGACCAAGTTGCAATGTGCATAAAGATTGGTCTTTTGTGCACTCAAGCTGATCCAAAGTTGCGACCCACCATGCGTCGAGTGGTAGTAATGCTATCAAAAAAACCAGGCAATATTGAAGAGCCAACAAGACCTGGCTACATAGGATCCAGATACAGGAGAACGCGCCGAACTGGTGTCTCTTCGGCCAATACACGTTTCTCTGGCGAATCATCTTCTCAAATGCCCACCACAACTGCTTCTTTCTCTACAACAGCTGATCAAACTTCTTCCAGTGTCTCCACCTTTAATACCAGTAGTGCCACCACATCTACAACCATGACGGCCCCAACTCCTCGTTCGCTTGAGAAGCGTCCGATGCAATAAGGCAAAGTTGAAGAGGAGATTTTGATAGATATTTGTTGTACAGTAGGATGCATTGTCCTTTTTTATTTATATTCTTGTAAATGTGAATTAGATGATATAGTCAGGCATTGCAGACATGTGATTCTTTGATTTTTATTTAGTACTAGAGAGGCATATACATGCTTGATCGGTGTTAGTGATTTTTTTAATTACAGTGCTGAAGTAAAAAACTCAAAATTTCTCAAGGAGGCTTTTCTGTTTGAAGAGATTTAGTATTCTTGTGAGATGATTGTATTGTACAATTACAGAGAATCATCAATGAAAAGGGTGGTTCTGTCGTGGTGATTTTCCATTAAGAGTGTGTTTGGCAATTGAGAAAATGAGGATTTTCTTCAAAAAGACGGTCAGAGAAAAGATTTTCTCGGCCTTTCATCATAATTTTCTCACAATTAAATTTTGCAGATGTTAAAGTTATGGGATTGAATATATATATATATATATATATATATATATATATATATATAATTAAACAACCATGAAATTTTTTTTTAATAAAGATTTCCTCGAGAATTTTTCACTAAAACCTCAAATTTTTTTGTAATAGCTCAAAAATTGAACTGAGAGTGGATCTGACCAAACAATTGGGCTAATTGGGACAGGGGTTTAGGGTTTAAGAGAAGCCCAATTTCATGTGGATGATCAGGCCCACCATGAGATGCTGTAGTTTTAAACTTTCAATGCTATCCAGGTGGCTGTAATGAGAGCTTACTTTAAAATTATCATGCCTTATACTTTCAGAATGAATAATAATTGTTTAATTTGTCTTTCTCTGCAAGTAGGGTTTCTTCCTGCCAAATACATAGCAAGTTGCAACTGCTTTTGTTAATTTTATCATTATAAGGAATAAAGAAATAAAAGTCTCTGCTTCTACTTTAATATATGCTTAGAGGGAATGCACATGAGGGTTAGTAGGAAATTTTTATCAAATCATATGTATTAAAGTGGGTTTTTTATTTTTATTTTTATTTTTTTATCAAATCATGTATTAAAGTTTATAAAATCAATGAGCATATCACATTCATCTTATCAAATGATGAAACCCTTATCCAAAACTACTTTCCCATAGAAAGCACTTTAATTAATTCCTCTCATCAGCAAGGAATGTGGATTAAGGGAATGTTCACCAACTCCCCCATAGTGAAAAAGGTTATCATTTTCAAAGAAAATGAAATGACAACAAAGCCAAACACAACATTAAATAAGTAATTAATTTATGTAAAAAAAACTTTCATCTTACATAATGCAATAAGCATATGTATGTAAATATATAATAATAGAGACTAAAACATCTATTTTTTTTAAAGCTTAAAATAAAAAATAAAACCCAAGTTGTTTAATTGATGAAATTGGACTTCTAAGTATATTCCTAATTATGACATATACTTTTTATTTGTAAATTGTTTTCTTCTTCTTTTTCAACAAATGTAAAATGGTATAGATATCATCTCATTATCATAACATCCTGACCAATTGTATCATTTAAATGTGGATTCTTATACCTGTCCAAATGAAACAGTATTAATTCCTTCTAAGTAGTAACTCAAGATTTCAAATACTTATTATATGAAAGAAAATTCCACAAAGACAAATATTCTCAGTTCCATCTCCAATTATTGACTACTTCCATGGCTGCTACATAACATGGAAAATAGTATACATTCTTTATCTTTCTATGTACATATTATAGTAAACAAGTATATTTCAACTCCAATAACCTCATATTTTAAGCCCCTACTTAATTGCTGACGTCATGACCGGCACAGTATATTATACACTGTACATACCCATATATAGTATATAATACATTGTCAGCCTACACGTAGTCTCACAATCCTTCCCAACATTTACAGAATTTTTTTTTCTAATATACCACAAATCAAATCTAATATTAACCAACCCCATAAATTAATCAATTTAAATCAACTCCAATGTTTAACTTGCAAGCACCCATATAAGATGATCCCATAGGTATCATCTTCTTTTTTACTAATCATATACACGTTATATTTAACTCATACGTATAAAATATGTGTATTATATATCTCGATATACATGTATTTTAACGTATGTATTTAATTAAAATTATATGGTATTATAATAATTGTTTATATTAAACAATAAGATAATACACCACGTCACAACAACATGAGAGGAAAAAAAAAACATCCATCGATTATCATGCAACACATCAACATCATGCTATGATTTTGGATATAATTTTTGAATAATAAAAACATTCATCTTAATATAAAAGCTGTCACCTTTGAAAAATTGAAAGGTGAAACTCTCAATTTATTTTATGTTTAAATGAAAGACCATTAATTTGTTTACACTTTCCAAATGAAAGTAATTAATTTCTATAACTTTCGCGTGATCATTGTAAATAGAAAAATATTTTATATATGTTGGGACGTCAATGTTATTTTTTAATGCTAACACCTAACTCTTTTAAATATTTTAAAAATATGCGTATATTACATAACATTCCTAACATCGAAAAAAGACTGAGTGTTAGCGTTAGAAAATGACGTTGTTACTCAACGTACCTTTAGCCTTACTCTTGTAAATAATAGGATGGTTAATTACACTCATCACTTCTTGGTTGGATTAGTGATTGAAGCCACTTTAATGTTAGTAAGAGTATTATTTCCCAATGGTCCTTTAATTTATTTGTTATTTTGTTAGGTTTGGTATTAAATTTACAAACTCATATCTCTTGTTAAGTTTTGGCTATGTTTAAGAACTCGAGTACTTTGAGAATTTTAAATCTTTTACATTAAAAAAAAAAAAAAAACCAAAGAATACTACCTTTAAAATTGTATTATTCCTTAAAATGTGGTCAATGTTTTCAAAGGTGCCTGTTGAGTCATTTTCAGTTTTTTTTTTCATCAATTTTAGTTTTCTTTAATTCTCATAAGATGTTTTACTCTTTACATATCTATTGGTTGTATGAAATTTTTACTAGAGTTCAAATTTTAACTTTTAAACTTGTCATCATCTAACTTTTTCATTTTCTTCAATCAAAGAAGCATTGACCAAGTAGTTGAATAGAGGGACAAGTAATTAAGATGTTATGCATTCAAATCCTATCTACTTATGCCCTTTTTACGGTATGAGCCCAAATGATGATTTTTTCAGAGTTTCAGTGGTGTCCCTTTGCGGACTAGGGGTTGCACCTCTGAAATTAATTAGGTGAGCGTAAGATGGCTTGAATATTAGGTTTAAAAAAAAAAAAAATCTCATTCTCTTTGAGAGAAAATGTATTACCAGCACATAATTTGGGTCCACATAGTCTTATATTCCGATCTTCTTTGCTACCCTTATAACCAAATGATTCTATTAGATTCTTAATGTAATTTTTTTTTTAAATAAAAACTTATTTATACTTTAAAAACTAATTATAATCTAATTTTGATATAGTATAAAAAACCCCGTATCTCTTATTTTTAGGCTTATTATAGAATATAACTTCTTCATTTAAATTTTTTTTAATACTAAATTGATATTCTATATGCCTTTGCCCTTTTTCAATTTCAAACAATATTATTTTTATATTTATATCCAACTCAACATAACAAAGTATTTTCTCAAGTATATGCTTAAATTAATTATTCTACCCTAAAAAAAAGTATATTGTAATCATTCTTTTATTTATAATTAACACTAACGTCTTTTATAAAAAGTAACAATTTTAGTAGTTTTTCAAAACTTAAAATTTTTCATATATATATATATATATATATATATATATATAGGATAAAAAGCAAATGCATGAATGCTAATTTATTTGAATTGAGTTAATTAGTCAAAGTAATGTATGAATTCACACTAATTAGATTAAGGGAGTAAAATATATCATCTTATTTAATTTGAAATGAGTAAGTTGTTAAGCTTTAAAAAGGGTAATATAGAGAACCGGAGAAAATTTATGTGTATTTATAAAGTAATAAAATTTATGTATAAGGTGTTATGCCCTATTTAATTTGTGGTTCGAATATAATTTTTTATATTTAAAAATTTAAAAATAATAAAAATTTATTTAAAAAATTTATTATTTTTAAAAAATAATATTTTTTTTTTAAAATTATATTCTTATTTTTAAATAGTGAACTAAACTCCGCCTAAAAGTTATAAAAAATGACATTTAGCCAGATAAAACAGAACTTCATCATGAATTTTCCAACTATTCACATTATATACAATCAATATAAACATAAAAAAATACATACAAATTGCAAAGCAAACCCATCTAAAATGCTGATGACTCACTACTAATAAAAAATAAAAACACACATTAATAAAGCGAATTAAAAAAAAATAGTTTTTAATTTCAATAAGATAAGTTTGGTCACATGGCCCCCCAGGCTGCTGACCAACAGTCATTCCCAAGAAACACCAAGGACAATCCCGTAACTTCACATATCAAATTCAAAAAAGCCTCTTATATGTTATATCAATATATCATCCACGCCAGCAATCCGTGTGCATCATCCATGCTTCAATCAACACCCACCGATTTCACCCCAATCGCAGCTTCCCAGCCGTCGATTCTTCGCCTTCACAAATCATCTCCTCCTTTTTAAATCCTTCCCTCATCTGATTCTTCTCCTCCAAACAAAACACTCTCAAACACACGCACGCATACAGACACACAGAAACACACAGAGAGTTACACACACACACACACACACCTGTTGTGTGTTGATCGGGGCTTCTTCGCACTCTCTGCAATTCCCATGGCCGCCGAAGAAGTTAACAAGCCTCCATCTCATCCACCATACCAAGAGGTAATCCGGGTGGTCATCAAAATTTCATCTTTCTTCGTCTTTTCTCCGCCCCCCGCTTTTCTTTTTTTTTGAAAATTTTTCATCTGAGTTGAGTATCGCTAATTTTGGTCAATTTTTGTGTAATTGCAGATGATCCTCGCGGCGATTTCAGCTCTAAATGAAGAGAACGGGTCGAACAAGTCGGCAATTTTGAAGTACATCGAGACCACTTATGGCGAGCTTCCGTCAGATCACATGGCGCAGCTCTCGTACCATCTGAACAGAATGAAAGACAGCGGCGAGCTCGTGTATTCCAAGAACAATTTCATGCGTCCGAACCCTAATGCGCCGCCGAAGAGGGGGCGTGGACGGCCGCCGAAGCCGAAGAGTCCGTTGCCTCCGGGTGCCGTGCTTTCGCCTCCGAGACCGAGGGGGAGGCCGCCGAAGCCGAGGGATCCGTTGGCTCCGGTGGTGCGGAAGCCGCCGGCGTCGTCGGGGTCTGGAAAGCCCAGAGGACGGCCTCCGAAGAAGGCGCGGCCGGCCGGAGTGCCGGTGACCGGGACCGGAGGTGGCGCGCCGAGACCGAGAGGACGGCCGCCCAAGGTGAAGCCTCAGATTGCTGCTGTTGAGGGAGTTATGTAGGGCTTCTTCCTCTTCTTCTTCTTTTTTTTTCCTTCTGATTAATGGTTCTTTCTTCATCTGATGGGTTGGAGTGGGTTTCTTTTTTTTTTTTTTTGGGTTTTAATTTGTAGGATTGGGGTTGTGTGGTCTGTAACTGGATGTAAATTATGGGAGGAAAGTGATGGGACTTTCTCTCTTCTTTGTAGGAGTTTCAATTGTTTTTTTTTTTTTTTATTCCCTTAACTTGATGTCTTAGATTTAACTAATGAAATGAGAAAAATTTCATCTTATTCTGAATGTCTGTTGTATTTTTTTAGGGCACCCAGTAATTTTTTAGTTTTTTATTTGTTGATTTGAATTGTTTCTTGTATTAAAAGCTCAGACACATGAGAGACCAAAATCTCTGTTGAAATTTATGGGACAGTTTGGAAGGAGACAGAGGGATTAGGATTTGTGCAGTCCTTTTGTGTGCAGGGAGCTTTAATTGAGCACAGAGGTCTTGATTTTTATGTTTGATTGAGACATTTCCTTAAACATTTTAGGTTTTGAATTTTTTCTTGTGAATTAATGTAATTATTTTCCAATGAAATTAAAGTGAAAATAGTTTACATGTTCTTTCTAGAGCCTAATGTAGGATTCTGGTACTTGTTTATGGGATGGATGCTTGTGAACATACATTTTTGAATATATCAGTACTATTAGTATGGTGGGCATTGTTTTGTTTTATTTTATTTTTGAAGTTCGAAATCTAAAGTGAGGATCTTGAATGGTGCAGAGAGTAGAAGCATGAGGGGCATTGAAGGCCTTGCATGCATTGGGGGGTGTAGAAATTGTTAACTTTGATGGATAAAGGTTATTAAAAATACATTTTTATTGTTTGATTTTATGATAAGTTATTTATAGGTTAAACAAAATATTTTTCAAGTTAA
This sequence comes from Paratinospora sagittata, assembly GCA_035771175.1. Classification (NCBI taxonomy): domain Eukaryota; kingdom Viridiplantae; phylum Streptophyta; class Magnoliopsida; order Ranunculales; family Menispermaceae; genus Paratinospora; species Paratinospora sagittata. Next base: position 1,576,599 of record CM069592.1, on the reverse strand, counting down.
CTCGAGCATAGTCTTGTTCTAATTATATTTACTTGTATATTTAAGATTTTTAAGATATAAAGAAGTGGAATGTAGTAGAGATAGATGTGGTTACTTGTATTATCTTATTAGCCTTTGGTAGAGTAGAATGAAAAAAAAAAACAATTAAAAATTATTTTCTGAGTATTTTGTTTTTGGATTGAATCTAAGTTTTTGAATAACAAATCAAAATAGTCTAAACATTTTTGGTAGATTGTTTATCTAAGTTAATTTGTGTTATAATTTACAATGTTAAGCAAAATATCAAGTTTATTTTTGGTAGGGATCCTAACAGGATCTTATTCAACACTCAACCATTACTACTAGAGATTTTCATAGATACGCCCAAGCTGCTGCAACTATCTGAACATGATGGTTCAACTTCATACTTCATTTAGTAGGAACCACCTCAAACTTTAGCAATTTATAATCTAATGCTATTAGCATTTTTTATAGTGAAATAGATGGCCATAGAAGTAAGAGACAAAAGGGTTTTTTTAGTTTCCAATTAAGCAGTCAGTGATCTCATAAGGTGCTGTTATAATTTGCCTCTTGTAGTGATAAGAAGTTGCTATTTACCCAAAATAAGAAAAAGGGTAGGTTTAAATTTAATAAATATTTCAATTCATTCTCATAATTATAGAGAACTAATTTCTTAATTCAAAGAAAGACAAATTATAGCATAGCTTGTCAACTTCACCTATTAATCAGCTTAAAACATTATTGGGTCAACCAAATACCATATCAATACGAAAAGATATATATAAAAAATAAATAAATCTGACCCAATCTGATCTGACCTGACCTGTGGCTATAACCCAAACAAACCATGGTGAATTTGGGTTAAAGGTTTATTTATTCTTCTTGTATTCCCTTCATCTTTTGTGTTGATTATATTACTTTTTCTAGTATTATTAAGTGTTTTTTTTTAAGAAAAAGGAAATGTATTTGATTCGATGGACCTTCTAAAGAAACTTTGATTTTTTTTAGCTTTTTATAGCCTTCTCTCTTCAAGTTTTGCTTTTTTTTTTTGGCTCTTTTTCCTACAAAATTCCACCATTTTGAGCGGGAATACCAGCCTTTGGCGCCCTTTTCTCATTTTATTTTTATTTTTATTTTTGATTTCTGATCCAAATTTAAATTTGCAAAGCTGGCCAAGGTTTTCCTAAGTCGCCAGTCCAATGAACTTGTCTAGTGTAGCACCTTGTTTTCTTACACGTGTCTCACCCTTCTTAAAAAAGCATCATCTTTACTTTACCTTTTGTTTTTTTTTTCCTTTTTAATCAAAAAAATAAGAAATCTTTATTAGCATGCTGGGTGGCTTGTTCAAGGCTTTATGTATATGGTTATCATACATATAAATGTGTCTTTTTTTAATGTATATCATCATTTTCTTTTTTTGTTTTTGTTTTAATGTCTCATTCCCTCTTTCAAAAAAATAAAAAAAATGTCTCATTCCCTTTGTCTCCTAATAAATTTTTTTTTAAAAGAGAGAGACAAGTGTATGTGCACAGTTTAGTCTCACGTCACCCGTGTAATTATACCACATTAATTTTATATCTTTCGTTTGCACTTCTCAAAATTAAGATTCTTTTGAATTGATTCAATGTCTCATTTCTTACTGTCTCTGGTAAATTCAAAACAAAAAAAAAAATTATTTTTTTGTCCATAGAATTCATCATATATTTTTTATTATTATATATGATAAACGATATAAAAAAAATGTTTCAGGTAGAGGAGAAATGAGGACTGCCTGCACAAGAATACTTTCTTATCTTATTGGTGGTTTAGTTTAGTTGTATAAGAGAATCTAAGGTGTCCAAAGAACATGACACGTGGAAACAATTGGCTGACCAACGTGCCTTTCAATGAACATGACCAATACTTTCTATTGGTGCACGTAGTAGGAATTATATATATATATAAAAAAAAGCTTGTTCTCTAATCTCTACCAACAATACAAATTCAAAATGATATAATTGTTACACTTATTAAACAAATGAAACCCATACAAATATTCTAAAAAAGAGGAACGGTTCTTTGCAAATTTTAATATATCATTCAAAATTTTAAGAGTATCTACTTCCTTTACATATGTTAAAGATTGAATAAAAAAATAATCACTATAGTAAAAAGCTCAGGGAATTTCAAAAAAATTATAAATCAAGATTAGGCCCTTCACCTCTCTTTTTTGTCAAGTGAAATGACATGCATGCATGCATGTGATGCTTATTCTTAATATTTAAGAAAATGACTGTGATACATGAAGGTTTAGTCCCGCATCGTCTCCTAGTTCTAACTGATGTAGACTTATATCATTGATTCGCGACCCTTAAAAGTCAGGATCCCTTTTGAATGGTGGCTTCTTGGGTCTCTGGATCTAGTCAAGTGATTCTTAAATCTGATGTGGGGTTTTAACCTTCACCTTCCTCAACCCTATTAATAAAAAAACAAAAACAAAAAATTATAAAAATATTCATTGTCTAATGAAACAATTTTAGTCCATCTTTATAATAAACTGTAAATAACTGATACATAGATAAAAAGGTCTCCTTGTAATATCAAGTAAAACCCTTCATCAAGAGAAACAAAATGAACAAGATAACTTGCCAAAAAAAAAAAAAAAAAAAAAGATAAATAAAGGGTAAAGTATGAAAAGTGAAAAACTAAGTTGAAGTTTAGGTTTAATCTATTTCTTTTTATAAATAAGTATATATAATTAATGAAGAAAAGAAAAACATATAATTAATGATGAAAAGAAAAACATTTATTTGATGCAATAATGAAAGTTTGAAGCCAGGAAGCATGAAAACACAAGGTCAAGGTCAACCTCAAGGTGTCCACATTTTTATTAAATGTCAAAAAATTAAAACCTTATCCAAATTCAACACTTTCAAGGTCCCTGCATTGATGAGACCAAACCCCCCAAGCAATAATAAGTTATTTTGCATGACAATTTGTTTATGTCATTAAAGCTTCCAGTCCTACAACTTGGGCACCAAGAAAATTTTAGAAGAATATAAACTTTGTTGATATAATATGCTTGCCCTCCAAGAAAAATATACTTATAGAACATTTCCAAATATCAATTGACATAAAACACCCTAAAATCCAAGTTCAATTGCCCTTTCATTCACCTAAAACAATAAGGACTAATCTGTAAAAACATTCTAGGAACAAGGGAACTACTATAATATGATCTTCATTAATAATTTTCATGGATGAACTATATATATAAGTATCAAACAACTTACCTCTATTAGAATCAATCAAGGAGCATCTTAAAGAATACAAGTCTACAATAATGGTGGCGTCTTTGAAGCTGCAGAAGCGGCTGGCCGCTAGCATCCTAGAGTGTGGGAAGGGGAAGGTTTGGCTCGACCCAAATGAGTTGAGTGAGATCTCCATGGCAAATTCTAGTGAGTCTCTCAAAAGCTCAAGCACTCTTTAGTTTTTACAAAATCTTTTGCTTGTCTTTTGAACATCATTCGATTGTATATGTTCATATATCTCTCTGCATGACTCTTTCACAATTTCAAAAATTCTTATGGGACCTTTGGAAGATAAACATTGTGATAGTCCCACAACAGGTGGGCATCGAGAGGAAGATTGAGCCTTAAAAGAGGCTTTTCTTGAACTAATGAACTCCAGTTTTAGGAACACCTTTAAGGTTGGCATGAGAGAGTCGGCTATATGAGTTGGCAGGTTTCCACGTGACAGGCTTTGGGTCAATGTCCAAGCGAGTAGTACAGATAGGCCTTGTGTGCTTATGCACTAGGGGCAAATCCAAGAGGGTGGTAAGGCCATACGCATCCTTTCCTTAAGATGAGCCTTACTCTTAGGCAGGTTGGCACCAAGTTGCAATTTTATTATCCTCCATCGTTGGAGATACATGCTTTCCCTGCAATCTCCAGGCCTGATGATAGGAGTTCATTGAGTCAGTTTGACGACAAAATAAAAGCTCAATATTTAACTAACACGAATCTAGTAATGACTCAATTCAGCAGTAAGGCAGAAATAGTTCTCTGGCATTGTAATCTAATTTTTTTTTTTTCCAAGGAACAGTGAACTAGTTTACACCAGATTTTTAAGTGAATTGCATAGAGGTTTTTTCTGACAAAAAAAAAGAGAGGTTGTTTGCTTTTTCTTTTTCATTATCTCCAGCTTCTTATCTTGTTTTAACTAAAACTAGCTTGAACACATCTCTTCTAAATTCTAATAACCACTATCATGTGAACTACAAATTTTACATATTGAAGTAATGTGGAATTCAAGTATTATATATCAATTAATTCCTTACTAACCATTGCCATTTATGATATAATTTTGAAGTTATGGTGTAAGCAAAAGAAATATATGAATAACGTTGACTATTTGACTCTACCTGATTAACAAATAATATCATGTGCGTGTGGATGTGTGTACAGGGAAAAACATAAGGGAACTGGTGAAGGATGGTCTCATTATAAAGAAGCCAACCAAAATCCATTCACGATCAAGGGCACGGTTGGAGATGAAGAGGAAAGGAAGAAAAACTGGATATGGGAAGCGCAAGGGAACAAGGGAAGCAAGATTACCAACAAAGGTCCTATGGCTGAGGAGGATTAGGGTTCTAAGACGCTTATTGTGCAAATACCGTGGAGCCCGGAAGATCAACAGCCACACATACCATGACATGTACATGAAAGTAAAAGGAAACACCTTCAAGAACAGGCGTGTGCTGATGGAAAGCATCCACAAGTCCAAGACTGAGAAAGGAAAATATTGTTTAACAGATCAGTTTTGGTCCAAGGTGCTAAAAGCAAAGACAACAGAAAGAAGAATGGCACAGGAGGGGAATTGAAATAAGAAATCTTAGTAATAACCATCTGTATATGGGAATTTTGAATGTTTTGATAATAATATATGTTTTGTATGATCTTTATACCATCTAGTCTTGACAGTAGTATCATATCTATATAAGTTTTGTTCCTTTTTCAGTTTAGTTCTAATCTTCTTTTGTGGAAATCTTAGTGTAATACTAGTTGTTCTAATGTATAAGGTGTGTGTAGTGCCAATTGATTGTAAATTTTGCAAGATACATCTAAATAAATGTATTACTAGGGTTATTTATGAAAGAGCCAATATCGTAGTAGTACAAGGATTGCACCAAAGAGAGCCCTTATGATGTAACTTCAACAAAGCATTACATTGCTAAAATGGTTAATCCATTTCCATTGAAATGGCTGTCTATTCTAAAGTAAGAATGTTCGACTCTTTATGAAAGATGTAATAACTTGGGTATGAAGGGATGGCAATACACTCTTCACTATCCTTATGAATTGGTAAAAAGATTAAAATGAATCGGTCATTTTCTAGTCCAATTCAAGAGGTTCTTGCGCTGCAATGCATTTCAAAGTTTCAGCTGGCTCATGTACCAAGTACTGTTGCCTTCACTTTATATTCCTATATTTATGTGCGAAAGAAGACCGAATACTTCATCTTAATGCTAAAGACCATTCTTCTCTTTTAAAAGAAAATTAAAAGCCCCATTAAACTCTGCACCAGCCTACTCATTCATCAAAAAGACTAATATTCTTCAAGCTCAATCAAAAACTATTTAGATGCAAAAATTATATGAAATGCCCAGTTGCCCACAAAGCTTATAGTAATCAGCAATGTAATGCTAATGCAAGGGAAGAGAAATATACCTGCCCAAAAATGCTTTGGTCGCCTTGATTTTTTTCTTCTTCTCTGAGTGTATAGCAGCATGAGCAGAAATTGTTCCAACGCAACCATATGCTTCATCACAGATTTACTTCAGCTGCTAGCACCATACAGTATCGAGAAACTACCAAATCCATAAATTGATGGAATCCTACATTCTTCTACTCCATCAGTATAACAGCGATAACCTTCCCAATCCATCAAGAACCATGCACAATTCACTAGTCTGGCAATGTGATTTATCACCAGCAACAAACTCATGTACCACACCTTTCACTTGAATCCAGCTTTGCCCAGCAGGCTTTTCCGTCTTAATTCCTTCTCTCATCTCCATCCTGACCTGCCCAACTTTGCACCATTTATTCTCATTAGCGTATATATTGGATAGAAGCACACGGGCACCCCCACCATGCTCACAACAGGACTCAATCTTCTGTAGAATAACTTCCCCCAACTCCACATTATTCTGAACTCTACAAGCACTAAGTAACGATCCCAGCGTGGGTAGATTTGGCTCCATAGGCATCTTCTCCAAAAGATCATAAGCATAATCAACATGCCCAGCTCTACTAAAGAGGTCAACCACGCACCCGTAATGCTTAAGCTCAGGTTTAATCCCAAATTCCTCCATTGAACGAAACATCTGTATCCCCTCATCTACCAGCCCAGCATGGGTGCAAGCGCAGAGAACTGCAATAAATGTAACACTATCAGGAACCAATCCATCCACCATCTTCATGTGAGAGAAATACGCAATTGCCTCTCTACCGTGCCCATTCATGGCTAAGCCAGAAATCATCGCAGTCCAAGAATAAGCGTCCCTTTGACAAGAAGGTATTTCATGAAATATGTCACTAAAACACTGAATGCTTCCACATTTTGCATATGCATCTATAAGTGCATTTTTTATAGAAACATGCACTTCACACCACCCTGCTTTCTCTAAATAAGCATGAAAACATTTAGTGTGATCCAACGACCCTAAATTCCCACAACCCGACATAACAGAAACAACGGTAGCAACATTAGGACTTATTCTTAATTCATCAAGCATCATTCTATTAAAAACCATTAGACTTTCATAGTAAAAACCTAGTTCTACGAGACCTGAAATCAGGGTAGTCCATGAAACAACATCTCTATAAGGCATTTCATCAAACACCCTCCGTGCATCCACAACAGAACCACAAATTACATACACATGAATCAGCAAATTCTGCACAAACAAATCAGAAAGGAAACCAAGCTTTACCACATGACTTTGAACTTGTTTAACCAAACCCAGATCAGAAATCGACCCAGAAGCTTGGAGCAAGAAAGGGAAGGTGTAAGTATCAGGTAAGACTCCTCTATGGAGCATTTCAATGTAATAACCAAAGGCAATGGCTATGTCACTGGGATTATGAGTATAAGCAAAAGCTCTTATAATTGTATTCCAAGAAAAGATATTGGGTTGTTCAATTTGGTTGAAAAGAAGAATGAAAAAATCTCTTTTCATGTGAAAATCTTCTTTTGGTAAACCCATGATGCAGGAATAAAGAACACGGCTGATAACAAAAGGGTTGTGATGGAGGCCTGAGATGAATATGTAGGAAAGGATTTGCTTCAATTGGGTTAAGGAATTGCATTTTGTTTCAAGGTAGAGAAGACGAGGGTGCTTCTTAAACAGCTTGTTTTCAGAGACCCAGTTCATGGAAGGTTCTGAAATTGCAACATTTGCTGCTACAGCAAGAGTTGTTAAGGTCCAGGTCCTGGTGGGTAGTCTATGCAACATGCCAACATTTGGAACTGTGAAGATTTTTACAGTAGGAAGAATTGATAAGTGTTGTTGGAAGAATGAAACAAACAGAAATGAAGAGAGATTAAATGAAATAATATAAAGCAAAGGGATCACCATTCACCAACTCAAGCTGCTTCTGGCGCATTGATGTTGTATTAATATTTGGTATAACTTAAATTAGGATATAATTTTAACATTTGAACACAAATATTTAGTGAAGTCCCTTTCCAAAGTAGCGAAAACTCAGACTCGAAATTAAAACCTTTCCCGACTTATACTTTGTTCATCGTCCAACCAGGCTACTAGGCTTCCGGTGACTACTCCTTTTCTACAACAGTAAAAACTTATCCAATTCAAAAGTAGTGGAATCTTCATTCTTTTGTGTTGATACATGGAAAGTTGAAAATTATTTGTAATTGTTGATAGAAAATGACCTATTTTATGGATATAGACACTATTTTTTTATTTTGTTTTTCCTGTCATTTGTTGTTTTTAGTGATTCCTCATTCGTGGGGAGAGAAGAATCTTATCTTACAGTTAATTTACAAAACGAAAATTAAAAAAAAAAAAAAAAAAGTGGTGCAAGCCGGCGTTAGTTGGAAGCCATAATTGAAAACAACTTTTGAGCTTTTTATAATTGATTTGAAAACTGGATTAAAAAAATAAAAAAAATGATTTGAAAACAGCTAGGCTGAAAGAGCAATATATAAATATGTGGACTGAATTTGGATTGACTAATAAATGGGTGATTCAGCAAGAATTTGCCCTACAGATAGGGACCTGTGAGATCCAAATCGCCTTATCAAAGCAGAATGCTAGAGAAAGGAAAGGCATTGGCAATCAACTAAGGAACAATAATAAAGTCAATTTGGGAAGGCCCTTATCACCATTTAGTGCAATATTGGCATTTCTCACTGCAGCCAATACTGGGAGCTCAAAATTTTCCTTGGATCCGAAATTGAAAACAAAAAAACCAAAATACTGAAAAATTAATGTCTCCGCAACTAATTTGTAATTATGATTCATTCAGTGTTAAAGCTAGGTTCCTTGCACATACTAATTGTAAATAATCTCACTGGTGGATGATATCTTTATTAGAAAACATGTGTTTTTCTTCCCATCGATCACGGGATAGGAACTGAAGATTGTTAACCTGAAAATAGCTATACAAAGAAATATAATATTTTCATCTTAATCAATTGTATCCTTTCTTTTCTTCCATCTCTTCAGATGGTATATGAATCATAACTTCAAGGAGTTATCTTAGAGTAATGTTATTTTATTTGAAGCTATGATTTAATTATGCTTCATATATAATTAATGTGTAGAAACACAATACAATGTCAAGCACATATGTTTGCACGAGGTTCCTTCCTAGAAATCTGTACATCAAACTTACTGAAACACTTCATTCTGGAAACACTTCAGTCATGCTTTCCCGGCTGAACCAAAAAGGCGCAACTTCTCCACAACCACTGCTTTCATGGCTTCCTGAGCAGAATTCATAACATGAACAAGATCTTTCTGGTTGCAACGTATGCACTCCAGGTAAGCCTTCCTGACTTCTGTGTTCACATTAAACTTTGTAACACCAAGCTCTATGCATGCCTATCAAAAATCACAAAAAATTGGTTATATAAGTCACGAAACCTTTTCATGTAAAACTCCTTAAAAAAAAAATTAAAAAAATCTAAATATTGAAACATATCTGTCAAAAATCACCCTTGATGATGCTAACAGTGCGAGTATGAGATTATATGATTATATATATATATATATATATATATATATATATATATATATATATATATATGTATGTATGTATGTATGTATAGTGAGCGAGTGTGAGTGAGAGAGAGAGAGAGAGAGAGAGAGAGAGAGAGAGAGACCTTTATGAGCTCCATGGGCAATCCAGAGGCACCATGAAGAACCAATAACACACCTTTCTCTAAACTTACAGCTTGCAGGTCCTGGACAAAAATTAGAAGTCAGCATTGCCAAACTATAGGTGTTGTTGGAAATTGAATAGTGTAAGCAAAAAACTTGGGAAAGAGACAATGATTTTCTATTTTTTGGCACAATTTTGAATAGCATACATTCAATGAGAAAATAAAGCATCATTCAAAATTTGATATAGGGAGAAAATAATAACTGAGCAATCCCAATTCTAATACAGGGACCACCTTAAGTCAATGTGTTGGATTTATGTTTCTCTGATACATATCAGGCAAGGCTTCATTTTCTTGGGATATGGCTTGATGCTGATTATGATGTTTGATGTTGGCATCTCTAGTGGACTTACATTAGATGATCATGCTATATACAATCATTAGAGGTACATTATAAATTGACATTTTAAAACCACTTTACCTTGAGTAAATCAAGTCGGAGATTAGGACCACTTGCTGGGTATGTCCCATGGACATTTCCAATACACACAGCTAACGCATCAATGCCTGTCTCATTGATGAACTCACGTGCCTGAAACTCATATCAGAGGAAAATATTGATAAATCTTTCAAAAGATAAAAAATTGAAAGAAATAATTTCTGACAATGGCAATTAATGGTCACCTGACTAGCATTAGTTAACCTTGCTTCATAATCTGCAACAGTCAAGTCATCTTCAGTTCCTGATAATCTCCCGAGTTCAGCTTCCACTAACATATTTTTTGAGTGTGCCAAGCGTGACATTAACTTTGTTAGAGTAACATTTTCATTGAAAGGAAGATGAGAACCATCAACCATAAGTGAATCAAATCCCTGCCACAGTTGTCAAAATCAGTGACCACTAGGATTAGAACAATAACACTGTCTGAAGTAAATGGCATAATATCAGCAATCGAAAACCATTAATGATTTGTTTCATAAAGAACAAATCTTGCAGTGTACACCTTCAATGTAAACAAAGCAACCTAACTGTTTGTCATTTAATAGAAAGTGCAATGGAAGTAACCAAATAATCATATTAAGTACCAGTTCAAGAGCTTCCACCAACTCATTCTCAGAATTTCCATGATCAAAGTGAACAGTGATGGGCACCTGTTAAGCACATCCATTCATATTCATCACCTTGCAAAATTATGGCTCACATAAATAATACAGATGATGCAACAAATTATGCTCTAGTATGATAAAATACTTGGAAGTTGGGACTTCCAGGATCAAAGGGAATGTGCATGGCATCTGTTATGCATTATATATATAATCCATGACTTTGGATGATCCATGCAATAAAACATCAAATTCTTCTCAGGATTGAGAAATAAATGAAGTGTGATTTGTATCCTACAGAGCTTAATGCTCATATAAATAATTTATACATTAGTTAACAGATGCAAAAGTATGCATAAAATATAACAAAAACATTTATAAAAAAGAAAGGCTTTACTTCTTAGGCCGATAAGAGAAATTAGCATTTGAGATTATTACATATATATGTACAGAGGTTGTGGCTTGGTGTGAGGACAAATGCTCGTACATTTTAGCACTAGGGCACAGTTTTGAGCAATGTGAATCAGCTTCCTCAGAAAATGGAGGTAAAACTGCCTACCATTACTTCTTGCAGACCCCATTGTTAGTGGGAGGTTTTTATGCACTGGATATGGCCATTGCATGAAGATGTACGTATCCATGGTAAAAAGGAATGATTCTGGCAGAAAGTACCCAAACATCACCATAGCCCCTCACATGTTAAAATGTATACCAGTGTCACCTTAGCACTATTGATTTTAAGCATAATAACTTGCATAGAGGACTGATATATCATATCCTCCATATAGGTATTCTTTAAGATGCCTATTCTAGAGCAATGGAGCAAGTAAATATATGTTTCAAAGAACCAATTGGGGCCCAACATAACCTTGTATGGTCAATTGTTGATCAATTGCTACAAGATTAAAAATAGTTTTAACTCCTATGATCCTATTTATTTATTGGACTGTACTTGTGTCTCAGACTCTCAAATTATGAGATAATTGGGTCTCAATAAAGGGTCAGACTTGATCTATTTCTCTATTCTTACTGTGCCACTTACCTTTGCCTGTTCGGCTGCAGAGATACAGCACGCAACCAGTGGAATTCCTCCCTGCTTGAAGGCACTTGGATGAATCTGGCAAATAGAACAAATTAGTCAGGAATATGTTGTAATCTAGAAGGAACGAAAAAACAATGGCACATTTTCTAATAATGTGTTGGTTTCTTCCACATATGTAGCTAACACTATTCAACAGCATCAACAATTTTTCTTTAGACAAGGAACAGAAATAGCATCAAAACTTCAAATCTTAGTAGTAGACTATGGCACATTAACTCCCCTCAAGCGCTGGAGTTTATCATAGTAGAAAGTAGAAAACAATGGAACTTTGAACATTAAATATTAAAACTAGAATATAGGTTTAGTAAACCCTCATAAAACACAATTAGAGAAACTTATCAAGCAAAAAGTCCTCAATTCAGATTAAAAACGAATGAGCAGTGGATCAGCACTTTTGTCACGTCCTGAACAAGACACAAGCTATGAAGGCATCAAAAATAATAGAACCACTTTCATAAAAGAGTAGCCATAAACTGCAGATTGGATAAATCACTCGAAAAGGATAGAACAGCATTTGTCTACAAGCAGTGGAGTGGATGGCATTAGATATAATGGAATAATGCTTACATCTATATCAGAGCCTCCAGTGGAATTCTAGTAGAAGGTATCCTAATGATTCTAACACTCTCTTGTTTGAGTTTACACTAGGAATATTCTAAACGGAGAAACTCTACATTCTACATCCAAGAAGAGAATCTAGGCTAAACACACAATTTCTTTGCATGCTTGTTCCAGGCTTTTCTTCTCACACCTCGTAAGCAGTGATTAAGTTTCTTGTTTGAGTTTACTCTTGGAGTATTCATGCCATCAACTGCCTACAGATCAATGTTTTACCCTATTCATTTTCTGAAAACTTACTGATTACATCCATTGGGAAAATATTCATAGCTGATTAATGCATGCAACAAGACAAATATAACCTCGCAGACCATCATACATTCACCAAGTGGACAACCCTTCTCACCTGCAAAATGGCTGGACTGTTTTCTTCCTCTGCAGCTGCGACAACTGCTTTAACACCTTCCAGGTTATAAACATTGAATGCTCCAACAGCGTATCCACCTTTTTGTGCATCCTTTACATAGAATTATTTTGTCATTTTCCGAAAGAAGGAAATTAAAACATTAAAACTACATGCAAGAGGCTCTTACAAGGAGAAGCTCCTTCATCGAGGAAAGTCTAACTGGGCAAGCCCAACTTTTTACAACTTCTGCCACTGCATTACTGTCACCAACATTTCCTGTGGAAATTCAAACATTATTCATTGGTAAGTAAAATAATTTATAAACTAAATCAAGCTTGACGCAAAAAAAATAAAAAAGAAAAAGAAGTCTCAGATATAAGAACTACCTGGAAAAACAATGTATGGAACACCGGGATGCCTACTTTCAGGACCAAGTTGCCACAGTGGAACACCGGCCAATGCTTGTCCAACTACCATGGCACGCCTTGCTTCTAGAGCTTTTGTAGCAAGATCTGATGAAGTGATGCCACCCTGAACACATAGTTGGATATTGATTAATAATGTAAGAAACTAAGAATTGCCTTTCCATATTCAGTTAGTTTTTGGAGAAACAAGTGATATGGTATCCTAAATTTTTAAAACTAAAAATAGTATAATGCTACCAGATATGAATAACATCAGTATCTGTAAATTCGGAAGCACCTTGATTTAATAATAATACCAAAACTCTGAGAAGAGAAACTTATTAGAAATGCTAACAGAAGCACCTTTGCAAGAATATAACGAGGTCGCGTATTTATTCGTCTAACAATTTCCACCAATGCAGAGCTTACTTTGAAGTTAATTTCTAAACTCTGAGAAGGAGCTGTGGAATGAAAATGAAAGTCATCCAGATGCAATTAAGCGAACAGAAAATGAATTTTAGAAATAATTTGTATGCCCACAAATTACAAGCAGTTAAATCGATTTCAAAATACTAATTTCAACACAGTAGATCATTTAGAAAGACAAATTAATAATTTCTAAATATACTTAAATGTAAAGTTACATAGTGGTGCATGAACATAGTTCTTGTTAGTTTCTCTTTTTTTAATAATTTTTTTTCAATCTCAACCAACAATCCATTGCAAATATTTTCTTGAAATTTGCTAATATAGTTCTCCACATCAAACATCAACATAAAGTCTAATCCTAACTATTTGAAATTGGCAAATGTTTTATAACTATTTGAACCAACGCGTGGTTGGGCTAATGGCTCAGGGCTTTCGGCGAAAGCATGGGATCCCGAGTTCGATTCCCGCGTTGGTCACTGGGGGTGTCTCCCGCTCAAGCAACCAGGGGCCTAAGTGGATAAGTCGGGCAAAGCCCAGATACCACTTAGTTGTCAAAAAAAAAAAAAAAACAAAACAAAAGAATTTGTTAAATGGAATGCACAAATAAAAATATCAGTCATAATGCAAAGATTAACATTTGATGCTAAAAGAAAATGGTAAAGGATCAGGGAACGAACAGCTTCCAGTAATGAGATCTCGGCTGGTCATTATTAGAGTATCTTTACAAGCTCTGAGGAAAACATCTGCCATTTGAACTGCTTGCATGATCTCCTCTTCTCGCTCTTTCACTGACCTCATGGCAAGTTTCTCCACAGATATCTGCAATGAAGGAAAAAGAAGGCAGTAAATATGCATTCAATGTTTCCATAAGCAGTGGACTAGAGGAAGTGATACCCCAAAAAAAAAAAAATTATTTAGGATGAAACAGAGGCCTGAAAAAATGTCATCACTAGACGCAGCATATAAGAATACAACAAATGCTAATCTAGAACAAAGTTGAAGGTATATCCATAGAATCACCTCAATGCTCCTTAATTTGTGACCACATTGTGCTTTAAGCTCCATAACCTGTGAGACATAATTTCCATCTAATACAATATAGAGTCCAAGATACAGAATAGTAAGAAAACTAACAGGATAAAACTACAATCAAACCTGCTTCGTGGTTTTTGGAACGTATGATCCAACAACTATGAGTCCACCACTCCTTTCTCTACTCAGTCCCATATCTTTTGGTTTGATTGGAGCTTTAGGCCTTATACCTATTCTAGCAGAAACAAAGCTAGCAGCAGTTCGGCACAAGAAACGCTTCCCCTTCATTTCTGCCTGTCAATTGAATATACACTTGCGAATGTGAATTCTAGTTTCATTGCAAGACAACTACAAAAGCTATCTGCAACTATATTGAGAAAAGAACATATTAGCAGAAAATCTTGCCTGGATCATTCCCGCAGCAAATACAGCCATGTCCCTTTCACTGGCAGCATTAACTATGCATATTGATCCCTGTGATTGTCCAATTAAATAAAGACCAAAATAAGAAAAAAAAAAAGTACCATTTCATTCTAATATATGTAATAAAGACCTGGCAGCATTAACTAGCACTAAAATAAGACGAAGTACCATATTTTCTCTTGTACCTTCTGCAAGTTACAAAGATGTTCATAAACAGCACCTGGTCCACCTTTGCGCAGAAGCTGGATAGATACAGATGCTACACTGGTGGATGGTACCCGGCATTTTGTTTTCTCTTCAACCCACTATGCATTCAAATAAAGAAGTATACTGTCAAGTCCAATCCCTTTAAGTTATGAATACAGACCACTAACATGTTGTTCATGCCAGTCTCAAACTGGAAACTAACCTCACGAAGGTTTGAAGATTTATAACCAAAAGCAGCATCTTTAGCAAATTCAGTCTCCCCAGCTGGAATGAGCCTAGCCCCCCAAGGCACAGAAGCATCAGATTCACCAGGTCCAACCACAGATCTAGACTTCAGTCTCAAGGTACACCAAAGATAGTGGAGAAACAATATACACGCAACAATGTAGGCTACAAACTAAACCAAGGGAAAGATAAACCCAAAATTTTTATTCTTATTCTAGTCACCTATCAGAATCAGCAACATAATGCACATCTCCAATTGTGTAACGTCCCCCTTGAAGGAAGAAAGGACAAATGATCCATGCATCCATTTCACCAAGTACTGAAACAGCTGCATCTGCTTCCTAAAAAAACCAGATGCCTTAGGTCATTATTTGTGATTCCTAAGTAGTTTAAAAAAGCGGAAATTAGGAAACACAACAAATTCATATAGAAATTCTGAGGTTTATAAAACTTGCCTCTGGGAAGTGACCACGAAGTGTTGAGTCACCTCTCAGAACAACTGTATAACCTGCATTCTGAACTGACTTAGCTGCAGTGTCCAAGTTTCTGCATATATCTTTTGTCAATTCAATCGCCTGTAGGAAATCGAAATTAAATTTTAAAATTAATTTCTTTAAATATAAGTAATAATGGTATTGTCCGAATGATAATCTCACGTGATTTAGCCTCTACTGATCTTTCTTGCGCAGTTAGTGGAGTATTTATAGCGAGTACTTGGGGATAGGCAAAACAAGTCTCAGCTGTTTGTTTGAAAGAGTGATTTACCTTCTCAGAACTCAGTGCTCGGGAATTAGTCAGTATAAAGAAGCATTTTGGCCTTTTGCTGAACTGTTCAACAAGTGATTCTACATTCCTGTATAGAAAACACTATAGATTCAGTAACCTTGCTAATTCCACTTCCTAGCATAACTGGCAGTGTTAAATGATATAGCCTTTAAGATCTTTTAAAATGAAATAAAAGAAAAACTTTCAAAACCACAAATAATAATTCATAAAACAGGAGCAGCTGGACATTTTGAAGCTCAGAAAGATTTAAATTACTAGAGCATAGAATATTGAGCTGCAATTTGCCTCACAAGTTCAAATGGATAAAATAAACAATATATATGTTTATGGCAATTTCCACTCTTCTACCAAAAAATTTCCTTACAAGAAGAAACTCAAAGGCACCAGAAATTCACCTTAAACAGTCATTGAACCAAAAAAAAAAACAGTCCAGCAAAACTCACCACTCTGTCAAGACTTCTATGTCATGAACAGTTTGAGTTCCAGTTGGATCATCATCCAGAACTACTAAGGTTTTGGACGCATTCTGATCCATTTTCTGAATATCTTCAATTGGATCCAATGCCCATTCAGATGGAAGAGAGTTCAAGACATCTTCTTTCTTGAGAATGGGAAGCTTTCCTTCAACTTTAACACCTGTGAGTGTCTCGTACACCTGCAAAGACCATACCGTAATGAACCACTGTTCGCTAATCACAAGCAAAACAATAATCTTCTTAGGGTCACATAATGATCAATCTCATGCTTAAAACCAGAAATAGATGCCAGGGTGCAGATGTCATCATTTGAAGCATAGTTGGTGGTGATGGAAAGGCATTTAAGTTCTGCTCATTAATTGACATCACAATAATTGATTGATAGTGAAATTCAACATTTCCATCACCATATCGAATGAAACACCAAAGTCTCCAACAAGGAAGTTAAGTAAACTACATTATCACATTCTCATACCTTGACTACAGCAGCATCATCCAACCGACCCCATCCAGCAGCAGACCCTGCTCAAAAAAGTTCATCAAAAACTCTTATTAACTAGAACCAATAAAGAATATCACAGGATAACTGCACAGCAATTCAACGAAACCATGCAAATAACTTCTTGCTACATGATCAAACAAATTTCATGGGACAGTAGGACACTAGTAACAAATAAAGAATCTACAGCAAGATTTGTTTTTAGTTCTTGATATTTTTTTTTGTTGGGGTGGGCGGCTGGGAGGGGGGTCCTTTTGGATTTAAAAAGCAACTGATATGTTGTTGTTTATTGTAGGTATTGTTAGAGTAATATTATATATAGTTTCTTTGGTATGTTGTTATTAGATTAGGGTACTTTAGTAATTATGCCTTTAGGCTATATAAGCCATTTATCTTCATTGTAATAATTTATTCTTTCTAGCACTCTAGCTAGTTTTCCTTTCTTCTCATCTCTTCTCTTTCTTCTTTGCATCGTTATCATGGTATCAGAGCAATAATCGACATGGGACCTTTGATTGTTGGTATAATAGAGTTGGATTGCTTGTAGATATATATATTTTTCCTCATGGCACTGTTCATCATTACTGTTCATCATGGGGAAGACATGTGGAATGGGTGCATCTTTTGGAACTAATTGGCATTATTTTTGGGTTGCTTTTGGCTTGATTTTGCACCATTTTGGATGTTGATTTTGGTGGTTTTGGTAATGTTAATTTTGGTGCTGCAACATTTTGGGGCTGATTTTAGGTGGGTTGAATTAAGAGATTGATGTGGCATGGTTGTGGGACCTTAAGCAATGTCATCTTGGTCATGAATCAAGGTGAAAAGGAAACAGGTGCGGCAGATTTTTTTTTAAGATCATTCATTGGAGTTGTTTGAGTAACTCTCCTTGATTTGGTCAATTTGGATATTGGTTAATTACCTCGATTTTGAATTTGTTGATCCAAATTTATTTTGGAACTTGGATAAGTTTGGTGATTTGTTTTTGTGGTGACTATTATGGCGAGCAATATTGCAAGCGTATTGGATATAAGTGGTAGGCAATTCCATGCTATACAATCGCATGTCATGTCTGTCTCTTCTTTTGTAGGTTTGTCTTTAAACCCCCAAGGTATATCTCGGTCCACATGGGTATTTGACTCTGGTGCTTCTCACCACATGTCATGTGATCCATCCACTTTTGTCTCTTTATGTCCATCCACATCATCTTTATCTGTTATGACAGCTGATGGCACTCCCATGCCATTAGCAGGTGTTGGTCGTGTTCTTACATCTCATTTGTTTCTTTCTGATGTTTATTGTATTCCAAAACTCAAGTTGAACTTAATTTCCATTAGTTAATTATGTGATTCTGGGTATTCTATTCATTTTTCTCCTACCGCATGTTATGTGCAGGATCCTCATTCCCAAGAGCTAATTGGGAAAGGTCGTAGAGAGGGGGGATTATATATTTTGGAGCAACTGAGGGTTCCAGATGTAGCAGCTTCCAACATTGATTTATCATCTTTTCGTTTGAGCCCTACCTCTTCTGACTTTTATTTGTGGCATTCTAGATTAGGACATGTTTCCGCTTCTCGTTTAAGATTTTTAGCTTCAAATGGATCATTAGGAAATTTGCATTCTCATGACATTTCTGATTGTAGCAGTTGTAAATTGGCCAAGTTTTCAGCCTTACCATTTAATCAAAGTATTTCTATTTCCCTTGCACCTTTTGATCTAATTCATTCTGATGTGTGGGGACCTGCTCCTGTTGCCACAAAAGGGGGTTCGAGATATTATGTTTCTTTTATTGACAATCATACTCATCTTTGTTGGGTTTATCTTATGAAACGTCGTTTTGATTTCTTTGGCATTTATGTTGCATTCCGTGCTCTTGTCAAAACACAACATTCTGCTACTATTAAATGTTTTCGGTGTGATTTAGGTGGGGAGTACACTTCTAATGAGTTTTTCGAATTGCTTGCTTCTGGTGGTACTATACATCAATCTTCTTGTACTGACACCCCACAGCAGAATGGTGTTGCTGAAAGAAAGCACAGACACATTGTTGAGACTGCACGTTCTCTCCTTTTATCAGCTTCTGTTCTAAGTGAATTTTGGGGAGAGGCCGTTCTCACTGCGGTTCACCTGATTAATAAAATCCCAACATCCCACACTTTAGGTCTCTCTCCATTTGAGAAGTTATATGGTCATGCTCCAGACTATTCTTCTTTGCTAGTCTTTGGATGTACTTGTTTTGTTCTTCGACCTCATGTTGAGTACAATAAGTTATCTTCGCGCTCAACTCTTTGTGTTTTCCTTGGTTATGGTGAGGGGCAAAAAGGATATCGTTGTTTTGATCCAATTGCACAAAAATTGTATGTTTCTCGTCATGTTCTATTCCTTGAACATATTCCCTTCTTTTCTATTCCTACCATATCTCACAATGTCACTAAGTCTGATCTTATTTCCATAGATCCATTTTCAGATGATAATGATAGTTTGCATTCTGACATGCCTTCCTCTATAGATAATCCTGTCACACACTCTCATTTGCCTGTTCGTCCTTTTCCTAACCATTTCTCTTGCAGGGATAAAGGTATGAGTTTTGCAGGTTTTGATGTATCACTCACAAATGCTTCAAATGCTCAACCCTCAACTGATAAGGGTGTCTCCTCCCTCCCTACAACAACCCAAGCACCTCCTGAGATTGTTGATCCTCTTCCCTCTCATTATCCACAACATATTGGTAAGTCTACCCAATTTCCAGATTTTTCCTATTCATGTTATTCACATTCATTTTCTTCTTTCTTAGCATCTATTCATAATCTTTTTGAGCCTCTCTCCTATAAGGGAGCAGCTCTTGACCCTTTATGGCAGCAGGCTATAACTGAGGAATTTTCTGCTTTACATAAGATGACAACTTGGGATTTGGTGCCTCTCCCTCCTGGTAAAACTATTATTGGTTCTCGTTGGATTTACAAGATCAAAACCAAGTCTGATGGCTCAGTTGATAGATACAAGGCAAGACTAGTTGCAAAAGGGTTACTCAACAGTATGGTATGGATTACGAGGGGACTTTTGCCCCAGTTGCAAAGATGACTACGGTTCACACTCTTACTGCAGTAGCTTTTGCTCGTCAATGGCCTCTTTCTCAAATGGATGTAAGGAATGCTTTTTTGAATGGGGACCTTAAAGAAGAAGTCTATATGAAACCTCCTCCGGGTGTTGCTCATAACCTTGGGGAAGTATGCAGGCTCAAGAAAGCATTATATGGCCTCAAACAAGCTCCTAGAGCTTGGATTGAGAAGTTCTCCACAATGATTGCCTCTCTTCATTTTAGGCCCAGTGATTCTGATTCAGCTTTGTTTGTTAGGTCTACATCTGCAAGAAGCATTATTCTTCTATTATATGTCGATGACATCATTATCATTGGTGATGATATGGACGGGATTGCAGAATTGAAGTTAGCATTGGCCCATGAGTTTGAGATGAAGGACTTGGGCTCTTTACGCTACTTCTTAGGCATTGAGGTAGCTTCCTCTCCTAAGGGTTATCTCCTTTCTCAGTCCAAGTACACTACTGACATCATTCAACGAGCTCGTCTTACTGATACTCGAACTGTCGATACTCCTCTTGAGCAAAATGTTAGATCCATCACCTCAGATGGAACTCCTTTGTCATATCCTTCTCTATATCGCACTATTGTTGGCAGCTTAGTTTATCTCACCATCACTCGCCCAGATATTGCATATGTTGTTACTGTTGTCAGTCAGTTTGTTGCTTCCCCTACTACAGTTCACTGGGTTGCTATTCTTCGCATTCTTCGGTATCTTCGTGGCACCTTATATCAGAGTCTTCTACTTCCATCCACCTCATCCTTGGAGCTTCGTGCATACTCTGATGCTGATTGGGCTAGTGATCATACAGATCGCAAGTCGACTACAAGATTCTGCATTTTCTTAGGAGATTCACTTATTTCTTGGAAAGGCAAGAAATAATCTGTTGTTTCTAGGTCTTCTACTGAAGCTGAGTATCGTGCCATGGCATCTAACACTACAGAGATTATATGGTTGCGCAAATTACTTGTTGATATGAGTATTTCTATTACTTCTCCCACTCCTATGTATTGTGACAATCAGAGTGTTATACAGATTGCTCACAACTCAGTCTTTCATGAACGGACGAAGCATATTGAAATTGATTGTCATTTCACTTGTCATCAATTGCAACATGGCACCATCACTTTGCCTTTTGTATCCTCATCCTTGCAGCTTGCAGACTTCTTTACAAAGTCACACTCCATTCAACGCTTCAGATTTCTTGTTGGCAAACTCTCGATGCTTCTGCAACTGCATCTTGAGTTTGAGGGGGGATGTTAGAGTAATATTATATATAGTTACTTTGGTATGTTGTTATTAGAGTAGGATACTTTAGTAATTATGCCTTTAGGCTATATAAGCCATTTATCTTCATTGTAATGATTTATTCTCTCTAGCAAATCTAATGAAACCCTAGCACTCTAGCTAGTTTTCCTTTCTTCTCTTCTCTTCTCTTTCTTCTTTGCATTGTTATCAGGTATAAGATTTGAAACATTAACAATAAAAAGGATAAGAAAGAGGAAACCTGAAAGGAACTGCTGGTGCGCAACAGTAGAAATATGAAGTGGGACTTTACGGGATGAGCACTCTTGAGAAACAATGCCCTACAAAAATTGCTGCCAGTCTTAACAAACAACATAATGCTGGTCAATTAAATACTTTAAGTAGGAAAAAACTAATGCTATTTTTATACCAGGTCCTTCACAAAGATATCTACTGCAGAGTATGGTGTGTAGTCACTGTCTAACATATGTGGTACACGATTTCCAAACATCCTGCCCAGAAAATCAAAATTTTAATCTCCATGACTGAATTAATAAAAATCAACATGGTTATAAATGAGCAGCAATATGGCACATACCAGGATGCTCCCCCACTGTTCATAATGACTTCAAACAAGGTTCTTGTATTTAGACCCAATCGAGCCCCAAATGCCATTGCCTCAGCTGCTGAGGCTATATGTACTCCAGCAAGCAGTTGATTGACCATCTTCATGGAACTAGAGAGCATAACATGTAAAGTTTAATCTCTTAAGTTTGCACACTAAAGTTGTGGTGAAATTGACATCTGTTGTTATATTACTAAAATATGCAAGCAAATGAAATCTTCCTATGTAAATAAATGGGCCAGCATGCATGCATATGCAACCAGTTCCATGGAATGATAAAAATAATAAGAAGTTATAGCAGAAAACAACTACGGAATACCTTCCAGCTCCACAACCTCCTTTAATAATATAAAGCTTCTCACTCAGTGCTATTAAGATGGAAAGCCATTTGTCAGTTTTATGGTGGTATCAACATTAGTAAAATTCCTTCAATCCAAGAAAAAATATTTTTTCCAACATATGGTGTCTTCCTCAAATGCTCATTACCTGAGAGAACAGAGCCAGTAGACTTAAGAGCTACATCAGAGCCTGAAGCCATTATCTGACAAAAGCAGGACATAACAATGAAGTACGTTCAGTGGATCATGCATAACCTCAATAAATAACTCAGCAGTTTATTATTTTGAGCAGCAAAAGAATGAAAACAAACCAAATGTGAAATGATAATGGAAAAGCCAGAATAAACGGACAAACTATTGACATTGAATCTATGAATCGCACCGTAAGTGTACCCATTGAGGCCCTTGCAACACCACCTGAGACAGGAGCATCCACCAACTTCAAGTCCTTGTGTTCATCTGTGAGATGTCACAACAGGTTATTGCATGGACCAACATGGCATACAAAACACGAGAGAGAGAGAGAGAGAAGAACTTGAATAGCATTATCTACTCAACTTCTGATAGCCATGAGGTAAAACCTAGAGCTGTATTGAATTACATACATTTTCCAACAAATATCTCAAGGTGTTAGAAGGGACATTATGGAGGCCATACAGATATTTCAGTAAGGAGTAATCCTAACTTGTTGATTCACCATATCTACCACTATTCTAAATGATTCTTGTGGTGGTCCTGAATTTTCATTGAGTGTTTTTTTTTTTTTTTAATATTGAATTATAACTTATGTGAAAAATAACAAAAATTTCATTAAAGACAAACAAAAAATTAAAATAATTTGCAAAATTCATTAGCATGTAATAAAAATCAACAATAACTTCAATTTTTGTTAAAAAATGTTCCTAAGGAATAAAAAAAAACATGAGATTGAAGCTCAATCTCATATGTCATAAACAGAAACTAAAAACTTACTGAAGGAACAATGAAAATAAGGTTTAAAAAAAAAACACTATTATTAACTTAAAAAAACAGAAAAGAACTTGCGTTTTATAAACTATGTGTAATAATCTAGAAATGCTCTATATATTTTAAAAGTAAAAGTCGTACAACAGTTTTTTGCCTCACACAATGAGCATCAAACATTATAATTTTTACTTCACACCATTTATTTTATAATTTAATCTGTTCTAAGTATATAATCGTGTTTGTTTTAGCATATCTTGATTCTTGAAAGAAACATGGATCTTTCAAAAATTTAAATAAAATTCTCTATACTTCTCTAAGAAGTCAAATGTTTACAAAAATCCTACACAACAAATTGGAATTCCCGAAATTAATTCTGAAGAATTAGTTACCAAAGTGTAACGTGAACTAATTTTTATT
Source organism: Paratinospora sagittata (assembly GCA_035771175.1). Taxonomy (NCBI): domain Eukaryota; kingdom Viridiplantae; phylum Streptophyta; class Magnoliopsida; order Ranunculales; family Menispermaceae; genus Paratinospora; species Paratinospora sagittata. Next base: position 1,552,866 of record CM069592.1, on the reverse strand, counting down.
TTTATTTTTATTTTTATCATTGCATAAAAATAGAATCTGAAGTGCATAATACAATTGTTCTCAATGGGACATAATAGGTCTTTTGTAATTGGTCCTCTTTAGTTTAGCAAGGACTCTTGTTTTCCTCATGGTGACTAAAAACTTTTTCCCCATAGATGTTTGATGTATTTTATTCATTTCCTTTTGGCAGTTTGATGTTAATGCCAAAATCTTATTTGGGTCTCTTCTTAATTGGGCTGAACTGGAATTGGGGTCTCTTCTTAATTGTTTGGAGGGTTGTTTTTCTTTAGGTGGCAACGATAGAAATCTTTGGCCTTGGGATTCTTCGGGTTCTTTTTCTACTAAATCTTTCTTTGATGCTATTCTTAATGTACCCTTTGCTGTCTCCTTCCGCTATCATAACCTAATATGGAATGCACAGGTACCATCAAAGGTTAAGTTTTTGGAATGGGTAGCTGCCCATGGGAAAATCAATACGGGTGATATGTTGCAAAACTTTTTCCAAATATGTGTTTATCCCCTTCATGGTGTTATCTGTGTCGACGGGATGTGGAATCCTTTGGACACTTATATTGGAGTTGTCCCTTTTCCAGGGAGGTTCGGAGTAGGTGGTGTGCTCATTTCCCGGTAATGCCCGGTGTGGGTGATGTGGGCCACGCCATTAATATTTTCCCCTTTATGGAAAATATTCCTTCCTTATGGAGAGACCATTGGAAGGTTGTATGTTTTGCGGTGTTATGGTCCTTATGGAAAGAAAGGAATAGGAGGGTGTTCGATGGTGTATTGGTTCCATCGGATAAGGTATGGGAGCAATCTCATCTCCTTGCTTCCTTTTGGGTTGCAAATAGCAAGTTGTGTAATGGGTTTGCTCTAAGCGAATGGCTTAGAGGTTGGGGCAATTTTGTGTAGATTGATTTGTGGTGTGGTTCAAGTTAGGGACCACCTTTTGTATAGCTTATTTACATACAGATTCATACATATATAACATCTTATAGTTTCTTTTAAAAAAAAAGTTTGATGTTAATGCATTAATTTATAGAAAAAGGGCATATCCAATGCATGAGAATCCTGAAATTGTAGGGGTATGAAGAAGGAACGATGAATGCAGCATTATGTGCACAATGGAAAGGTTGTTTCTAGATTTGGACTCGTGCCCTCTAGGTCATAGTGAAGCAACCTCAACTATTGTTCCAAGACCACCCTTCAACATGTTTATCTATAAAAATCAATAATTATTTGGAAGAGATAGGACAGCAGGATTTTTGGCCCAATAGCCAACTTTTTGTTGCAAGATTGGGCTTTCTCCATCAGTTGACTTTTGCATTCCTTCAGGACAAACTATAGATCCAGGGCTTCACAAGCCCAAAATCAAAAGATTCAAAGGAGACTGGGTGATTGTAAAACAGTTACTTTCTTGATGTCTCAAGGAACACACTTGTCTGGCCCTACCAGTCCCAAAATTCTCTCATCAACAGCTCCAGAATTTAAAGGACGCAATGAACTCTAGTTAAAATGAAATAGTGGAGAAATAACTAACAACAAATGACTTATAAGCACTATCATGAATATTACATACAATAAAGAGTAAGATAACTATCTTATCTGAAAGAAATGATTTCTTCTCTAACAAGGAACAAAAAGGAGAATGAGAGATGACAATAACTTATTTTGCTCAATATGCCAACGACGCGTAGGCATGGTGGTCAAGCCTCGAGGTTTATTTCACAGGGTCGAGGGTTTGGGTCACGGCAAGGCTGAGAGATTAATAAATACGTTTGTGGGGCACTCTACCAAGCTAAAGGCTTCCATGGTGTAGGTCCCTTAGGGAAGGAAGTATTGTACCCAAACCCACGAGACAGATTTACAAACTAGGCTGACTGTGGGCCTTGGGAGCGGGACCATTCTTGTCAATCCGTTGGTGTGAGGATTAGTGGGTTCCTAAGGGGCCCGACACCTCACAGGGTGGGGATACAGGGCTTATGTTTCTAGTCAAAAAAAAAAAAAAATTGCTCAATATTAACATGTAATGTAAACTGAAACTGACAAAGTACTTGATGCAAAAAAGAAAAAAGAATCCTATCTATCATACTTAAACCCTTTCACTCTCTCTCTTAAAAGCAAAGCTTAGCATTTGTAATAACAAGCTAATCCAAAAAAGCACACACCAATCTGAAGGAACTGATGCCAGAGAATAGATAATGAAGATAAGTTTCACATACAATTCTTTAAGGCTCCATCCAGGAGAGTCACTTGAGTATTATGTACGATAAAGATATGCGGGTAACCATTATTGAAATAAAACAACCTGCCTTGTAATCTTTGTTCAAGCTGAGAAACAAACCCAGGGGAGACAGTGGATGAAAGAATGATTGATGATCCAGCTGGAAGGGCTGTAAAGCAAATAACAGAATTTCAGTGTCTGTAGAGGCATAAAAGTGACATGAGATACTACCTTAGAGGTACTTAAAGGTACTTGATACTGCTCCATGATTTCCATACAAAACACTTTCAGCTTGAACTTCATTTGCAACCATTACAATAAGCACATCGACATCTAAAATCATGAAAGCAAAAGAAATTAGTAGGTTCTGGCATGGTATCAACTTAGGTATTAATTTAGAAAAGAGTAAAAAGATAGATATTTACCAATTCTTAAGGGAAAAACTGGGTCCTATTGGTTTGTGACTCAAATACCGCATTTGGTTCGTCAAATTTAAAAAAGAGTTTTCTCAAATTTTACTAGAAACACTGGTTGATTTTCAAAAATGATAAGTGTTTTTTGAATTTTATTTTTGTGTGGGGATGACAATGAAGATGGTCATTTCAGCATCTTTCCTTTCATTAATAGCATTCAGTCTGCGCAGAGAGATCATTGGAAGGTGACGTGTTTGGTTGTGCTTTGGTCTCTATGGAAGGAGAGGAACAAACGGGTGTTCGATGAGGATGCAGAACTCCCATCTTCTAGCTTCATTTTGGGTTGGCAAAAGTCGTTTGTCAAAGGATTATCCTCTAAGGGATTGGCTCAGAGGATGGGGTAATTTTGTATAATCTTAGGGAGGGGCCAAGGGTAGCCGCAATGTATAGTCATTTCGGACTCTTACTCTATGCATATATATAATACAATGTTCCTTTGTTTCTTTTAAAAAAAAAAAGTATTTGAATCACAAACCCAATGCAGCCTGGAAGACTACATATGACTTCCTAAACCAATTGTTCCGAGAATAAAAAAAGTATATAATATAATATTCCTTAGTTTTGCCCATACCTCATCATTGGTCCGAGAATAAAAAAAGGGCAGCCGGTGCACAAAGCTCTGGCCTATGCAGGGTTGCGGGGGAAGAGTCAAGAGCATAATAGGTCTATTGTATGCAGCCTTACCTTGCGTAGCAAGAGGCTATTTCCACGACTCGAATCCGTGACCACCTGGTTACACGTCAGCAACTCTTACCGTTGCACCAAGCATGTATTTTATTTTATTGGGGGTTAAATATTTACTTCAATTTAGAAAATACGATAAAGTCCCAACAAAGAGACAACAGGCATGAGGTCTTCAAATGCTCTTCAAAGATGGTTGGATCCCCCAAGACACAACCAACATTTACAGCAGTTCTATCTACTCAACACTCAACAGTCATAGGTCCAAAATGAATCTCTAGAGATCGTGCTCTCACATAGTATTTGTATTAATCTGTCTGATTACATATGGTCATATGAGATAAATTAAAAATTAGGTCATAGCTCTTGACACTTCTTGCAGAGAATCCAGCATTGTTTCAACAAATATGAAAAAATTTGAAAAATTAAATATTAAGAAAAAAATTATTGGTATCAGTGGAGAAAAAAGGATAACTTCTCTAGCAAGCGAAGAAAATTCCATTGAGGTTAAGAGGCAAAACTTCCTAGGATTATATGAACACTCCCAAAAAGTTGAGGACAAGGTGATTGTTAGGGAAATGCCCTTAACCTTAGCAAGGACAGGTCACAACTTTATAAAGTTGTTTCCATAAGGATTCTGGTTCCTTTGTAACACAATTCAGATCTCTATTATTCTTCTGTCATCATTTTTTACTTGTTCCATAAACATGAGCTTGGAGAGTATGAACACGAACTTGGGGATTATGAACATGTGCTAACAATGCATTTATCAAGAACATGAATTATTCATAAAGGTAAAAATGAAAGCATGCAAAATTAGCATAAAAGAGGGACACCCTCTAAATAAAAAAGAACAAATCATGGAAGAAGAAAAAATTAGGGAGATTTTTTTAGGTCGGAAAGCTTAAACTCTAGAAGTTTTCATTCTTTAATTCATTATAAATAGAAAAGAGTAACTTTTAGGACTAAAGTGTCAATATACCTTTAGACACTTCTGCTGGTGAGTTCCCAACCAAGCCACCTGCATTCTCAAATCTAGATAGTGTTGGCTTATACACCTACATACATAAAAATTTGTCATGATAATGAAGCAGAAAGCAATTTCAGGGCCAGAGTCATTCAGCCAATCATACTTTCATTGGATTCAATCACCCTAAATTAATTCTCAAAGTAACAACGATTAAGGCAAAGAGAAGTTTTCAATCCATCATCTTGGAGAACACTTCCCTGCCTACTATTTTGCATCTTAGGAATGAAAATTCTCCAAACTTCTCTGAATTTTCATCGAATTTCTTTGGTTCTTTAATCATTGAATTACGAGCAATTTATCAACTTTGTAATTAACTCGTAAAAATCTCATATATATGTTAAGAATAAAAGTTGTAAAATAGTTTGATGCACACAAGTGCTTATTTAAATGATATGTTTGAATTATAACATTATGTCTATTTTAGCATATCTTTAAAGCAAACATATCTTCCCAACATTCAAATGAGAATTCTTTATACTTCTCTAAAATGTCGAACTTTTACAAATTTCTCCAAGTTGAATTGGACTTCCCCAAATAAATTCTAAGTTTTTAATGACCGAAGTTTATGGACAGCTGAATTTTTAATCATTGCATTGAACTTCTTCCCATAGCTTCAAATGAATAAAATATTTCTGAGTCTCCCCTCAAGTATGTCTAGCAAATTAGTCCAATAAAACCTTTTCTAGCTTCATGTAGTCAACTACATGAATTTGCTTTCTCTACCTGACCCTATCAAAGACCAAATTTTAAGTACTTCTAGCAACAAGAAGCAAGTCTAGTGGTCTTCCTCCCTCAAAAGCAAGTTGATTGGCAAGATCCCTTGGCAGGGGGACTAACTTATGAAATCATGAGCACAATCAATGTCATCCAAACACAGAAAAAGGAGAATAAAAAATCGAGGAAATAACACCACACTATTGCCCACTTTATGTCATACTTCTATATGCAAGTCTTTAGGACCTTTCTTGTTTCTTCCTAGACTCCAATGGCATCATGTTCTCCTCTTTACCATCCCAATTGTAAATAAAAACCCAACACCAAAGACCGACTATCTTTCTATTAAAGAGCTTTAGAAACTTAGCTTCAACTTCTTATTAATCCTTGACTAGTTCAACAAAAGTATGTAATACATAACCAACAGATTTCTCAACCCAACACCACCAAACTTCTCCAAGTTGGAAATGAAATTGCACTGAACCAAGTTAAAACTCTTCTTGCTCCACGTGGTATTCAGAAACACATTCCTCTAATCTTACCCCCTATGATTAGAAAACAGTAGTCCAAACTCTCATGAGTGACTGGCAAGTAGCCTTGCAAGAATATTTTTAATAAAATATATCCTACCTTATTTACTAAAATCATCTATTTTATCCCAATTCCCCAAGTTGGCAACATGAGTCCTATTTCACCATGAATCTAGATCTTTAGTTGAATAGTTGCACTCTCAAGTATTTCCTTTATATCTTTGTTTTTATCTTTTCAGTATATTTTTGCCTTTCCAATTGTTCAATCCACATCATTGCACTTTTAGATCAATAACCATATTAAGGCTTCTGACAGACCATTTTTAGATCAATAAGCCACATGAGAGGGGCAGGTAGTAGGTGCTACTGTGCTAAATATTGTACACAATCCTAAAAAGCATCTCTTTTATGTGAGCGAAGACACTCAATAACTGAAATAGTCTCAACTCAATGAAGCTAGAATTTCTATGTATGATATTGTGTTCCTGCGCAATTGGACAACTTTATGTTAAGAGTTTTGGCAGAATTTCCTAGGCTAAGCGACCTAGATTTGTTACCATGCTTATACATGAATGTGCATATCATCCTACAGTATAATAAAATGCACTTTGTTAATCAATCAAAATCAAAACTTGAAAAATGGAAAAGAGAAACAACCATTAGAAAAGTCCAAGTCACAAAAGCATAGAACACACAATTGAAGAGTTGATACAAATTACAATAACAAGTGTTACGGAATCTTACATCATAACCAAGAACACAAAAGTTTGATTTCAACAAGTGAGTTGCCATTCCAAATCCCATAGCTCCAAGACCAATAAAACCAATTCTCTTGACAGAATTTGATGCCGCAATAATTTCTTCTGCTAACTTCTCAGGGATGTATTTTTCCATGTTACTTGCATCTGAAATAGTCATTCCAAGTACTGTCTCAGAAACCTGCTCAACAACAACACTGTTAGACAACCAACTGACCTAAAAGCTAATGCTATTAGGTAGAGGCCAACAATCTATATCAAGCTATCACTAGAACTCTCCCTTACATGCAGCTCATCTCGTACGTGGAGTGACAAAAGAGAAGTATAACAACGGATAAATACCAAATAAGCAAATGGAGAACATACAATGATACAAATGCCAATAAACAGATTTTAACCCAAGACCTCTCACAAAACCAGAGCTCTAATACTGTATTAGATTACCACTTAACATAAAAGCTATAATTATCGAGCAGAGGCCCATAAACGTATATTAACCTATCACTAACAAATAACACATAAGCATGAAGAAAGAACAAAATGTAACCAAGAAAAGCAGAATGAGTTATGAGGTATGATTCCAAGTACTATTCAAAAGAAAGAATGCTTCCATAAAAGAAAACTCTCAAGAAACATTACCTTGAATAGTGTGGTGTTATCATCTTCAGTTTTTCGAGAACATCCTGAAAAGTAGTGGGCTAACAATTAGGAAAAAATAGACTGATTCTAAGTTTAACAAGTATACAAAACTCTATAAAAAATTAAAAGGCCTTGAGATTCTGCACCATAAAGAAGTTGTTGATGAGCAACTCCTAGAAGTGGAAGAGGAAATGTGAGCGATTTGGCCACATCCAAGACAAATCTCTAAGATTCAAAAAACAAACCTTCCATTAGAAGACATAGTAATAAGATATCACATACATATTTTCTATATTTTACTTCTTCTTTTCTCTCAATGTTCTCATAGAACTAGGCCAAGAGTTTTGCCCACAAAGAAACTAATAAGTTTAAAAATAGGAGGCAGAGGAAACTGAATCTTTGGATCCATTTTGAAACCAAAGGGAATAGGATACCACCACAATATATGTAAGGCACAGACTTGTCCAGTGCACAACAATGATCATCATCAGAAGCATAATAGTGGACAAACTTTGCAATAGAAAGATGTCCTCATGTCCATGGTAGTGAAAATCAATAACAAGAAAAATAAAGGAATAATTATAGTGTTTCAAGAATAGGACAATAGTTTTGAAGCATGTCAGCACATGTCAGAGTTAAATGCTGAACCAGTTTTGATGGTTAATGGAATATATATGCCTATGCACACATCCACTAGCCTTTTGTCTACATGCACATATGCCAATTTCCTGTTATTGCAAGAGAGGAAGACTACTACCCAAAAGAACCACAAACAGAGAATTTCATTGCCTACGAAGAAGAAGAAGAAGAAGAAAGTTTTACTATTAACTTAAGTTAAATACATGCAAAAGCAACAAAACAGGGATAATTTCGCAATAATAACCACTCAAGAAACTAATTCGATCATAAATATATTGACTCGACTCCTAGCACTTACCAGATTTTGGGCAAAAGTATGCAGGTCAAGGTATTTGGCATGGTTGCCTCTTAATATTTGAGGAACATGATTCTGGAAAACCCTGCACAAGATGGTATCACAAATATGACAGGAAAAAAACCAAACACCAAAAACCAAAAAAAAAAAAAACAGAAATGTGTTTCTACAAATAAAGTTTACAATGAACACATTGGGAAAGCCATAAAGTGCAAAAAAATAATAAAAGTAAAAGTAAATAACAAATGAGTGAGCACTGATAAGTTAACTTGTTGAAACAAGTTGGAAACCCAAGTATAAAAAGCTGGTCCATCTCTGGTTTTATTCAATCAAGGACCTGAATATTTTTTTAAGACAACACCCCTGTTGAAGTGTGCTGTTTGGACAGAGGTAGAGGAATGGCCTATCTTTTGATAAGCTAGTTTAAGATATATTTCGTTACATGGTGATGATTGCAGTAAAGGCATTGGTTTACATTGCATTTGCCTTTTTATGTGATTTGGTAGCATATTTATCAAGTATAAGAGCAACAGATTGAAATAGAAATCATGGAAAGCTCGTGTACATCATTCAATATAGAATGCAAACATCCTAAGCTGGGTTCAAAAGAATGAGCAAAAAAATATGTACAAATACAAAACTGAGGAAAAGAAAAGTTAAAAGATCTCAATAATTTTAACTATATTAAAACCAATGATCAAAGAGTCTTGCAATTTGCAAAAAGGACCATTCATCAAACAAGAACTATGAGATTGAGAATCTAGTGTAATCACCATGAACTTCCAGCAGCATTTGAAATTATATCATAAAGTATCCATGGATGAATGCTCGCTTGTGTTCCGAGAAGAATAGCCTCCATTGCAGCAATAAGATGAATCCCCTCAAGAAGCTCATTTACCATTTTTACTTTGCTGCATTAGAAAAGAATGAAAGATCAATTCACAAATATTTCTTACAAGAGAATCAAAATCCTATGAAGAACACGAAATTGCACCTGCCAGCGCCAACTTCACCCTCAAAAATGAAAAGCTGCTCACACATTGCTGTTACAAGAATACAATAGTTTAAAAAAGATACACTGAAGTTGATAAAATAAAAAAGCTTCAACTTTTATATATAACAATAAGTTTGCTAATATGAAGTTATATAAGCATACCACAAAGAAATGGTTGTGCCTTTGCAGTTGCCTCAGAACTTCCAGAGGAAGTAATCTAACCAAAAGAAGAGAAAATAGCATCTAACTAAGATATCAAATATATGAAGAAATAGAGTAATAAACTATACCATGCACAACTATGAAAAAGATTAATAAGATGAGATAAGATTACTGTTATTTTCCCTTGCAAAGAATCAGATGTTCCTTTAGATACATGTGCATCTACTATAAAAGCCGTGTTTCCATCCTCTATGGAGACAAGAAATAGATCAGCTTTCACATGATTAACAAGAAAAAATAATGACTGTATTTAGTAACAGCTAAAACACAAAGCAAAGAGAGGGTTCAAGGTTTAGATAATGGAATTATCAGCAGCATCCGAGATGGAGAGAGATACAAACAACTCTTTCCATATAAGGCATTTCAGTAAACTGTCGATATTCCAAAGAGAAGAAAGTTGAATTGCCTGCTAAATGCTTCTCAAGGCTTTGAATATGAGTTAATGGTATTGTTGAGCGAAGGATGATGACTGAATCTTTTTTATTCCCTACATAACAGACAGCAAACAAATTTGAAATCAATCTAGCAAATAGAACACTATTTTAAGAATTTATCATGAGTTGAGGCACTTCAAATGCACCTTCTAGAGCACCCCCTTTTCTGAAAAATGTGTCTATTTGGTCAGCTGGAGACACCAAGAAAATTGTAGCTGCTGCACCTGCATAAAAATAATGCAAAAGAAAACAACTTTAAGACATGATATTAAGTATCAAACACTAAGAAACGAGTAGTAACCAAAAATGAGCAACAGAGCAACAAACTTCCTTCTATTAGAAGTTCAGCAAGCAAATTACAATTTCCTCCACAGTATCCCTGGAAGAATACTGACTCTTGTACTTGAATAATGGTGCTTGATGTATGATTATAACAAATAAAGAAAAAATGTTAACAGCCAACCTTTGCCTGCTTCCACAGGGCTGACGCATTTGTTTCCACCGAGCTTTAGAAACGCATCCATCATAGGGGCATTTTCCTGAAGACACAGTAAATAGACCAAGCACCATTTAACGGCCAAATCAAAATGTAAAGTAGACAGTCTCAAATAGCTATACATTTAAAAATAAAAAGGGCACTGTAGCTCAAAACCACTCTTGTGCACTATGCCATTGGCAATAGATGACACAGAAGTAGAGATAGGTGAATCTTTACTTCTTGCAGCAATGGTACCCTGATCATGAATGATCCAAGTAAAAATTCCAAAAAAATACAAACAAAAAATACTATACCAGTAGGGAGGAGTGATAAATAAATTGAATTAAACGATCGCTAACCATGCCTATTCATTAGGTACACAACATATACAAGACAAAATGGAGCTACTGTTGATGCATTCAAAGCGAATATTCAATAGGCATAACATAGAATTAAATTTATTCTCCACCATTTTCTCTCTGATCTAAAGTGAAATGAATAAAAATTTGTTCTCCACCATTTGTTCAATAGGGCATAACATAAATTAAATTTGCTCTCCACCATTTTCTCTCTAATCTCAAATGGAACGAATAAAAATTTGATTTTTTTCTTTTCTTTTTTTTTTATTCCCATGATCTTACATTTTCATGGAGCTCAACAAACTACATCTTCTCCAAAATTTTCCTTTTAACACCAGCCGATTGTTGTCAATTAATTTGCCATTAGCAATGCGTACATTGTTTAACACGATCATCACCGGGATTATAAACTTTCTTTAAATATGCATCCACATGTCAGGAAATTTAAAATTACGAAGCCGATTCTTCCCACGGCATATAACCAAAATTCACACTGTTCTCTCTCTCTCTCTCTCTCTCTCTCTCTCTCTCTCTCTCTCTCTCTCTCTCTCTCTCTCTCTCTCTCTCTCTCTCTCTCCTAATTAGTACTCTGTATCAGTTAATACCAACATTTTTCTACCTATCAAACGAAAAAAATTAAAAAAAAAAAAAAGGACTTTTTTCCCGATCAAAAACTACATATTACTCGTACTTTTAACTTTCCAACAATAGAATCATAAAAAAAGACAAAAAAAAAACGTAATCGATCAGTTCATCTATAATCGAAGAAGAGAACCTCGAATGCCTGAACACGAAAGCCTGATCGAACAAGCGAAGTAGCCAATTCCAAACTCAGTTCGTCCAATCCAACGAAACCAACAGTGCTCGAAGCCGCCATTGCAACAACTGCAACAATCTTTCCTTCTTCTTCACAAAAATATCTGAAACGAAGTTGAGATGAAGAACACCAAGCGCCGATTTATATGATGTAAATATTAAATAATAAAGAGAAAAGAGATATGAGAATTTGGCAAAATAGTTAATATTCGGTGCTTCCGGTTATGAGTAAGAACAAGCGCAGTCAGCTAGAGCTGTAGAAGCGAAACAGTTTAACCAAACAATTGTACTAAATTACCGTATTCCTTTGCTCCACCGTCGTCCCTAAGTTTCGTTCAACGGTTGGATAACCATTAAATGGCCACGTGGCATCAGAGTGTAGAGAACATAGTATGGAGCTATTTAATTAAAAAACTCTCGGTGTCTTCGGCCTGCCACGTCGGAGACCTTGGTGCGTCCCAGTATATGCGACTGACTCGGGGTTGAGACGAGAAGCCCTTCATCACGTGATGAAGAAATCAAGAAAGAATGCGAGGCACGTGTTTGTATTCGGAAATGATTCCGTACTGTCACGGGATGGTGAGGGTGACGATTGGAGTTTTTAGTAGGTTAAACGGGAGTTTTTACATGATTACCCTTAAAAAAAAATAATTTCACAAATGTCATCTCCTCAAAAATAATGTCACATTTGCCACATTTTACTGTTCACTGCACAGTCATCGCACAGTCAGCGCGCCAAACAAGCGCCACGTCGGCGTCCAGGTGGCATTTTAAGGAAGGCGTCTTTTGAAAAGACGCCTTCCCTTCACAATTTTTTTTTTAAGGTGAAGGGAAGACGCCTTCCGTTTACAATTTTTTTACAAGTGCAAGGGAAGGCGTCTTTTCGTCTTTTCAAAAGACGCCTTCCCTTGCAAGTTTTTTTTTTATTTTAAGGGAAGGCGTCTTTTGAGACGCCTTCCCTTAAACCCTACATATATACCCTACGTCCAGTTTTTCCATATCTTTTCATGCATTTTGGTTTCGTTTGGTGCCTTGACCATTTGTTTCCGTTTCAGGACCATTTGTTCTCCGTCGGTGCGTTGTCCGTCGATCGTGTTCTCCGGCCACTTCGTCACAGGTTAGTGGTTTCTTCATCGTTAAGGCCTTGTTGATTGTTATTCTAGATCACGATAAACCAAGCATTACAGTTTTAGGGCACCTTTACTAATTTTTTGTTGAGAAGAGGTTCTCACGCTTGAAATGCTTTTGTGATGATTCATGAAATGAAGAGAGAAGGTAGATCTTGTACTCGTTGCGTTTCTTTTACAAAAATTTCTCTGTAAAACAGAAATGTCGCTTCTGCGACTTCTAGAAATAATTTTTGTTGGAGAATGCTTGTGAGCTTAACAAACGTCTTCTTTTTGGAACACCCTCAGATTCATTGGTGTTTGAATGCTTGTTCTTAATGATTCTGAAAGTTGACTGGTAGGCGATGTTCGGAATGGGCTGGACATAAATAAAGGAACAAAAGCTACAGTGGAGAGATGACTTTTCATGATTTCAGTAGTTATCCTATTGTTTTAATGTTGTAATTAGTGGTCTAGGAAAGTTTTCATGAATAATTTCGTAAACTGAAAAATTCAATAGTTACATTCTTTTGCTATTTAAAATTGTTATTGTAAGGCAATTATGCAATTTCCTTATAAATTCCAATTTTATGTTTGATAGTTCTTTAGTTTAATTTTTACAATTGTTGCTCGAGTTTATGGATTGTTTTGAGAGAGTTTCCTAACTACAAATTTTGTGATTTTTGGGAAAGAACTGAATATATATGCAATAAATATCATTACATTCACTAGTTAGATGGAGTGATGATTTAGACTCTTTAATTTGTAAAATCTCAATGATTTTAAAAGGTGAACTCAAAATTTCTTACTTGGTTGGCTTTTTAATATTAATTTTTTGATCCTTGAGGTGATGATTACTCTTGCTCATCCTAATTTATAGTGATTCTAAAGTGGTAATTTCATAGTTGTTCTATTTGTTTTCCTATAGTTGTCAAGGCAATGTCTATCTGCTGTTTGGGCTTTTTATTGTGATTGGCACCTAGGTGACTGCATAGGTAGGCAGTGTAACCTGGCAGACTAGCAGTTTTCTTGACTATCAAATAATTTATTATAAGAGAAAACAATGAAGTTGTCCAAATGAATCAACTTGAAGCAAGTTGCTCCATTTGGTCATAATCACTCGTCATTATCAAAGAGGGGTAATTCTTATTTATCCTACCAAACGAAGTAGTTGTAAGGTATCAGGTTAATACTCTCTAGTCATTCATGTTTCTAGTGAAACTAGCACCCAAGGAACCTTTTCTCCTATGAAGATCATAAACTGCTGTATTAGATGTTAATTCTCGTCTCACAAGTTATAATGCAGTGAGTCAGTTTTCATCCACCCACTGTTAAGGAAATGCTAGGCTGCGTTTGGTTTGTGATTAGGACATTGTTTTCTTCATCAAAAAATCTTAAAACGAGGAAAACAGATTTGGTTAGTTATATCTGAAAATAGTTTTAAACAACCTGTTTACTAAGGTGCAGGGAGGTATAATTGATTGGTCAATTTGGATGAAAATTTTACTGATTATCTATATGAATTTTAGTACCTAGATGACTCCAAAAGTTGATGAGTTCAATTAAAACATATGTGCATCATATTCAACAAATTAGCCTTATTACATTTCCTTTTAATTGTTACTTTGTTGAAGTCATAGGCTTTAATTTCATATTTTCTTTGAAATAATGACGATTGTATTTTGCTTATTCCCACACAGATGACAAATAGACTTGTTTCTATAATATGCTACAGTGGTGGTTCTGTAGTACATGATTCGCGAGGTGCATCATACGATAGACCGCCAGTAGGGCTTGTAAGAGTTCGATCAGGCATTGATTTTAAAGAATTTGAAGGGGTTATTCGAGGTAAACTACGAATTTCAACGTGTGCAACGATCAATACCACCTATAGATATCCTTTGCTTTTTGGCGAAAAGGATTTCAATTATACGGTTCTTCCGATTAGCAATGAGGAAGAGCTAAGGGATATTTTTTCCATGTTACAAGAGGTCCCACCTCCTACTAATATGGAGGTGTATGTAGAAGTTGTTGGTGGAAATTCAACCCAAGGTCGTCAAACGGGTCATCGGCGAAGGCACATGAATTTTGACGGTCAGAGTGCACGAAGATCAATGGAGCACATTGGTCCGAGTACAGCTTTACCAATTGATGTTACATTCGATCACATGACCAATGATTCTGAGGATGACAGCCCTTCAAATGTACATTTGTCTGATGATGATTTCAATTTTGAAGACGACGACAGTGATAAAAACAGCGATGAGGATGACGGACATGAGATGGATAATTTTGTTGATTTGCGTGGTCCTTTGTTGAGAGTAATTGAAAATGATGGGTCTATGTATGCATCGCCACTACGAGAAGATGGCAATGGCGTAAGCATTGAAGAAACAGAGATACAAGACACTGAGTTGCATAGTATGAGTGATACACCACAACCTACCACAGCAAGTTTTGAGCCTCCATCACCGAATTTCATGGAGCTTAATCATGAAGCTATGACCCCATTATCAGACAATCATGATAACATATCGATGGGGTGGAACGAGTCACAAGATCTTTGCGAAGGACTCATATTTCCCTCAAAGGAAGACTTGCAACATAGAGTAAAACGATGTTGTATAGCCAAGCAACAAGAATATGTTGTGGTCGATTCAGAACCCAAATTTTGGTCAATTAGGTGTAAGAAATCGAAAGATGGTTGTCAGTGGAGGCTACGGGCTTCGAAACGCAAGAAATCGGGATTGTTTGAGATCACAAAATGCCCATTTCCACACACATGTATTTATGCCCAAATGTCGCAAGATCATAAACAATTGGATTTAAAGCTAATATATCATGAAATTTTTGATATTGTAAAGCGAGATCCTTCAACTTCTGTGTCGGCGCTACATCAAGTCATTAAAAATAATTACAAATACGATGTGCATTACAAAAAAGTGTGGCGTGCAAAAAAAAAGGTGATGGAAAAGATATTTGGTGATTGGGAGGGATCGTATAACCTACTCCCCAAATGGATGGATGCGTTGAATGCTAGTAATCTAGGTTCGCACGTATTTGTAAATCACTACGAACCTGACAACAATGGGATAGCCATATTTCATCGTTCTTTTTGGGCTTTTGGTCCCTCAATTGAGGGTTTTAAGCATTGTAGGCCTATCATACAAATAGATGGTACACACCTATATGGAAAGTACCGCGGTAAGTTGCTCATCGCCACGCCAATCGATGCAGCCAGTCATATATTCCCTCTCGCATTTGCTATTGTTCATCAAGAAAATACTGACAACTGGGCATGGTTTCTAAGGATACTTCGTTATAGCGTGACTAACAGAGAAGGCATTTGCCTTGTCAGTGATCGTCACCCTGGCATATTGAATGCAGTTAAAAGAGTAGAGAATGGTTGGACCGAGCCGAAGGCATATCATAGGTTCTGTTTGAGGCATGTGGGTAGTAATTTCAATGATAAGTACCGTAATGAGAACTTGAATTCGGGATGGGGGTCCAAAAATTCAACCGGACATGGGAATGAGATTCCGTCGACTCCGGGGGATCGGGGGAGGATAGTGGGACGTGCTGAAAGTGGTTCGGTGAAAAAAAATCAAGTGGTTTGGATTCGGTGAGGTCGAACAGTTTAGAAAAAGCTTATGTTTTTTATTTAAACTTGAATTCGGGATGGGGGTCCAAAAATTCAACCGGACATGGGAATGGGATTCGGTCGACTCCGGGGGATCGGGGGAGGATAGTGGGACGTGCTGAAAGTGGTCCGGTGAAAAAAAACCAAGTGATTTGGATTCGGTGAGGTCGAACAGTTTAGAAAAAGCTTATGTTTTTTATTTAAACTTGAATTCGGGATGGGGGTCCAAAAATTCAACCGGACATGAGAATGAGATTCCGTCGACTCCGGGGGATCGGGGGAGGATAGTGGGACGTGCTGAAAGTGGTCTGGTGAAAAAAAACCAAGTGGTTTGGATCCGGTGAGGTCGAACAGTTTAGTATTAACTTTGAATAAAACTTTGATTTTTCATTTTTTTTAAAAAAAAATTTATGAAGGGAATGCGTCTTTTCAAAAGACGCCTTCCCTTCAGTTAAAAAAAAATAGCGTTGAAGGGAATGCGTCTTTTCAAAAGATGCCTTCTTTTCAGCTAAAAAAAACTACAAAAAACTTTGAAGGGAAGGCGTCTTTTCAAAAGACGCATTCCCTTCACCTTTAAAAATTTTCGCCTTTCCTTGCACACATTTTTTAAGTGGAAGGAAAAAAAGACGCATTCCCTTCACAATTTTTTTTTTTTAGTAGAAGGGAAGGCGTCTTTTGAAAAGACGCCTTCCCTTCCACTTAAAAAAATTTCACCTCCGCGAGCGACGTGGCGCTTGTTTGGCGCGCTGACTGTGCGATGACTGTGCAGTGAATAGTAAAATGTGGCAAATGTGATATTATTTTTGAGAGGATGGTATTTGTGAAATTATTCTTTTTTGAAAGGGTAATCATGTAAAAACCCCAGTATTGATGGCTTACCAGCTCTTAGGAGTACTGGAATATGATTCTGAACAGCTCAAAGCGTCCAATTTGATATGGTTATAGCTTACGGAACTTTTATAGATTGATCCGGAAAAAAATAAAAAACAATAGCCTACGGAATGTTTTTGTGGTCCCGTTAGTTGAGAGAAGCTCAACTGGACTCGAGGGCTAGATTTAAAAGAAACAGCTGGACTCGAGGGCTAGATTTAAAAGAAGCAGCCGAGTCCATCGTCGTCCAAGTGGCAGTAGAATGGTGCATATTTGAGTCAAACTTGCGTGGCAGTGACGTGGGAATTGGAATTATGGATGGCAACAAATAAACAATGAGATGCAAGTTGCACGTGACAACACATAAAGCAGAGGTTAATTCCGTCAACAAATTATATATCAGTATTATATTCCAGTTGGTGACGTGGATTGGACTAACTTTGTCTATATAAAATGAATATGTATATGCATGACAAATGTTTAAATAACACATCTTTTAATATATTTTTTTGGGTATTGTAAAGTTATTAGATTATCTTAAATTATATTTTAATTATATAATTTAGACAATTTAATTCTTTTAAGTATAATATTAAAAAAATATGTCTATCGAATATTATTCTATATATATTTATATATTAAATAATTAAAAAGGCGACAGTTTAAAGGTCCCTTTAATTATGAATTTTCCTAAATGAAAATGTCAAATGAAACATCATTTGAGATATAAATTAATTTACATATATAATTTTGACTTTAGTTATTGTGTACAGAATATAAAATAATAATTTACTCAACGTAATATAACACGAATGATCAAAAATTTATGTTAAAAATAATTAAAAAGTAAAAACTTTAAGATTAAAATTTATGTCATCTTAATCGCGCCTACTTTAAAAATAGTCACTTAATATCCGTTGAAAAGATAATAATCCACATGCTATATATGAATTAATGAAAAATGATTAATTTTTTCCTCAAACCCAATAAATAAAATAATATTGATTCTCTCTTAGTCCTATCGACCCATCATCACAAAAAAACAAAAAGACATTATAAGAGAAGTAGCGGACTCGACTTTCTGTGGCCCAGTGCCACCATCCTGACTTTGTGAGAGCATTCAAGACAAAAGAAACAAAAGAAGCAGATGCTCTGACAATGGAATATGAAATTATTTAGGTTAAAGAAACGTGATAGATCTATGTTATATGAAACACACTTAAGGCAACTAATTAATTCTACCATCAAGTACCAACATATACATTTTGTACGTACTTTTGATATGATTACCTTAAAAAATAAAATAATATCACAAATACTATTTATATATAAATATTATTATATTTGTCTTATTTTATTATTTTTCACACAGTTAACGTGTCACACAAGCGTCACATCAAGTGAAAGTGACATTTTTTTAAGTAAAGGGAAGGCGTCTTTTAAAAAGACGCATTCCCTTCACAATTTTTTTTGTAAAATGAAGGCGTCTTTTGAAAAGACGCATTTCTTTAAATTTTTTTCTTTCATTTCTTCTCATTCGTGTTCTTCTGCACCTCTTTGTTTAATTTTTTTTTTTTTCATTTCTTTGGTTATAGATCTTGCTTGAATACCTCATATTAAAACTACCACCCGTTCCCATTAATCAAACCATTAAAAAAAATTAAGATTACCTCAAATTAGATCTCGGCTTATGACATTTTTCTTCCAAATTATACCCATCACTGGTTCTGGTTTTTGTTTTGCAGTTGCAGTCATCTGGATGGAAAACGAAACGTCTTCTGGCTTCTTCAATTGTTTGGAGGGCAAATTGATCCGGTGACCCTTCAAATGAGAAGATAAATTAGGAGATAAATTTATTCTTTTGCAGAAAACTCATTTTGGTGATAAATTTAAAGCCTCTGGATTTGGACGTCAATGATTTTGATTGAGTTCAACTAAAGCTACTGGATTTGGAAGAGAAAGCAAAGCATGCATTATCATGGAAAGGGCTTTACCTATGATCATTTCCATTGCAGTTCCCGCTGTGTTGCGTTGTTAGAACATGGGTGAGATCTAATTTGAAGTAATCTTAATTTTTTTTAATGGTTTGATTAGTGGGAAGGGGTGGTAGTTTTAATATGAGGTATTCAAGCAAGATCCAGAACTAAGGAAATGAAAAAAAAAAATTAAACAAGGAGGTGCATAAGAACGGATGGGAAGAAATGAAAAAAAAAAATTTAAATAGAAGGCGCCTTTTCAAAAATTTCAAATTTTTTTTTTTTGAAAGGAATGCGTCTTTTCAAAAGACGTATTTCCTTCACCTGAAAAAAAAATGTGAAAGAAAGGCGTCTTTCACGCTTTTCATTCACAAAAAAAACGTCTTCCCTTTACTTTAAAAAAATGCCACATCCTCGCCGACGTTGTGCTTGTGTAGCACGCTGATTATGCGAGAAATAGTAAAGTAGGGCAAACATGACAATATTTATGTATGGATATCATTTGTGATATTATTTTATTTTTTAAGGGTAATCATGTGAAAAACTCCATTTTGTACTGAAATTGGTTGCTATCAATGTTGGTATGCAAACCACGCGTGAAGGCTATTTTGTTTTTCCCAAAATGCCCCGGGCATTCGCCAAAAATCCCGAAAAACTCTTTTCCCGCTCAATACAATATTTGAACTCTGGTTCGGTCGTTCATCTGAACACTTTTCCTCTCAACTAAAGGCGAAACCCTTGTCTCCTCTCATCTCCGATCTCTTCTCAAATGCAGCGATCAACACAGTGGATAAACGATTCTAGAGATTTCTGTGATTACCAATTAGAGTCTCTACTCTAATTGGTAATCACAAAAATCTCCGATCGATCGAATGTAGAGGAACGAGAACTCTGAAATCTAGCGGCTCTGGAAAGCGATTGAATCAGCTGGTATGTATTTGGATTTGAAGGAATGATTTGGTGTGCGTTTGGGGTTGATTATGTAGCGTTTGGTTGTGCGATTAGGTTAATTGCAGCTGTTTTGTGTTTTTTCATTTGATTCGAGCGTCGTTATTGGCGAGTGTTCGGGGTTCATTCTTGCGCGAGGGTGTGATGAACTCTGAAATCTAGCGGCTCTGGAAAGCGATTGAATCAGCTGGTATGTATTTGGATTTGAAGGAATGATTTGGTGTGCGTTTGGGGTTGATTATGTAGCGTTTGGTTGTGCGATTAGGTTAATTGCAGCTGTT
The DNA here is from genome assembly GCA_035771175.1 of Paratinospora sagittata. Classification (NCBI taxonomy): domain Eukaryota; kingdom Viridiplantae; phylum Streptophyta; class Magnoliopsida; order Ranunculales; family Menispermaceae; genus Paratinospora; species Paratinospora sagittata. The sequence goes on along the minus strand of CM069592.1, from coordinate 1,532,762 downwards.
TTGTGTTTTTTCATTTGATTCGAGCGTCGTTATTGGCGAGTGTTCGGGGTTCATTCTTGCGCGAGGGTGTGATTGCAATACTCGAACGAGCATCTCAACGAATCTTGAACTCTTTCTTGTTTGCGTTTCCTTGATTTCCGCATTGGAATTCGTTTTGGCTTTTCGATTAGGGAAGAACGTGAGTGTCTGACTTGGATTCATTGCTTTCGCGTGTAAATTCTACTTGCTTTCTCCTTGGAAATTTGTGGTAGTTTACGATTTAATTGGTTCGAAGTAATGATTTGGTGTGCGTTTGGGGTTGATTATATAACGTTTGGTTGTGCGATTAGGTTAAAATTGCAGTGTTTGGGTGCATATTGTCATTTGATTCTGGCGCTGCTATTGTTGTGCGTTTGGTTTTGTTTGCCACATTGGCTGGGATTCCAACACCCGAATTAGCATCTCAACAATTTTTAAACTTTTTCTTCTATACGTTTCCTTCATTTTCAAATTGGAATTGGTTTTCGCCTTTCGATTGTGAACTAACGTGAATGTAGGACTTGAATTCATTGCTTTTTTGTGTAAATCTTACTTGTGTTTTTCCTTGTAAATTTGCGTTAGTTTATGATTTAATTGGTTTTGCTCGATTCATGTATTTTAAGAAACCTATTTTCTTTCCTTTTTTATACGGTACTGTAATTATGAATTTAATGGGTTTCTAGAAATACATTAAGGATCCGGATAGTCTATTTGGTTAGAAACTTAGAATCATGTTTGAGCTACAATAACGAATGATTTATCATGTGGAATTTAGGTGGATCTTCAACTGCTTCATTCATTAGACACCTTTCCAAAAATGAATTGTCTTTGCTGAATGTTGATAAAAAAAGAAGGAATTTTGCAAGGGGTGGCTTTTGGAGTAGTGTTTTTTGAAGGGAGGGTGGTGTATGATGCTCGTTAAGGAAGTTTTACGTTCTCAGGGGCACATTAGAGTTTGGTTGCATGTCTTGGGAAGATTGAGATTTAGTATTTACCATTTATTGATACTCCGAATGGAATCACTGGCAATAGTTACTTTATTATTTTACTTATTTTTTATGATTGATGCTCTTGTGAGGTACCCAGTTTAAATCCTTTTGTTTGTTGGTGTTTCTTCATGATGAGTCAATTCCTGAGTTTATATTCATTTTCTCTGCTATTATTTCATTTTCTTCTGCAGCTTTCACAGTTTCACGTGTTGCATGCAACTCTCTTAAAGAGTCAAAGCAAGGTAATAAGCACGGGCAAAGCTGCGTTCTCAATTTTGTTAGGTAACTGCTTTTATTATTTTTTTGCTAGTTTTGAAAACATATTTCGATGATTTGATTATTTTATTTTTCATTGGGCTATAGAAAACTTGTTACAAGAATTTCACTGTATTGATTGTTGGGAGATTCAAAATGATAAATTGGATGATGTGGTTATCAATATTCTCATATTTTTTAGTTATAATTTTTAGGTTAATTGCTGCTTTTAATGCTTCAGTGAATCATATAGACAATTTCCTCTCTCTTAAAAACTGATTTCTAAAAGTTATCATTCCAAATTCTTGAAATATGTTTATTTTGCAAACTCAAATATCAAATATTGTTTAATAATAATCCATGATTTCATCAGAGCATATTCAATTAACATGTCATTATTCAAAAACTCAACAAAATCTTCCAGATTTTTTTGCTATTTAGCACATTTTACTTATCTAAATGCAAAAGCTAAGAAAAAAATATTTTTATCCTGGAGTAATTAGCCAGTGTACCAAGACCTTTTTTTTTATTTGTCAAAGTAGCAAGTCAAGGTAGCATAATAGATTTTGTGAACTTAGGCGACAAGCTTAATATTTCATATAATAGGGGAGAAGAAAGCCAAGGCTAGAGAATTATTGTCAAGGATATCGCTGAAGCAAATAAAGACTTCAGACCCAGGGTAGACGAAGTTGAGAAGGAAGGTGTGAACGAGGGATGAGGCACTCAACAAAATTCTCAATTGATAAAGCTAGAAGCATTTTGGAATAGATGAATACATGTGCTCATTAGAACAAAGAGATACGCCAATTGACGGTCTAAGACAAAAAATGGAAGGAGCCTTGACCAAAGGCGAAGATTGCATTGGGGGATAGCAAGTCAATCATGAAACACTATCATGGAGCATTAGAGGTTGCAAAAATTCGACCATGTGTAGAGTGGCTAGAAGGGTCACCAAGAAAGAGGAGGTATATTATTTAACTTTGCAGGAAATAAAAAGAGAGGAGATCAATGGTTAGTTGATGTGATTCCTGTGGCAAAGTGGTAGCGTAGATTTATTGAATGTGTGACTCTGTTGGTAGTTGGCACAACAAGGGGCATTTTGGTGGCTTGAGACACCGAAACAGTAAAAGTGAATGATAATTTTACTTGAAACCTCTATGCTTCCATTAATATTACTTTCAAGCGGGAGAGGATGAATACTGGTGGTTTTGAGTTATTTATGGCCATAATTCTATAGGATAGAGGGAGGTATTTTGGGATGAATTGACGACCTTAAGTAGTCTATGGAGTTTGGGAAGGAACATCAATGTCGTTAAAAGTGTGGAAGAGAAGTTAAACAATAACATAATCAAAGGAGTACGAGGTACTTTGAAGATTTGGAGCTTTGAGATTCTCTTCTTGAGAATGCAAGGCTCACCTGGTCAAATAGATGTACAACTAGTTTGGTGTAGATTGGAGGGGTTCTTAATGATTGGGAGCCAACTAAACTTTTCCTATGCATTAGATAGACCATTGGGTCAAGATTGGCTTTAGACCTTCACCGTTAGTGTTGTATTGCAACCCACCAAAACGAGAACCTCCTCCATTCAAATTTGAGAATATCTGGCTTGACTACCCTTCATTCAAGACGAAGCTTCGGGAATGGTGAAGTAACTCAAGAAGCCAAGTTTGGGAAGGATACAAATTGATGAGAAAATTGAAGGACATAAAATTGATTATTAGAGCTTGGATCTGGGACTTTGGCTACCCACTGGACAAACTCATCTAGCTCGCTAGACAAGCCATTCAGTCAACTAGATGGCTTCCAGTTGACTATCAAATTTCAAAGTTTCTTGAAATTTCTCACCTAGGTCCATGTTCGCTACATTTTATACATAGAATTTTCCACCTAAGGTTGATTTCTTGAGGTCTCCAACACCTCAATTTAAAGTTTTTTATGATTCAAGGGTCATGTTTCAAGACATATGCGGCCCATCCTAGTGATTTACCTAGGATAAAATATAGGGATGTTACAACCTTCCTTAAAGAATTTCGTCCTCGAAATTAAAACATGGATATACTTGAACCAAACAAGTCAAGGAAATGTGTCTTGCATGTAGTCCTCCCACTCCCTAGTGGTCTGCTCGTCCCCCTTAGTTGCCACTTCACCTCGAGAAGAGGAATCTCCTTGTTCCAAAGCTGTTGCACCTTCATGTCAAGGATCTCCACTGGCTTCTCCTCATATTTAGAAGCATCATCTACCTTCAAACCACTCCAATCAATGTTATGATTAGGATTCGAATAATACTTTCGAAGCATGGACACATGGAACACATCACGAACATCGACTAATTGTGGCAGCAAGACAAGCTTGTTAGCTAGTGGACTAACTCTCTCAATGATCTCATACGGTCCCATGTGCTAACTTTCCTTTCACCCTGAGCCTCAAGCAACCCCTTGTGTGGCGAGGCTTTTAAATAGACAAAGTTTCCCATCGCAATCTCCTAAGCCCTTCCCTTCCAATCGACACAGCTTTATTGTTGATCCTGGGCTGCCTTCATTCTTTGCCTAATTTGCTTAATTCTTTGTGTGGTCTTGCGCTATGCTTGATCCCATAATCAATGCTTCATTGACCTTTGTTCAACATGTTGGTGATCTGAAACGTCTCCCATAAAGTGCCTCAAATGGAGCCATACAAATACTACTTTGGTAGTAGTTGTTGCATGCAAACTCACATAGAAGACCCTGACCCTCAAAGTCTAAGACACAAACACTAAGGTTGAATCAATCTCTTTGTTTGGCCATCGGTTTTGGGATGAAATGCGGTACTTAGGTGAAGCTGGGTGTCAAGTGTTGTATGTAGTCCATGCTAGAGCAGTAATCTGAATCTGAGATCTCCGTCTACAATATATATATATACGAGCACTATGCAACCTCGCTATCTCATCAATGTACCTCATGTCCAACTTCTCAAGTAGGTCCTTAGTAGAGATAGGCATGAAAAGCACAGACTTGGTTAATCTATTGAAGATCACCCATATGGTATAATGTTTTTCTCCTCGGACTTGGGTAACCCAACAACAAAATCTATGGCTATGTCCTCCCATTTCAACTAAGATATGGGTAGCGGCTACGCCTATTCTCCAAGTTTCTAATGCTCGACCTTAAGCTACAAGCATACTTCACACCTCTTGATGTATTCTGCCATGTCCTTTGCATCCCCGACCATTATAACATTCTCCTTATATCATGGTGCATCTTGGTAGCCCTTGGATGAATGGTAAATCTTGGCACGTGAGTCTCTTGGAGCAAGTTTGTCCTTAATGCTTGTGTAGGTGCCTATAAATATCCCTAAATTTGAACGCACCATTAGGAGACAATTCTAATCCAAGTTCTCATCACTTTTAGCGTAGTTCTTGAATTCATCATATTCTTCATCAAGCTTTTGCTAATTAGTGATCCTCTAATTGTGGGTGGGCTAAGCTCTCATTTGTGCAAAAATGACAACTATAGTGGGAGTAGAGTTGATACTCATCATAATGACCTCCTCTAACAATCTCCACTCATGCCTCGTATTGTTGGCTACTACTCCTGCTCACACTCTAGTTCTACTCAAAGCATTTGCCGCTACATTGACCTTCTCTGCATGGTAGTTCAATGCGAAGTCATAATCCTTGAGAAACTCTAGCCAACGTATATGTCTCATGTTCAACTCTTTTCGAGAGAATATAGGTAATGCCTCCCTAGCTTCAATATAAACACTACCACTACCAACTCCAAGTCATGTAAAGGGTAGTTCTTCTCCTGCCCTTTCAACCGCTTAAAAGTATAAGCAATCACCTTGCTTTCCTGCATGAGTACACAACCAAGCCTCGACACTGAGGCATCTGTATCAATCACTAATTCCTTGCCAGACTTAGGCAATTTTAACATTGGAGAGGTAGTCAATCTTCTCTTGAGTTCATTGAAGGCATCATCACACTTTGGCTTCTACTCAAATGGAGTAATTTTCCAAGTTAATCTTGTCATTAGTATAGCTAGCCTAGAGAATCCCTCAACAAAGCGCTTGCAGTAGCTTGCTAAACGCATGAAACTCTTGATCTCAGCCATTTTGGTGGGTCTTGGCCATTTAAGGATAGCCTTAACCTTAGAAGGCCCTACAAAATTACCTTCCTTCTTCTCTAAAGTACCAAAACACTTATGTCACCCATCTAGAACTCACACTTGCTTTACTTGGCATGCAATTGATACTTTCTAATTGTTCATAGTGCGAGTCTTAGGTGACCCTCAAACTCCTCCTGGGTTTGTGGATAGATCAAAAGGTCATTGATGTAGACAATCACAAATTAGTCCAGTATGGCCTGAATACCCTATGCATCAAATCTATAAATGTAACTAGGGTGTCAGTCAAACCAAAAACTCATAGTGCCCAAATGTGGTATGGAAAGCAGTTTTATGTATATCTTCCTCCCTAACCCTCAACTGATGATAACTGATTCTGGAACCAATCTTGGAAAAGAACTTTGCTCCTTTTAGTTGATTAAACAAGTCATCTATATTGGAAAGTGGATATTATTTTCGTTGTCACCCTATTGAGTTGGTGGTTATCAATATACAACCGTAGGCTCCCATCTTTCTTTTTTAACAAATAGCACAAGAGCTCTCCATGGAGACATGCTAAGGCAAATGAATCCCTTCGCAAGCTTCTCCTCCATCTGTACCTTAAGCTTCTATTGCTCTTTGGTTGCCATCTTCTAGGGTGGTATGAAGATTGGTTCAGTGCTAGGGAATCAATTCAATCACAAAATCATACCCCTTCTAAAGTGGTAGTCTAGGCAAATCCTCTGGGACACATTTGAGAATTTTGTGACTATGGAGAGGAGCCCTCTAGCTGAATCTCATTGGCACTGTCTCTAGCTCTAGTAGTTTGCATACTTGAAACATTGCCTCTATAAAAGAAAGCTAGGTAAACTGGAATTAGGAATGTGATCCCCTTGGAAAATTCGTCCACATGAGCATGGTATGTTGCTAACTGCTCTATACCCAATATTGTATCAAACTCTAGAAACTCAAGGACTCCCAAGTCTACTGGCATCTTCATTGCCCTTAACCTAACCATGCAAATTTGACAAATTAGGTTAGGATAGACCTTATTTTCGACTGTTGTACTTAACAGTTAACATCAGTAACGAACTAGTTCTAAATGGTGCCAGATCCAATGTATCAACCATGCTGCTCGAAATGAAGGACAAAGTAGATCCAAAACCTATCAATGTATGCATAACTCTACCTCAAATGTTAACCATTACGTTAGAAATAGCAAGGACTAAAAATTAGCGGAATTTCGATGAAATTAGCCGAATTTTTTCGGTTTTTTTACCATCGAAGCGAAAAGTGGGATGTAAAATAAAAAATGCAAAAATTCGCTAAATAATTCGATAAACTTCGACAACTTCAACGAAATTCGATAAACTTCGACAAAAGTTTAGTTTTTCAATAAAAAAAATGCAAAAATTCGAGCAAAAATTCGATAAAATTCGACAAAATTCGATGAAATTAGACAGAGAAGTAAAAAAGATGTTACTTCATCAATAAAAAACAAAAAAACACTAATAATTATGTATTATTTTCAACTTCATCAACCAACATAGCAATATAAATTTTAAAAAATAATTTAACAAGTTAACAAATTATGTAGTTTATGGGATATGCTTTACCAAAAAAAAAAAAAAAAGAAGCAAAATAAATAAATAGTTAAAGTCGAAATAAGATAAAAACTTAAAAATAAATTAAAAGATTTCCTAAAGTCATCTTTTTTTAGTTAACTCTTATGAAACAAGATTAATAAACAACACATTCAAATAATAAATTAATAAATTAAGCATAATAGAATTCAAACTAGTAAAGTATATGGTCGAGAAGCAAGCCACCACAAAATTAAATATCAAAATAAAGAAAACAAATTAAGACCAAAAGCCGTCATTCAAATTCATCAACTCACTTAACAAGATTGATTTTGTTAGGTCGCTTATTGATATTTTTATGTATTAAAAGTGTCTATTTATATTAGTTTTTAGCTTATACTACAATAAATTTAGATATTTAAGCATATATGTAAAAATTCTCTAAACTTCTCTAATTTAGGAAGTTTTTACAAAAATTCTCCATGTCGAATTAAACTTCTCCGAATTAATTTTGATTTTTGAAGGTCGAAGTTTGGGGCGAAATCGAAGTTTCGTACCTTGAGAAATAGTAATGGCTTGAGCTATCTTTCTAATTTGGAATTGGGGAGTATAAATGGGACCAACTGCTAGTGACGGAGCACGAGGACATTCATTCTTCTTGTGCCCAAACTTTTGCACTTAAAACATGTGTAAGAAAACTTCAACACTGAAGATGCTCCTTGTGATGCTTTCGCTCCAACGCTTTGCCTCGGCCCCTAGATCTCTGTTGAGTGTGATGCATTAGAGGTTCTGCTGTTGAAACCTGTACATGAGATCTCTGAGGTGTTGTAGATACTACGCTTAGTGGGGGTGCCATAGCTACACTATTGGTGCCTCCTCCGCTGCAATACTTTTTTGTGGATTCTTAGACTTGGCTCGCTTATTTGCCCTCGACTTGTCCCTCCACCTTTTCTTTCACCTCCATAAACTGAAGCAAGTATTTGCCTGTGTAATGTACTGTTGGGATGTGGCATCCTAGGTAAATATTGCAGGTGCATTTGGCTTTTCAGCCAACTCAAAATTGTGCGCCAAATCCGCCACATCTTCTTAACTCCAAACGCCCATCGTAGTCATCACTTGCCTAATAGCTAGCCTCAATCCCATCACGAATCTTTTCAGCTTCTTCACCTCAGTGTCCAATAGGTCCATCCAAGGAAAAAGTAGAAAGCTTGAAAAACTTGTCCTTGTACTCCTTAGCTGTCATGGTTCCCTTCTTAAGCTTAAGGAACTCAGTACAATGCTTGTCAATCTATGCTCCTTACAAGATGAGAATTGAAAACATGAGTTACACTCAAAGAATTGTTTTATAAGCAATACTGCCCAATCTCTGCGGAGGGGCAGTACTGCTTATAAAACAATTCTTTAAGTGTAACTCATATTTTCACTTCTCATCTTGTAAGGATCATAGATTTCCCCCATATTTAAGCCTTTCCTTCCAACATGAAGGATACCAATGTTACCTTGGACTCTTCATCTTGTTTTTGATGCATAGTAATTTTCTCCATTTTCTTAATCAACCTTTCACTCCCAACCACATTTGAAAATGATGAAATTTTTTATATAGCCACACAAAAGTCTGTCTAGGGCAAAAATTAATAATTGATTAATATAAGCTCATGAAAGTACCATTTGAAATGAAAATTAAGAATTTGTTTGTATTAGAACACGAAAGTCCCATTAGTGGTGAAAATGATGAATATGTTTATTTTTTTAACGGAAACTATTAACAAACACACACACACACACACACATTGTGATGAAACCGTGGCGTGGAATTTACAGAGACTTGTTAGACCTATCACCAAAATGATGAATTTGTTTATTGAAGTACATGAAAATGGCATTTGAGGTGAAGATTTGAGGTGAAAATTAGGAATTTGTTTATATAGGCTCATGGGGTTAAAATTATGAAGTTATTATATAAACGCAAAAGTCCATTTTTGGGTGAAAATTAGAAATTTGTTTATATAAGCAAACGAAAGTCATATTTGGGTTGAAAATTAAGAAATTGTTTACATAAGCACACACAAATCTCATTTGGGTTGAAAGTTATGAATTTGTTTATAAAAGCACACAAAGGTCTCGTTTAGGTTGAAAATTAGTAATTTGATTATATAAGCACACAAAAGTCTTATTTTTGGTGAAAATTTGAAAATTGTTTATATAAGCACACGAAAGTGCTAATTGGGTTGAAAGTGATGAATTTATTCATATAAGTACATGCAAATATTATTTATGTTGAAAGTTATGAATTTGTTTATAAAAGAACACAAAAATCCGGTTTAGGTTGAAAATTAGGAATTCTTTTATACGAAGACACAAAAGTCTTATTTATGGTGAAAATTTGAAAATTGTTTATATTAGCGCATGAAAGTGGTATTTTGGTTGAAAGTGAAGAATTTATTTATCTAACCACACGAAATCCTATTTCGGGTGAAACATAGAAATTTGTTTGCATAAGCCTAAAAAAGTCCTATTTGGGTTGAAAATAATGAATACACAAAAGTCCAGTCTAGGGCGAAAATTAGGAATTGATTAATATAAGCTTAAAAAAGTACCATTTGCAGTGAAAATTAGGAATTTGTTTATATTACAACAAGAAAGCCCCGTTAGTGGTGAAAATGATGAATTTGTTTCTATTTTTTTTTTTTGACAAGAAACAAAAAGTATTGTATTAAGTATAAAAACTATACAGAGTATACATCCGGACCTCAGTCCGACATTATATGACAAGATAATCCAAGATTTGATTCCAACCCCTTAACCACTCTCCCAAGGGACAATCCCGCGTTAATTTGCTAGCGCTAACCCATAAAGAGGCCAAGAAAAAAGAATTTTCCCAAACTACCCGACTCTCCTTAACTTGATCTACAATAATAGGGGAATTTTGTTCCTTCCAAATAGACTAGACTACTGCAAAACAACAACACCCCAGTAGGAATTCGTTTATTTATGTACATGAAAATTGCGTTTGGGTTGAAAATTAGGATTTTGTTTGCGTAAGAACTCAAAAATTCATTTTGGGCGAAATTGATGAATTTGTTCATGTGTGCATACAGAAGTCTCATTTGGGGTGAAAATGATGAATTTACTTGTATAGGAACACAAAAGTACTACTTGGGGTGACATTTAGGATTTGTTCATATAAGTACACAAAAGTCTCTTTTGGGGTGAAAATGATTCATTTGTATATATATAGGCACAAGAAAGTCTAGTTTAGGGCGAATATTAGGATTTTTTATACTTTATATAAGCTTACAAAGGTCTCATTTGTGGTGAAAATTATGAATTTCGTTATACAAGTACACGAAAATCCTCTTTGGGGTGAAAAATAGGAACTTGTTTATATAAGCATATCTGGGTTGAAAATGAGGAATTGGTTTATTTTAGCATAGGAAAGTGTTGTTTAGGGCGAGAATTAGGAGTTTATTTATATATGCACATGAAAGTCCCATTTGGGGTGAAAATTAGGAATTTAACATGGAATTCACGGTCGATATGAAAATTAGAAATTTGTTTATATAAGCACACGCTATTCCCATATGGGGTTAAAATTATGAAGTTGTTATTATAAACACATAAAAGTTTAGTTTTGGGTAAAAATTAGGAATTTATTTATATAAGCACACAAAAGTCTTGTTTTTGGTAAAAATTTGAAAATTATTTATATAAGCACACGAAAATGTTATTTGGGTCGAAAGTGATGACAATTAGAAATTTGTTTGTGCAAGCATAGAAAAGTTCTATTTTGGTTGAGAATGATGAATTTGTTTATATAGCCACACAAAAGTCTAGTTTAGGGCAAAAATTAGGAATTGATTAATATAAGCTCACAAAAGTACCATTTGATGTAAAAATTAAGAATTTTTTTATATTAGAACACAAAAGTCCTATTAGTGGTGAAAATGATGAATTTGTTTGTATAAGTACATGAAAATTGCATTTCGGGTGAAAATTTTGAAAATTATGTGGTTATTATTAACACACAAAAGTGTCCTTTTGGGTGAAAATTAAGAATTTGTTTATATAAGCATTCAAAAGTCATATTTGGGTTGAAAATTAAGAAATTGTTTATATAAGCACAAAAAAATCTCATTTGGGTTGAAAGTTATGAATTTGTTTATAAAAGCACACGAAAGTCTTATTTTTGGTGAAAATTGTTTATGTAAGCACGCAGAAGTGCTATTTTGGTTGAAAGTAATGAATTTATTTATATAAGCACATGAAAATCTCGTTTATGGTAAAATTTAGTAATTTGTTTATCTAAGCACACGATGTCCTATTTGGGGTGAAAATTAGAATTTTTTTTGTGTAAGCATAGAAATGTCTTATTTTGGTTGAAAATGATTGTCAAGACCCATTCACAAACTCCCAGGGCATCCTGACCGGCACAAGATTCAAACCACGCTATCTGACCGGCCAGACTCTGACAGAGTCTCCTTTATAAGCGAGCCATCTATCACATTCATAACCTGGTTAACAATCCACATCTACCACAATCAAAATCAAATAACATCCAACAACTTCTATAGCATTATAGTTCAAGTGTGGGGTGATACATATGTATTTACATAACCAAAATATTAAATATACATATACATCCCATATCCTCAAGCCTACGTCAAAAATAGACTTCTGACAAAGACACTAATCTTTCACTCTTGTGCTATTCCTTTGCCTTTATCAACAGCTGAAGGACCTGAAAAATGAGAATAGGGTGAACTAACGGTGCCCAGTGAATAAAATCCATATATACCATCTATATATCTACATCATCATGTATGCCTGAACATGTTATGCCAAATCAATTTGCAATTATATACATATCATAGCAACATTCAATATACAATGCAATTCAAATCCATATGTAACACATTCCATTCAACCTTATTCAGGTTTGTAACAAGCTTTCCCAAAACATATATGAAAGCATATAGTCACTAGGTACTAGTTTTAACAGCCTAAAGTCACATTCTAGCCCTACTTGAATAATTTAGCTAGCTAGGAGTACTCATGGACATATTCTTTGTATTATCCATTAGTCACTAATTAACAATCTATTGAGGAAATGTGACTCTACTCATTTCCGAGTAAACATCCCTCATCTAGAACATAAGTAGTTGTCTTCAAAAATAATAACTGAACAATGTCACACTTTTCAACTATATAGAATTCCACATAGCTTTTTAAATCTAAATAAGATCACTAGACCCGATTATCCTCGTAGGGAGTATATTCGACTTACTCGGTTATGTCCAAAGGTCTAGTTCCAATAGACTTCACACATATGAACAACATTCACATGTAAGTAAATATAAGGATATAAATGAAAATATAAGTGAAATTCTACTCAAAAACAATTGCCAGAATTATTTCCCACACAATCATATATCATTTATCATTTTATTCATGCCAATATAAATTACCCACTCTGATGCTAAGTCCCTAACATTTCTGCAATTCTCTACAATTTGAAAGTTCATCCATTTCATCTCTAAACCTATTCTCAACACATATAATATTAGGAATAGTAGGAACTAACACTTAATGTAATTCCTACAAGTTCCTAACTTCATTTCTATATATTTCAAATTGATTTTACACTTCCAATTAGGTTACCAACCTATATAACCCTCAATCCGAAGTGCAAACCCTAACAAAACATTTATTTGGCATGATTTGGGTATTAGAACACTACCTCTACCATTTCTGACCCATTCCCAGTCAAGGACGCCGAAACCCTAGATTGGGAAATACCCAAATCGTTATCTAATACAAAAATTACACCGAGGGAAAGGTTCCCTTTAAACAATTTTATGGAGAAAATTGGAGAAAACTACTTACTTTGGCTTGGATTTGGTGAAGGACGACTTCAAAATCCTTTTCCCCATTCTCTTTCCTTTGTTCTCAGTTGAAATGGACGAAGAAATAAGGTCTTGGGGTTTTTATTTCGCGCACACCACCTCACTGACATTTTAAAAAACTTGAATTTTATCGTGAAGAGTATGCTTACAAGGAGCGCGCTCCTCCTTAGTTCTAAGAAAACACAACATTCTGTCTCTTGCAAGGAGCATGCTCCTCCCCTATCTAGAAATCTAAATTGGTTTCTGTCTCGGGGGAGCGCACTCTTCCCTACTGGGAGCGAGCTCTTAGGCTCAAATTCACAATTTTTTTACCCATTTCTCCCTCGATTGGTTCCCTCAACCAATCCTACACTAAACACAACAATTTACATTACCAAAAGCATACAACACACATCTATTGGTTACACCATCTCAGTATTTTCAAGGCGTTTTAGGGAGAAAATGCATAGGCGCTGTGCTAGGTAGGCAGTAGGGGGTTGTGCAAATATTTAAAAAATTTAGGAGGTCTATCTAATTTATGAAAAAAAAAGCTTAAAAAATAGAAACTTCCCCTTTTATAGTAAACCCTTGAACTTTTATCTCCCTAAGCCCATCTTTTTCATTTGTTCCGACTAAAAAAAGTCGTCGAAATCTCTGGTGACTGTCAACGACCCTCCGACAATAGATATTTGAGTTTTGTACATTTGAATCTTTTGGATAATGTGTATTATGACATGAATTAATGTTTTGTGGACATGATTTTAATTAATATGAAGTATTTTTTTATCATTTTAAAAAATTTAACATTTATTATAGAATATAGTTAGATATATATAATTTTGTATATGAACTGTCAGCGACATGTTAATAATTAATTAATTATTTAGGGACCTATAAATAAATATTTTTCTTATCGCCTAGGCCACGTCTAGGCTTCGCCTCGTCTAGACAAGGAAAATCGCCTTGGCACCTTAAAAAACATTGCATCATCTAAAATTTTGGGGTCTCATTTTATGAAATTAAGGGTCATTACAATGATGAATTTGTCTATATAGCCACAAATTAGGAATTGATTAATATGAGCTCACGAAAGTACCATTTGAGGTGAAAATTAAGAATTTGTTTATATTAGAACAAGAAGTCCCATTAGTGGTAAAAATGATGAATTTGTTTGTATAAATATATGAAAATCGCATTTGGGGTGAAAATTAAGAATTTGTTTACATAAGCACTCAAATGTTTGTTTTAGGTGAAAATGATGAATTTGTTTATATATGCTCATGAAACTCTCATTTGGGGTGAAAATAATGAATTTACTTGTATTGGAACAAAGAAGTACTATTTGGGTGACACTTAGGATTTTGTTCATTACACAAAAGTCTCTTTGGGGTGAAAATGATGAATTTATATATATATATATATAAGCACAAGAAAATCTAGTTTAAGGCAAAAATTATAACTTTTTATACTTTATATAAGGTCACGAAAGTCTCATTTATGGTGAAAATTAAAAATTTCTTTATTTAAGTACACCAAAATCCTATTTGGGGTGAAAATTAAGAATTTATTTATATACGCAAAAACAAGTACTATTTGGGTTGAAAATGAGGAATTCATTTGTTTTAGAGTATGAAAGTGTTGTTTAAGGTGAAAATTAGGAATTTGTTTGTATAAGCACATGAAAGTGCTATTTGGGTTAAAAGTGATGAATTTGTTTATATAAGTACATGAAAATCACGTATATGGTGAAATTTAGGAATTTGTGGTGAACATTAGAAATTTGTTTTTGCAATCATAGAAATGTCCTATTTTGGTTGAAAATGATAAATTTGTTTATATAGTCACACAAAAGTCCAGTCTATGGTAGAAATTAGGAATTGATTAATATAAGCTCACGTAGGTACCTTTTGATGTGAAAATTAGGAATTTGTTTATATTTGAATTAGAAAGTCCCATTAGTGGTGATAATGTTGAATTTGTTAGTATAAGTACATGAAAATTGCATTTGGGGGGAAAATTATGACGTTGTTACTATTAACACACAAAAGTCTCGTTTTGGGTGAAAATTAGGAATTTGTTTATATAAGTACACGAAAGTCATATTTAGTTTGAAAATTCAGAAATTGTTTATATAAGCACACAAAAATCTCATTTATATCGAAAGTTATGAATTAGTTTATAAAATGACACAGAGGTTTTATATAAGCACACAAAAGTCTTATTTTTGGTAAAAATTTGAAAATTGTTTATATAAGCATGCGAAAGTGCTAGTTGGGTTGAAAGTGATGAATTTATTTATATAAGCACATGAAAATCCCGTTTATGGTGAAATTTAGGAATTTGTTTATCTAAGCACACGAAGTCCTATTTGTGGTGAAAATTATAAATTTGTTTGGGTAATATGAAGTGAGACTAGAGATCAACTTTATCTCCCTATCTATTGGCCCATGGGACGTCTTCTGCTTGAACAACTAGGGAGCTCTAAGGATTAGTCATGCAAAGTTGGAATACATTGGTTATCAAATTTTTTTTTTTTTAAAAAAAAAGGACTTGGGCAAAGCTATAAGAGACAAGATTCCAACCTTGTTATCCTTCCCTTTCCCCTTCAAAAAGTGATCCAAGTCAAAAACTCAATTGATCCAACTTAAGCCTATCTTGCAAGGAAGATAAAATGGCCATTTAAATCACCTAAATTTGGTACCCAGTTCCTATTTCCTAAATATCTTAATAGGAATAAAAAACACATGTTAAAATGCCTATAGACCTTTTCAAGCTTCTAACAGACAGTAGTAGTTCCACTTATTATTGCTAATTTCTATATTCTTAACCAACATTAAACTCTAAAATCACAACCATATATTAATATCAGTACAGAAGTCAAGGAGATCAAGCAGAAGAACTACAAAATGAAAATATAGATGGTTCAAATCAACGGACCTTTGTTACATAGGCTTCTCAGCTCCAACCCTGCTGCAAAAATAAATAAATATAATGTGATAAAATAAAGAGTTATAATGGTTTAAAGACATTAAAAAATATAGGTTTCAATTAATAAATATAATGTAATAAAATAAAGAGTTAATGACTTTAATAATGTGCATCCTAATCCTCATTTCTTCCTGAAAGAAGCAAGCTTAACTATATCAAAATCAAGTTTATAATTTGACTGCAAATGAGACTATTCTGAAAGACAACAATAACAAATTTCCCAGTTCCATTACTTTATATGACTTTATATATGCAACAAGTTGGCTTGCATCATTGAAAGGGCCAAAACTAGTGGGCAGGAATATTGTTTAAGTCTACTATTTGTTCTGGTTTCAAATTTGACTGATACCCGTGAATCCTATATATATACTTGCAGACACAATAGAAAAGTCTCAAATGGCCGTCCTTGCAAAGTGGTTTCAGGTGCTAATTGGCTCATTATTTCACCTACTATTATGAGAACTATTCCCATACATTCAATCTTGTTTGGCCGACTTGGATTTATACTAATAACGATATTGTCCCTGACTTAACCACCTTTGGGCCCAGGTGTAGAGTTTTATTTCAAAAAGCATTGGTGCTAATGAGGATGAAATCTCAATTTATATTTCATGTGATGAGTTTACTCATATCTAATGTGAGACTATTATTTTGGTCCACACATACCCAACAAATCTTCACCTTAGACCGAAATTCAACTTCATTACGATCACACGACACGATCTATGTCAAATTAATTGTCGTTATCATCTCGAGGAACCATCCGCGACCATGAGCACACCCACGTACTCTACCTTGATATACGTACCTCCTAGCCAAACTTGGCTCTGATACTACTTGTTGGCGGGTCTGAATCTTTACTAGTGCTGATATTGTCCTCAATTTAACCACTTTTGGGCCCATGTGTGGGGTTTTAATACTTTAAAAGGCCTCGATGCTAATGAGGGTGAGATCCCAACTTATATTTTATATGATGAACTTATCTATATCCAATGTAAAACTATTATATTGGTCGACACACATTCCCAACAAATTTTACACTGAAATATTGAATTGAAGATGAAGACCTTGAATATTAAAGAAAATGACTTTACCGGCCTGCCGGCCTGCTTGTCCAATTAATATCAGGGAGCTTCCTAAGTACTCTCTGTTCTTATTGATACTTGCAAGCTTGGTGTGGAAGGCTTGGTATGGAAGCTGAGAATGGTCTCGTTGTATATATATATATATATATATATATATATATATATATATATATAACGAGGACGTGACCGTAATTTTACCATATTGCATAAATCACAAGTTACAATTATAATTGTTTAATTAATTTATCCTTAGAGATATTAATTAAAAGACGATATACACTGTCAAGTGGGAGAATTGGAACCCATATTGACATGTACATTTGTATATAATAAAAGTAGGCTTGAGGTGATTTGACCAATCAAATATTTTATATAATTTAACACATTTTCCTTTCTTTCCAATGCCCGGGAAAGGTTGTAATAATTTTGGATACTAAAGTTACTAAAAAAATAAAAATTAAATGCTTATTCTTCATAACCACACACATTAATTCTCTTGACTCAGTAAGAAATGTAATGATCAGCTGTTGAAACATGGATTTGTCTATGCATTTTTAGGTGTTAAATTACAAGCATGCATGACACTAATATATATTTTGAAGTTTCACATTCAAGTTTAATTATCATATTATATATATATAATCACCTCTGTACGTAGCATTGTTCAGCTTAATTAGTCTGTTATATATCAACTTGTAAAAATGGTTTGATGGAACTTTATTAGTACTTGATAGCTTTACAATTGAGAAATTCTCTCAGAAATTCTATTTAAGACAGTAAGAATTACATTTGCCTTTGATAAGGGTAAAAAAAAAAACACAATGAAAGCATCCAAATAAATGGAAACATACACCAGCTATATGA
This sequence comes from Paratinospora sagittata, assembly GCA_035771175.1. NCBI lineage: Eukaryota > Viridiplantae > Streptophyta > Magnoliopsida > Ranunculales > Menispermaceae > Paratinospora > Paratinospora sagittata. The sequence continues at coordinate 1,515,018 of CM069592.1, read as the reverse complement.
CAATGTATATCTACAGAGTAGTTACAACTTGTCATATAAGAAAGACCCTAATTAATATATATATATAATTAATTAAAACAATAATATAAAATAACACACTAGTCCAGATTCTTGCAGAATCAATATTAGACCACCTCATCATCAAATACCCAAAGTGAAAGGGACACCAGTGGCCGGAATCCAAGAACTTCCACCCAAGAAACTCCCAACGGTGAACTTCCCGGCCTCCGCGGCGCTCATCAAAGGATGGTACCCTGGCCACCTCACCCGCCGGCTGGTGCCTGTGCCGCCTCCGGTGTTCATATACTCACCATAATACAAAGTACTCAAGGCAAAGCTACCACTCCATTCAAGCCACCCTGCTGGATTTATCAAGCTATCCAAGTAAGTTTTCATGAACACTGTTCTTGAATACCTCTGCCATGGCCTTCCTAAGTATACCTTGACGGAACCTTGCACCGGTCTCAAGTCTGCCGCAGCGGTAACTCTCGAGTTATGTATCGAAATCCCTGTGTTCTCATTAGGATCTTTCCTTCCTTGGGCTGTCACAGTGGTCCACTGGCCGCTCATGGGTCTCCTTATATAGATGTTACAGTTTTGTAACACAGCTACGGCATCACCGAAAATGAAGTCTATTGTACCATATACGTCACAATTACGGTAGAATTGACGTTGGGCGTATACATATAGAGTGTCTTGGTAACCTTTGAAACTACAACTGTAGAACACTGAGAGATCGGAACCTGACCGGAGTGCAACTGCTTGGCCCCTTTGTGGTCCAGCTGTGTTCTCGAATGTTATGCCGCGGGCGATGAAACCGCCACCAGTGACCGCTGAGAGAAGGCATTAATATTAATGAAGTAATCAGTCAATTTTTATACGTATTAGAAGTCAAGTTGAGATTTGTTTCTTTAAATCTCTCTTGCTGTTGAAATTGAAAGATGAAGTAATGAGAAGGGAAGCTAGCAGTAAAGACTTTTTTTGAGTAATAGATATACTCAATTGACATTTGTTTATCTGTAAAAATAGCAAACAATTATATAATTAAGAGAAAACTTTCTTGCATTTGACTAGAGCTTGGTCCTCAAATTAGAAAATCAGTTTTCTTGACTAAGTACCAACCTCTCATATATAATTATATATAAATACTTCAAGACAGACAAAAAAGACAACAAATCAAATAAGAAACACAAGATCGAGTCCTAATTGTGTGTGTGTGTGTGGACACAAGACCCAAGTGTTTGTTCTTAATCATATATAATTCTCAAATAAGTCATGATGAAATAAGAGTATAATGCAATTGTTTTTTATCCACATATTGTAGGCACTTCATGAAATAATTAAGCTTGACAAATCAAAGTTATAAGAAGGCTAGCTAGCTATATATATAGATGGTTCATGAAGAAATTAACTCACCGAATGTCGCCGACCGGAAAGTCGTTGAACCTCCTTTAACGCTCTTACTGCCGGTAATAATTGTGGCATCAATTCCATCTCCAATTAACATAAGATTCTTTGTCGACCTCTTAACCTCGACGTTTTCGTTATAAACACCAGCTTTAACATGGATAACAAATCTCCTAGTCCCACTCTTAAGCTTTGCAACAGCAGCTACAGCTTCAGATATGGTCTTATAATTGCCAGACCCATCCTTTGCCACAACAGTATCAGCTTTAGGGTTAGGAGATTGAAGAAGTTTCCTATCAGCTATTGAAACCCATGTTGGAAACTCATTATCATCAGAAGATAGCAAACGCCTTGAACCACCACCCTTATTATTACTATTATTACTACTACTACTAAGCAGTGCTGATGCAGTCGCCTTGTTGATGGCAAGGGAGTTGCTAATTAACTTTGATAAGTTGGAACTTAACATGAAGGGGGAAGAGACTAAATGAGAAGGTAAATTGAGCTCTATGAACCCATTTCGGCACGTTTGCTCATTGTTAATGGCTGCACTTAACCATGTTTGAGCATCTTCAAGGCTAGCCGAATTACCCGACTGTAACGACTGGTTAAGCTGATTAATGGTGTCTTCATAGAGCTCAAGGCAATCAGTCCATGCAGTCCTAGCACGGTCATCGAATGAGGTCAAATCCATCGTTGAGACGAACCGGTGAGCTCCTTCTGCTTGGTCCATGGTGGCCAGGAGCATGACATGGCGAAATGCAAATTGGGTATCAGCTAAGGTGACAAGAGGATTATTATTAGTAGTAGTAATAGTAGTCGTAGTTGTAACGAAGGAGCTGCAAATTTCAGGATACGGTGTTTGGCTGCAAGAAGAAGATGATAGCACGCTACTACCTTCAACAACACTAATAACAAGAATTGTAAAGGCAAGAGCATGAGAAAACACAGGGCCTAATAATATTGCAAGCTTATCCATGATCACCTAATATTAAGATTTGTGATATTATTCTATTGATGCTTAGATCAATGGTGCAAGAAAGATGGAACATAGGGGGGGCTTTTTATAGGGCAGAGGAATTAATATTATTTAGGTATGTGTGTAACATGCTTGAACAGGCCGGGGCGGTTTGGGGGGCCTTTGAATGAAATTGGTAAAAAGGGGGGGCCTTGCATTATCTATCATGATGCCTACGACGTTACGTGTGACAAAAGAATATTTGGTTTTTTGAATGCCAAGTTGGGCATGTTTGTTGACGCTGCTAAATTGCGCCGGTGGATATATTGTGTAACACGTCAACTCCCATTTGTTACCGCTTCCATCTCGTCAACCCCCATTGGACGTTACTGCTTCCATCTCGTCAATTCCCAATGGTTACTGCTTCCATCTCATAATTGCCCACCCTTGCTTTGATAATAGTTTTTTTTTTTTTTTTTTTTTTTGAAAAAAAATAATGTTAATATATCACGTTGATCCAAAGGTATCAGAACGGTGGGTGCCCGCCCACTAGTCCCATGCCCCAACTCTAAGGTAGTGAGTAGCTATGAACCCTCACAAATCATGCATTGCAAACCTGCACGAATCATGTTTGGAAAATGATCGTGTGTTTAAAAATATGTTTCTCCGATTCAACTCATGTTGGTCTAATAAAATGCGAACCTACGTAGACTTGGACCCATTACCTGCATGTTTGAAAATCTGGTAGAGGCCACTTGCCCAACGACCTGTTGAGTTTTGGGAAATTTTATTAAATTTCAAGCTAGTTATTAATATTATTGGCTAATATATATTTCACTTGAGGTTTTTTAGGACCGACCGAAAATTAAATCTGATAGAGCTCAATTCATGTTGGATGTGTATCAGGGTGCTAAATTAAATGAAAATAAAATGAAATGCATGCTCGATATATATATATATATATTTTGTTCGTGCTTATTTGAAACCTAGGTTTAAAGGCTATACCTTGGACTATGGTGCTTTGTAAAATATTAAAATGATTTGATTTAAAACAGCATTGATATATTAGTCATTATGTATACCATATAATAAGCCGCGTTTCAAATTGATATTACTTTAGCCAATTGAGTCTACCTTTTCTTTTTGTTTTCTCTTGGTGATCATCAGCAAGTGTCATACGGGAGTTGGTGGGAATTGGGTTTCTAGATTCTATGGGTACCACGTGGCTTGATGTGGAAATTCCTTACTCTACGGTGAATATTTTTATTTTTTTGGTCTTGTTATTATTTAAGTCTTATTTTTTATTCCTAAGGTAGTATAAATATTATTGCATTTGACAAGGAGAAGCAGTTTATTTTGCTTATGCTAATTGAAAAAGATGACTTCAATTACCAAGACATGTCACGTTCCAGCCCTATATATTATCAATTAATGACCCTACAATTAATATTATGTTTTCTATGGAGATAAGATTAAAAGGCAGTGGGTGGGTCTTCTTCTAACAAATTAAAATGAGAAATTGGTTTTATTGTGACCAAAGATTTAAATCCAAAATAATCTAGCAATTATAGAGTAAAGCGACGTACATTAATAGAACCTTGCATGCTGTTAAGCACGCCATTCTTAAATAAAAGAAATGTCACATACTTGAATCTTTATTAATATTGGTATTGTTTTAAATTTAATTATTTTAAGCTCATATACATGATTTCACTCTAAAATATCTTGATACTAATAAGGATGAAATTCTAACTTATATTTTATGTGATAAATTTGTTTATATCAGATATGAGACTATTATTTTGATCGACACATACTCAACGAAGCTCCACTTTAGAACAAAATCAAACTTCATCACAATCACACCATACAATCTATGCCAGATCAACTATCATCATCATCTCGAGGAACCATATGCGACTATGAGCACACACGCGTGCTCCACCTTAATATACGTGCTTTTCAACCGAACCATCGGCTCTGACACCACTTATTAGACGAGCTTGAATTTCTATTTGTACCGATATTGTCCTCTACTTAACTATCTTTGAGCTCAAGTATAAAGTTTTACTCCAAAAAACCTCAGTACTAACGAGTGTGAGATCCTAACTTATATTTCATGTGATAAACTTGTTTATATCTTATGTGTAACTATTATTTCGGTTCACACATACCCGACAAGAAATAATAATAATAGATTTGGTTTTAGCATGATTAAAAAAAAACAATTTAACAGCATGAACTTTTTTTTTGTTTTTGTGTGTGTGTGTAAAATTAATACTTTATATTTATTTTCAAGAATAAAAAAGTGATTAAAATCATTATGTTATGACAAAATAAAAAATATTATTTATAGGCAAATTGTGACTTGTAAGATAGTATATATTGGCATGACCTAAAATATTAAAGAATTAGCACTTTCATGCAACACGACTTAATAAATGAATAAAACTAACAGCCCCCACAACTTGTTGCAAGCCTAAGATTACGTGAACTTGAAGAAATATGTTTTAGTTTAATTCTTTATATATACTTATACTTTCTATATTTAAGATGTGCTTTTAATTAAGAATAAAAATATTGTTATATTTTACTGATCATTAGTGGCAATTTTGAACTAATAAATATCCTTCTTTGAAATCAAAATAGAAAATATGCATAATTAAATTCTCATTTTTTTTTTCAAAATTCTTTGAAATAATATATTATTTGTACTCAAAGTGCATATTATGATCTAAATTAATGGTACTTCTTTTGTTGTAATTACTCAATAGGAAAAGACAAATTGATCAAATATATATGCAATTGATGAGGTTGTTGCTTGTTTTCTCTAAGATTGGAAACAACAAGAGTTATAAAATTATTTTAAAATTGCAATGGAATCCAAATAGAAAATTAACTATTATTTTAAAGATCACAATTAATTGAGCGGTAAGCTTGAAAACCTCAAATTGACCATACCATAGAGAGTCCCAGTTTAGGTACAAATGATTCACATATGATAATACTTTAATGACGAAAGATCATAGAAATTTCCATAGATTGTATCATTTATCTGCAAAACTGTTGAAATACAAATTAGCTAGCTGGAACGCCATGATGTATCTTGATCTTCAAAACTTGTGGCCCTAAAGGCTTTGAAATTTGTGCATGTTAGAGAGGAGAAATTGACAATGGAACATTAATTCTTTAAATATTAAGACGGCTTGAAAAAGTATCATCTGATAAAAATATTGAAATATGTTTTATATATACTTTTGGGTAAACTTTATTTTTTAAGGGTTACACTTAATTTTTACATCTTTAAATACATGAGCATCTCTAACAAAGGTTAGATGTTAACATAAAAAAATAATATTAATTATACACGTACATGTAATATTACTCAAAAATATTTTCTAAGATGATCACTATAATTAAGTGTAATTAATTACAAAGTCCAAAATTTTCAAAAGTTTATTAAATTAAATGCCCAATATAATTAATTATAAGTATTAATTAAGTTAATAGTTAATTTTATAATTTTAAATTTAAATATATAATGTAATGTTACATTAACACTTATTATATGTCGTAATATATTAAATACCTATTAGGTCGGATATAATATTGTTGAAAATTAAAAGAAGTTAGGACGATACCTACTTTAGAGTATTCAATTAAAGTACACTTCATTGATTGATTTGTCAATATATCTACTTAAAGTTCTACTATATGGTGTAACAGCAATGACATCATCATTGCATCATCTCCCGTTAAACTTCTTGCATAACTTTCAATAATCTTTCATCAACAATGATGAAATATTATCTTGATCAACAAGGTTTACAAGAAGGAGATGATGCTTCAAAAGTCTTTGGATTGTTACGAGATTAGTTAGCGAAGTAAAGAAAATTCTTTACTTAACTTAAGCATATTTAAAAGTCTAAGACACACACACATACATACACACACACACACACATATATATATATATATAAATATTAATTTAATTATAAAAAATATAATTTTAAATGTAATTACATATTCATAGTTATTAAATAGGTTTGTTGTACATTTTAAAATGTATAATAAATAATTTAATAGTTATGTATATATAGTTGTACTTAAACTTATTTTTTTATTTTTTTTGAAGACTTAGGTATTCAAGTTAGTTTGCACACATTCAATTAATCTTAAAAAGTACAAGTCCCTAATCTGCAAAGAGAACACATTTAAAATCTCAGGAAATTTTTTTATTTGGGCTCGTATATAATTTAGAGGAGACTTGTCAACTCTTTAATTTTTATTATTATCTTTAATTAGATTAATATTTTTCGTTGTATGTATAAGTTCTCCAGCATGATATTAATGGTGTGGGACTTTATGAGTCGAGTGTTTGATTAATTAATTGAGGTGGCGTGCATGGAAAGGAGTTTTGGGTTTCTCATTCAAACAAGAAATGGAACCATAGACAACAGGAGTCAAAGCTATAGCTAGTGCCCCAAAAGGAACAACACAGCGAAATGGTAATAGGTGAGATCAATTGTGCGTAGCTAAGTTAAAGGGGCCTATCGAAAGGAAGCTGGCTTTTGTGATGTGGAAAGACGATGACATGACCAACTATACTCATGTCTACATCACGTACGATTGTTTTTTTTTTATTTTCATTCCAAAATGATAAATTATGTATATTATCATGTTAACCTCATAACTAATATTGTTTAACATAAAAAATAAATATAAGTTTGAAGGGCTAGTTTTGAAAGTTTGACAAAAAGGATCATATGATAAAAAATATTTTTATTATAATAGATTAATAGTGTTGATATAATTAGTTAACAACACGATTTAAAGCCCCCTTAATTATGACAAATAGTTACAAGTCACACTAAAAGTAAAACAAAAATCACAAAATAGAAAGTAAGATAACAAATATCACAAAATAGAAATTAAGATAATGCAATCAACATTAATTTGATGGTATGAGATAAAACAAAAGTGTCCCAAAATAAAATAAAATTGGAAGCAATGAAAAATTTAATTTTAATGAACAAAATGTAAAACAAGAAGGCGATAGACTAATTCACCTAAATTTGAGTGTTTACAACGACAAAGACGTTCATTTTCAAAATGAGCGTTGAACACAAAGGCATGAATCCGGCCGCAGATCAAATCAAACTCATGACTTGAGGGGTCCCTTAATTCCTATGCACTCAGCTTCGCGGACTAGCTCGTTGGGTATATATATATATCATATTCATGTACATAAAAATCTCACTCGAACCATTTGCAGATAATGGCAAAAATTAAATTAGGGAGAAAGGAAAATTAGGTAGTGGCTTTTACCGATATGTTGAAAATATTTTCATTTTCACATCTATCTTAGAAAATCAGCATAGGTCGAGGGGTCCACATTGGTATACATGAGGCAAATTAATATGACCAAAGTAGTGCCATTAGTTTACGAAACTTGACGTCGAGCTAGTGTTATAGAGAAGTCAAAAAGGCATATCTTTCTTGAGAACCAAGTTATGATGAAAACCTTCTTTCATTTTTTATTTTCAAAACTATCTACAATTTATAATTAATGAAATGAGGAAGACACTTAATTATTAAAAAACCTTTCTATAAACCCAAAGTCCCGCGGGTGAGTTGGATGAGTGGTTCACCCCCATTTTTTCTTTCTCTGTGAAGTTATACTCATTTTATGGAGGGCCGCCATAAATACCTTACAATTTGTCGATATTCCTGGAGGATTAGTCTCGACTTGAAAGATAGGAGGACAACTCCATAGGGCTGAAAAACCAGTAACAAAATAAGAAAAACTTTTCTATAAGAATCCTGTAATTAAATTCAACATTATCAATTGTATGGAGAACAATTCACCAACTATACTTCCATCATTTTTAAGTAATGTTTAAGCTCGTATAAAGGGGACATTTGGTATATGGTAATACGAGCTATGAGAATGAAAAAGTTAAAAACTCTTGTATTTGTTTATCTGTTATTAAGTTTTTATGAGAACATAATTACTCAGAAAATAAGATCTTTACCTACAATGAAAAAGTGATTCTCAACCAAATAGTTTGGTTTCACTTTCTTGTTTTATTAATTTTTTAATTTTATTTAAAAATTAGTTTTTCTAATTTTATTTAATTTAGATTAACTTTATCAATTTAAAATCATTTTTTATTTAATTAGATTTACTTTTGAACTTAATTTCAAATTATTTTTATTATTTAATAAAAACATTATTATATTTACTAATATTTTAATATAAAAAAGATCTTTTAACGCTTTATTACTAATTACCCATAAATATATTTTTTATATAAATTTATTTTATAATCTTTTTATCTTAAAAAGTAATAAATAATTAAAAAATTTAAGATAAAATTAGGCACTAATCCACAATAAAAAAATTGGGATACCACGTATTTGTTCTGGATTTGGTATCAATCACGGGGGCTAAGTTCCAATCCAATGTTCTCATTTGTGTAAAATTGCGGCTCAGAAAGACTTCTCTGTGGGACAAAACAGTCACTCCCAGTGTCCCCCTCACGCCATACTTGACCACGCTATAAAAAAAGTATTTTGATGAAAATCTAGGGTCGGGTGATCCATAGAAAAGTGAATACGGGTGTACTATATCGTCACAGAAGAACATAGTTTCACAAAACCCTAAGCGCTTTTGTCTTTCATTCATTTTCTGCCACACACCATTGTGAGCTCTGCTATAATCAGAAGAAGAAGAAGAAGAAGAAGAAGAAGTAGTAGTGAGATAAAGAAGACGCAGTGAAATCAAGGTAACTAATTGTTCAGTTTTTTATTATCAATGGAGGTTTTGCATTTGAGCTCAGCATTAATGGTTTCTAATGTTTGCTCCTTTTTGTTTGGTTTTGGTTTTTAAGTACATTTGGGCAGCTGAGAGGAATTAGAGAATGTGGGTGTTGGTGGATGTAATCACTTTGGATTCTCTTTTCAAGTCCTAAGCTTTTCTCTTTAACACATTTTCATTTGTTCATCTTGTATGTAGTAATTGTAGTTCAGCACAATAGCAATCATTTGTGATTGAATTGCTTGTATATTTATTTGAATGTTGTGAAGCTTGTTGGGTTCTTTGTGATGTATTTCCTTAAACAGTGCCAATGAAGTGTTTCTTGATTTTTCAATCATATAAATCCACCCAATAAAAATTTCCTTAAACAATGCCAATGAAGTGTTTCTTGATTTTTCAATCATATAAATCCACCCAATAAAAAAACTAACAAAAAAAAAGAAGAAAAGAAAACCAATAAAAGTATCAATAAGGAGATATAATGATATTCAAAAGATGAATGAAGCACTTCTCCAAGTGGTAAGCGAAGATTTTATGTAAAAATATTGAGGTTTTTTTGATATGTATTATCAAAACAAGTTGATATATTTTGTTTACTAAACGGTTTATTTAAAAAACTAGCACTTGCTGATGTAGAGCTTAAAATTTTAAGAGCTTACCTTTTTAGATGGGCACTCATCCAAGATGGCCTATGGTTCCTATCACGATTCATGCTCTAACAATTTGTGGTGTCCTTTTATTTCCCTTTAGCTTATTGCTTTGAAGCTTGATATCACATCAAATTCCCCTACAAGAGACTTTCTATGCTACTTTGAAGAGCTATTTAGGAGAATACAAAAAATGAGGGCAATGGCTACTGCTCAGCATCTTCACCATCCAATTGGTGCTGCCATCTTTGGTTCCAATTTCACAAATAGTAAAAGAAGAACCAACTTGTGTGTAAGAATGGCGCTTAAGGAAGACGCTCCATCTTTAGCTGTTGTGGGTGTCACTGGTGCTGTGGGGCAAGAATTTCTCAGTGTCATCTCTGACCGTGATTTCCCATATCGAAGCATTAAGATGCTAGCTAGTAAACGCTCTGCTGGGAAGCACCTTACATTTGAAGACAAGGAATATGTCATTGAAGAGTTGCGAGATGATAGCTTTGATGGTATTGATATTGCTCTTTTTAGTGCCGGAGGTTCTATTAGCAAGGAGTTTGGACCGGTTGCGGCTGATGGCGGTTCAGTTGTTATTGATAATAGCTCGGCCTTTCGGATGGATGAGAAGGTTCCCCTTGTCATCCCAGAAGTTAATGCAGATGCTATGTCTCATATTAAACTTCGTTCTGGGAAGGGGGCTCTGATTGCTAATCCTAATTGCTCTACTATTATATGCCTAATGGCTGCTACACCCCTTCATCGCCATTCCAAGGTGAGGATGTTTTTTGTGATTATATTGTATTTCTATATGCTTATTGGTTGTTTTACCAAATTATGTTTAGAATTGACTTCTCTGTTAGGTTTCATTGTTTTGTAGGCTATGTTGGAGGTTGTTGTGTCATGGCTAATGTTGTTATTGGGTTGCTTTAATAATTGTTTATTTTGTTCTGCTATTGTGTCAGATGATTTGATAATAAAAACAATACATTGATAAATTAAGTTTAATTGGAATGTGAGTGTTAAAATGGATGTATACTCGGACACTAAGATAGAAATATATATATCAGCACATTTTGATTATGGAAGGAATAGCCCCAGTTAGAAATGAAATAAGAGATGACTGCTTAAAGTGGTTTTGGCCTCATGTAATGAAAATCATTAAATACCCCAGTTTTGAAGGGTGGTGTATTAACTATTAGCTGTAATGATAGAGGTTTTAAAATAATATGAATAAATATAATTAAGAAAGATACAAATAACCACTTGTTATATAACAAAAAAACTCAGCCCTTAATGGAAAATTCATGCAAGCAATCTATGTAGTTGGAAAAGGAATTTGTCAAGTATTTTTCTTTTTTTAGTTCTTCCTTTCTACCTCTCTATGTGTATGAAGGCTCACACATAGGCACGAGATGGTCTCACCACCCTTATACCTGTATCATGGATGGTTTGCAGAATAGTTCACCAAGACTTAATTGCATGATTTTACCATGTGTCAGGTGATCCGAATGGTTGTTAGCACTTATCAAGCTGCTAGTGGTGCTGGTGCTGCTGCAATGGAAGAGCTTGAACTACAGACTCGTGAGGTTTTTTCTATTTAACTATCTTCTTTCGTTATTTCACTGTGCATGCTGTCCTAGAGTGCACCAATTTCATAAAGTAAATTAATATTTTTTCTGTTGATATCACAAGGTTCTTGAGGGAAAGCCACCAACTTGCAATATTTTCAAGCAACAGGTAAGTCTGCTACTTTCATGCATTCACTTAATCATTGTATTCCATGTAGACACTTATATTTTCCTTCTGAATTCCTAAATTTGGTGCAGTATGCTTTTAATTTATTCTCACACAATGCACCCGTTGGGCCAAATGGGTATAATGAGGAAGAAATGAAGCTAGTGAAGGAGACAAGAAAAATTTGGGTAAGCAAGGAATTTAATGCATCTAGTTCTTCAATTTGATTGGCAAAATTTAATTAAACTAGATGGTTCATTCTTGGTGTTTCTTGCTTGACAGGAACCACAAAAAATGTATTTCATAAATTTTTCTGTTAATGCAGAATGACAACAATGTCAAGGTGACCGCCACTTGCATACGTGTTCCTGTGATGCGTGCACATGCTGAGAGTATCAATCTCCAATTCGAGAAGCCGCTTAATGAGGTATACTTCTAAATATGGAATAAACTATTGCTCACAATGAAACTTCACTATTAGAGTTCTTGCTAGCTTCATTACTCTCAATTCATAAGAACTAACAAGTCAAAATTGTCCAAAATAGAGTTGGTTCTCATGTCCACTGGAATTTGTGTTCGCCTTTTCTAAAGCATCTGCTTAAGCTATTAGCATGTGGTTCTTGGGCAATATACTATTGACACAATAAACTAGTTAACTGCGGAGATGTGCTTATTTCTTTTAGATTTTTAATAGGGGAAGTTACAATTAAGCCGCTGCAATTTTAACTGCGAATTCGGTAAAATGGATTCATCAGTAAAATACCGAAACTAAGAAGTGGAACTCTGTTTTTAATTATTGCTTGATTGAGATATGATGTAAATTGTGCAGGATACAGCAAGGGACATCCTCAAGAAAGCTTCTGGTGTAGTCATTATTGATGATCGGGCTTCTAATCGCTTCCCTACACCCTTGGAAGTATCAAACAAGGATGATGTTGCAGTTGGTAGGATCCGCCAAGACCTTTCTCAAGATGGGAATCATGGGTAAGATAGATTAACTTCTATTTCATTATTTGTAGATATACTCTTCTTCATAGTTTTGTGCTTAAAAAGAGAAACTTCCTGCAGGTTGGACATATTTGTTTGCGGTGATCAAGTACGCAAAGGGGCTGCTCTAAATGCAATACAAATTGCAGAGTTGTTGCTCTAGTTGCAATCAGTATTGGGTCTTCTCACCTGGAATTCATTCTTTCTCAGCAATTGGGCTTGTCATAATTTATCAGGATTTGAGTTTTCAATGATGCTGGAAGGAACCAATTTTGAGCTGCTAATGTTTGCTTATTAAATATTGGTGTTATATTAACTTTGCAAATAAAGAACAATATTATAGCTTTAAGAGAGAAACATTAGTGCAATAGTGTTTGAAGAAAATTTATATATATCTTATCTCAAAGAGTTACATTTCCCTGGTAAGTTACCGGTATATGCATACAACAGCTACAATTCCTCCACCTGAACCGAGAACCCACAAGAGCATCGCTTTGTTCGCACAGAATTTTCTTCATCGAAACTCTGATCCTTTACTGGAAATATATGCTCATGATCTTCAGGTGATTGAGTGAAATTTGACTTTGATACGAAACCTTTATGGCATTCATTAGAGATGTCATCCCTACAGCTAGAAATTTGAGCCCCATGCACACCATTCTTTTGGTGTTGTCGGATGTCTGAAGATGAGCCTTCCCCATATGTTTCATTCAACCGCTGCCGTGTTATGATGGATGCAAGAAGCTGATACCACCTAGAAATAGCGTGGGCTTCATTCCGTTTCTTCTCTTCAGCTTCTCGTCTCTCTTCTTCTTCAGCATATGCCTAGACAAAAATAATGTTCATCTCATTCAAAATTTGATGGGAACGAAGAGGTTCTAGAAGAGAGAAAAAAGAACAGTCTAGTTCCACAGTTTTAGGAGGTATTTAGCAGTTGATGTCAAAGAGATTTCTGAAACTACTAAAAGGAAACTTAATTTTTGACAACGCTCATTCTCGTGTGCCATTGAAGGACTCATAAACGAGTTAATAAAAACAGCCTATCGACAGCTGAGTATCAAACTAGCACAAAACACCCCTTAGTGAAGTCATGCACTTGGAATTAAAACGAAATTTACCTCCATGATAGCATCTCTAAACTCGGTACAGACCACAATCCCGTCGAAGACTGGAACGGAACGACCATTGCGAAACTCGAACCCGACCATAGCAGGGGCAAAATCAATTTCCAGCCTCTTTGCAACTGGCACTACCCTGGGTATTCTCAGGTGGACGGTTCCATGAGGGAGACATTTCTCAGACCACATGTCAACTTGACCACGTTCATTCTGGAAGACATCCAGTAAAAAGCCATGAAATCAAGAATCATATCCAGTTTTGAGAATTCTAACCCATAAAACAGCATGCATATTCTCATTTTAATCATCATCTAATTTATTTTTTCTTCATTTTTTTTTTTCAGTCATAAGTGCAAAAAATACCACATGATGTAGTAGTCAGAACTTGCACATAATTTTGAGTCTCCAAATGGTTTAAGCGCAAATGGCTAATCACAACATTGAGGAAATAGCAGTGCCTTACCTTTGGTACAATTCCATTTACAGCTGAAGGAAGGTCCAATGGTTCAGTTTGCCACTTTCCATAGAGTGGAATAGTTCCACCATCACTATCTTCTTCACAAACACCAGGCTCAGAAATTTGTGTCTTGACAAGCTTCATAGAGCGTTTCACCACCTGAAGAAGAAAAGTGAGAAAATTATATCTGTAAATAAGAAGAATCTCACAAATAGTTGATGAATCACTGCACTTAAATCTCAAATATCTTTTGTGGATCAGACCTTTGCAGGGCTTTCAGTAGTTTTGACTTGCAAACCATCCCGTAGCCATCTTTGTTTAGTTTGTAGCATCTGGACACAAGTCCGAGGGTATACTGGATGGCCAGAACAGTAGCCAAGTACAGGACCTTTTGGATGAAGTATTTGGTTCTTGTTAAGCCATCTTTCAATAGCATACAGAGGATGATTTTTGTAGGCCTGAAGTTGAAGAAAAATATTGAAAAGTTGAATACATGATGCAAACCTCACAAAGTAATGTGAAATAAGACATAATACAATACCTGTTGATTAGTCGGAAGTGGGTCAGTCAATGCTCTAGTTTGCAACTCCATGTCCTCAAAAGAATTCCGGGAAGTAACCCCAAAACCCTGTCTGGGTGATTGGAAATCAATATTCACATCACACTTTTTAGGTAGTTTAACCTCAAGCTTTTCAGTGGGGCTACCAAGTTGTGGTATACACTCTTGAGATGATGAGCCTTTAGCAGTTCCATTTTCAGAAGTGTCCAATGAACCAGAGATCCTTGATGCTTTCTCCTCTAGTTTGTTTGAAGCATTCTCTGGGTGGACATCCAAATGAACCATGCCTCCTGTTGCTCCTGATTCCAGCTCTTTCAATGGGCCCAATACTGCGTCCCACCAATGTGAATTTACTCGCTTTGATGCTATCTTATACCACTTCATACAATACCTGGATTTTGGGAATCCAATTTGAGTTGCAACTACTAGCATAAATTAATGAATGAAACCCGAGTAAACAAATACATGATTCCTCTGCAAGAATGACAAAAAGTATGGAGTATGTTGCAATCCCTACTCTGTTACAGGATGGGATTCCCCTTCCTCACACATTAAAAAATGTCAAGAAATATGCTGAATCAGAAAATCACATTGCATAAGGTGAAAATATTCAAACAATAAGAGTATATGTCATCATACATTCATACCCAGCAAAAAGTTGTCACTTGTCAACTATCCCAGCAAATAATCTTAGAATTTAGAGACTAAACGAATAAGTTTTCTTTGACCTAAAGAAACATGGTGTTGGAGGGTTCAACTCTAGAGATTAGTTTTACATCGACTATGTGTTCTTTCAAGCTAAGACACATAAGAAGTTTCACCCCCTTACACTAGCAAGAAGCCTTTTCCTAAGGCGAAAAAAAAAATCCCGCGGTATTTGCCTTTATGGCAAGCTTTACGTGGCGCCCACAGGCTTGATGGCCCAACTTAGGGGCCGGCAAAACTTGGGGGCAATATCTTGCGACGTGAGGGACAGGCCAAAATTGGCTTCAACAGTTGGCGCCGTCTGTGGGGACTAACACATCTGTGTGAGATGCTGAGATTGGGGACCTATTGTTGGTGGGTTCAACTCCAGAGATTAGTCCCACATTGACTATGTGTTCTTCCAAGCTAAGATACATAAGAAGTTACACTCCCTCACACTAGCAAAAGGCCTTTTTCTATGGAGAAATATAACCCCCCGGGACTTACCTTTATGGCACGCTTTCCGTGGCGCCCACAAGCCTGATGGCCCAACCTAGGGGCCGACCAAACTTGGGGGCCCATAGGACGGACAATATCTTGCGACGTGTGGGGTGGGCTAAAATTGACTTCAACACATGGATAGAAATAATAAGAAAGATATAACTACTTGTATTATAATTGTTGACCTAGCCCTTTATAGAGCAGAGTGAAGATTCAAGTAGCTGACAAATGTACTTGAGAAAAAACATTGCTGAGTTGAGTTGCAAACTAGAGTTAACTATCATGGAAAGACAATCATAGTTGATCTAACGGAGTTTTATGCTAGCTGTCAGCTACCTATTACAACCCTCCCTCCTCCTTTACCTGGGCTTGGGACCAGCCATGGTGGAGTTGGCGAAAGACAAAAATACATCTATTCTTACTTTGGTTTTACGCTAAAATTCGATAATCAAACTTCGCATATGTTGAGCATATTTGCATAACATACACAGTCAATCCCAAGCCTAGATAAAGGAGAGTTGTGTTAGGTAGTTGATAGCTAACGTAAAACTTAGTCAGATCACCCATGACATGAATCAACTTAAGGAGGAAGTCGAATCATGTAGTCGACACTATGTAGTTGAGAAAGGCTTTATTGAGTTGATTAGAGTAGAGACTGAAATGAGATCATCACCAGATCATATTGGTAAACAAGGACGAAATTGCATTTACTCAATAATTACACATTCTTCTTCATTTCTTTGTACTTAATCACAAACTAGAAATGGGCAAAGGTAAGACAAAAATATCTTTATTTCTTTTGATTTTACACTAGATAGAGAATGATCAAACAACTAAATAAGGATGAAAATATCAGACGACCACAAAGATGAAATCATGTACATCGCTGTTAATAGTAATACTTTCCTTTGATTATTTAATGAAGGGAATTTTTTCTAGGGAAGGGGGAGAGGAAGGGTGTTTATATCAACACTATCTTACTCAAGATGATTCTCTTGGAGAGTTATACAGCAAATTATGAAAAAGGCATAAACACATTGCTCCAGAAGAGGTATGGAAAAATCTATGTTTACACAAAAATAATTTTAATAATATAATAAATCAAGGACTAATAAACAATTACTTTTACTCATTTCAGTGAAACGATAATTACTCATTGGCAATTACCTCCACTCTTTGATTATATTTTTTAATTTTTTTTTTAAATCAGAGGTGCTAAGTTATTATAGTAATTCACATGAAGAGAATGGAATCTATGATTTAACCATAGGGCTTATATTAAAATTATTGTTAGAATCTAAGATAGAAGATTCATTAGAAAAACATACAATAAGAGAACCTTTGAATAGGCAAACCTGCGAGTCACATCTTTAGCACCATTACCAGCAAAAGCAACCACATATCTCAGTAACTTTCTGCAGGCAAAAATTGCAGCTTCTACTTTCTCCTCACCATCAATAATTGAGTTGACAACATCAACATGGACCCACTTTCCTGTCAAGTTTTCTCCACTACAAAAGATTTCTGCCCAATACAATGGAGGCCCTGTTTTTCTCGATCCAACTGCAGTTGAAATTCCCTGGGAACAAACAGGGGATTCTTCACTTTTAATCCTCTTAATTCTTTTTGAAGAAGAAAAATCAGATGTACTACTAGACAAGTCATACAAATCTGTACTCAAATTTCTGTCAGCAACATCAGCTGCAGTGGCAGAAAGAGCCATCTCTAACTGTAATTCAAACTCTAGATCCCCTTTCCTTTTTGAACCTTCAGCTTTCTTGGGGGGACATTCTGCAGAGGTATCATCATTTACCTTCAATGCTGATGAATCGAGTATATTTTCATTCAATGGAGCAACAGGTATGAATTTGGATTGGACAGTCTTGCTCTTTAAGTTGCTCCTATTGTTGATTTGGCCAGTAACTCCTGAATTTTCATTGACAATGTCACCATTTGGAACAGTTTTATTCATGCATGATGGAACTGATGTGGAAGCCTGATTTGGCCTGGTCACCATCAGGGTAGAAGTGTTAAATATTCCAGTCTCCACCCTGTTTTCATTTTCGCCTGGACATCCAGACGTGTCAGCTTCTGGTTTTAGCGAGGCCACATCAAGCGCAGAAACAAACCTGTGTAAAGATCCATACTTTTAAGGGGCTGATACAGTTTAAATATGCTCAATAAAGATGGAGTTCTTCAATAAGCAGAAACCAAGGGAGCAATCCACCAAATGTGGCCCTGAGTATTTGATAAGAAAGACCATCAAAGGAAGGAGTAGTAGCTAGAAAATTTATTATAGCATACAAGAAATGCTATCTCTAACAATGAACTTAAGCGTAGGGCAAGGAAACCCATGCTGAAACCTGTTCTCATTATGATCTGTTTTGAAGGGCAGACCAAGGGAGAAGAATGTCATTTAACCTGAAACATGGAATGTTGGAGTTCAAGGACCTTCAGTTGCATGATGTGCAGACCTTCAATCACACACGTAAGACAGATATAAAGAAAAAAGTTTTATTTTATTATATAAATTATTAAACACAGAGTCATCAAAATCCTTTGAGTTGCAATTTGCAACAGATATGTAAAGAAAGAGTTTCTTTTTCTTTTTTTTATGTTCTTAGAGGAGATTCTTAGAGGTAGTCAAATGCCCCAAGGCACCCAAGGACAATGCGTCACAATATAAAAATAAAGTACCGCCACTTCAGTTTGATCTCAATCAATTCTTTGAAAATATGAGATTTAAGGAATATACATAGAGGTTATATGAATTATTTTTCCAAAATCTGCTAACCATTCAACTTTCCAAAAATGTTAAGAAATTCTTCTTATTGCTATCATCAACTTAGTTTGTTAAGATGAAATAATCACAGGAAGATCATATTAATTAAATAAGTTTACCACGTGCTCTAGTTCCTGTTTGAAGGCTAAAACATGTGCTTTCGGCTCTTATCAAAGTTTAGGAACTAAAACACCTACTTACATAAAACAATATGGCTTTGTGTAAAACAACAAAATCAAACTGCATCCTCATCCTCTGAATTTTGCATAAATTTATTCAATCCAAAAGAAATGAAAGAAACAAAGAAATGAAAGAGAAAGGTATATTTGTCATCAAATCATACCGAGTTGTCAGATTGAGAGCTCTAAACAGTGCCACAGATAATGCAGCAACCTGCAAAACAGAAAATTATGTAGCATCTGCTGAAGAGAAAAATTAAACTTGCTTTTCCAGCAACATACTCAAGCTCATTGATAATGCAACATGCGAGGGGAAAACAAAATGGAACACAAAAGCAAGCCAATACCATCAGAGGAAAGCAGCTTAGTCATAATAGTTCCAATATATATAGTCTTAAAAAATAAAGTAATATACATGCATAATCCTTGACTGAAGATATCAACTACGATATTGTTGATGACTAAAACATCTTGCTGACCAAACATTTGGGAGAAGCAATAGATGATGATCATAAAAAATTTCATGTCTGTAGGGGATTTTTTTTTTTTTTTTCTGTTTGACAGGAGGATCAGAACTAAGCTGCTTAAAATTTGTCCATACAGCATTATAGTTTGATGATTTACCCTTTTTACTGTCATTTCATTGGCATGGTTTCATTGTAAACTCATTTCCTATGATGGATAAAAGATAACTGAAGAACTAGAGAAATTGCTCGTATTGTGCTAACAGCAACATGGCCTCACAAGTCACAACTCACATCCTCTAAATGTAAATTGGATAAGAAAATTACCAAAAACTTGTACATTCTTTAATTTGCATCATAAGAATTGAGGCCAAATGTAATACCTCTTCAGTAGTCCCTTCATGATTTTCAAGAGCCGGGGCCAGGTTGTATTTGAATGATCTTCCTGAAATACTTGAGCTTGTGACATGAAAATTATTGTGGAACTGCATGCAAGCAGTTTTCATATAAAAACACTAAATGAAGTCTTATAGCAGAAGATTGTGTAGAATAGAGTTGGAAGTGGCTCAAAATACATCATACCCAATTGACAATAGGTGTCAAAGCATTTGCAGTCAATTTAGGAACTTCCACAATCTTCAGTAAGTGTCTTGGAAGAAGTGAAAGTAGAGAAGCCTGCCAAAACAACTGAATCCTATTAGAATGGAAAGGGGGGATGCTGGATCTTTTTTTCTTCCTATGTTTAATGAGCAATGAACATTATGCATGAAATCAAACAAAATAAATAACATGTTAACTAAGAAATTCCACATTCTTGTTAGGTTCTGAAATGCAGACATTGGTATAAAAAGACCATGGTCATTAAGCTTAGCACGAGATTAGATAATGATTGACTACTTAGGAATTTTAGGATTGAGGCTGATTATCATTGATAAAAGTAAAATCTTGTCAAACTACTCATATTGCTGATGGGCTATGTTACTTGGACTCCAGTATGGATGTTGGATACAGATTCATATCTAAAGGTCCGACTTGTTCATTTTAAAATTTTGGGATATGGGGACTTGGCTAAAAAGTGTCTCAAAATTTAGATTTGGGTACTTGGACGATGTTATATTCACTATGAAGCCTATATTATATGTGGTTCTTCTCTTTTTTCTTTTTTTCACTTGTTTATTGTTCTTATTATTCCCTCATTTAAGTAAATTGTCAAAAATTAGTCATTATCTTCTTTCATAATAGTAATATTCCAAAATCTAAAGTGTCGGATACATATCCCATACCCATGTTGTATCATGAAGGACAAACACGGGTGTTACGGGCTAAAGTAAAGAGTTCGGGTAGCATAGCTGACGAGAAGGTATCATAATGAGCTGAATAAAGGAGCCACCAGAAAATTGCATCACCATCCATACTAATTTGGTGAACCACTTTTGCGTTCACTTATCTTTGTGGCATATGAAGTTTATCTTTTCCCACCATCTAGAGGAGTGTGTGCAGAAAGCCAAACATGGTGATTACAACAATTTGCAAGTACTCTCTAATCTCTATAGTTCACAAATGTAAGAGATCACCTCCATGAGCCAACAATAAGTTAAAGACTTCTGCAATATTTATTAGAGTATAGTTGTATTGTAACTTAAACAAATTGATCCCACTGTAAATTTACCATCCATGTTAACCAGCTATAATAACCTTTTACATATTTTCTGGAACCTGAATAAGAAAATGGAGCGAAAAAGGACAAAGTGTTGGCATGAGGTAGAATATGTTGACTTTTGAAGTACAAGGCAAAGCAAATACCTGAATAAGAGGATCATTGCAAGCACTATCCACCAATCTTCCCCGAGCTAATAAACACAGTAAGTGAACCTTATGAACTAGCTCAGCTAATTCCTAGGAAAGAATAACACAATTATTTTGTCAAAACTAATTCTCTGAATTCAAATAATGTATATAAAACTCAACTCAATTCAACTAAGCCTCTTCCCAACAATTCGAATAATGTATGTCTACACATAAATATTAAGAAAGAATCTAATCACAGAATATGTTATCTATTATTTCATAATTTACCTTTTCTTCGGGAGAAGCTCTCCGAACAGGTTTTTTTCTAGAAGTTGATGGTGAATCGTCAAATTGAATAATCAATTCTCGTGCCTGATTATCCAGATGGTGATCTCTGGAATCCGAGACAGCTATATGGCCATCTTCCCAATCTGATTCATCTGTATCCTCTTTTTCAGGCAAAGCACAAGAAACACTTTCATTCACAATTTTCACTTCACGTGGAGCATCAACAGACATCACAGCATCACAAGGGACCTCTTTTTCTGCCTCTTGTCCAACATTTCCTTTAGACATATCTTCTGGCTTGAAAGAAGATAAAACAAACGGTTTCAGTATAATCACACGAAAGATGCACAAAGGAAAAAAAAAAGATTTGCCTAGCAGAAAAGAAAATAAAAAATAAAAGGATTTGTCAAGCAATACCATGCCAACAGATTCAGAGTAGCAGACATGACTCTTTTGCTTCTTTCCTATCGATTTGCGTGAATTAGTGCATATCGAGAGTCTTGATACTGACTCTTCTGATTTATTGATAAGATCACCAAAAATCAAAGGTTCATTCAGACACATGCAAAGCCAAATAATTAAAAAAAGCACTAGGTACTAACAACAACTTGGAGCTAACAAAACAAACCACTATTATGGTGCGGTATACAGATCCTTCTATCTGAATCATGTCCATCTTCTATCACATCTTTGCCTCCTGCGATATGAAACAAACCACAATGGCTTTAAATGGTTAAATTCACCGCAGGCATGTTTGCAAGGATATCAATACAATTCTATGAATCATCTGACCTACGATTTGATTCCAAGAGAAATATTCAGCTTCAACAATAGAGTCCATGTCAAATCCGAAACAGTGTGTTCACACAACTCAAGATTTGCGACACAATGACTTGCACAATTCCATGTTTAAATAATATAATGTTTTTGTAATTTGTTGGGCACCAATTTTATTTGGTTATATTTCAGAAAATACTGAATTTTTATGACCATGATCCAGTTGTTGACATTGAAAATAACGGGAATCATCCACCAGAAGAATTGGTTTGTTATAAGACTTCTACATGGGCCAAATGGTCATATGAATAAATTATGAAACAAATTCCATTATTGTATGGATTTGATATGTGTGTACATCCACATTTATATCATCCACAACACTATGTGAACATCATAACTGATCCGTGCTACTCCAAATTCAATTTCCCAAATCTCCCAGCAATTCAGTTTTACATTAAAACTAATAGCATTGATTTAATGGACAGTATGAAATTCAAAGCGGGTTTCCTTCCTTCTCTTTTTCTTTCCCCTGTTTATAAGTCTGAATTTAAAATCTCACTTGTATTTTGCTTGCATTGCTAGCCGGAATGAATTCAGAGATGGTTCACTAAAACTTAAATTGGGACATGCCAAACAGATTCAAGAAATTTCAGAGTTAAACATTCAACCCAAACAGATATATCAGCTACCAAAAGAAGAAAGTGAAATTGCCACAATGATGTAACTATGAATAAGACCAATGAAACAACAACTAGAGCATAAAGAAAAACTTGGAAAGTTAAGGCCTGTTTTTCGTGATTCAAATACAATTTTCTGTATCTGCAAATTTAAAAACAAAGAAATGCGTTCGGTTGATTGTATTCGAAAACAGCTTTTGAGAATTTTACTAAGAAAATAACCTACTTTCAGAAAACGATAAAAAGTTGCTTTCTGAAGTTTCATTTTCAAATTGCATATTTGTTTTTGAATCACAAACCAAATGCAGCCTAAAAATACTAATACTCCAAGTAATTGACAAACAATATACCATTTCATCTCTCGCTATGCCTAAAGATAGAATAGATTACCCAAGTGAACTCCAAAATAGACACCATTCTAACCAAATTTAAATCTCCCGGCTATTCACATTTCCAAGCACATTTAAACACCGATAATTAAAACTCTGTGGAGCCTTAATAGCTGAACTGTGATGAAAATTAACAACGAACTGCAAAGCTCTTCAAAATGGTTCAATAGAGCGGCAATTAAGAACTCTGCAATTCGCACCAAGTTTTAGCCCATTCGAACTCTTTTAAGCACATCTCACGATGTTGTTTCCATGAAAAGAAAATTCACTAACCGATTTCAACTTCATCCTTTAAACGAACAACACAATTCTAGAACTGGACCTCTTTGTCTGTCATCCTAATATGCTTCTAAATTATAGGGTTCCAGAAGAAACAAGCGTACATAAGAACTAAAATCATCTAAAAAATTGTCACAATCCATTAAAAAAACAAGCGAAGATGCTATTATAAAAATAAAAAAACAATTACTGTAAACATAAAATCAAGGAAACAGAAGACGATAGAGATGATTAGGAAAAAAAATTAAAATTATAAAAAATAAGAAATACGTACGAGATGGCTCTTGTGATCGCTTTGCTTGGTTTCTGGTTCGCATTTTTTGCAAGAATTGAATCGAAAATAAAAATTAAAATGCAAGAGATTGAAATTTGAGAGTTCTTAATGAGGAATTAAGAGTGAAGAATTTCGAACGAAAGCCCAACTAACGTCCGAGGGCGCCTTTCGCGCGGAGCGCTAATGGTAGGTTGATTTCGCGCTTAGTACATTGAAATACCGAAAGTGCCCTCTTTGTTGTGATTAAATTTATAATTTTAATAATTATTACTTTTTTTTATTTTAGAGTATTTTCCAGCTTAAAAAGTTAAAATTTGTTAAATATTTAATTTATTATTATTATTTTTTTAGCATTGAAACTTATTTTTTAATAAAATAAATGTCAAAAAAAAAAAAACAGAAGCCAAAAAAGATTACTAGATATTTTATTTTATTTTATTATAATTTTAATAATGTAAAGAAAAAGTGGCTCCATCGGTTAAATCCGATTCGGTAGATCAGAAAAAAGAAAAGAAAAGAAAAGTTTGGAAGAGCGGCGTGATTTTCCGCGAAACCAAAATTGAAAATTTTCAGAAACCCTTAAATCAAATCTCTCTCAAAGTCCAGTGTATGCCCTCTTCGCCATCACCGCCATCAAAATCCTAACCCTAACCCTAACCCTAACGAATCTTAGAGAGCTTCTTCTTCCCCTCTCTCTTGTTTCGAAACCCTAGCCCTAGAGAGACTTCCCTTGAAGTCTACGTTCTCTGTGCGAAAAGCGGATTCGGTGTTCTTGTTTGATATCGATTCGGATCTTGTGAGCAAAGCTAGCATCTTTTCAGGTACTTACTTCGATTCGGAGCTTTGAAACTGGAAAAAAGTTTTGAGCTTTTGTTTGGATTGGATTTTTGTGTTGGGGGTTTTAGAGAGCTTCATCTGCTTATGTTTTTGGTAGTTGTGAGTTTTTTTCTTCTTTTGGTGTTCATGCTCTGTTTGCTTGCTAATTTTCTTGTTCACTGTCTTAAACTATGGAGTAATAGCTGCATAGATTTGTGTTTTTTCATCGCTTGAAGTTATTTTGTTGTTCAAAGGATTGTTAGAAATTATAGTTCCAGTGAAAAATGGAGTTCAAACCGGAAAGAATCTTTTATTTTTTTTTTGAATAATTTGTTCATTTATTTGCTTTGTGAATTTCTTTAGTTGCTTTCCGGCGTATTTGTTTGCGGGTTTTTTTTTTTAACGATTTATGTTCCATGTGTTTGGATACATGAAAAACTTTAAAAGATAAAACTAGAAATGAGAATATTTGAGAAATGGTAGGAGTAGTCCCAATTAGAGATAAAATGAAAAAAAACCTATTAAGGTGGTTTGGACACATACAACGAAGGCCTTTGGAGGCACTAGTTAGGAAGAGTGACGTATTAACATTATATGGTAACTATAAAGCTAGAGGAATGCGTAAAATAACATGGATAGTGATAATTAAGAAATATTTAACTTTTTATAATTAAAATGCTGACTTAACGTTTGATAGAGCAGAGTGAAAAAAGTAGATTTATGATAACCAACCTCATGTAGTTGGGAAAAAGACTTAGTTGAGTTGAGTTTTTTTTTTTTCATATGAGTTGAGTTGAGTTGAGTTGTTCATTTATTTGTTTTGTGAATTTCTTTTGTTGCTCTCCTGCCTCTTTATATATATAAGATTCATGTTCCTCGTATTTCTTCATGTGAAGTTTTCTTAAAATAGTGCTACTCCTCTGTTCTGATATAACTGGGCATTTAAATCTATTTTTACTGTAAAATATTTTTTGGAGGGAAATGTTATAGGAGCTGTTATATTTTCTTACGGTCAAATATTTGTTTTTTTTGGTTTGAATTTCATTCAAAATTTTTTGTATTGTTGGTGCAGTTGAATTTGCGGCTTCTCTGTTAAATGGCAAATTCTTTAGACATGTCTCTTGATGATTTGATAAAGAGCAGAAATATCAGTGAAAGGGGAAGGGGACAAGGGAGGACCCGCCGAGGGCGAGGACGAGGAGGTACTTTTGGCCGTGGAAGAGCCGGAGGAATGCTCCGTAGGCCTCTTGGGGCAAACACCCGGCAATCATCTTACTCAATTGCCAAGGCAAGCTCAAAAACACCCATTGCTGTTATTTGCTCTATTTTCAAGAATCTGATCTGAACTAGATATACAAAACACTAAAAGTGATGATTTCATTCATAGCATGGGGAAGCTCAAAGTGAAGTTCTCGTTGGTTAACACAGGGGGTTGTTTATATTACCCATCTTCACAAAGTCTTGGTATTTACTGAGTTGTTTTGGTGTGGATTATGATGGATCCTCTTGATACTTGCGGAATTTTGTTATTGCGGGCTCTTCGATCATTATGGTTGTTTATGAAGTTTCTGTGAAGAGGAGCTTCCCTCGTTGAAATTCAGCAACTCAAGGTCTCACTAGTAGCATGCATATCATCAGCTTGCCTTTAATGGGTGGAATTCTCTACTCCTGTATTCATCATACATATTCCTTATTGATGATTAGCTTTTCTACTGAACCCTGAGAGAATCTCAATATTAGTTATTGCTCTATTTTTGTGGAATTTTGTTGATTCCTGATTGACTCTTGAAGAGGACCAGATTATTCTTTTTTGTGGTCAATGTGCTGATATGTTATCCTAATTGGCTAATTTGGATTTTTTGTTCGTGGTCATGTGTTGATATGTTCTCCTACTTTGGATTTTTACACGTACCTTAATCAGCCGTCCAGCAGAACCAAAGATTTTACCTGGCAACATGATTTATTTGAAGAGGGCCTTGTAGCTGCTGGGTATCCTGGGAGGGAAACTGGCACAAAGTTATATGTATCCAACTTGGACTATGGTGTAACCAACGAGGATATAAAGGTTGTGGTAATCCATATTTATGTCTTTTAACTTTTATTTTTCTTGTTCCATTTTATTCAAATTAACAGTTTTTATTTGCTTGACAGTACGTAACCCTTGGATTGTAATGTAGGAACTCTTTTCGGAGATTGGAGAGCTGAAGCGATATGCTGTTCATTATGATAGAAATGGCCGTTCTAGTGTAAGTGGGATACTTAATTTAGTCAGTCGGCTAATTGGGTTGAAATGGTGCTCTCTTTTTCTAGATCAGGTTCTTATTTTAACTTCTTTTTGAAGTTTAAAGGTTTTTTCTAAGAACCGCAAAAGTTGAGGCCCTAGGACAACAAATACCAATAATGTAGTATTTTTCTTCTTGCTCCAAGAGGGTGAGACTGTTTAGTATCTGCTTCGAATTTTCAATAAATCATGGAGGCTAGGTGTTGTTCTCAAATCCATAGGATTCCTTGTTGATTGAATTGCAATTATGCAAATTGATCATTTTTTTTTTACTAAAGGAAGAAACCAATACTTTGTTGGTTGGCTTGGTGTTGTTTGGATGATTTGGACTGTTCATTTCAATTTATGCACACTCATAGAAGGTTGAAAAGATTGTGGAGGTTGTTTCTTGGGGAAGGTGGGTGAAATCATCATGTTTGAAGGGGGAATGAGGATTTTTTAGCATTTCTTGTAGGCATCGTTTTGTTGGTGACATGATTAATGAGCAACATCTTTATACTGAGTAGGATACATTTTTGAAAAAGATAGTGTTAGTTGTGATGGTTAGAGTATAAAGGCTGAAACCTTTCCTTTTCTAAAAAAGGTAATGAGTGAGAAAATGCTTCACAAAAGTGGGTACACGTGGGCTTTCAAGCATAAATCTCCTGATTATACTTATTACATCAGAAACAAAATCCCTTTTCGATTTACTATTTGAGAACAAGTTTCAAGAACTAAGATATAAATCATATAATATGAAAATTTTATTTTATTTTGATCTTTAATATTTGAAAGTGGGGTAATACTCTTTCTTTTGAGTTTTTGGTTATGGGCTAGGTTGAAACTTTAAGAGCAACTTCTATTTGTTTTTAGAAATGAGCCTTCTTCTGGCTTCTTTCAAAAAAGTGATTTTTAGCATTTAGGGCAATCAAATGCTGATTTCTTGATTACAGAAAATTGTCCATAGATGAACTTTAGGTCATCCCCATGTCTTAAGATGCCACTATTGTCTCTGTGCTTGTGATCATTCTCCAATTAGAGTTTTAAACTTGGTGTTTCATACTTGTTTGGCAGGGTTCAGCTGAGGTTGTCTTTGCTAGGAGAGCTGATGCATTGGCCGCAATGAAGCGATATAATAATGTCCAACTAGACGGGAAAGCTATGAAGATAGAAATTATTGGTACCAATTCTGGGATGCCTGTTTCAACTCTTGTAAATGTGATTGGAGGGACCAATGGAAGAGGAAGGAGGACAGTTGTTATGACGTACGTGAAGTCACCTCTCCTTTCAATTCTCTCTAATTTGTGATGTTATTCATTATTTCTTTATTTCACTGACTCTTTCTAGGCCGAAGTGAATGGAAACTGTTATTTTTGTGAGGAATACAAGGTGAAGTCCTTTTAAGGGGGGAGGGGTATGGGCAACTTGAACTAAGTGGCAGATAATTAGCTGATGATTAAGACTTCTGATTAATCTTTTACTTCATATCGACTGTAGGGTGGATAATAAATCAACTGTAGCGTGAATACGAGTTTTTAATCGCTATAATTATGTATAAAAAACAAGAAGCTACTTTTAACTTTCTAGTTTAACTGGATTAATTTCGTATTCATTCTACTGGTTCTGCAGTTGCATGCTGTTGATTCAGTGATTCCATGTTGCTGCCACTAATAACCCAATAGAAATTTATAAATTTGAGTGGCTGTGCACAATTCTTTATTGATAAAGACGGAAGAAAATTAAATCCTTTTTCCAACTGTCTTATCGCAAAGAATTGGAGTCTGCAACATGGTCCTGTTTTACTCTTGTCTTCTATCTAGACCTACATAATTTGTTTAAGGTTTGTTTTTGTTATTTACATGCTTAATGCTGGGTTCGCATACTTTCAAATTTTGCTAATACAGCTTTACTAGCTGTAAGGTTTTACTGAAGTGTTCTGTTAATGCTGATATTGGTCTCAGCTGTTCATAATAGTGAATTTGGGCATCAGATGCATTTAAGTTATTTGGAATTGTACCTAATCGAAAATTGTTTGTCTATCGAGAAATGAAGGCAGTGCTTGGAGGCCTTGCTGATAAGGTCTTTATGTGTTAGCTAGGCCAAGCCTAATATACGACTATGTGACGTAAGAGTTTTCAGGTACACAAAGTTGATGACTTGATGTAGCCAAAATAAAAATAATGATAAAACATCTTTTGGTACCTTGAAAGTGTAGGTTGATATTATTCCTTCTATTATAGCACTAAGTTTACTGCAAATTTGATGATTCCGTATTATATGTAGAATGCATTGGTAGAGGTGTCAAGCTATTTCTATTTAATGAGACAAGCAATTTAAAGAAGAAGAGATTTCTACATCATGCTGATTTTTAGTTGTCAGAAAAGCCATGTCAACTAGTACTGAAAATATTGGTTTAAGGATGTTTATGTGCATTTCTCTGACAATTGGGAGCTTTACAGGCCTGGAGTAGGTCGAGGAAGAGGTTCTACTTCACAGGGTCGTGGTTCCAGGTAAGCTATTTTGAGCCATATCATGGACTTTTGGGTTTTGCACAGTTATAACATGATAGTGTTTTCATTTGGAGAACTATGAATTCTATTGCATGGAAGAATTATAACATCTTCAGATTTGAAATATGAAAGTTAACATTCCATAGCAATTAGCGAGTATTCTTGCAATGTATGACTTGTTCATTGTCAGCCAATGAGGAAAATGCACGCTAATATGAATTAAGACCTCCTGGGAATTTCCATTTCTTTATTAGAAATCTTTCAAAATTTGAGAATGTCTCTAGAATACTTTTGCTGCTTCAGTTTGTGTACTGGATTGCTGACCCATGTAAAAAAGCTTAGTTGAGTTGAGTTTGTGTACTGGATTTGTGACTAGAATATTAACACTCTTTATACATCTGGTATGTTATAATTCTGGAACATGTTGTTCTGAAAGAATAACTTGTATGAGTTAACCCCAACTACACAATAAAAATTGGACAAAGTAATTTAATTGTCTCTGATGAATTCACCATTTTGTTTATTTTGTTGATGTCATAGTTAGAGATGTAAGTGACATTAATTAAGTGGTCATTTCCAGTGATACTGTTATGAGGATTGGATTCAATGAACCTTTATCGTCTTCCTCCACCCATTGGCTTTAATTTATCTTGTCCTTTGTAATGGTGTTCGTCACTGGTGAAACCTATCTGAGCATGAATTTCTGTTTATGCGAGAGATGTAAACTGAGAATGCTTGTTGTTTAATGTCACTATCACAGGTGGAACCGTGGGGTTCGTGGCCGTCCTCGTGGTAGGGGGGGACGTGGTCGTGGTGGAAGGAAGCGACCCGTCGAGAAGTCTGCCAATGAACTCGACAAGGAACTGGAGGGCTACCACGCTGAAGCAATGCAAACGTCCTAATTCATGGCATGTGCGAGCAATTGAAACATTTGAGATATTGGGTGCTTGGTTTATGGTGAATTTGGTATGTGTTAGCTGTGTACAAAAATGAGAAGGGGGTGGTTCTTCCATCTTTTCCCAGTTGATTTTAGTTGCTAGATATGATCTTTCTAGTGGAACTTCAGCGTCAACAAGGCATTCGGTCTATGATCTATACACAATAACTCTAGTTTTTGTATTGTTAGGGTTTGCGACATATTGCTTTAGTCCTTTGCATCGGGTTTATGATAGGCGTACTAAATTCTATTAATGCTTTTGGTTGCACATATCAATTTATCATTCCAGCATTTGAGATACAACAACCATTGATGTCTTGTACTGAAATTTAGGCAAGAGCCCTTGAGAACACTGCACTTTTATTTATGTGGCAAGGGAGGAAATTCAATCAATGAAACTGCCAGCTACATGAATCTACTTTTTTGAGTGAGCAAGCTACAATATAATACGAGAAAAGAAAAGAAAAAAATTTAATACCATTTATCTGATTACAAAAGGTGCAACAATGGGGGAAAAGAGAATTTGAACTCATCTGGCTGCATCATCCCTCAGAAGGTCTCCAGATAGGTTTCTGGTGAAAAGCTTCTCAACCAAGTCATCCCAGTTGGTGCTACTGGATTCTGATTTCTTGCTAGAGCCTTCTTCTTTTGCAGCATAAGGCACATTTAAGATTACAGCTTCTTCCTTGTATTCATTCTCTATACTCTGTGCTCTCTGAATTCTCTCTATGGTTGGGGCAGTTGTTATAGTGTTGGTGCTGCTATTCCCCATTGTCTGTGATGCAAGTACCTTAGCTTTAAATTACATTTCACTGAGCATTTCATATTAGTTATGAAAATTGTGAAGCATTGATATAAAGTGTAAAAGTATTAGAATTGCACTTACTTGTAGAGCCCATTCAGCTTGTCTTTCTATCCAGAAAATCGAATGATCTGATGTAGCATTACATGAGAGGATAATATGTTCAAAACCTGCATCAGCTGATACAGCAGTCCTCACCTCTGGAGGAAGCTTACCACAGCTTCAAGATACATGAAATTTAACATTTCATTTAAGCAAAATTATCCAATTTTTTTTCCTATCAGTAAGAAAAAAAGGGAACTCAAGCAATAAAAAGTTACCGATATCAAGAATAATTCACAATAATTTTAATTGCAATTGATGCCCACAAAAGAATATCAACAAAGAATCATTTTGAAACTGAAAAAGCCCATCTAAATTTACTTCTCAAGTACAAATGTAAAGATCTGAGCTAGTACCTGCAAAGTTTTCTTTCTACTATGTGATATACTCTTCCAGGAACATAAAGCTTTCTTTGATCTTTTTGCTTCTTACATAGAGGTCCGAAGGACCTGATGGTATCTTTCCAGCAAAGCATACTTAACAAGCAAGGAAAACTGTCCAAACCATTTAACTCTAGTTTAAGAGATATACTCATAAAAAAAACAAGAATTTAAAGCACATGGCACCGTGAACAAGATAACAGGTGAAAATTAGATTAATGACTAATTCAGGTTACTTACCAGAAGATTGATTTAAAAATGTCTTCCAATGGAGTAGGTGTTCTTGGCAAGAAGTCATCCTGTATCAAATTTGATTAGTAATATTATCAAGTATCTAAATCACCTTATATGTTTAAATCTTACCTGCAAGACAACAGAGTGAATAACATCGGCATACTTGACCGCCAAATCAAGCGACACGCACCGCGCCGGCGCCACCGCATAGCACCGGACGCTACTCCTTGGCATGCCACCGAGCCGTTCTCCGTAATTTGCCGCCACCACCGCCATGAGCGCCGCCACCCCCGACCCCAAAGAGTGGCCGGCGAACACCATCTTATAGTTACCTCCAGTGTCCAACCACACCTTCCTCAACGTCTCACACTCTTCCTTTAACAACCAAATAGCCGATTTCAACAGCCCATGATGCACGTACCCTCCGTCGAGCTTTTGCATTCCCAACCTATTGTCTAGCAAAAGTCTATAATCGCTATCTTTGACCAAGTTGAGGCCACGGACGGCCAGGATTATTTCTTTGTTATCATGGTCAACGTAGATCATGTAAGGTGGGACCCGTCCTTGTGTTTGATGATACGTGGCGCGCTTGACGACCCAATCGGGATTTAATGAGAGGCGTTGATAATGATTTGGGCCGTCTGCTTGGGATTTTCGGTCCATGCGATAGACGGCTAGGATGACGCGGCAGATGCGTGGGATTGGTTCGAAGCCGTCGATGGTGGAGAGGGACCACGTGGCGCTGTCGTCGGCGCCGGTGTAAGTGCAGCGCTTCCATATCCAGCGTGTGCAGGCGATGCAGATGAGGCCTTCGACGATGGACATTTTGTTTAAAGGTACAGAGAGGTTTTGATGTCGGGCGTGTGGGTTGGTCGCCGCGTGTCGGTGTTGTAAGTTTCGATTTGGGAGAGTTTGAGAGGGTTTAAATGGTTTATATATATCTAGGAGAGTGACGCGTGGAATTTTATGGTGGCGAGGTTTAAGAGTCTGGTCAAACGGAAGAATCGCAAAGTCAATTAATTACTTTCACCAATTTCCTTTCAAGTATATATATTTTTATTTAATATAAAATTTTTGACGAAAAGATTTGTGGACTTGAAGTATATATAGATAATATTATATCAATTAATCAAACAATGAAAGGAAATTTCCTTGGCCATCAATTTTGAAAGGTTCACATATACCTCAACTTGAAATCCTTATAATATTATTAACAAAAGAAAAAAGCTCTAACTGTGAATACATACGTTGAAAGGTATATATATAGTCTAGAAATAAGTATTTATATAATTTAGAAATATAATCTGGAGTTCAATTATATAAATATTTCCCTATGTTAATAATTTTGGGAAGCTAGCATAAATGACATGATTAAATTCTTTTGCCGTATACAAGTCCACAGGTTCCTACATTGCAGGTGAATAAAGGAGGCTAAAAGTTACTAAAAGAAAAGAATAAAAGGTGGCTGAGAATAATAAAAAAGAATAATTTCTGAGTATATTAATTTATTCATAGAATATTGTTGATATTATTTCCTTTTTTTGTTCATTATTATTATAATTTTGCGTCATTTGTCCATTAATTATATTTTATGAAATAATCCAAGATATATTTACAATGTTGTATTATATTCCAATTAAGAACCTAATTAAACACTTCTAGGCAGCCTGATTGATTGTTTCATTTGGGATGGCGTAATCCATCTACCTTACTCAAAAAGATAATACATTAATCTATCTATACCTTACACCCCTTTTTGCACATCCTCACCTTTTTTAAATTAATTACGTACGTCATGTTCAAAGTACAATTAAATTAGCATAGGCATTTTATATACAAATTGATTCAAGTGATTTCTTACACATATTATGGAATAATATACAATCCACCCACCTTTAATTTAATGATTAATTGTTTTCATACGCCTTTTCATCATTAATAATTAGATTTATTGAATTTCACACATACCAAGTATACATTACTTCAAGGACGTAAATGAAAATGTCTTTTTTGCGTACCAATTTTGAAAAACAAAATAAATGATGCTTGTAATTAACAAGCATTTATATCAAAACATGTTTCATCGCCATTAAGGCTTTTGTTCGATGGTTCAAGCGACTGGTTTATTATATGGGCTTAGAGATTCAAGGCAGGACTCCGAAAGGATGGACCAGATTTCTTCGAATTCTCTCATTGGTGCAGAGTGGCTGTATGAATTGACTCTGGGCTACTTTTGAGGAGCCGTCGGGTCAGATCTTTTTATTAATTAGGTCTTGCGTGGGTCGGATTTCTCACGAAGTGAGTATCGGATTATATTTGTTTCTTCTCGAAAAATAAAAATAAAAATAAATGTTTCATTGATCAATTTGCATGGCCACCAATTGAAAAAAAATTTCAACTGTAATAGTTCTGAACTATATTCTATATATTAATATTTTTGAGAATCATGCATGAATTTTTTTGTGCTGCCTACAGTAATAATATTATATCACCTTAATATTCAAAGGAGGTGGAATTATTCTCTGAAGTCATGAAAAACTAAATCGAAATTAAAAAACAAATTACTAGCCCAAGAAGCAAGCTAGCTCCCATGGTTAATGCTCTTCCTCCATTGATGAATTAGGTGTGATGCTTTGCTCATTCCTGAAGAAATTTTCTATATCACCATGCTCTTCACTCTTACTAGTCTATAAAAATTATTCTTGAAATACTTAATTCCCCAAACCTTGGCTTCTTCATAGCTTCTTGTGCTATTATCACTAATTTCATTATGACCCAAATCAAGATCTCTATAATTCAGATATGCAGCCCTTGGATACTTGGAAACATAAGGTTCCATGTGCTCGTACAACCTTCTCATCCATTCTATATTCTTTCTTGATGCCTCTGCTCCTTTTTCATTCCAATCTAGCATATAGCAAATTTGATATAAGTTTCCATCTCTATGTAGAAATGGGGTTTCAGATACAGGAATCTCACTCATTCTTCCATCGAATGGAATCAATATCATTACAGGTTGATCTACTTGAGAAAACCTTCTCCATATTCCATGAAGCCCAGTTTCTGAACTTGGTTCCTGTACATAATCAGATTTTGTCTTTGTAAAACCTTTGGTTTGAAGGATCCTATTAAGCAAAACTTGGAGTGAAAGATTCATGGGAAGATTATAAAAATAAGTGGTAGATTGAACCCAACTCATTTCAATACAATCATTGGCCTTTAAACCCAACTCTGGGAAGTTTTGCTGCATTATATGAAGGAGTTGTTCAGTTCTACCTAGAAACATGGATCTAAATGATGCAACTGTTGTTGCATTCACATTGTGTAATCTGACAAGTAGCATGATGTCTTTAGAGAGAGTTTATGAACAATAAATTGCCATTTATGAACAAGTGGAATTGCACCTTCTTCTAGGTTTTGCTAACATTGAAAACAGTAACAATAGGTGGAACAGGAACCAGCTTGATTTTAAATGCTAGAACAACTCCAAAGCTTGCTCCTCCACCTCCTCTAATGACCCAAAACAGATCTTCCCCCATTGATTCTTTGTTCAAAATCTTGCCTTCAACATTCACTATTAGGGCGTCAATAATATTATCAGAAGCAAGGCCATATTTCCTCAACAAGTAACCATAGCCACCTGTTGTGCGGAATCGTGGTAAAGTATGAAAGAAAAATAAGACAACAAATATAACGTGGTTCGGCAAATTGTCTACGTCCACGGGAGACAACAAACTTGTATTATCAGAGATTACAAACTACACCTTTAGGTGAATCTTACAGATTGGATCTCTTAAATAGATCTCTCAGCATAGAACTCTCTGACTCTCAGGAATGAATTTGAAGAATGAAGTTAAACTCTATTTATAGGAGTATTCAGAGGTATTTTCGTAATTATAAATATAAAATATAATATATATTTAATATTATAATAATCACCCTTTCGGCGCGTGGCGGCCGCATTCGGCGCGTGGCGGCCGCATTCGGCGCGTGGCGGCCGCATTCGGCGCCCTTTCAGCTTGTCTGTCACATGGGGTGGTCCCCACAAATGCGCCCTTTCGGCTTGTCTGCCACGCACCCTTTTGATTTGTCTGCCACCCCTGTCTGTCGCATGGGGGTGGTCCCCACAAATCTCCACCTCCACCTCATGTGGAACAAGACTCCTCCACACCTGCAATCTCTCTACAGATAGCAAGCTTCCTTAAAAAAAAAAAACTGTTGCTGCCTTCATTAGTGCCCTTAGGCACTCCGAGCTCGTGAGATATTGATCAAGTCCAAACAATGTTGGAACTTGATTCTTGTAACCACCTTTGTAAGCATATCTGCGGGGTTATCTGCAATCTTGATCTTTTGCAGAAGAATACTCTCTTCTTCTACTATTTCTCAAACAAAATGAAAACGAACATCAATATGCTTCGTTCGACTGTGATGAACTTGGTTCTTTGCCAAACAAATAGCACTCTGGCTGTCGCAGAAAACTTCAACATTCTTTTGCACAATTCCCAAGTCTTTAGTCAATCCATGAAGCCAGATTGCTTCCTTGAAAGCTTCTGTTACTGCCATGTACTCTGCCTCTGTAGTAGACAAAACAACTGTTGACTGTAGTGTTGATCTCCAACTTACTGGTCCTCCTGCCATAGTGAAAACATAACTAGTAGTAGATCTGCGCTTGTCAAGATCTCCAGCATAGTCCGAATCCACATATCCGACTAGATGCTTACAACTTTTCTTATCTCTCTCGAACTTTAAACCAATATCCACAGTACCATAAATATACCGTAGAATCCACTTCACTGCTTGCTAGTGGCCTTTACCGGGGTTGTGCATGTAACAACTTACCATACTTATAGCATGTGAAATGTCAGGTCTGGTACACACCATAACATACATCAAGGCACCAACTGCATTTGCATATGGAATATTCTCCATTTGCTTCTTTTGATCCTCGGAATTTGGTGACATTAATGAACTTAGCTTGAAATGTGGTGCCAATGGTGTGCTCACAGGTTTTCTGTCATTGCCAATGTCAAAAGTTTGAAGAACTTTCTTCAAATACTGAGTCTGAGTCAAACAAATTGTGCCTTTGGCCCTGTCTCGAGTTATCTCAATCCCTAGAATTTTTCTAGCCTCTCCAAGATCCTTCATTTCAAACTCTGAGCTCAATTGTGCCTTCAGCTTGTTGATCTCCACCTTGCTTTTAGATGCGATTAACATATCATCTACATATAAAAGCAAGTAGATAAATGTACCATCTTGAAGTTTGCGATAGTAGACACAATGATCAAACTGACTCCGGGTATATCTCTGCCCTTGGATGAAGCTGTCAAATCGCTTGTACCACTGTCTAGGTGACTGCTTCAGGCCATACAATGACTTGCTTAATTTGCAAGCCAAATTCTCTCTTCCTGGTACTTTGAATCCATCTGGTTGAGACATATATATCTCCTCGTCCAAATTACCATGTAGAAAAGCAGTTTTGACATCGAGTTGGGCTAACTCGAGATCAAATTGTGCAACCAAAGCCAATAATATTCGAATTGACGAATGCTTAACAACAGGTGAGAATACCTCATTGTAGTCAATTCCTTCCCTCTGAGCGTAGCCTTTTGCTACCAGTCTGGCTTTGTATAGGATACCATCTGTGCTGGGGGAGCCTTCCTTCTTAGCGAAAACCCATTTGCAGCCAATTGGTTTCTTTCCTTTCGGAAGTGGAACCAATTTCCAAGTCTGATTCTGATGGAGTGATGTCATCTCCTCATTCATTACTATTTTCCACTTATCACTTTCCATACTCTGAATAGCATCTTTGTAATTGTATGGAATATCATCTCCGGTGACTGGAAATGCATATGCAACCATGTCAGTGTACCGAGCAGGTTTGCGGATTTCTCTTCTTGGTCGACTGGTGGCATTGATTCTGGTTGTTGACTGATGTCTGGTCCGGAAGCCTCCACCTCAACTGAGATTTCCTCCTCCACTTCTTCAGGATGGTTGGATATCTCTGCTGACTTGCTAGGAGTTTCTGGAATATCTAACTCTACCTGCTGAGGCAAATCTGGATCTCGATTTTCTTTATCAGAAACTGTATGCTTTAACATCACAGATTCATGAAAAGTTACATCTCGACTTTTTACAATTGTCTTTGTCTCAGGGTTCCATAGTCGGAAAGCCTTAACTCCTCCACTAAAGCCCATGAAAATCGCTTTCTTGGACCTAGGATCCAGTTTGGATTCCTTCACATGGAAATATGTCGTGCATCCAACAATGCGCAGAGAATCATAATCTGAAATGGGGTGTCCAGACCATACCTCCTTGAGAGTTTTGCCATCTAGTGCTGTTGCAGGAAGTGTATTGATGATATGAGAGGCATATGACAAAGCTTCAGCCCAAAATGCCTTGCTCAGTCTAGAATGAGATAACATGCAGCGAACTTTATCTACCAAAGTACGATTCATGCGTTCAGCAACACCGTTTTGTTGTGACGTGCCTGAGACTGTGAAATGTCTGACAATCCCTTCATTCTCACAAATTTTCTGAAATGGGTCTGACTTGTATTCTCTTCCATTATCAGATCTGAGCCTCTTAATCTTCCTTCCCGTTTGGGTTTCTACCATTTTCTTTCATATAAGAAAGATATCTAGCACTTCATCTTTATGTTTCATGGTATAAACCCAAACATAGCGTGAGAAATCATCAATGAAAGTAACAAACCAATGTTTACCTTCCAATGAAGCATTTTGAGAGGGTCCCCAAACGTCGGTATGAACATAATCCAATGTTCCTTTTGTGCGGTGGATTGCAGTGCCAAACTTGACTCTCGTTTGCTTGCCGAAGATACAGTGCTCACAGAAGTCAAATTTCTCGGTCTTTGCACCTTTCAGAGAACCTTGCTTTATCAAGGTTTGAAGAGCCTTCTCTCCAACATGTCCGAGCCGCATGTGCCAAAGTCGGGAAGTGTCCGAGGAAACATCATTAGAACTGGTGCAGGCTGATACACTTCCGATTACTGTGTGTCCGTCAAGGAAATAGAGATTTCCTTTCTGAGTACCCTTCATGGCCAAGAATGCACCACGTACAAACTTCAGAACTCCACCTTCAATGGTTACCTTGTAACCGCTGAAATCAAGGACTCCTAAGGAGATCATATTTTTCTTCAGATCTGGAACATATCTGACGTCCGTGAGCCGTCTTGTTGTACCGTCATGCATCTTAAGGCGTATAGTTCCAATACCTTTTGTGTGGCAGGTATTGTTGTTGCCCATGACCACGACTCCTCCATCGAACTCATCCAATTTTGAGAACCAATGGCGATTCAGACACATATGATAGGAACATCTGGAATCTAAAATCCATCTATCAGACTGAATGTCTATAGATGAAACTGAGAATGCAGAATCTTCTTCAGCCTTCTGTGCCACATTTGCATTTGTCTTGCCCTTATTTGGAAAATCTTTCTTTCAGTGTCCCTTCTGGTGACAATAGGCACATTCATCCTTCGCAAGATGTTGACGTGAAGAAGGTCATTTTGTCTTTTAGCGAGACCGGCCTCGCCTACTGGATCTATCAGATCTGTTGTTAGCCCTGCCTCTGGATACCATCAAGGCTGCTGGTGATGCTTCCTTGTTATCGCGCTGGTCCTTCCTTCGATACTCGTTGTTCATCAAAGCATTTGAAACATTACTGAATTTAACCTCATATTTACCATATAGCAAAGTTGTTGTTAAATGTTCATAACTTTCAGGCAAAGAGTTTAACAACAATAGTGCCTTATCCTCATCAAGAGGTTCAACATCAAGATTTAGTAGATCAGCGAGAATCTTGTTGAAATTATCAGGATGCTCAATCATGGGAGTACCTTGTTTGTACTGAAAACGAAAGTGTGACGCCCCGAAAATTATTTCACTAGCCCATAACCCAATTGTATTTTGCCCAAACTCTATGTGTTGCCTTGATATGTTTGGTGTTTGTTTGATGATTGTTTAATGTTTGTATAGTTAATGCTTGATAATGTATATAAATATATGTATCATAAATTGTATATGAGTCATGTTAAATTAAAGTTTAATGCATATGTTATTATTTATGCATGGGCTCATTAAACCATGAATTGATATGGGTTAGGATTGATGGAATAAAAGGATAAATGAAATTGAAGATTTGGTGTATTAAATGGATTGGACATTTAAAATACATGTGGTTGGTATGGGTAGTATGAGACCAACACATGTGAAGGTTGGTGCATGAAAGTGGACAAGTGTCCAATGCCCACTTGTCTTCTTCAAGGAAGTGCTAGAATGAGTGGAGGGAACCAAGGAGAGGAAAATAAGGAGAGAATCAAGGAGAGAATCAAGGAGGGAATCAAGGAAGTGCTAGAAAGAGGTGAGTGGAGAGAAAAGAAAGAAGAAGAGAAAGAAAAGAAGAGAAAGGAAAGAAGAAGAGAAAGAAGGAGAGAGTTGCAGGAGTAAGAACCCTGCGAGATTTTCATCAAAGAAGTGGATCTTTGGAATTTAGGTCAGATTGAGCTCAAATTTTGTCAGCACGTTCGTAGCTTATGGTTCTTCATTCTGGTCGGTGGAGATCTTGATCAGAGGTTTCTTCTAAGAGATCTAACCTCTCAAACAAAGCTGGCCGGAAAGTCTGGATTTCTCGCACTGTTTCGATCAAACTTATAGATCTCCTAAATCTACCGTTAGATGGTTATCAAATTTGGGTATGTAGTTTATAACGGATATTTATACATTC
Source organism: Paratinospora sagittata (assembly GCA_035771175.1). Lineage (NCBI taxonomy): Eukaryota > Viridiplantae > Streptophyta > Magnoliopsida > Ranunculales > Menispermaceae > Paratinospora > Paratinospora sagittata. The sequence continues at coordinate 1,474,469 of CM069592.1, read as the reverse complement.
TTAACGGTGGAGATCGTAATTATAAGCTTGTGCTAAGAGATATAACCTCTGAAACAAAGCTGGTCGGAATTTCTGGGTTTCTCGTTCCGTTTCGGTAAAACTTGTAGATCTCCTCAACGTACCGTTGGATGGATATCAAATTTGGGTATGTAGTTTACAACAGATATTTCTGTATTCTGAACGGTGGAAATATTTATACGTTAATTATTTTGTGTGATATAGCCATCTGAGTTTGGGTATTTGCAGCAGGAAAGGAGAAACTGTCTGATTAGACACTTGCTCATCAAAGATACATATCTTTTCGGTCCACCGTTGGATTGGGCTGATATTTGGACAGAAGGTTTGTTTCTTCACATACTTCAATCTGTACGGTTGATTTTATGATTACATATTTCTGTTGGTAGATTGATACATCTGAACAGAATAATACATGTGAAGAATTGGTAGGGTTGTTTGTATTAGACCTACATTTAGAATATGAACTTAGACCTTTCCAAATAGCTTGCATGTCAACTATGTTGACCTAGTTGCCATTGTGGATGAACCCATGATGCAAAATCAGTGATATACATGGCTGAACATGGTGACCTAGTGTAAATCGACAATATGGCCTAAGTATGGAAAATTTCATATTTTAGGGCTTTTGATGCTTTTGGCTTAGAATCATTGAATTGATGCAACTTATGTTTAATTAAGCATGATTAGGGTTGATTATGCTACTGATTTGGTGGTTGTGACCATATCATGGGTTAGGCCTACTTGTGATCAAGTGACCCAAATTTGGACATGTTTATGCCTAAGGAATTGAAAATCAGTATTTTTGATTAATAGAATGGTTTATGAATGAGAACTATGCATTAGAGGCCTAAGTCATGTGATTTGAGTTGAATGATGGGATTAAATGGGATTTAGGCCTATTAATTATATGTGGGCTGATTTAGGGTTGATTTGTAATGTCTATGTAATTGAGCATAGAAATTGATGTATGGTAGGATATTGATGTATGTTTCAGGATCTTGATTGGGTTGATTCGGTTTGGTGGTCGTGTGTGATTAAATACTCACGCGAGGCTTGGTTGTGAGTAGGCTTCACTTATGATTATATCATTTATGTCATCATATCACTTATATATATTGTATGTTGAAAGCATGAATGTGTTCTAATGTTTTGAATGATGCATTGATTTGAGAAAACCTTATGACTTTGGTTGGGCCCATCTATCTGGCTAATAGGGGGACTTGACCTTGTCATAGGAGGGTTTTAAGAAGGAAATGATTGGGATCAACGGCACGGTGAAATAGACGTGGACTAGTAACCCAAGTAAACATGATTGGGATCAACGGCACGGTGAAATAGACGTGGACTAGTAACCCAAGGCATGTGGAATGTGGATCCAAATTGATAAACTTTTACTTGCATCGAACTTATTATAAATGCTTGATATCTATATGTTATGAGCTTTTAATCATGCTACACATTGACATGCATACATGGTTTTTATTGATGAGTATTGATAGCATATTTGAATTCTATTCACTGGGCATCGTTGGCTCACCCTCATTTTCCTCTTTCAGGTCCTTCTGTCCCAAATAAGGGCAAGGGAGTAGTCATATCTTGAGGGCCTTGCCTGCGAGAGAATCCAAGGCCTCGATGTGAGTTGAGAGGCATTTTGATTGAATTGTGTTTTAAATTATGAAGTACTATATTTTGGATTATGTAATTATAACACTTACCACATTGTAGTATGGGTGAGTTGGACTTGTTAGATAGACTATGTGGGCATATGACGGTTTTATTTGTAGCCACAATTTTGGACTTCATGAGTATGTCAATTTTAATGGACTGTAGGGATTATGATTATTATTTAGGGTTCATTTTTCTTTGGATTATCTCTTGTCTTGGATGATTAATACGGTGGGTAGTTTTGTTTAATACCTTTTGATATCATATCGTTGTTTGGGATAAGGCTTGTAGGGTCTCAACCACCTCACGGGAGTTGAGGAGTGGTCGGAGATGCCTACGCCGGGCGTCCCGCCCCGGCATTCCGCACGCCATTCCCTGCGGGGTTGGTGGTCCGGGGCGCGGGGTCGCCACAGAAAGAGCCTCTTTTTCAGGTAGAGGCGGTTCTCTACGCTTTTTGTCATGTACTTGTCCTCCAGTTTCTTCCAGAGACTTGTTGCCATAGTCTCTTTCATGACAAAGTACTTCTGATCTTTGGCCAAACAGAGTCTGATTGTTCCACAAGCTTGACGATTGACGAAATACCAATCATCATCGGACATATCATTGGGCTTGGTTTCCAAGGCGATATGTGATCCTTCCCGGAATAAGAGATCTTGAACTTCGCATTGCTACATGCCAAAGTTGTTGGTGCCGTTAAATTTCTCCACCTCAAACTTTGCGTTGGACATCGAACTTCTTTGCCAAGGCCTGCTTGTGCTTGGGATTTCCTCCACCATTTAGACCGAAGATATGTATGCCGCCGAAAAGTGCTTGAAAAATGATAAACAACTCCAACTAAGCTATATCAATAACTTAGCAGCTGAATCTGCAAAAAATTGATTACACGGTTGCGTCCGGAACGGTCGAAAATGGTGGAAACGAGTCTGACTTTGCTAAAATCAGACGAACAATGCGAACTGTGTGGGCTGGACCACGGATGAACAGCGCGACTGAGTGGGCTGGACCGCGGATGAACAGTGCTGATTGCGTGGGCTGGACCGTGGATGAACAGTGCGGACTGTGTGGGCTGGACCGCGGATGTGGACCGCAGATGAACAGTACAGACCGAGTGGGCTGGACCGCGGATGAACATTGCTGACTGTGTGGTCGAACCGCGGATGAACAGTGCGGACTGTGTGGGCTGGACCGCAGATGAACAGTGCAGACTGAGTGGGCTGGACCGCTGAGATGAATAGTATCGGGTAGATCGGTCGGATCCGGGTCGGATCCAGGTCGGATTTGGGTCGGATTCGAATCGGATGAACAATACCGAGGATGAACAGTGCCGACAAACGCTGTACAAGGATCAAACTTTGATCGGCTCCTGGGAACTCGTTTCTTGTCCGATTTTCTCGCCGTTGATTGCGTTGGACTCCTGGGAACAAGAGCTATCTCCACGGGTGATCAGAAAATAGTTCCGATCACATTTATAGAATATCGAAATTTCGACACAGTTTCGAAAAATTCGACAGTGTCCGTTTTTTCTTTCATAGCTTCACCATGTCTCTGATACCAATTTGTTGTGCGGAATCGTGGTAAAGTATGAAAGAAAAATAAGACAACAAATATAACGTGGTTCGATAAATTGCCTACGTCCACGGGAGACAGCAAACTTGTATTATCAGAGATTACAAACTACACCCTTAGGTGAATCTTACAGATTGGATCTCTTAAATAGATCTTTCAGAATAGAACTCTCTGACTCTCAGGAATGAATTTGAAGAATGAAGTTAAGCTCTATTTATAAGAGGATTCAGGGATATTTTCGTAATTATAAATATAAAATATAATATATATTTAATATTATAATAATCACCCTTTTGGCGCGTGGCGACCGCATTCGGCGCCCTTTCAGCTTGTCTGTCACGCGCCCTTTCGGCTTGTCTGCCACCCTTGTCTGTCACATGGGGTGGTTCCCACAAATGCGCCTTTTCGGCTTGTCTGCCACCCCTGTCTGTCACATGGGGGTGGTCCCCACACCACCACCACTGAATTGCCCTCTAACCCCTACTATAGGGCAAACCCCAGCTGGGAAGCCATAGGTGGGGCTCTTTTCAGCAATTTTGTAATAAAGTTGGCCTATAGTTGCACCTGCTTGAACCCATGTGGTTCCATCTTCTGCATCAACATTGATGGATTGAAGATTGAAGAGATCAAGTATAACTGTAAAAGGTGTGAAGCTCCTTCCAGAAGATTCAGAGAGTTTAACTGACTGTTGAAACTCTGTTACTCAGTTATAAGCTGAGCTGTTTTTAGTCAAGTCTGGTAGAGCTTGTTAGCTTACTCAGACGTTTATTATGGTCTAGTATCTTCTATATATGTATGTGAGAATACAGAGCTATGTACTATATATAAAGAGAGTCTGTACTTAGTAGAGGATGTAGATGTTTTGAATCATTTTTCTGAAACTGAAGCTCTGCTCATTTTCACACTTTCTGGTGTTGAGACTTCTGTTCTTGTTTTTCTTTAGTGTTGATCTTGATCTTAAATAATGAAATTAAGAAAATTAGGAACACATATATAATTATACAAATTATCCTTAGCCATCAATTTTGAGAGATAAAACAAATCATCATTGCATTGGAAATCATGAATTTATTTGTTGAAGTTATTCTTGCACTCAAGCACTTACATATAATATATAATATTGTGAAGCTAGATAGTCCTGGTCGCTAGCTATCAACCTAGATCCCTTTGTTGTTTTTTAATTACCATTGATGCATGCAATAGGTGGAATGCTTTGCTCATTACTGAACCAATTATCAGAATCAACCTTGCTCTAAAAAGAATCAATCAGAATTCTTTTTTTTTTTTTTCTTGAGAAGAAGCAAAATATGATTTTATTAATAAATAGAACATATACAAAGCAACAACGCATGGGAGAAGCTTAGGACAAACTCCTCCCAAAACTTGAAAAGCAAAACAACCCAAATGACTATAAGCATAGCCACAATCAAAACTTAACCCAAACCAAATAAACATTTATCCCACCCCAAAATCCAATCCGAGAGTGCAAAACCTAAGTTCCATTTTGAGGCAAAAACCCACGCACTTGCAGCCAACTTAATAGATTTTCAAACTTGGTCCTCATTATGAGAATAATTGTTGAAAATTTTATTATTCCTCTCAAGCCAAACGAACCATAGTGTTGCGTATGTAGCAATTAGGCCGACCTCTTTCAGCTGCTTGGATGAAGCTGTAGTGTGTGAAAGAGACAGGCCATCGCTCACACTACCTGGAGCGGATATTTTTCCCCCCGAAAATACATGCTAGCATTGCCAAATTCTCCGAACAAATCCACATATGAAAAATAAATGGTCAATACTTTCATAATCTAAATGGCACATAGAACACCAATGTGGGGAAATGGATAAATTAGGGAGCCTCCTTTATAATGCATCAAAGGTGTTAAGCCTCCTAGGGGCCAATAGCCAACCAAAGACTCTTACCTTCAATGGAACCTGAACCTTCCATATATATGAAGCTAGTGGGAAATGGTGGTTGTTGGGTGAATCTACTATCAAATTGAACATAAATCTACATGTATAATGGCCAGAACTGTCAGAAATCCATAGGAAATGATCCGAAGAATTGGTTAGCTCAAGGTTGGCAAAATTGTTCAGAAGTGAGCGGGTTTCATCATGAATCCTATGGAAAAATGAGTTGGGTATTTGTAGATTCCAAGACCTATTGTGAGAAGAAGGTGTGGCCAGTGATAGGGTAGAGGAAATGGTTTGGTTGTGGGTGGAGGAGATTCTGTATAGGTTTGGGTACATTTCTGCCAAAGGACGTTCCCCCAACCAAGTGTCTTCTCCACGTGTATTGTTGTTTAGTCCAAAGTCAATCAACTTGTCAAGCAATGTAGAAATTGAACTAAACATTTTAATCAATCTACTAATAGCCTTATAATAGGAACTCCAACGAGTAGCTCCAGGTCGTTGCAAGGTACACATTTGATTTGCTTCTGTACCAGTCTCAAGTTCGCTTAACGCAATCAATTCATCAATTTTAGCTTCTTGAATAAATCTCAACTTAGAATGGCGCTTGAAGGAACTACTCACAAAATTGACAATGAAAGTCAATTTGAAAAAAAATAGTCATATATCATGCACTTCTTTAGCCACTGCAACAAAAACAAGTTGAAGCAAGCACATAGACAGTCTCTCAAAAACATGGCCTGTAAACCATTCCATTCACCTTTCATGTTGCTTGCACCATCATATCCTTGGCCTCTCAAGTTTTCAAGTGAAAGATCATATCGAGTGAGTATATTGCATATCTCTATTTGAAGAGTTAAAGCATTAGTGTCAGTAACACTCAAAACTTCAAAAAAACGTTCTTGAACAAAGCCTTTCAAATCAACATACCTCAAAATAATTGTCATTTGTTCCTTGTTGGATTCATCAAGTGCTTCGTCAACTAGAATGAAAAATTTGGCATCCCCGACTTCCTCATGAATTATAGCTCGCACTCTGTTAGCAAGAATGTTCAACAACTCCTTTTGAATATCGGGTGAGGTGTACTTGGCATTTTGTGGAGCATTTTCTAAAACAATCCCACCAATTTCTTCATTTAGTCTTCCTTGCAATTTTATCATCTCAATAAAGTTTCCATGATTAGTAGAATTGATGGATTCGTTATGACTTCGAAATGCACGCCCTTGCATTGCTAGCTACTTTATCAACTCTAATAAGGTCTTAAGCCTTAATCGGTTTTGTGAAATTTATTGAAGAGAGAGTTTATTCATGACTTTGTTGATATGTCGTGATGAATCTTGCAAGTTTCTCTACCTTTGCATATTATGACTATGTTATGAATTATGGTCTCTCACGTGTTGCACAAATAGACATTTTTTGTAACACCCCGTAAATTTAATTACATACAGACGTTGAAGTACGCGTATATCGAGATGTATAATACATGTATTTTACGTATGAACTAAATATACGCGTGATAATACACGTATTTTATACGTATGAGCTAAATATACCCGTGTATGAAAATATATACTGGATTTAAGGGGTATTAGGAAAATTAGTAAATATATGGATTGGAGTATGATTTAATGAGTTAAATATGAGGAAGTTGGTTTGTTAAATGACATGAGGAGCACGGGATAAAAAGAACAATAAAATAAAATAAAATATGCTCTTATCTCCACCATTTGACAACAAGAGACAAAAAACAAAATGAATAAAAAAAAAAAAAAAAAAGAGAAGTTGTTGAACGTTGAATAAAAAATAATAATAAAATAAAGATATCTTATCCATTTCCAACGTGTTACAACAAGAGAAATAAAAAAAAATAAGAAGGAAAAGAAGGAAACGAAGTTTCCAGAGAGGGAAAGAAAGAAGCAGAGGGAGGAATGACGGAGAAGAAGAAGAAGAAAAAGGGAGAACGCGAGACTCGCGTCCAATCGGGCTTCGCGGTAAGTGATTTTCACTCCATTTCTTCGTAAAATTACTATCTAAGCTAGATGTAATGATTCTAGCGGACTAATTTTGACTGTGGGAGCCGTTTTACGGCGTTTTGACAAATTGGGGTTTTGACCCAATGTGAATGAAAATCCACTAGAAATGTAGAAAAACGTTCCCTGGACTGTCGGGACCCCGAATATGTGGTTAGATTCAATTTCATGATTTTTGGAGACCATTTGACAATTTTAATACAATTTACATCTTTCGGATGAATAGTAATAGTGAATAGTGAATAGTAATAGTAATAGTAATAGTAATAGTAATAGTGAATAATGAATAGTAATAGTAATAGTGAATAGTGAATAGTAAATAGTGTACAGTGAATAGTGCACAGTGCACAGTGAACCTTGACCAGTGATGTGAATGGTACTGTGCACAGTGATGTGAACCCAATGAACCCCCGGTTTGAGATCATAAAATCGTGAAGAACTGAATTCCGGACGTTAGAACATGATATTTGGATATGCTTTGATAGTTTTAGTAACTAAGTATATGGTGTCGTGAAAATATGATTTGGAAATCTATTTTAACTGTTCTTTCTTGTGGAAATATCTAGATTGACCACATAAATGAGATAACTGCTTATGAGTCCTAAATGGATTTATTATTCGTGATTTGAAGTGAGTTGAGAAATATAAATATGAAGACATGAAATTGAATTATGGAGTGATTGTGACAGGTTAAATTAGTTGGATTTAACTTGGAGCTGGACTCGAAAGCGACGATGATTGAGTTTAAGTGGAACGTGTTGTACTGTGAGTATAGTTTTCTTGATTTGGTTCTTGTATGGCATTGTACGCATATAAACTGTTTGATTGTATGCATGTGATATTATATATATAAGGCATTGAGTTTTATGGATCATGCAAACTGAATTTGGCATTAGAGTTTGTAATGATGAGGCTTTGCGAATCCTCATTGTCATTTCGTTAGGAATTAGACCCGGATGAGGTTTTGCGAGTCCTCATTGTCAGTAGGTTTGTCCTAACAAGGGTTGCGATCCTTGAAATGACTGTGAATTGGGTAATGAGAGGTTGTGTCTACCTTGTACGGCCATACAAGGGTTAGACCCGCTCTCTTGCCTTGCGGAGGAGGGAGATTGTGCATTGTATTATGGAAAATTCATGAAATTTATGTTGTTGACATTTATAATATATTCGTTGAATGATGCATGTGTTGCATAAGTGTTTGAAATGATTTAAATGTCATATTTCTCTAAATGTATATAATTGTCATCTCAAGAACTATATTCACTGAGCTGTGTTTGCTCACCCCATTTCCTCCAATATTTCAGGTATTGATTCGAAGGGAAAAAGAACTTGTCTGGTATGTGTATGTATGCTTGGAGGAAATAGATTATATTTTTGTTATTTTGATATGTATACTTATCACACATTATATGTATATATGTATCACCTAGATAGGTTATGTGGTAAGATTATATAATGCTTGGGATGATGGAATGAGATGATCATAGATATTTATCAGGTGAGAAGTTAATTTGTGGAATGAATGGAATAAATGTGAGTGGAATGATCATCTATATATATTTGATTTGATTTGATGTGTGATATATTAAAAAAAAAATTTCTGTACATTTTGGGAAGTATTGTGAGAGTACGTGAAGGCTGACAGTGTATTATATACTGTATATGAGTATGTACAGTGTATAATACGTTGTGCCGGTCATGACGTCAGCCTACGTCAGGGGCGTCGTGACATTTTTTTCCATCTTTCCCACAATTGACTCTTTTCCAACCTTTAAAGCCATCTTTAGTAAATGTCGAATGCTTTGATGAAACACTATAAAAAAGATAACATGCAAAATAGTAAGCCTTATTTTTCTCAATTGAATATTCAAACCACTCAAATCTTTGGAACCATGAAGATTGAAACCGTTGAGTTTGGTTACCATCCTTAATAGATGAATATTTATCTATCACGGGTTGGAAAGGTCTCATTTTGATATATTCTTTTCGAATATCATCTTGTTTGTCAGCTTGATAAAGTCCTATTGGAAAACATAATCCAGGATCACGTTCATAATAAGGAGCATTGGTATCTATTGGAGTGTCATCATCTTTCTCAACGTCAAATCTTTGGGAGGAAGAAGGCAAACTACAACCACTAACAGTATTTGGAGAACTTGACCCCACTTGATTGGTGATATAATTTTTTTTCAAAGTATGAAAGAAGAGTTTTTCGTGGCTTAGATAAATGACTGTCTGACATTGTAACCTAACATTATCAAATAACTTTGTTAAACAATTTGAAATAAAATTTACATACATGAAATAAACACTAAATTTAGTTCCTTAATATTATAAAAAAATTAGTTTTATATCAAAAGAAAAATAAATCAGTTTTTTTTTGCTAGATATTTGAAAAAAATAAATTATAACAAATTAGATAAGCAAACAAAAAAATTACACCCAAGACAATTGGAGAGAAAAAAAAAAACCTACTAATAAATAAACTTTATCATTAGCAAACTAGAAAATGTCTAAATAAAAATAACCAATATCCCACAATAAGCATTCTTGACAAAAAAAAAATACAATTAAGCATTAAAAAACATTTATAATAAAAATAATCCCACAACAAAATACTTATTTACAATTAAAAAAATAATTTAACAGCTAGATTAGAAAATAAAATGAAAAAATCCCTGACATATCAAAAAAATTACAACAAATTAGATAAGCAAATAAAAAAATTATACTCAAGAAAATTGGAGAGAGAAAAAAAAACCTACAAATAAATAAGCTTCATCGTTTGCAAACAAGAAAATAACTAAATGAGAATATCTAATATCCACTATCCAATGCAATAAGCATTCTTGATAAAAAAAAATGCAACTAAGCAATAAAAAAACATTTATAATAAAGATAATCTCACAACAAAATAGTTATTTGCAATCAAAAAATAATTTAACAGTTGTATTAGAAAATAATAAAAAAATCACTGATATATCAAAAAAACTACAACAAATCAAATAAGCAAACAAAAAAATTACACTTAAGAAAATTAGAGAGAAAAAAAAATCAACACACCGGATCGAGGGATTTGCGAAGAATGCAAGGAGCTCGAAGGGGAAAGGAATCACCACCAAACGTTAACACAAGTTATACAACGAACAACGATCGTCGAAGCCAGAAATATTGTTGTCTACTTGTCTTGGCTCTCACCCTCGCCCTTGGTCTCGCTCTCTGAATCTATAAAACCCCAAAAAATAATAATAAGTTGAGAAGTAGAAACAGAGAACGGCGAAAAAAAAAACAAAACTGTATTGGAGACTGGAGAGAAAGAAACGATCAAACGATTCAAACCTTAAGTGAATATAAACAGAGTCGTAGCAGAGATTGAGCGAGAGATCGAGTGGAGATTAAGTTGATTGATCTAGCAGAGGTAAGTGATTTGGTTTGTGCAATTTAGAGTTGATTTGGGCGATTTGCTTAAGGGTGATTTGTGGGATTTATTTTGTGCGATTTAGGGTTTAATAAAAACGTGGAGAAAGAAGTATCCAAGAAGAGCCTGCTTCGTCGCGGTGCCTAGAGAATTTTAACATAGCGCCGTGACGCTACGGTAAATTTTCTTAATTGATTTAAAAAAAAATGCTTCTTCTGGGACACTACACTATGCTTTTTTTTTTTTTTAAATTTTGATTTTTGATTTTTTTTTATTATTCCGGGCGATTGGTATTTGAAAATTTGGCATTTAGGTTATTGGATATGAATAGATTAGTGAGCTAAGTGTATTATGAACTTTTTTTTTTTAAAAAAAAAAGCTATTTGGCCTATAGCCCGGCATAGCCCCCCAAATGACACCCTGATCGTCGTTATGTTCTTTTATATGTTGGCAGGATGTACTCTCCTTTTAAAGATTTTATAGAAATGGAATAAAATTTTGACAAAAAAAAAAGGTCACACAACCTCAATAACAGTTACAATTTTTTTTTTTTGGGTAACTATTACAATCAATTTAGCATTTTTCAATAAAAAAAAAACATGAATTATATATGCTAGTCCCCACACTTATTGTTGTGGATTAAAGAGAACCACAAGTCTTGCCTGTCACTTTCACTTAACGGCTAGTATATATCTTCTACAAATGTACTAACATTTGTTGAAAATGCAAATAATTCCGCTGGCCTTTCCACGTGTGACTTCTATTTTCCGAGGTTGGACTTTGCTCACATTATTAATTATAGTTCATCAATTATAAATGAAACTTTTAGGAAAACCTTCAAATGTTTTAGAACAAAATATTAGAATTTTTTTTTATAGAAATGTAAGCTCATTAATTTTCTATACTTTGAATAAATAATTTTATAGTTTACAATTATTGTTTTTAATAGAACGCCATAATTAAAAAATCTTATTTTCAAAAATAAAAGTGTAAAATTAACATATTAAATTTTTTTATATAAATGTAGTATAGATTTATTTAAGAATTATCAATAAAAAAAAACTTCAATATTAATTTTTTGCCACACGTGACATGCACGTTGCTTTTTTACTTTCCTTAACTTATTTGTAATCAGATTATCAGAGGGAACCAACTTACTCAGCGCCATTCAAAACAATTTTCACTTTCCTATTGGTAATCGAACTCTGAAAATGTAATCTGACTTAAACTCTTGCAATTTTTCATATATTATGTTTACCTAAATGGCTTAAATGGACTGACTATATCAAATAAATAAATAAAAATTTCACTGAATTGGGTTGAAATTAACCCAATTAATTAGTTAAGGTTGGCCTTGGTTTTACAATTAATAATCATATATATATATATATATATATATATAACATCTTATTAAACTATATATTACAATGTTCACAAATAAGCTTTCGATGAAGTATATATATATAAGATTAGAAAAGTGCAAAAGTGGGGCTAATAATAACTCTGGTCGTACCTTTACCTTCAAGCCCTAATTTATTGATAGATTTCTCTTCTTCTATGGCGTGATATTGGGTTTAAAACAGCCTTGCCTGATTCCATTTTATTTTCACCTTCCAAAAAACACGTGGGATAAAAAAAATACGTCCCATATTATAAAGTTTTTTTTATTAAAATAAATATTACATTTTAAGATGATAATAATATATGTTATATTTGAAAACGTTGGTTAACTTTAACGGCATACATATAGATCTTGAAGTCAGGAGTTCGATTCTCTCTCCTTACAAATAAGTGATAGTTTTTTTTTTCCTCTAATTAAACAAAGTTTGTTATGAATTCAATAATTCTAGAAGCATCTAGACGTGTATTTTAGATTAACGACAGTAACGTATTCATATTGTAAAATAAAGCATATAAATATAAGAATTACACTCAGTATCATTATTGAACTTACCCTCGTCGTTGTGCTAGCCTTTTTTTACCTTATTAAGAGATTTTAACTTTTGTATCCTTTTACTTTGTCTCGCTATTATATAAAAAATACATGTTATATTCAAAACATGTTATATTCAAAATTGTCTTATGAGATTAATGGTGCGGGGTCTGATCCTTACCCAATCAGAGGACCCCAAGCTGAAAATTCCATTAAGCCTACCATTATCTTTCATTAAATAGATCAAAGTTTATCAATCAAAATCAAAAGCTTCTCAAAAAAAAATAATTGCTATAAGTTGTGAGACATAGACTCCTCACCTCACTGACAAACAGATAATTAGATAGATTCGAGTTTTGCTATATATGAGACCAAAAAAATTAAAATAATAAATAATAAATAATAAAAATAAATAAATAAATAAAAGAGAGATAAGAAAGAACTTCTTCCACTAACTTGGCCAAACAGAGACTTTGCAGAAGAATAAAAAGAAAGAAGTGACCACAGAGAATATTACTTCAAAAGTAGGGTATATTGGATGATGAAGCTTTACAGTGAAGTGAGCATAAAGGGTAATGATGTCATTTTGTTTTGTCAGGCGATTTTACTGTACTCCTCGGATTCCTTATCTTTGATGCACTCGACCACTTAAAAGACTATTTGCTTTGGAAGTGTCAAAGCCACATGTTATATACACTGTTTAACATACAAAAAAAAAAATTATGTCATTTTTAAAAGTGAGTATAACTGCAAATAATAATAATAATAAATAAATAAATTATTTCATAAAATTAGTACATTAATAACCTTAGAAATAAAATAATAAAAATCAAAAAAAATAATTTAAATAGGTATGAACTTTAAATGTGTAAGCTAAGAAAAATGACTAATTAGTAATTTATAATAATAACAATAATAATAATAAAAGTAGAAGAAGAATTAAAATAGTATGAATATAAATAATTTATTAAAAAAATATAATTACTAATAATGTAATTGTTTATTTAGTCTTTAATAAATTGAAGTGAAGTATGTAGACGAAAAAACAGACTTAATTCATTGATAGAAGACAATATTGGTTTAACCTCTCTGTCATCTTTTATAAGGTTGTAAATTTATAAGTTTATTTTGTTAGCTTTTTTATTTATTTTGTATCAATTTTTCGACTCTGGACAAGTGTCATATTTTCCTTTGAGGTATGATTAATCTTTTTAAATTTAAAATTTACAGGGACAATGATACATCTTTCAACAGAGATAGATGAGGGTGAGTTTAAACTTCTGATAAGATCTTTAATCGTACATCGTAGTTCGCTCTTCAAACCAACAAATCAATTCTATATTGATGTATTTTGTTAGTTGCAATCTCCTTGCATACAACTTAAAGTTAAAAAAAGTTCTGCAATAAAGCCGTAGAATGTAACTACACAAACACCTATCAACTGAGGGAGTCATGTAGTTATCGTACCCCTCGGAGTACAGGAATTGATGCTCTTTTTTGGCCAAGTAACATTTTTTCTTTTTCTTTTTCTGAAAACATAAGGGCAGAATTGTCAAAAATCCCATTTCATCAGCTCGCAACCCAATCTCCTCGATTCAAAATGCAAACAGAAACAAGAACAGCAACAAAGACAAAAAGAGAAGCAACTCTTCTGTGCATTAAAACACGAAGCAATGTTCGATCCAGTGAACGCTTTAGTTCCTCCTTCATCTCCCACCATTTCCTCTGTTTCTTCCTCCGATTTCGATTCCGAGGTCACAATCTCTCCACCAATCTCTTTTTCCCCTTTTTTTTAACACTAATTTCACTCATTTTGGTTCTAATTCGCTCAATTTTTTTATTACAGTCCACAGGCTCCTTCTTCCACGACAGAAGCACAACCCTAGGAACCCTAATGGGCGTAGATTTCCCGCCAATTTCAGTTAGGGTTTCGTCACGCCGGGAAAACAGAGCTACCGGCGCCGGAGGTGGTGTTGGCGGCGGAGCCGAAGTCGGAAGGGGAGGGAGGAAGAGCCGGAAAGGAAGGAAGAAAGTGGTGGTGGTGGCTCCGGTGACGGCGGATAGGCGCCGGAGGTGGTGGAAGCTGTGTCGGGATGACGTGGCGGCGCCGTCGTCGTTGGGTGAGTATCTCGAGGTCGAGAGGAGGTTCGGCGGTGGAGAGTTCTACGGTGCGGCGGCGGAGCTTGAAGGCATTGTGCTGGCGCCGGGGAATGGGAGTGATCGACGGTTGTTGTTTGCCGACGGGAGAGTTCTTCCGCCGTCGCGGACCGAAACGGGGCCGGCGGCGACGGGGGGTCTGAGTATATTTCCGGTGTTGCTTACCGGGATATGTAGCGGTGGTGCTGGAAGTGGAAGCTAAGATTCCTTGTTTTTGGTAATTTCTTGTTTTCATCTGAAATATTATCTGAGTTCTGCGAAAAAAAGTTTTTTTTTTTTTTTATTCTATATTTGGAGTCAATTATTTATTTATTTATTTTATATAATTTTGCATTTATGTTTTGTACTAACACATCTTATTTATAGAAAAAAAGAGAGAGAAAGAAAAAATATGTGGCTCGTCTAAAAATATAAAGGAACAAAAGTATCGAAGCCTTGAGCTTAGCTTAGTGTGATGCGCATTAATTTGCAAATTATTATTCTTGTCTAACAAATATTTTATACAAACACATGTTATTTATGAACAATTTAAGTATCTACAATTCAACTGAGCTTTTTTTTAAACTATTTGGAGTCGACTTCATGTATCTAACTCCGCTTTATCAAGGGCCAAGTTGCCGTTTAATTTACAAGTAGTTATATCTTTCTTAATTATTTCTGCCTCTAACATTTTCATGGACTTGTAGTATGTGTCCAATGAATATAATTATCTCAAACAATAAATTCTAGTTACAAAATATATATATGATTGAACAGGCATTCCCTCTAATTTTTACTTAAACTAAAAAAAATGAAAACTTGATTTCACAACTATTTACGTGTGTGTGTATTGGTTTTATATTTTAACTGTATCATCAATATTTAGAACTGTACTCCTAGTGACCTTAAGACTAAATTAGACATCTACTATAATTATGACTCCATAATTTATACTCAAACCTAGGGCTCATGAATAAGATTCTTACTAACTCAAAATTGAACTTCCTAAGGTCATAGAATTAGGGTTTGAGCCAAATTCATCTGTTTGCAATCTTGCCCTTTGCCCATATAAGGAATTCTCCTGTATATTGAAGTAAAGAATCTCTCTCTAGTGGCAGATAATGGATTTTCCCTTTTGCCCACATAACAAGTTTTCAGTATTTGTTGTTTTAGTGCTCTTCAGCATTTTGAGTTGATTTATTAAGGACCGAAAATTGCACACACTGGCAATTAAATTCCCTATGAGAGTTGGACAGATGGGAATTATGTTGGAATTTTGGAATAGTTTATTTTGATATGTGTTAGATGGGCCCTGGTTTTGCAATTTCTTGATCTGAAAATACTTTGGTTGGTTAGAATTAGGGTATTCTAGGTATTTCTTCTCATGGTACATGAGTTACATGATAGATCCTGAAGAGATAGACTAGGAATTATGTCTAGTATATGTCAAAAGGTTTTTGCCTTCTAGTTTCTATTTTTTTTTTTTTTTTTTTTTGTGGAAAAATATATATTAGAAAGGAATCAAAAGCCAAAGAAGGCTACATCCTCTGGTACAAAGACCCAATTTATATCTAGTTTCCATATTTGTATTGCTCTTGTTTGCAATACTATTTCGATTACAATGAATTTATAAACAATCAGAATAAACATTAGCTAATGTCCAAGCATTGCACCTTGGATCCCCAATCTTTTCGCCCAGAGATGGAAGAACCGGAATGCTTTGTTCATTCTTGAAGAAATTGTCTGGATCAACCTTGCTCTTCACATATACTAATGTTCTGAAATTGCTCTTGAAGTACTTCTCACCCCAAATCTTGGCTTCAGAATAGCTTTCATTATCATTCTTGTTTTGTCCCAAGTCAAGATCCTTGAAATTGAAATATGCAGTTCTTGGAGAATTGGAAACGTAAGGACCCATGTAATCGTAGAGTTCCCGAATCCAATTTAAGTGCTTTTCAGCTTCTTCTACACCTTCTTCTTGCCAGGAAACCATATAGTTAAGTAGATATATGTTCCCTGCTCTATGTGGGAAAGCAATTTCATGCTCTGAAATTTCATTCATCCTTCCACCATGTGGGCCAACCATAATCTCAGGAGCGTCTTCTTCCAGTAACCTTTTCCAGAGCCCTTCCAACCCAGTTATAGGTATTGGTGTTGTAATATAGTCTGATTTTGCTTTGAAGAAGATCTTAGGTTGGGAAGTTCTATCACGTAAGGCTTCTAGAGATGCTCCATTTGGCATCCCAGCAAAGTAGATGGTTGATTCAATCCAACTCATCTCAATGCAGTCATTTCTTACCATACCCAATTCGGAGAAGTTATCTTCCATCAGTTTCAGTAGTTTCTCAACACCACCAAGAAACATGACATGGAAGGAAATTTTTACAGTTCTATCCCCTTCTTCTTTATTGGTATTCACAACAGCTATATGGAATCCAAGGTAAACATCTTCAGGAAGCTTATCTGTAATCAACTGCCACTTGTGAAAAAGGGTAGTTCCACCTTGCTCTAAGGTTCTTTCCACTGTGGAAACGGTCACAATAGGTGGAACAGGAACTAACTTAATTCTCCAAGATAGAATGATTCCAAAACTAGCTCCTCCTCCTCCTCTAATGGCCCAAAACAGATCTTCCCCCATTAGTTCTCTGTTTAGAATTTCTCCTTCTGCATTCACTAATAGTGCATCGATGACATGATCAGCTGAAACACCATATTTTCTCTGCAAATTTCCAAACCCAGCTCCACTAATGTGCCCACCAACCCCAACAGTTGGGCAAATCCCTGCTGGGAATCCATGGATTGGACTTTTTTCTGCAATTCTGTAATAAAGTTCACCAATTGTTGCACCAGCTTGAACCCATGCACTATTTTCTTCTATGTTTACTTCAATTGATCTAAGGTTGACTAGATCAATGATAACAAATGGACCTTCTGCTGTGTAGGAGAGGCCTTCAAAATCATGACCCCCGCTTCGGACTCGGATTAGAAAGCCATGTTTTCTACAACAAATTACAGCCGCTTGGACATGGGATTGATGTGAGGGAGTGATGATGAATTCGGGTTTTCGGGTGGTGGGCGATGCAAATCTGAGATTTTGTAAGGAAGATTGTAGAATTGATGCATAGGAAGGAGACTTTGGGGAGTAGATAGGGGGAGGAGATTCAGCAGAATGGAGGGCAAGGCAATTTGGGAAGTTGTTCTCATGAGTTGCAGTCGAGGAATCTGCCCATGAGGATATTGTGAAGGCAATTGCAAAAAGAAGTGAACGCACAAAACAGGTTGAGGTCCTCATATCTCTTCTTCTATAGGTTTTTCTTTTTCTTTTTCCTGATCTGATAGAGCTTGCAGAAGCTTGATATTAATAGGCAGAAAAGAATTTGTTGACTCTACTCTTTGTTTCATTACTCTTAAAAAGTGGTGGACGTAGAATTTTCTCCAGCTTTTGAAAAGTTCAGCCACCCACTTTCAGCAGAGTTAATCTAATGACACCAGCCGAAAATCTAAGCACTGATAATCCTCATAATTCACACTACATAAATCTCAAGTTTGATCTATTGATCTTGACCTTTTGCTCGTCTTGCCAGTACGTCTTTTAAGGGTTGAAATAATATCATTTTTCTTTACTTTTCTTTTTCTCTCATTTCATAGGTTTTGGGCAAAGTGGTTGAGTTGGCCCAGATGAACAAAACTTTATTTTATTATTATTATTAATTTGTATTCAAGGGTTGACTACAGGATCTGGGCATGTGACTCTCGGGATATGAAAGAAGCAATATTTTATATTATCAATATATACACGACAGCTTGATTGTGAATGTAGGATGACGTTCTTCAGTCAGGTTCAATGAAAACTGTAAAACTTGTTAGTATGTAGAATTTTGTGTTAAGCATCCTGTTGGAAATCTATTGAGTACTAGCAATCTGGCAAATAGTAGTTAATTGGAACTTCAAAAATAAATCTGAATTTAAATTTTAAATTCAGATTTAGATAGAGATAATCTTATTTTTCTGGTTTTTTCAGATTTAGATAAAGATCGTTATTTCTCTATATTTGCAATTCCTTTTCTTTAAGAATTTGAGATTACAACATAGAACTCATTCCTGTAATCAGATTTCATTAATCAATGAAAAGGTTTATATTTTTCTTCTCAAACACTTACACATCCTAAACCTGAATTACATATTAATTCCTTAAAAAATCCAATACTTGCCAACTCCCGTGTCCGTACTTGCTACATTTGGCCGTTATTCAAAGTTTATTTATTAAAATATGTCATTCAAAGTTGGTGAATTTTGACTATGGTTCTTATTCAACTGGGTGCACTACAAGACTGTTCAACCTTACGAGGCCAATCAGATTTGGATTATTATGATTTTTAAAATTGGGTGAGCAGGGTAGTTGGTGAATTGAATAGAGTTCAAGCTTGCTATTTGAACGGGGTAGGGTCAACAGCATTATGTATCCTCTGCCCTTTTTAAATTTGTTTCTACTTCAATGTGAACCTATGTAACATGAGAATATAAATTAATGGGTCGCTTAGAAAATGGAAAGTAAATTTAAAGGACAATTGCATCCGCGAGAAAAAGGAGTATAAAAGCAACAAGTGGTTAGTTGAGTTAGTCTCAAGGTCGTCTCTGTGTAGAAGTTTTAAGTTTAATTTTTAAATATATTTTTGTTAGAAGAGGTTTATTATTCTGTTCTCATTTCGAGCGAGGACTAATCTTATATTCGAAGAGTAAGGGAATACTTTAACCTAAAAAATAAAAAATAAAATAAAGGGAATTTAAAAATAGAACATTTGAAGGGATCAAATGTTTGGTCTTTCAAAAGAGAGTTGGTTAAGTGTAAGGTTTTATTTTTATTTTTATTTTTTTTTAATCATTGTTTGTGGTAAAAGTCTCTAGTTAACAAGATTAAGAGTGGCAACCCTAGTCTTGTTTTAGCATGATAAATACTGGGTAGTTACAGAGATATTTATAATTATATTGGTGTATGACTAGTTGTACAGCTAAAAATGTTTGAAATTAATAGGTATACAAACTGCCTTCACAAGTAAAACAAGCAACTTATCCCCTTTTATCTTTAGATTTCTAGCCTTAAGGGGTGCGTTTGGTGCGTAGGATAGAACAAGATTAATTTTTTGGGATTAAATTGAATTAGATTGGATTGGATTAGATTAGACTAAAAATAGTATATTTCGTGTTTGGCACAACACATGAGATTAAAATAAAAATTAATTAAATAAATTTTTTAAGCTTTTTTATTTAAATTACATTAAAAAAACAACCACGTTGCTAATAGCTGGTTTTGCGAGCAAAATCATTTTTTTTTTCTTTGTACAAAGAAAGAAGAAGATGACGAAGAATAATGGCAAAAAATAAAAATAAAAAAATAAATTACCGGATGGATAAAATAATTTTAACATTTTGATAGGGGTTATTTTATCTAATACCAGCAGGGGATAAAATAATAGGTGAAATTATTTGTAATCATATCCCACTCACCTTCAAACAATGGAAAAAGATTAAAAATAATCTTTATCCCACCTTATCCCCTTGTCAAACGCACCGTTAAGAGTACTATCTTTGGGACATGTTGTAATAGCTACCCATTTACTTTGTTGATGAAACTTTTTCACTTCGTTTTATCTTTTTGCATTCTTTAATCAATATGTAGCTCTGTAATAACCAATTAATCTTCCAAGTGAAACTTATCCAGTTCTTCTTAAAGTATATTATCTTGGTATTACCAAATCCAGTGAGAGTGATGGCATGGATTTTGAATGAAGTTGACTTGAATCTGTTGCTGATATTAATAGCATTAAATGTCAAGTGTCTCAAGTTAGTACCCAGTTGCTTTCTAGTGTTGAAACATCTCGTTTTTAGTATATATTTTATACCCTCAATTTGTGGGATTTGTGAGGAAATCATTTAAAGCTCTTGACAGCTTCTCGATGAGGAAACAACTAATTAATCTGGGTCAAAGGATTTATATCACTAGTTTGTCTGTAATAGTTTTTATTATGTCACAGAAAATTAAAAAAAAATGTAAAAGAAGAAACTAAAGTAAAAAGGGATGCAACTTGAAATATTTATTCATCTGAAAATAATTAATAACAAGGTGCAATAAGAAAATAGATTATGCTTCCAACCGTGAAATGATCACTTAATTACCTTTGAGATTGCTTGAGACTGTACATAGATGGGATGCTTTGTTCATTGATGAAGAAATTATCTGGATCAACCTTGCTCTTCACTTGTACTAATTTCTCAAAGTTGTTCAAATAGTATTTGTAACCCCAGCCCTTTGCTTCCAAGAAAGTTGCAGTGCCATTATTGTTTTGTCCCAAATCAAGATCCCTGTAGTTGAGAAATGCAGTTCTTGGAAAAACATAAGGACCCATATAGCTATATAGATCTCTAATCCAACTTATATGCTCTTCTTCTTCCTCTCCTTTGTTCCAGTTAGTTACATAGTTGATCAAATACAAGTTCCCGGCTCTATGTGGGAACGCTATTTCATCCTCCGATATCTCATTCATTCTTCCGCCCCAAGGCCCGATCATCATCTCGGGTTCTTCTTCTTCTAGTAACCTCTTCCAAAGCCCTTCCAAACCCGTTTTTGGAATTGGGTTCTTCACGAAATCTGATTTCGCTTTAAAGGTGGTTTTGAAGAATTCAACAGTTCTGTTTAGCAAAACTTCTGCCGGCGTTCCATTCGGGAAACCGGCATAATTAACAACCGATTCAATCCAACTCATCTCTTGGCATTCCTCCTTCTTCACTCCCAGTTCAGGAAAGTACTCTTCCATCAGCTGAAGTAATTTCTTCACATCCCCAAGAAACAGGGTTTGGAATGTTAATTTCACAGTTCTTCCTCTTCCTATACTTGTATTATTCACCAGAGTGACACGAACTGCAATATAAACCTCTTCAGGAACCTTATTACTTGCAATGGTCTGCCACTTATGAAAAAGCTCATTTGCACCTTGTTCTAAGGTTCTTGCAGCAAAGGAAACGGTCACAGTAGTAGGGACAGGAACCAAATTGATCTTCCATGCAAGAATAACCCCGAAACTCGCAGCCCCGCCTCCTCGAATTGCCCAAAACAGATCTTCTCCCATTGTTTCTCTGTCGAGAATCTCGCCTTTCGAGTTCACTAATATAGCGTCCACGACATAGTCTGCGGCCACGCCATATTTCCTTATCAGGTTACCGAAGCCGGCTCCACTTATATGCCCACCCGCCCCAACAGTAGGGCAAATTCCTGCTGGAAAGCCATGAACTGAACTTTTCTCTGCTATTCTATAATAAACTTGCCCAAGCGTTGCGCCTGCTTGGACCCATGCACTATTATTGTCTATATCGACCTCAATCTTATCCAGATTAACGAGGTCGATCATGAGGAATGGAACGTCCGATGTGTACGAGAGGCCTTCAAAATCGTGGCCTCCGCTTCGGACTCGGATTTGGAGGCCATGTTTCTTGGCACAAAAAACTGATGCTTGAACTTGGCATTCATGGGAAGGAGTGATTATGAACTGAGGTTTTGGAGTTGTGGGTGATGCGAATCTTAGGTTTTGTATGGAAGATAGAAGAATTGATGTGTAGGAAGTAGTTTTTGGTGTGTAAACTTGAAGTTGTGAATCAGAATTTAAGGCCAGGCACTCAAGGAAATTTTCATGAGTTGATGTATTTGAAGAAGCTGCATTTGTCAAGAAAAGAACAGAAAGAAGTGGGAGGATTACAGATCTTAAACTCTTCATAAATAATGATCTCTCTTTTTTCTACCTATTTTCTCAAGTTTGCAACAGAAAACTCAACTTGTTTCACTTGTTCTATGGTGGTGATTGGTGTCTAGGGATGCTTAATTGCACTAAGGTGAAGCATATTTAAAGAGTTTTTTCAGTGCAAGTATATGGCCAAATTTCTTTAGAGGTGAAGATGGTTTTAACTATTACTAGTGGGCACTGGGCGATCAATAATTTCCAAATCATTTTGTAATAAACAAAGACTAGTTGAAAAGACCCATCTCAGTTAAAAAATTCAACATGATTTTATTTAAATCTTAAAAAATGTCATTCAAGCATTTTATACTTTATGTGATTATTAATTGAAGTTACATAAAAATCTCATTTCCAACTAGTTGTGTATGTTTTTTCTTCATTGTTGTTTTAAAAAAATTCAATGGCCTTTGTTTAATTAAAATGTTGTTTGAAATGGTAGCAGTTTATGAAGTGGTCTCCACCAACCGATTCATAATTCAACTGTAAAGAAATATAAAATTGAAATTGTGAATCTCAAGGGCCCCGCTAAACTATATATTTTTTTTTAGCAGAAACAAGAGTAACCTTTATTATAACAATGAAAATTACAGCCACTAAGGAGTGCCAGACGTCACTTTCAAATTCCGAGCAAGGTAATTTACCTTCAATCACTAATTCCACACAAACAAAAACACAACATTACCATCCTTTAAATTTGATGCAAACAACTATTCTAATCTAATACCCGATCTGAAAGTGAGGGACCTTAAACTAATGCAGCCGCATGAACTCAAGAGCTGGTTACAAACTTGATGTTCTCCCATAATTTAGTCAACTCCTAAGCTCTATTATTGAAAACTCTATTATTGAAAACTCTATTATTTCGTTCAAGCCAAATAATGCCACTTCCTTAACCTTGCTAGAGATGATAGCGACATATGTATGCCACTTCCTTTCCTTAACCTTGCTAGAGATGATAGCGACATGAGAAAGGGATATGTATGCCACTTCCTTAACCTTGCTACACGAGAAAGGGATATGCTACCCCCCTCCAACAACACCCCAACAAAGCTAAATCATAAATTAAGATCAAAATCACTTCAAATTGGTATTAATTTGACACCTTCTATTAATTCAACAAGTTTAAAATCATCACGAAATATAAAATTGAAATTACTATAAGTTGACAACAATGTCTCAAAATTTTAATTTAATTTGCCAAACTATTTGCTTAAAATATTCGTCTTCTTCTTTTCTTCGCTACAAAAACTCAAAATGAAAACCATTTTCTTGAACTTCTCAAAACCTTCATTTTCTTTCTTCACCCAAATCCCCCAACTCCTAGAGTTTTATAGATCACGCCATCCTTTGCTTTTACGTCCTCTTTTCAAAACGCTCTTTCAGGTCATTTTAAAAAATAATAAAAATGGATTGAATTAATTATATGAAACATCTTGTCGTCATCAAGGCTACTTGAAATAATTATGACAACACAAATTACAATTCAAACTAGAGATGCATCAAGGTCAATGCCTCATTTTTCATTTATATATTCTACACTTAATCATAATTAACATTCACGATTGAATTATTGCAAAACACAAGTAAAATAAAAGCATTTTTCTTCAAATTACTATACCGCTTCGTGATTTTAGGCAATACCTTTTGAACATAATCCACCATTACATACTCTAAATCTTTATGTTATTTCTTTGGCGTCAGGCAATGTGGTAGAGTTTGAAAGAAAGTCTCCTGCAGCTTAAGTAGGTAATGTGACTAATTATGAGCTTGATGATGTAAATCACTATGTCTAACTGTTGGTATAGAAATTAGTTTGTTTCTAAGGAATAAAATACCCCATAGGGTAGGTTGAATATTGGGTACGCCATATTTATATGTGTTTAAAAAAATAAAAAATAAAATAAAATCTTTATGTTATTTTTTCATTTAATAAAATAAATAAAAAAATCTTTGACCTGAAAGTTTGGTTTGAATAAGAGCAGCTCACAATGTGCCCAGATATCTCAAACATTGAATTTAGAGTTGCGGGTACCAATGGACTGTAGTCAAACAAAGCTTGGTAAAAACCTTGTAGTATATATAGCTAAATTAAGAAAAAGTCTCCAAAAAAATGCCTAACAGTATGAATAATAGAGCTTTACAATGTATATGTTTCTCTTCCATTTTATTTGAACCTTTATAGCCCACAAAAAGTAGAAAATATTCTTGAGAAGACATTGAATTCCTCTGACAGTAGACCATTCACATGTTGGTTCAGTGGTTTTAGCGCCGAATTTATTTTACAGATGCTAGAGTTTGAGTTGGGATATTACCGGGATAACTACCAGATGCACTCAATTTCTCTGATTTACGCAAATTCTTATAGTGTCAGGGCTCGGTTTAAGGAACTGTTGGATGCGAGTCGAGTTGTTAAAGTAAGTATAGTCAGTCCTGTAAATGATTAGATTTGGATTGAATTTTTCAGGACGGAAAGGTGGGGCCTATATTTATTTTTTCTTAAAAAAAAAGAAAAATCTTCCAAGTGTTCCAAGCATTACATAAAAAATCTTTTTTGAGGTCGAAATCATCATTGCCTCATTGCTTAAGAAAAATCAAGCTTGTTTAATGTCAACGCGTTATCTTCTTATTTTGGGACTTTAATTGCGTGCTTTCTTGTAAAGTTTATATGCCCATCTTTATCACTATAACTCCTGGGAAGCTATTAGTAGAGCTTTGTATCTATATGTTCGTCAACATATAAATTTTATTAATAAGCTTTTAAAATTTTAATTAAAGCAATTTATTTTATTTAATTATTTAAATATCGACTTAATTTTTGCTAGAACAAAGTAAACTTTTATGTACGTATGCCTATGTAATTTTTTGAGATAAAAATCAAGAAGAAGAAGGACAGGAGCAGAACAACGTTTTCAGTTACCAACTTGCATGTGTGTATACTTAACAAAAAGCAACATAAAATCACGTGTATTGCGTGACCCTGTGACTCTTTGTTAGCTAACGCTCTCGCCAGCACTGTCACATTTCACACAGCAGTAGGATAATGATTAGTATTTATTTTATTTTATTTTTGTGTTAATTTTCCGTTGTTAACTAATTATTTATCATTTAAGGAATCAATTTTCACTGTGTGACGTATGACACAGGAATTTGTTTCCATTGATCATACCCTTTAGTATTTTCGGTCATTTGGTAAAATGAAAGAAAGAAGGGCCAAATTATACTTTCTAAAAGTCAAACTGTCGGTTCAATTGAAACTCCTAATTTGTCTACAAATAGGGTTTTTGAAAATTAAGTGGGACTCAAGAAGAAAAGTAAAGCATATTTATTTTTGAAAGTTGAGAAAAATAATAGAAAAGTTTATTTTAAAAGCAATGTCCTTACTAATATCAATATATCTTAGCGAGGCAAAGGAAGCATATGTTGGTGTAAAATCTAACAACTCCAATAAAATAAAAAATCAGGGGCCTTCGAGAAGAGAATTAACGTAGACTTTGCCTAGCTAAACTCGGACTGCTGGAGGTCCCAACCTGACCAAAAAAGGAGAAAATGTTATCGTCAAGAATACCGGTGTGGTATCGACTTAAAATATTTTTATACTTAAGTCAAACCCGAGCTATTAGCAAAGCTTGACATAATGCTAATGTCGGAGCTAAAAATTGTATACCTTTTTTGAGAAAAGTTTTAGATGTATTTATGGGACTTAAATCATTATTTTTGATATGTGTATGGATTGTTATTGATGGATGTATAAACCTAAATTGTATGCACGGTTTGTGAATGATTCAAGTATCCTAATTGTGCCAATTGAGGGCTAATTCATGGTTTGAATGTTATTTGTCATTGAAGAATCAATGGTAGCATCCTAGAGTTCGTTTTGGTTGGAATTGAATTAGCTAATCTAGCCAATTCACTGTGAGTGTTTCTTTGTATTTGGTTTCTATACGTGACATTGTAGTATATGAAATGTTTTGAATTGATAAATATGTGCAATGCATGTTTTAATGGTTCATAAAATAGATTTGAGCATAAACATGATTGGATTAGCAATATGTATATCTACTAACTAGGATTTTGAAAAATCTCATGTTGTTAAATTGTGATTCCTAGTTGTGAACCATACAAAAGATTTTATGACTTGTGTAAATAAGATCGCCTAGACATAAAATGTGTCTTGATGGACTGATCATATTGACTACACAATCCCAAAAATCCTAATAAAATAAGAGTATGTTAGGTCAGATCGGGTGCTGAGTGTCGCGAACTTAAGCCCTTAATCGCCCTTGCTCAGGAGATGGATTAGAATGACATATTACATGTTTGAAAATATAAATACATTGATATATTATTGTCATGGATGCATTTATTCAAATAAGGCATGAGTTCATTCAATAACATAATCCCCGCAAGGTAAAGACAACTGGCATTCTGTCCCTAGGCGGAAGGTGGTCTCCTTGCTGACGTGGCGACTTCCTGGGAGTACTGTTCCTAACAGTTTCTGAAAAAGATGGCCACCTCAGCTCCAGCTCGACACCTCGGTCAACCGAGGTGTAGGAACACCGCTTTTCCGAATTTCTTTCCGCTTTGGGCCTGGCGTGGGCGTTTGTTTGGGCCCCACCTTTTTATAAGCTGGTTCAACAGCATATTCATGCAATCGGTCCAATATAATTGAAAAAAAGGCTTTGTAAATATCTTTATAATATATTTTTTATCCTAATTTTCAAGTACCTCTAAAATAATTAATTATTTTATTTTATTTATCAAAATAGTCAAGGCGAAGAGGGAAATATATGTTAAGAGGTATGTGTCAAAATATTTACAAAATGAAAGGATGAAATATGTAATAAAAAAAAGTGAAAAAATATCATTGTACATGTAATAAAAAAGCAGTAAATTCATTTATTCTCTTTGATTGAAGGGACTCTCAATCTTCATACAAATGTACATAAATCTCCTAGCTATAGTAGCAGAATATACTCGAAAACAAATGTCTCCATCAGTACTATTATTACAAAAAAAAAAAAAAAAAGTTATAAAGAATTACTTCAAGAAAATTAACTAATCTCTCGAACCAAAAACATGGGTAGGCTAATCAATTAATTAATCTCATTTTCCTTCCAATCTTGGATGGAATAGCTGGGATGCTTTGTTCATTTCTGAAAAAATTCTCTGGATCAACCTTGCTCTTCACTTGCACTAATCTCTCAAAATTCCCCTTGAAATACTTCTCACCCCAAACTCTTGCTTCTGAATAACTTACAGTTCCATTTCTGTAATTATTTCTTCCCAAATCAAGATCTTTAAAATTGAGAAATGCAGTTCTTGGTGAATGTGAAACATAAGCACCCATATAATCATACAGCTCTCTTATCCAACTTATATGCTTCTCACATGCTTTTGCTCCTTCATCTTCATTCCAGTAATTCATATAATTTATCAAAAACAAGTTCCCAGCTCTATGAGCAAGTGGAAGTTCTTGATCTGAAATTTCATCCATTTTTCCACCCCAAGGACTCATCAGAATTTCTGGGTCTTCTTCTTCTTCAAGCATCCTCTTCCAAATCCCTTTCCACCCATTAATTGAAATTGGTGTTTTCACATAATCAGATTTCCCTTTAAATGACGCCTTTGGAATAGAAGTTCTATTTAATAAAACCTCTAATGAAGTTACATTTGGTAATCCTGCAAAACTAAGTACAGATTCAATCCAACTCACTTCTTTACAATCCTCCTTCTTCATTCCAAGTTCTGGGAATTTTTCTTCCATTATTTTCAGTAATTTCTCAGAATTTCCAAGAAACATGACCAGAAACCGAGATTCTACTGTTCTTTTGATCTGATCATTATTAGTGGAATTAACAACAGTAAGCTTAGCTCCAAGGTAAAGTTCATTAGGAAGCTTACTTGTAATGGATTGCCACTTATGAACAAGTTCAGTTGCACCTTGTTCTATTGTTCTATCCATCGTGGAAACAGTGACAATGGCTGGAACTTGTACTAGATTGATCTTCCATGCAAGAATTACACCAAAACTAGCAGCTCCTCCCCCTCTAATGGCCCAAAAAAGATCTTCTCCCATGGCTTTTCTGTCGAGGATCTTTCCATTCACGTCAATTATTCGGGCATCCACGACGTGGTCGGCCGAGACACCGTGTTTCCTCAACATGGTACCATAGCCTGCTCCACTGATATGCCCACCAGCCCCAACAGTAGGGCACATACCTGCGGGGAAGCCATGGATTGGACTTTTTTCTGCAATTCTGTAATAAACTTCACCTAGAGTTGCACCAGCTTGAACCCATGCAGTATTATCTTGTATATTGACATTGATGGTTCTGAGATTGACGAGATCAATCATGAGGAATGGATCATGATTTGATGTGAATGAGAGGCCTTCGAAGTCGTGACCGCCGCTACGAACTTTGATTTTTAAGCCATGTTTTTTAGAGCAAAGAACAGCAGCTTGGACTTGGGATTCATGAGTAGGAGTGATTATGAACTGAGGTCTAGAAAAGGTTGGTGAGGTGAATCTTAGGTTTTGTAATGAAGATTCAAGAATTGAAGTGTAAGAAGTTGTGTTTGGGGTGTGTAAGAGAGAGGTCGAATTGTTGGAATTGAGGGCAATGCAATCAAGTAAGTTGGCGTGAGTTGAGGAGCTTGAAGAAGAAGAAGAAGAAGTTGGCCATGCAAGTGTAGAAAGAAGTAAAAATATTGCAAAAATCTTGATGATCTCCATAAGAAAATGTATGATCAATCTCTTTGATCTTAGCTTACTTTGTTGATCTATTTCATTTGCAAGAAAGGGTATAGATTACCCTTTATTTATGGTGCCCAAAACAACTTCTAGAAGAGCAAATTGGACACTTAGGACGATGCATAATATTTAATTAATTTGTTTCATTTAGACTACTTTGAAAATCAATTTGTAATCATGTTAGGCAAGTCTATATTGACAAGACACATCATGCATGTCGTGTGAATATTGTAGTTGTCTCATTAATATATAAATTCTAGTAAACGAGACCAAAATGGACCAACAAGAACGTATATTAATCTTATATTAATTAATTAATCTTAATTAATTAGTTTCAATCGTGTAGTTTGGACATCTTTATACTATATATCATGCTTTTCAAAGAGGTATTACTTGATTCAAATTTTGGATTGAATTAATTACATATATAAGAACTCCAAATTATATTGTTTGAGCAGGCCAAGTTCATGGAACTTTGGTTCACTTTTTATTATTATATTATAATTGATATCTAGAGAAGTTTTTTTCATTGGGCCGTTTTGATTATAAATAAAATTATAATATAAAGGTCACTCGATTAATTAGATATTTATATGTTATAGAATTTGTTTATTTAATTAAATTGGGTTGAAATCAAAATGGTTGTGTGTGAACATATGCTTTCACCTACTTATTCACCTTGAAAAAAAAAAGTGGAATTTTCCAGGAAACATGAATGAGGCTGCAGCCAATCTAAGTTGACACGATTAATATAACTTGAACAGTTGAACATACAAAAAGCTCCGGAAGGTGTTGAAGTATTGGAACTTGTTCAGAACAATTTAACATATAGAAATGTTTTTAGGATCCAAAAATAATACTCAAAATGATACTTATGTTGATGTGGTGTACAGTGATTAAAAAGTGTTTTCTTTTTCTTTTCTTTTTTTTCTCGATGTGGTGATGTAATGTATTATCACATCAATTTGAGTATAAATTTGAATACATATCCGGAGTCGTTTAAGCACTCTTCTTTAACATATACATTTGTATCTTCCTTCATTATTATTATTATTATTATTTTTAACTTATTTTAACTAATAGTTATTTGAGTTGCAAGTAATTCCAGAAGAATTGAAATGTCTTTAAGGTCTTAAGGAGCAAGATCCCACCAAGTTCGACAAGGAAAAAATTCATTTTGTCATATATACAAAAAATTCTTCAGAGATTCCAGATGTTCTTTTTTTTTTTTTTTTTTTTTTTTTTTTTTTTTTCAGAATAAGCTTTCTAGATGTTTCTGATGCATGAGAAAATCAACTTAACTTCCCTTTTTGGTGCCTAAATAAAAGACTGACCACCAAGCGTTTTGAGGTCAGCAAAATCACTGTTTAATTTATTAGATAAAATATATTTGTTTCCCTAGTAAATTGTAATCAATGATGCATTAGATTAATTAATAATATGCCTGAGTCAATTACCAATTTTGTATTTAATTGGCCTCTGATCAGCCCTTTCGACTCAATGAGTTTTCTTGATATTATATAAATAATTAATTACTCTCTACAGGCCTATAACATTGATATATTTATTGAGATTTTAATTAGCTATAGTTAACGAGTGATTAATGATTAGAGTTACTACAATATGAAGGACTTTTACATATTGTCTCGAATAGAGCTTTGATGTGCAATTTGAGTCAGTCTAAAGTTATCCCAAGTGACACAGAATTCTAGTGTTAAAATCATTTTGTAATTTTCTGCTGGGTTTTATTGGAAAGCTTGAACTACATGTCGATTAATGATAAATAGATGCTTTCCACATACGTACACGTTTCTTATATATTCTGATGAAATGAAACTGGCAAATATATCTGATTTCAATACGAATATATATATATATATATATATTTCTTCTTCTTACATATGTCATTGATATGCAAATTCCAATTACCAGTACAGTTTGGATTCTTTTCATTTTCATTAATTTTCTTTCTTCTGCAGTCCCATCATTTTAATTATTTACCAAAAACAAAAAAGCCTCCAGACTTTTGAGACATGAAAATGAATTCCATGTAATTTTTTTCAAAATCTTTAATCAATTAATCTTTTCTAGAACTTCTCTGAATTTCGAGTTTCACTTATTCTAGAAGATTTTTTTGTTTTTCTCAAAGACGGCTAAATTAGGAACATAGAAAACATAGCAATTGGTAAATGATAATTAATAATTCCGACATAAGCAACTTTATACTGTTTTCATTTGCTGACTAATTAAACTGTAAATTAATGATGGTAACAGAAGCTTATATGGGTTCTTTGATTTTTCTAGTAAAATCCTCAATGTCCCTGTTATTCATTCACAGAACGTGAGAAGCAAATGATTATTCATCTGCTTCAAGAAAAAATTGAAGAATTTCTTGAAAATCCTACAAGATCAATTCATTCTTTTTTCTGGGTTCGAATCATTCCACTAGAAATCAGAAATTGTTAAAGAAACAACAAAATGTTTCTTTTGTCCCTTCCAGGCGATCAAAAAAGAAAGAAATGGTTAATATATTCAAGATAATTATGTATTTACAAAATATCATCTCAATTCATCTTATTTCATCATATCCTAGAAATGATATAATTCCGAAGCATGAACCGGATAGAACAAAAATGAAAACATATAGAAACAGGGGCAACGGCAACTCTTTTTTCTTTCTTTTTATTTTAAGGATTTTAGCAATGTTTATTTCAACAGGACAAACTCTTTGATCTCCTATCTAGTGAAGCAGAGACAAGCTTTAGTATGATTGGTTTGTTTGA
Source organism: Paratinospora sagittata (assembly GCA_035771175.1). Taxonomy (NCBI): domain Eukaryota; kingdom Viridiplantae; phylum Streptophyta; class Magnoliopsida; order Ranunculales; family Menispermaceae; genus Paratinospora; species Paratinospora sagittata. Next base: position 1,442,472 of record CM069592.1, on the reverse strand, counting down.
CATTTTGAGCATGATATGTACATCCTAGGTATGTAGTACCTAGTTTATGAACTAATATTGAGGACATATAACACTATCAAACGTTGTAGATATATCTTAAAAATAAACCTGAAATTAATGTGAATATTTTTGATTGACAGCTAAAATCTAAGATAAGGCTTCTTTGACTAAGCTAAACTTAATTAAAATAGCCTCTTGATATAATTAGTGAATGAACAAGTGCATTACACACAATTAATTAGTATTTCTCTTTAACTTATAATAAATAAGTTATAAATAAATCAAATTAAGAGTATGTAAATATGAAAAAAAATGTAGTACTAAAATAATAGAAAAAAAAACATAAAATTAATGAAACAAAAATAAAAATATATAAAGTTAAAAACATTGGAGGTAGGAAATTTGAGCAAATTTACAACGACTGAGGTAATGGTGATTGCTTAGGTAGTTATTGCAGTCACAATGATGGGCGTTGGAATAGTTGCCATAGGAGGGCATGTTAGGCAGTTTATTTAACATAAAGTCTTCGCTGTTAACAGCCAAGTATCTTTATTATAATAGTATAGATAGATAATAATTAACATTAATAACAACACAAGTTTGTAACCCACGCAATGTGTGGATATTTGATATAAATATAACTTTAAAAATAAAAAATTTAAAATTTAAAATTTTAAAAAAAAACTTTTAATTATGATTTATTTTATTTTCTTGATTAAAGTAAGTAAATTAAAATATAATTTTTTAATTAAAAATATAAATACTGAAAAATAAATTGAATAAAAGAATAAAATTAAATAAATTTTACAACTATAAAAAATTTTATTCTAAAAAACTTAATTAAATTATAAATGTTGACTACTCTCATAAAAACATATATTTTCTTGGTTTAACAATTATCAATGAACAAATATATATAAACTGAAGGAAGAATAGCCAAACAGCTTACGGTGTTAGTGCTATGTATCTTATAATAACAACAACTAAAGGTGTCAACGAGGGTTAGTTCAGTAAATTCAGATAATCATAAGCGTATGCCAACCGTCCTTAACCCCTTAAAATTGAAAGGTACCCTTATTGGCGGGCGATCTGACCGCTATAAACCCTTTTTAAAACCCGTGGCATACGAAGCTTTTATCCCATCGGGCCTTAAAATATTGGGCATTTTGGGATCCATTAGAAACCCAAGCTATGTGCTTGATATTATTGGGCCTTGCTCAATTAATTCTTATATTGGACCTCAAATTAGGCCCATGAAGAACTGGTCCGCGGCTCCAGTCGGCCAGTCCCATATTTTGTCCCCTCCAATCAAAGAAAACACTTTTTGCCAAAAACAAAAAATAAAAAATTCAAAGAAAACACTCTAGTATTTCTAACACAGTTAATGAAATTAGATTGCTATATTGTCATTATGTAGCTATATTTGTTATAATGTTGGGAGCTTGATATTATAGTTCAATTTAAGTCTGATTGCCTTGATTGGAGATTTCCCTGAATTCTAATATAATTTTCATAAAATTTTTACTCTTTTTTTTTCTTTGACATTGTAACTGTAAATAAAGTTAACTTCCTCTTTAACAATAATTAGAGTTTCTTATTAATTAAAAAAAATTGGTGATTCATATTTTTCTAGCACGACTTTTTCAACCCATTTAAGAGTTTGTAGAATTACCAAACAGGGCCATCCTATTGCAGAAAAAGGAACAGATGGAAAACAATCAAATATAGCAGGATTCAAAAGAAAATACTGAAAAATTCATGAATAGTATTTATATTATAAGTAATATAGATATAGATTATTGAATCTCAATGGAGTTTTACCTGTTCAGACCCAAAATCTAGCCAATCATAATCCATCCTTCTGCTAGCTGCACTAATCTGTTAATGGAATTTTGTTAGTGGATCAAGCAGAAAGATAGAAATAAACAAAAAAAAAAAGAAAAGAAGAAGAAGACTAGCTAGTGCTATAATCTCTTTATTTATGCACAAATGGGAAGCAATTAAAATGCTCATAGCTAAATCACACTTGATCTTTTACTTATCACTTTCATCTTAATAAACCAATAGGATTAGGACCATCTTATTATTATAAACCTGGCTCACTAAAGCTACTTTACTGGTACCTTCTTTTCTCTAATTTCTCATGCTGTACAACTAGGTGGAATGCCTTGCTCATTCCTAAAAAAATTACTTGGATCAACCTTGCCCTTCACATCCACCAATTTATCAAAATTTCTCTTAAAATACTTAATCCCCCAAAGCTTTGCTTGTGAGTAGCTTGCAGTTCCATTTTTGTTTTGACCCAAATCTAAATCCCTGTAGTTAAGATAAGCAGCTCTTGGAAACTTAGAAACATGAGGGCCCATGTAACTATATAGCCTTCTGATCCAACCAACATGTTTTTTCGATTCATTAGAACCCTTATGATCTGCCCATGACACCAAGTACTGAATCTTATAAATGTTGTCTTTTCTATGTGGAAATGGTATTTCAGATTCTGAAATCTCACTCATTTTTCCACCATAAGGTGTAAAGATCAACATTGGCTCCTCTTCTTCCAAAAGCCTTTTCCATATCCCTTCTAACACTATACTTGAAATTGGCTCCTTGACATAGTCAGATTTTGCCTTTAACGATTCAACGAATTGAGCTGTCCTACGAAGTAAGACATCGGGAGATTCTCTGTTCCTAAAGTTTGCGAAATATAGAACAGATCCAATCCAACTCATTTCGATGCAGTCTTCACGCTTTAATCCCAATTCGGGAAATGTTAGTTTCATCAATTGGAGAAGCACTTCAGCTTCCCCGAGGAACAAGGAGTGGAATATTGCTGTTACTGTTTTGTTCATCTTGCCCTCTTGATTGGCTTTGATGACATCTATGGTGACTCCGAGGAAGAGATTCTTGTGAAGTTTATCAGCTATGAATTGCCACTTATGAACAAGCGAAGTTGCACCTTGTTCTAAGGTTCTTCCTATTTCAAAAACAGTCACAGTGGGCGGAACAGGAACCAGCTTTATTTTCCATGCTAGAATCACCCCAAAATTTGCTCCTCCTCCTCCTCTAATGGCCCAAAACAGATCATTTCCCATGGATTTTTTATCAAGAATTCTGCCATTAGCATCAACTAAACGAGCATCGATGATATTATCAGCAGCTAAGCCAAATTTCCTCAGCATGAGCCCGAATCCACCACCACTTAAGTGCCCACCAACTCCAACAGTTGGGCAGCTACCGGCAGGGAAACCATACATGCTACTTTTTTCGGCAATTCTGTAGTAAACTTCCCCAAGAGTGGCTCCGGCTTGAACCCAAGCACTCTCATCTTCTACATCAACGGTGATAGATTGTAGGTTGAAAAGATCAACAATTACAAATGGAACATAAGATACATAAGATAAACCCTCATAGTCATGGCCACCACTACGAGTTTTTATCAGAAATCCGTGTTTTCTACAACAGATTATGGTTACTTGGACTTGTGATTCATTCAAGGGTGTGATGATAAGCTGAGGTTTAGGGGTGGAGGATGAAGAAAACCTTTTGTTTCTGATGTAGGATTGCAAGATGGAAGAGTAAGAAGATGAGTTCAAGGTGTAAATTGGGATGGATGAATGAGAATTCAGGGAGAGACATTGGGTGAATTTGGTGTGAATTGAAGTTGAAGTTGAGCAAGATATTGTGAACAAAAGTGTGGAAACTAATGAAAGTATCGCAGAGCTTGAAGGGTCCATTTTGCTTCCTTTGCTTAATAGTGTTAATTCCCTCTATGAATTTATATATGTTCTTGATTACTTAAAGATGAATTTTCTTGTGCATTGGAGCTGTCAGCAACTTTTCTATCTGCAAGAATATTCTAATAGGTTATTGTTATTAGCTAAGTGCTGGCCATGGACGCTATGGTGACCAATGGACCATTTTAAAATCATAATGGTTTTGGAACTAGGGAGCAATAATGTTGTTGAAGCTGAAGTTCATGTTGATTTTATTTTTTCTTTTCCACGTTTAAGAAGAAAAAAATTGAATAGTTGGTCATCTTGGACTTTTCTTTGCTGTTTCATTCTTCAATGAGTGTGACTTTTGATAAAGGTGCCCAGAAAAATATTACCTATCAAACCTTAAAACAAAATAAAATAAAATGAATGATAACTTAAATATCAAGATAGCGTGACTAGAATAAGTAGCTCAAGACCACAATCGTTTCAGGTCAATAAAGAGTTCTCAAAGAGCCCACGACGAACCATTAAATATGACACAAGTTTTGCTCCTACATACATACATACAAACACACATACATATAAAAAATTTAAATAATAATAAATGTTTCTATATATATATATATATATATATATATATATAGCAGGCGAGTGCATTGCATGTGACTTTTAAAATTTAAAATTATAATTTTAAATTAGAATAATTTTTTGTTTAGAAATAGAAAATTGGTAGAGATGAGTAAAAATTTAAGTTTGTAAAAATAAAAATGGGGAAACTTTATAAAGTGTGCACAAAAATAGGAAACATGGGAAGGGAACAAAAGTTATTTAACAATCTTATTATAATTTCATCTCTATAACTAATTTAAAAAATAAAACATAACTATAAGTTAAAAGGGTAGTTTTGGAAGTTTGGCGAAAATGGTCACACGCTTATTTTTTTCAAGTATTTGTACTTTATATAGTATAGATAAATTTTTACTTAGAAATATAAGAATGGTGGATAAAATTTTGTTTAGAAATAAAAAATTGGAAAAACTTTATAAGGTAGGTATAAAAATAGTAGACATGGGGGGCATAGAAGTTATTTAACTACCTTGATTAAACCAACAAAGGGTTGGGAGAGTGGTTAAATCCACTTCAGGGAGAGGTCTCAGACTCTAAGGTTCGAGTCTATGAATAGTGGCAGACAAATAATTATTTCGATGTAGACCAGCTGCAGTTGGGTTGCTACATGACGATATGACAATATTGTGAGATACGGGGCTGGCGTTCTCCACTGCGGTGGTGCGCCGGCATTCTGGCTGCGGTCAGGGCGTGACAAAAAGGTTCAGTGGCTACTAGGAATGCGAAATCAGACTCCTTAAGGGAGGTCTCGAGTTCGATTCCTAGGGAGGCCCTGCTCTATTCATGAGTGAATAGTGTCAGACAAATGATCCTGTGTATAAGAGACGTCCTTGTGTGACGGTGGCTGTACTGGGATGAGACAATATTATGGATCCATAATGGCTGGCGTTCGCCCCGAGGGAGTGCGCCCACACCTGGGTAGGGGCACGTTGTGCAACCCAGGGTGTGACACTATGTCTCCTACCATTTGTTGGCCACCGGTACTACTATTGAATTGTGTTCGGCCCCATAGGATTAGTGGGGAGTGAGATCCTCGATATCCATGACCTCAAAAAAAAAAAAAAAAAACACCCTTGATGAAAATTTTGGCCCAATAAATAATTTAAAAAACAAAACATAACCATAATTTATTTATTTTTTTAGAAGAAACAATGTTAGTTGTAAGTTATATAACCAACTTCATCGCCAGACTGTACCTTCAGGGAAGAATCAAGTCGGTTCCTAATCCATTAATTTCTCTCACCCTGTAGGGTGAGGCAATGGCAAAAGTTGAAACTAAGACCTTTGAATTCTAAAGTCACATCTTTATCACCTGCACCAACTCCATATTGGCAGCATAACCATAAGTTTAAAGGGGTAATTTTCGAAGTTTGACAAAAATGGCCACGTGGTCAACCTTTTTCAAGTATTCGTATTACATATATATAGATATCTTATTAATGTCTTAGGAAGATAAGTGAAATGATAGGAATTTACTCAAATATATCACATGGTCGAATATTCGGTTCAAAGGTTTGATTCAACTCAACAAGGAATTTTCTCAATTCTCAACTATATGAGAGGTTAGGTAGTTAAATTTTTCTTCTTCCACTCTAATCTATTAAGAGTTAAGTCGATAGACTTTTAATTAAGTAATAGAGAACTAATACGGCTACTTGGTTAATTTGAAGGGTGAAAAACCCTTTACCTTCGAAATTTTTAGCTAAAGTTAGTTTTATTTGAATTTACTTAACTTTTATTTCTTTAAAAATTAATATAAAGTCTGAAAGAAAAAAAAATTGATGTAGGGAGTATTTATCCCACATCGGTTGAGTCTTCCTTGGACCTTATATGAGGGTGGCCTCTACCTCTCAACCGAACAACATTTATGTCAAACACAAACTCTGAAAATAAAAATAATATTAAAAGTGACTATTGGAACAAATCTCAAATGTTCAATCAAGCAATCTCTGTCCATAACCATTATGGGTAATGCAAAAGGATAAGCAATGGTGATGATGTTGTAGCTTGAAGTCCTTTTTCTACAAGAAATTCTCTTAAAACTAAACATAAGAAGCATTGCAGTAAAAATGTGATAGTAAACGACAGTCATGCACCACCCATTATATTATTATCATTACTCATTAACAATATCCATATTATCTTAGACCTCAAAACCTTAACCCAATCATAATCTATTTAGTATTCCCGCCAAACATTAAGGCATGTTCCGTAGAACATTCAAAATTTCAAACCAGAACTCCACCAAGACACGTCAAAGCCCTTATTAACTCCAATTTACCATAAAATTATTCAACCCAAAATACCAACATTTTCTACATCAGAAACCTAACTGATTGTGAAATCAAGTTTCAAAACATTTACTTATTTCAAACTTATTCACCATCACCAGTTTGCCATTTTCACCTAATTCTATACGCAACAACTACTTCAATCGTCGATCATCAAAATAAAACCCTAATAAATCTGTAGATAACAAATCTAATCTCCACTCCCTGAAATTTCTGTTCCTGGACTAGTTTAACCGAATTCCACAAAAAAATAGGTTAAGATCTTTTGTGTGAACACAATTTAGTTTGACGCCTAGGTTTGATCCATCTAAAATCAACCAAAGAGAACTCAAAAATCAATCAAATATTGATTATTTGTTCCGTAGAACATTCAAAATTTCAAACCAGAACTCCACCAAGACTCGTCAAAGCCCTTATTAACTCCAATTTACCATAAAATTATTCAACCCAAAATACCAACATTTTTTACATCAGAAACCAAACTGATTGTGAAATCAAGTTTCAAAACATGCACTTATTTCAAACTTATTCACCATCACCAGTTTGCCTTTTTCACCTAATTATATACGCAACAACTACTTCAATCGTCGATCAACAAAATAAAATCCTAATAAATCTGTAGATAACAAATCTAATCTCCACTCCCTGAAATTTCTGTTCCTGGACTAGTTTAACCAAATTCCACAAAAAAATAGGTTAAGATCTTTTGTGTGAACACAATTTAGTTTGACGCCTAGGTTTGATCCATCTAAAATCAACCAAAGGGAACTCAAAAATCAATCAAATATTGATTTAGAAATTTGTATTAAAAAAACAAATTACCTCCACCGCCGACTGAAACGCTTTCTTCTTCGTAGATCTCGATCCATTGCTGAGTGCCGACATTAATTTGTTCATCGTTCGTTCGCTGCTTCTCACACAAAAAATCTTCGATACCTTACAGGTTTGAAGATAATCTGACAGAAGAGAAGAAATTTCTGTAGTAAAACTCGAAAAACCGCGCCAATTTACGAAAGATAAAAAGGGCGGTCTCTGTTTTTTTTTTTTTTTCATCTAACGGTGTATAGGTTTTTATGTCTAGTTTTAACATTTTGATGTAAATAAATTTAAACCATATATATACGGTCAGATTATGTCATAATCCCAAATAACAAATAATTTATCTTATTTTCATCTATAAATTTATATATTTCCATATATAAATACAAATGTACAGTCCTATTCTCTTTTTTACACTTTAATATATTTTTTTAAAGTCATTACATCTTCTATAATTAATGAGCTGGATGATGCAGTTTTCTGTAATTTTTAGAATATAATTTTAAAAAACTCATATTTTCTGAAATTAATGAACTTACTACCTAAAAAGAAAACCTTTTAGAAAACTTTTTAGAACTTAATAAACTTTTTTATAATCTCATAATCAATACGTGTGATTCGATACAATCTAACGGCTTTTAATTAAAATGTTAAGGAAGTGTTTTAGAAATGTGTGTTATTTAAGCATTTTTTTTCTAAAAAAATACCTTTTTATTAAAATTTTATAAACTTAATTAAGTTAAATTTTAACTTCACTTTCTTTATCATTTAAATTAAACATTTGGTTTTAAAACTTTTTTTCAATATAAAACTTGAAAAGAAAATAAAAATCAAATTATGAGATCCTGATAAATTATTCAAATGTAATAATGGGCGATTAGGAATGCTGATTTTCCTGCATTAGTTATGCACTGGGAACCAAAACCTACTTGTTATAAGTGATTAATAGTAAACTTTTACTTAAGGCAAATAATAACAATATTTGACACAAACTTGGGTACTATTTCAATATATATATATATATATATATAAAAGGCCCGTTTGGTTCATGATTAAGATATAGTTCCGAAAATCTGAAACATTAAAAACCTGTTTGGTTCAAACAATTTCAAAAATAGTTTTTTACTTTTTGTTAAAGAAACAAATTACTTTTTGTCTTGATTGTAAGAATGATTCTGCAAAAAAAAAATTACAGAGATTAATTAGTATCTCTTTTTAAAATTTTTGGCCATTGTCTAGTGCAGAGCTTAGTATATAACTTGCAGTAAGAATAAAACTATTATTTATGTTTAAGAAAAATGACAATAGGATAAGATTCAAAGACTGCTATAAATGACTTGGTATAAAGGTAAAATCACGTGATAACATAATCTTCAGTTCAATGTTATTGATATTGACATTGACCAGTTCTAGACGCAATCGATTATTTTCCTTTCCAAAGATAAATTGATATCAAAAGATATATTTCCTTCCAACTAAATATTTTGGGCATGGACTTGTATATATATATAAGATGTTCACGCCATTCACATCTTTCTAAGCAAGAAGTTACAGCAAGCAAAAGATGGAGAAGATTTCAATCTCTGCAATAATTTTATTCCTTTACATCCTTGTAATCTCTATTTCATGGGCAGCTTCAAGTTTAACAGCTACTGAAAGATTACTAAAATGCCTATCAGTTCCTTCTGGTCCTGCCATTCCACTCTACACCCCAAACACTTCTTCTTACAACTCAATCTTACAATCTAAATTACAAATTCCCAGGTTTGCGTCATCCAATACCCCCAAACCTCAGCTTATCATCACACCATTGCGCGAATCACATGTTCAGAAAGCTGTGATTTGCTGTAGAAAACACGGTTTTCAGATGAGAATCTGCAGTGGAGGCCATGATTTTGAAGGCTTATCTTACACATCTTATAATGATATTGTTCCATTTGTTATACTTGATCTCTTCAATCTTCAATCCATCAATGTTGATGTAGAAGATGGAACTGCATGGATTCAAGCTGGTGCAACCTTAGCCCAAGTTTATTACAAAATTGCAGACAAAAGTTCAACCTATGGCTTCCCAGCTGGGATTTGCCCCACAGTAGGTGTTGGAGGGCACTTCAGTGGTGGTGGTTATGGAACCTTGATGAGAAAATATGGTCTTTCTGCTGACAATATCGTTGATGCTCGAATAGTGAATGTTGATGGAAAAATTATGAACAAAGATTCTATGGGGGAGGAGCTATTTTGGGCCATCAGAGGGGGAGGGGGAGCAAGCTTCGGAGTCGTTCTATCATGGAAAATCAAGTTGGTTCCTGTTCCACCCACTGTGACTGTTTTCACTGTTCAGAAAACCTTAGAAGAAGGTGCTACGGCACTTGTTCATAAGTGGCAATATATAGCACATCAACTCCCTAGAGATCTCACTATACTCGTCAGTACAGGAAAGGTCAATGCTAGTCAAGCAGGTGAGAAAACAATCCAAGTATCATTTTTATCTTTGTTCCTGGGGGTAACTAAACAACTCCTTCCTATAATGGAACAAAGCTTCCCAGAATTGGGTTTGAAGCCTGAAGATTGTAGAGAAATGACTTGGAGACAATCTGTCCCATATTTTAATGGATTGCCAATAAATGCATCTCTGCATGATTTGGCAACGAATCAATATAGTATGTACTTCGAGTCGAAATTGGACTATGTGAAGGAGCCTATTTCAGAAAATGTGTTACAAGAAATATGGAAAATGTTATCTGAAGTAGATGATCCTACCATTGCCTTCGTTCCATATGGTGGAAGGATGAAAGAGATTCCTGATTCTAACCTTCCATTTCCACATAGAGCTGGAAATATTTTCCACATTGCTTATTTTGTAAACTGGAATTCAAAAGAAGGGACTGCAGCATCCAGAAAGAATATAGGTTGGATTAGAAGGTTGTACAAGTATATGACACCTTATGTTTCCAAGTCCCCAAGAGGTGCATATCTGAACTATAGGGATCTTGATTTGGGCTACATCAAGAATGGTACTGCAACCTACGCACAAGCTAAGGTTTGGGGTAGTAAGTACTTTAAGAATAATTTTGATAGATTAGTGCAAGTGAAGAGCAAGGTTGATCCAGATAATTTCTTTGGGGATGAACAAAGCATTCCTCCTGTTCCATCATTGACGAAAGGAAAATAGGGCTAGTGATATGTTATTTTGACTATGTTTTCTTTATGTTGTGCTTATGCTTCTGTATTGTGCTCCCTACTCATCAGTGTCACCAACAAAAATAATTTCATCCTCTTTGAAGGTTAATAAATTCTCTGTTAGAAATCTATGCCCTTCACTTCGATAACTCATTGTCAGCCTGAAAGAGTTTATTAATTTTCTATGAAATCTTCCGGCTTTCGATATCTTATCTAGCCAATAATCTGATGTATTTATAGTGAATATGAGCATGGATTCTTAGTATTTGGATGTTTAAAGGTCTAACATACGGTTTTATTTCAATATTTTTCAATACTACCCCATGCATCAGAAACAACAAACAAACCACATTTATGCTAAAAACTCAAACTCTGAAAACACAAATGGTATCAAAAGTGAGTATAGGAAGACATCTCAAAGTTTAAATCGAATAATAATGCATTGCATATAACAAACAAACAAACAAAAATGCAATTGATCGACATGCTCAAGAACCATCAATCTCTTTGTCCATAATTCTTACAGGCAATGCATTAATGAATAAGGAATGGTGAGATATTGGATTCTGAAATCCTTTTGGTACAAGAAGTCCTCTTAAAGACATAAGAATTATTACAGTATAAATGTCATGGTAATTGGGTTATTAATACACATTAGTTATGCATCCATCCATCTTATTTTAGACCTCAAAACCATAACCCAAAAACATCATAAAAATAAAATAATTATCCACTTCTCCACATCATAATCTGTTTATTATTGGTTTCGACCTCCTAGCCAACATTTTGGCACGTTCCACACATTATTATTCAAAATTTCAAACCAAAACTTCAGTGGGAAACCCCGAAGCCTTAACTCAAGTTTACCATTTAATTATCCAATCCAAAATTCCAGCTTATATATACTTACATCAGAAACCTGATTGTGATCAAGTTTCAAAGCACACACTTACTTCAAACTTATTCTTCGTCACCAGTTTGCAATTTTTAACCAATTCCATACAGAAGTGCTATTAAGCAAACATTTTTTAACACTCATTTTCACCACACGGCCTATTAATTACATTGGATGTCCTTGATTCATGCATTGATACATGATTCAAGAGCTCCCAACATACATTACTAGGATGTGTGCTAAAATTTCATACTGAGATAATGTATACCCATCATTTTGTGATTCCCATAAGCAACAACACCAATCGTTGATCGATCGTCAAAATAAAGTTCTAATAAAAGTGTAGATAACAAGCCTAATCGATCTCCATTATTTCATGAAATCTCAGTTCCTGGACTAGTTTAATCGAATTCTACAACAAAAGATTCCAAAAAAAAGGGTTAGATCTTTCGTCTAAACACAATTCAGTTTGACGCCTAGGTTCAATCTCTCCTAAATCCACCAAAAATACTCAAAATCAATCAAATATTGACTTAAAAACTTGTAAATGACCTCCACTGCCGGACTGAAATGCTTTCTTTGTTCCAGCTTTCTTTTTTCCTTCTATTTCGTAGATTCCGACCTCTTGCTGAGATTAATTTGTTCTTCACTTGCTTCTTCTCACATATTCCTTTAAAATTTTATAGGTTGAGGAGAATATGGCAGAAGAGAAGAAGTTTCTGCAGTGAAACTCGAAAAACCACGCCAATTTTCGTAGGATTAAAAGGGTGGTGTCTGTTCTTTTTTTATTGTTTCTTTCTTCATCATTAGAAAAGCTCAAGGGAATAATACCAAAGCTGAGAGAACCACTCTCAAAGTAATAATGTTTGTTCAAACTAATAAAGCCCAAGAGCCTAACTTGTCCTCGAAAAAATCACCTTACAAAGAGATCGAGGGTTGCCCACGACCATGATTCAAAAATTCTTCGAAATTCGACGAACATCTATGAATTATTTCTCTTTTACGTCCTTTTGTTTTCAATGTCATGGGCAGCTTCAACAGCACCAAATCCAAGATTACTACGATGCCTATCAATTCCTTCTAAGCCAGCCATTCCAGTCTACACCCCAAACAATTCTTCTTACAACTCAATCTTACAATTTAACATACAAGTCCTCAGGTTTGCAACACCCAAGACACCAAAACCTCAGCTTATCATCACACCACTGTGTGAATCACATGTTCAGATAGCTGTTGTTTGCTGTAGAAAATATGGTTTGCAGGTAAGGGTTCACAGAGGAGGCCACGACCTTGAGGGTTTATCTTATGTATCTCATGTTCCATTTGCTGTCCTTGATCTTATTAAGCTTCAATCTATAAATGTTGATGTTAAAGGCAATGCTGCATGGGTTCAGGCCGGTGCAACCATAGCCCAAGTTTCTTACAAAATTGCAGAGAAAAGTTCAACCTATGGCTTCGTAGCTGGGACTTGCCCCTCAATGGGTGTTGGAGGGCACATCAGTGGCGGTGGATATGGAACTTGATGAGGAAATATGGACTTTCTGCTGATAACATCGTTGATGCTCGAATAGTGAATGCTGATGGAAAAATCATGAACAGAAATTCTATGGGAGAAGATCTGTTTTGGGCCATTAGAGGAGGAGGAGGAGCAAGCTTCGGAGTCATTGTATCGTGGAAAATCAAGTTGGTTCCTGTTCCACCTATTGTGACCGTTTTCAGAGTTCATAAAACCGTAGAAGAAGGTGTTACTCCACTAGTTCACAAGTGGCAATACGTAGCGCATAAATTACCTAAAGAACTCAGTATAAGACTAGGTATAAGAAAGTGGGATTCAATTCAACCAGGAAAGAAAACAGTCTTTGTATCATTTACAGGTTTGTTCCTGGGGAGAATGGAACAAGTCCTTTCTATAATGAACCAAAGCTTCCCAGAATTGGATGTCAAGCGTGAAGATTGTCAAGAAGTCAGTTGGATACAATCCATCCCATATTTTGTTGGGTTGCCGCTAAATTCTTCTATCGACGTCGTGGCAAGGAATCAACTTAGAACTTTCTACAAGGGAAAATCCGACTATGTAAACGAGCCTATTTCAGTAGCTGGGTTAGAAGGACTCTGGAAAATGATTCTTGAAACAGATGATTCAGGCATTGCCTTCATTCCATATGGTGGAAGGATGAGCGAGATTCCAGATTCTGAAACTCCATTTCCTCACAGAGCTGGAAACATTTATCATATTGGGTATTTTGTATACTGGAAAGAAGAAGGGGCAGCCCAAAAGAGCATAGATTGGATTAGAAGGTCGTACAAATATATGACACCTTACGTCTCCAAGTCTCCAAGACGTCCATATCTGAATTATAGGGATCTCGATTTGGGTCAAAACAAGAATGGCACTGCAAGCTATGCGAAAGCTAAGATCTGGGGTCGAAGGTACTTCAACAATAACTTTGATAGATTAGTGCGAGTGAAGAGCAAGGTTGATCCAGATAATTTCTTCAAGAATGAGCAAAGCATTCCAGTTGTTCCATCGATGCTAACAATCTAATAGGGCTAGTGATACATTGTTTCAACTATGTTTTTTTCTTTATGTTGTGCTAATGTGTCTGTAGTATTATGTGGTCTACAATAATTCCGTCTTCTCTCAACGGTCCTTGTAGCAACAAATCATCTTATATCTCATTCATTAGAAAAGCTTAAAGGCAATAATGATGCCTGTGATAACCAGCTACTATCCTAATAACTAATTCCATATGCCTGTGACAACTCCAATCAAATTAAACCTAATTAAAGAGTAAATAGTAGAATTTCTAGTCCTGTTTTCTCTGTTTTTGATCAATTCCTGAGATTTATGTTCCAGTAATCGTTTAATCAAATGCTATAACAAAGGAATCAATAAAAGAAACGGTAAAATCTTCGATCTAAACGCAATTCTAGTTTGACGCCTAGGTTCGATCCCTTTAAAATTCATCAAAAGAGAATAAAAAATCAATCAAATATTGATTTAGATATTAGTATAGAAATTACCTCCACCGCCGACTGAATCGTCTTCTTCTTCGTTCCATCTTTCGTTAGTTGAGGAGTAGAAGCTTTTGTAGTTGAAATGAAGGACTCGCGCCAATTCCCCTGAGATAAATATTAAATAGGCGATCTCATTTCTTATAAGACAAAAAAGAAAAAGAAAAAAATTGTTTAAATAGAAATTCTTAAAACATACCATGATTTTTCCCGCCAAAAAGTTACCTTCCAAGTCGAATTTTACACTGTTGAAGTGATTTTTTTTAAATGTATTGCACTTTGTAATGTTTTAATTAATGAGATAGCATCACGTTATATATACGCTAAAACTTTATAAAAGTTTAACTTTAAAAAAAAAAAAAAGTTATAGGGTCTATTATGTATGTTTTGTTTAATATTGTTAATGAATATAACATGGGAGTTGATTACAAATCAATATATCTTTAAAAAATAAATAAATAAATAGCAGATGTGGTATATCTACTATGTATTTCTTGACCAATTAAAAATGTTCTTAGATGACCCAAGAACAGAGAAAATAATTTTGTGTCGCCGACTCACCTTTTATATGCATCTTGTGAAAGGCCAATTGCCACGCCAATTCCATGGCTCTTGATGTTGCAAGAGCCTGACAGCAGCAACATTTTAGCCTTGAGCGATTGATTAATCAAAGATGCCATGTCCAAAAATCTTTTAAAAAAAAATAGAGATTTTGCGTGTCCTAGGTAGGGGTGTAGTGGGTTGGTTCAAACAGCGAAACCGAATCGAATCAGTGCATTATGTTCAATTTTGCACTAATCCGTTCAGTTTTGGCTTTAGAGTTTTAAAAACTGATGATAAACGTGAACCGAACCGAATCGAACCGATCATTAGGTTAAAATCGTAAATTTACGTTGACACTAACTATTACAGTTATCGGTTATTTACACAGTTATCGGTTATTTACAGCCACTTGGTATAATTAACAAAAGCATTACTCCTCACCTATGAGGTTGTCGCTTCAATTTTGCTAGAAACACAGCCAAAAAAAAACACTCTATATAGGCAGTTAATGTCTAAGTTTGTTGTGTTTGATGTGTATGAACGGAGAAAAATTTAGTCCAAAACATTTTCTTGAGAATTTATTTAAGGAGCAACTAAAAATATCATAAGTTTTAATGTTCTTATCACATCCAAAAAAATATATAAAAATTTCCTACCCTTATATAATTTGTCTAAACTACCCTCAAATTAATTCTATTTCCACCTAACCTTATATTTACTAAATTTACCCTGTCACAAATCCTAAACCTTTCATCATCTTCATCCCACAAACTCTAAACCTTTTATTTTCATCCGATAAACCCTAAATCATTCTTCCATTCAAATGTTCTCACTGTTATTGTAACAACTCGTAGTTTTAATTAAATAAATCCGTTGAATTTTGCATATATTAAGACGTATAATATGTATATTTTATACGTAAGAGGCAAATATACGCGTGTATGAAAATACATGCTAGATTTAAGGGGTATTAGTAAATAAATAAAATTATTAGATGAAGATGATACATATGAGATCATTCTATATGAGTGCTTACAAATTAAAAAAAATGGAGTTGAATTAAATTGATTAATTTATGAGATTGGTTAATTAAATATGTGAATTGTAGTATGATTTAATGAATTAACGAATAGTATAATTTAATAAATGAAAGTTAAATATTAAGATGTGAAAGTTGCTTTTTTAAGTTGGATGAGGTGCATAGGATCATTTTTTATATATACTTATCATCTCATTTCTAATCTAATCTAATCTCTCTTCAACGTTTAAAAAAAAAAAAAGAGAAAGAAAGAAGCTGCAGGGGAGAAGAGAAGAGAAAGAAAAGAAAGAAGAACGAAAGAAGGAGAAAGAGGAAAAATGGAAAACGACCAAAATTTGCAGCTAAATCTAACGTGCCGGTAAGCTATTTTTACTATTTTTCGTCGTGAAATTGATCTTTAACTAGGGTATGACGATTCTAACGGATTAATTTTTGCTATAGGAGGTGTTTTACGGCATTTTCGAAATCGGGTTTTTTGTCCAACTTGAATGAAAATTTGTTCGAAAGGTGAAAAAATACTCCATAGACTGTAGGAGCCCCGAATATGTGGTTAGATTTCATTTATTTGTTCACTTATACTTTTTATGGCTATTAGAAGTTAGAGTTTATATTGGAAACCTTTCGAATCATATTAAAACCCGATGACACTCCAGTTTAAGGCTATAGAATGGTATAATGAACTGTTGTGAGTCCATCGATACTAAGTTCATGATTTTTGGAGACTGTTTGACAATTTTAAGAAAAATTATCCATGTTTCTAATGAACAGTAACGTGAACATATTCTGGAAGATAACTTTTAGATGCATTTTCTGGAAGATTCAGAAGGTGAACCCTCAGTAGGTATGTTTTTTAGGATAGACACTATGCCTGTTATGTTTTACACTCCAATATCGTTCTTACTTTTTCATGATTTAAACAAATTTCGAGGACAAAATTTTCTAAGGGAAAGATTGTAACATCTCTTAAATCTAAGGAGTAAATACAATCAAACTTGAAGGCAATTTAGATTGAGGAGAAAATTGACATTTTTAAATATCTTTAGGGATATTTAGGTCAAAGGACGAAACTATCAATTTTAAGTATTTTAGAAATATTCTTGGAAAAGGATCAAAATGTCTATTTAAAATATCATTAGGGATATTATGGGAAAATGATGAAATAATAGATAAAAATATTTTTTATGGACACCATAGGCATCCCCTAATATTTCAACCTATAAATAGGACGGTGGAGTTAGTTCATTTCATATCAACCTATCTTCTTCTCAAAACTTTTCAAGAAGTTCTGTAAGCTCAAGGTAACACAGTTCAAAAATTGTAACGTGAGGAAAAACTTATGGTTGCACATTCTAGCCTTGTCTTCTTTAAATTATGAATTTATTATGAATTATGCACATTTTTTTCCTATTCACTAGTGAACGAGTTATAGGTGAAAGCTGGCCCTTACTGAATTGCTAAATGCAGCTTATAGTTATCTAAGGTTACAAAATTTCTAAAATATGACTTGTAAGTATTCAACTTTAGTGTGCAACTTTGTGCTATTGTTATGTTGATTCTTTTGATATATCTGTTATTATTAATATTACTAGCATGTGGGGAACCCGCTGGTAGACCCATTGGGCTTTATGCTCGCCCTTTTTTTATTTCATTTACCTGGTTCCTGAGGAGAGAATGAAAAAGGAAGGAATGGGAAGTGAGAAAAAAAATTCAAAAACAGAAAGAAAGAAAGAAATAATGTATATTTGTGGATATTTTGCAAATAAGCTAGACTTGATAGCCTAATTTTAATATATTTAGTGGTTGTACTGTTCTAGTCTTTGCGAAGGTTCAGTATGATGTGTTATAGAAGATGTTTGTATAATTAGTATCTTAAATATTGTTATAATTTTAGTGTAACATATAAATTAAACTACATATGAAGTTTATGGTTTTGGTATAATATCTAAATTGTTCGCTCGGATGTTTATCTTGGGATTTTTGACTTGATTAACTTAATTAATTAAACTTATGATTCTAATACCAAAATTTTAAAATTAATAGCCCATATACCCAACTTTAAACAGTAAAATGCCATGTCGACAAGCGCTGGCAAAATTTATTTATTTTTTTGCCACGTCTAAAGCGTCTTTACAAAAGATGCTTTCTATACAAAAAAAAAAAATATATTGAAAACGTCTTTAACAAAAAAAAACTTGTACTAATTCAATACAAAAAAAAATTGTACTGAAAGCGTCTTTCCAAAAAAAAAACCCGCTTTCAATACAAAAAGAAATTGTATTAAAGACGTCTTCTTAACATTTTTTTTTAAGTTGAAAAAAAAAACCCGCGTTTAAAATTACTCTCCCCGTGAAAAAAAATTTACCCTCACCGTAAAAAAAAAAAACTCTCTCCCAAAACCCAATCGCAAGCACTAGCATAAGCACGCCTCCCCTCCGACGATACCTTTCTTTTCGGCGTCTCCGTTGTCTCCGACATCTCTGGCGAAATGTTGCTTTCTCGTCACAACATTCTACAACAAGCAGAAAAGGAAGTAAGTAAACACGTTTTAGTAGTTCCTTCAGCTTCTAAATCACGCTTCTTGTAATCGAAACCATTCTGTAAAGATTTTTTTTTACCTCGTTTCCCTCCGCAGTTATGTTTTTCGCAGAGCAAAAGATGCTTGACTTTCTTTTTTTGTATAAGTTCACTACCTGATCATAAACATCAAGTTATTCAAAATTGCATAAAAATCAAACGCGTTTTTTAAGTCTATTTAGTTCAACCGAACTAAAACTTTCGATTGGGGGGTCAAAAATTCACAGGGGACTGAGGGTGAAGTTCCATTGATTCCGGGGATTTTTGAGAGGGTATTGGGACTCACTCAAAGTGTTGGACGAAAAAAAAATCCGACAGATTAGTCCTGATTGCCTCAAACGCATTCAAAGGTTTGATTCAACTCAACAAGGAGTTTTCTCAATTCTCAACTATATGAGAGGTTAGGTAGTTAAATTTTTCTTCCTCCACTCTAATCTATTAAGGGTTAAGTCGATAGACTTTTAATTAAGTAATAGAGAACTAATACGGCTACTTGGTTAATTTGAACGGCGAAAAACCCTTTACCTTCGAAATTTTTAGCTTAAGTTAGTTTTATTTGATTTTACTTAACTTTTAATATAAAATTTGAAAGAAAAAAAAATTGATGTAGGGAGTGTTTATCCCACGTCCGTTGTGTCTAAGTCTTCCTTGAACCTTATATGAGGGTGGCCTCTACCTCTCAACCGAACAACATTTATGTCAAACACAAACTCTGAAAATAAAAATAATATTTAAAGTGATTATAGGAACAAATCTCAAATCTTAAATCAAGCAATAATGCATTACTTAAAAATAAAACAAAATAAAAATAACCAAAACAACAACAACAAACAATAATGCATTGATCAACATACTCAAGAACCATCAATCTCTGTCCATAACCATTATGATACGCCCCTTATTATGATCATATCATTCCATCATCCAAACATTATATAATATTATCACACAACCCATCTAGGTGATAGTATAACTATAGTATGTGATAATTATACATATCAAAATAACAAACATATAACCTATTTCCTTCAAGCATACATACACATACACATACCAGACGAAGGCTCACGTGATTATCACTCACGGATTTTTCTTTTTCCCTTCGACTCAATACCTGAAATATTGGAAGAAATGGAGTGAGCAAACAACAGCTCCGTGAATATAGTATCAAAATAACAAACATATAACCTATTTCTTCCAAGCATACAAACACATACACATACCAGACGAAGGCTCACGTGATTATCACTCACGAATTTTTCTTTTTCCCTTCGACTCAATACCTGAAATATTGGAAGAAATGGAGTGAGCAAACAACAGCTCAGTGAATATAGTTCTTGACATGACAATCGCATGCATTTTAGGAAACATGACATATCAAATCGATTTAAAACATTTCAAAAGCACATATGCACTATTCATCAAAATAATATATGTGCACACAATATTGCTCATTCATAAATATTTTTTCATCTCCCTCCTTCAAGGCAAGAGAGCGGGTCTAACCCTTGTATGGCCGTACAAGGTAGCCACAACCTTTCATTATCCAATTCACAGTCATTTCAAGGATCACAACCCTTGTTAGGACAGACCTACTAACAATGAGAACTCGCAAAACCTCATCCGGGTCTAATTCCTAACGAAATGACATCATTGCAAACTCCACTTGCTAAAATTAGTTTGCATGATCCATAAAACTCAGTGCATTATATATAAATATAACATGCATACAATTAAACATTTTATATGCATACAATGCCATACAAGAACCAAATCAAAAAAACTATACTCACAGTGGTTACACGGGGTTTCTAAGCCAATATATCCAAGCAACAATAAACGTCTATCATAATTGCTTTCTCAAGAGTATTTATCAATGCACTGGAGCTCTCAATTTAAACACTGAAATGAACACTATATTTAGTTACTAAAAATATCAAATCATATCCAAAAATCATGATCTTAACATCGAAACGTCCGGAATTCAGTTCTCTACGATTCTATGATCTCAAACCGGAGTTTCATTGGATTCTAATTCCATTTTATTCACTGGATATAATCACAACTCTATTCACGTAACTGTTCACGTTGTCACTATTCATTCAAAACATGCAAATTGTACTAAAATTATCAAATGGTTTCTAAAAATCATGAACTTAGCATCGATGAACTCGCAACAGCCCATTCTACCATTCTATAGCCTTAAACTGGAGTTTCATTGGGAATGGTCTCCAATCTACACTCTAACTTCCAACAACCATAAAAGTTTCAAATGAACACATAAATTCAATCTAACCACATATTCGGGGTCCCGACAGTCCAGGGAGTGTTTTCCAACCTTCTTAGCGGATTTTCATTCACGTTGGGTCAAAACCTCAATTATTGAAAACGCCGTAAAATGACTCCCACAGCAAAAATTACTCCGCTAGAAAGGTTACATCTAGCTTAGATATCAATTTTACGAAGAAAAATAGCAAAAATAGCTTACCGGCACGTCGAATTTGGCCGCAAATCCGCCGTTTCCTTTTTCTCTCTTCTCTTTCTTTCGTTCTTCTGGACGTTCCTCTTTTGTCTTTCATTCCGCAACTTCGTTTAATTTATTTATTTACTATTCCATGAACAGTACCCGCTTATGAACAGTAAACTTAATTTGTCTTTTATTCGAGTACTGTTCATTATTTTATTTATTTTATATTATTCGTTCTTCTTCTTCATACACTCAATCTACATGAGACATACATGTGTTGTAAATCAGTTTCTCTTAAAAATCACATTCCGAACTGACTTACACATAGCTTTAAAGGTACGTACATGTGTACAGTGTACGTATAAGTCAACCAAATATATTGAGTAAAAGCACAGGGTGTTACAATCTCCCCAACTTAAGGAATTTCGTCCTCGAAATTTAAAATCAAGGACTATTCCTCAAGTGATACTACTCAATCCCAGAAAACTGCTCCCGCATGTTATATTTCAGCTCCCATGTTTGTTCTTCTTGATACGTGGTATCCTCCCCAACTTAGAGTTGAGTTATATCCATAACATATATGGAATCCAAATGATATTTTCTCAACATCAATATATAGAAAATATTATGGACACCTATCAACTGTGACAGTAGAGCAAATCGTAAGCCAATGGACCTATCCTATCAAGGATCTCTAATGGTCCAACAAATCGCGGTGCGAGCTTTCCTTTCATCCCAAATCTCATTTGACTTTTCTGTGGCAAGACCCTTAAACAAAACTGAGTCAGCCACAATAAATTTTAAGGCCTATATACCAACCCTGTATATTTAATAATATCCTTTGGCACCAAGAACAATAACTTCATACTTTAAAATCAACAAGTTAGAGATCTATAAGGCTTACTATCAAACATTTAGAGTGCCATTATTATGCTATTTTATTTTATATTATTCGTTCTTCTTCTTCATACACTCAATCTACATGAGACATAGACGTGTCGTAAATCAATTTCTCTTTAAAATCACATTCCGAACTGACTTACACATAGCTTTAAAGGTACTTACACGTGTACAGTGTACATATAAGTCAACTAAATATATTGAGTATAAGCAAAGGGTGTTACAATAAGCAATGGTGATGATGTTGTATCTTGAAGTCCTTTTTCTACAAGAAACTCCCTTAAAGCTAAACATAAGAATCATTGCACTAAAAATGTGATGGCAATTGGTTAGTTATTAGTAAACGACAGTCATGCACCACCACCCATTATATTGTTATCATTATTCAATAACAATATCCATATTATCTTAGACCTCAAAACCTTAACCCAACATCAAAAAAATAAAATATTTATTCACTTCTTCAATCATAATCTATTTAGTATTCCCGCCAAACATTAAGGCACGTTTCGTAGAACATTCAAAATTTCAAACCAGAACTCCACCAAGACACGTCAAAGCCCTTATTAACTCCAATTTACCATATAATTATTCAACCCAAAATACCAACATTTTCTACATCAGAAACCTAACTGATTGTGAAATCAAGTTTCAAAACATGCACTTATTTCAAACTTATTCATCATCACCAGTTTGCCTTTCACCTAATTCTATACGCAACAACTACTTCAATCGTCGATCATCAAAATAAAATCCTAATAAATCTGTAGAGAACAAATCTAATCTCCACTCCCTGAAATTTCTGTAGTAAAACTCGAAAAACCGCGCCAATTTACGAAAGATAAAAAGGGCGGTCTTTGTTTTTTTTTTTTTTTTCATCTAACGGTGTATAGGTTTTTATGTCTAGTTTTAACATTCTGATGTAAATAAATTTTAACCATATATATACGATCAGATTATGTCATAATCCCAAATAACAAATAATTTATCTTATTTTTATCTATAACTTTTTTTATATTTCCATATATAAATACAAATGTACAGTCCTATTCTCTTTTTTACACTTTAATATTTTTTTTTAAAGTCATTACATCTTCTATAATTAATGAGTGGATGATGCAGTTTTCTGTAATTTTTAGAATATAATTTTAAAAAACTCATATTTTCTGAAATTAATGAACTTACTACCTAAAAAGAAAACCATTTCGAAAACTTTTCAGAACTTAATAAACTTTTTTATAAGCACATAATCAATACGCGATTCGATACAATCTAACGGCTTTTAAGTACAGGAAGTGTTTTAGAAATGTGTTATTTAAGCATTTTTTTTCTAAAAAATTACCTTTTTATTAAAATTTTATAAACTTAATTAAGTTAAATTTTAAGTTCACTTTTTTTATCTTTTAAATTAAACATTTGGTTTTAAAACATTTTTTCAATATAAAAGTTGAAAAGAAAATAAAAATCAAATTATGAGATCCAGATAAATTATTCAAATGTAATAATGGGCGATTAGGAATGCTGATTTTCCTGCATTAGTTATGCACTGGGAACCAAAACCTACTTGTTATAAGTGATTAATAGTAAACTTTTACTTAAGGCAAATAATAACAATATTTGACACAAACTTGGGTACTATTTCAATATATATATAAGGCCCGTTTGGTTCATGATTCAGATATAGTTTTCTATATCCGAAAATCCGAAAACATCAAAAACTTGTTTGGTTCAAACGATTTCGAAAACAATTTTTCACTTTTTGTTAAAGAAACAAATTGTTTTCAGAAAACGATAAAAAGTCAATTTTCAAGTGTGTTTTTAAATTGTCTTCTTATTTTTGGAACACAAACCAAACGAAGCCCAAGTTATCATCATATTAAAAAGGATCTACTAAGTGTATAAAGCCTCCTGCCATTTGAAGGGTAAGAGGAAGAGACTTTGTACAAACTTACCTCTATACGGATAGATCGTTTATGAACTTCATTGCGTATAAGCAACTTCATAGTAGCGTCAAGCCCCCCCTTCTATCCGCCACCATCTATGACCATTGAATATATAACACCCCGTAAATTTAAGTAAATGACGTACACGTATATCGAGATGTATAATACACATATTATACATAAGAGCTCAATATACGTTTGCTAATACACATATTTTATACATTGGAGCTCAATATACGTTTGATAATATACGTATTTTATACGTATGAGCTACATATAAGCGTGATAATACACGTATTTTATATGTAAGAGCTAACTATACGTTTGATAAGACACGTATTTTATACGTAGGAGTCAAAATACGTGTATGTGATTGAGTGTACGAAGAAGAACGAATAAAAAGATAAAATAAAATAAAATAATAAACAGTACGTGAATAGTAATACTGTTTATCAAATAGTATTAGGAATAGTAATATAAATAGTAAATTACTGTTCATCAAATAGGGGGTACTGTTCATTGTGAACAGTATTCATATTATAAAAAAAAATAAATTATTAAATTCATGTTTGTATTTATGGTTAGGCATGTCACTACATTATCAAGGTTGATTCTTTCTCCTGTAGGCATACTCACAATCAATGATCTCCTATCATAACAGAAGATAATACAATCTGTCTACCATAGCACCAGAGATAAAGGACAAGGTAGATCCAACAATACAATCAAAATACACAATAACAAAATGTTGATCATACATGTTATCAACGTCTTACTAATCTTTAGATCTGGTCTTGTATGTACTTTAATTTATTCTCTCAAATCTGGTGGAATCACATTGATAAAAATTATTGGGGCATTCCATATCGACTAACTGGCCATTAACACATCGCGTGTCACTTTGTTTTTATAGTTTGATAATAGACAATCATTGGTCGAGATACCATGTACTCAGTCTGTGACTCATGCTCAGGCAATAGATATATGTATTATCATCTAGATGTGATGTGTGGGCATATATTTATATTGGACGAGGAAATGATAATTTGATGTGTGAATGAATGGAATAGTTATGAGATTTGATTTGTGGTAATAGGAAGAAAAATAATAATAATATTCTGTACATTTGGGGAAGGTTTGTGAGAGTACGTGAAGGCTGACAGTGTATTATATACTGTATATGGGTTTGTATAGTGTATAGTACGCTGTGCCGGTCATGACGTCAGCCTACGTCAGGGGCGTCGTGACAGAATAAGTTGATGATGATTCATGAAAACCACAATTAGATTTTCATAGAGCTATAACTGACGTGGTACAATGATCAACTCATGTGATAACATAATGTTCAGTTCAATGTTATTGATATAGACATTGACAAGTTCTAGACGCAATCGATTATTTTCCTTTCCAAACATAAATTTATATCAAAAGATATATTTCCTTCCAACTAAATATTTTGGGCACGGACTTATATATATAAGATGTTCATGCCATTCACATCTTTCTAAGCAAGAAGTTACAGCAAGCAAAAGATGGAGAAGATTTCAATCTCTGCAATAATTTTGTTCCTTTACATCCTTGTAATCTCTATTTCATGGGCAGCTTCAAGTTTAACAGCTACTGAAAGATTACTAAAATGCCTATCAGTTCCTTCTGGTCCTGCCATTCCACTCTACACCCCAAACAATTCTTCTTACAACTCAATCTTACTATCTAAAATACAAATTCTCAGGTTTGCATCATCCAATACCCCCAAACCTCAGCTTATCATCACACCATTGCGCGAATCACATGTTCAGAAAGCTGTGATTTGCTGTAGAAAACACGGTTTTCAGATGAGAATCCGCAGTGGAGGCCATGATTTTGAAGGCTTATCTTACACATCTTATAATGATATTGTTCCATTTGTTATACTTGATCTCTTCAATCTTCAATCCATCAATGTTGATGTAGAAGATGGAACTGCATGGATTCAAGCTGGTGCAACCTTAGCCCAAGTTTATTACAAAATTGCAGACAAAAGTTCAACCTATGGCTTCCCAGCTGGGATTTGCCCCACAGTAGGCGTTGGAGGGCACTTCAGTGGTGGTGGTATTGGAACCTTGATGAGAAAATATGGTCTTTCTGCTGACAATATCGTTGATGCTCGAATAGTGAATGTTGATGGAAAAATTATGAACAAAGATTCTATGGGGGAGGAGCTATTTTGGGCCATCAGAGGGGGGAGGGGGAGCAAGCTTCGGAGTCGTTCTATCATGGAAAATCAAGTTGGTTCCTGTTCCACCCACTGTGACTGTTTTCACTGTTCCGAAAACCTTAGAAGAAGGTGCTACGGCGCTTGTTCATAAGTGGCAATATATAGCACATCAACTCCCTAGAGATCTCACTATACTCGTCAGTACAGGAAAGGTCAATGCTAGTCAAGCAGGTGAGAAAACAATCCAAGTATCATTTTTATCTTTGTTCCTGGGGGTAACTAAACAACTCCTTCCTATAATGGAACAAAGCTTCCCAGAATTGGGTTTGAAGCCTGAAGATTGTAGAGAAATGACTTGGAGACAATCTGTCCTATATTTTAATGGATTGCCAATAAATGCATCTCTGCATGATTTGGCAACGAATCAATATAGTATGTACTTCATGTCGAAATTGGACTATGTGAAGGAGCCTATTTCAGAAAATGTGTTACAAGAAACATGGAAAATGTTATCTGAAGTAGATGATCCTACCATTTCCTTCATTCCATATGGTGGAAGGATGAGTGAGATTCCAGATTCTAACCTTCCATTTCCACATAGAGCTGGAAATATTTTCCACATTGCTTATTTTGTAAACTGGAATTCAAAAGAAGAAGGGACTGCAGCATCCAGAAAGAATATAGGTTGGATTAGAAGGTTGTACAAGTATATGACACCTTATGTTTCCAAGTCCCCAAGAGGTGCATATCTGAACTATAGGGATCTTGATTTGGGCTACATCAAGAATGGTACTGCAACCTACGCACAAGCTAAGGTTTGGGGTAGTAAGTACTTTAAGAATAATTTTGATAGATTAGTGCAAGTGAAGAGCAAGGTTGATCCAGATAATTTCTTCAGGGATGAACAAAGCATCCCTCCTGTTCCATCATTGGCGAAAGGAAAACAGGGCTGTTGATATGTTATTTTGACTATGTTTTCTTTATGTTGTTCTAATGCTTCTGGATTGTGATCCCTACTCATCAGTGTCACCACCTAAAATAATTTCATCCTATTTGTAGGTTAATAAATTCTTTGTTAGAAATCTATGCCCTTCACTTCGATATCTCATTGTCAGCCTGAAAGACTATTAATTTTCTATGAAATCAACAATCTGATGTATTTATAGTGAATATGAGCATGGATTCTTAGTATTTAGATGTTTAAAGGTGTAACATGTGGTTTTATTTCAATAGTTTTCAATCCTACCCCATGCATCAGAAACAAAAAACAAACCAGATTTATGCTAAAAACTCAAACTCTGAAAACACAAATGATATCAAAAGTGAGTATAGGAACACATCTCAAATGTTAAATAAAAAAATAACGCATTATAGATAACAAACAAACAAACAAACAAAAATGCAACTGATCGACATGCTCAAGAACCATCAATCTCTTTGTCCATAATTCTTACAGGCAATGCATTAATGAATAAGCAAAGGTGAGATATTGGATTCTGAAGCCAGGGTGGTACAAGAAGTCCTCTTAAAGCTAAACATAAGAATTATTACAGTAAAATGTCATGGTAATTGGGTTATTAGTACACATTAGTTATGCATCCATCTTATTTTAGACCCCAAAACCATATCCCGAAAACATAATAAAAATAAAATAATTATCAACTTCTCCGCATTATAATCTGTTGATTATTGGTTTCAACCTCCTAGCCAACATTTTGGCATGCTCCACACAACATTATTCAAAATTTCAAACCAAAACTCCAGTGGGAAACCTCAAAGCCTTAAAACTCAAATTTACCATTATATTATCCAACCCAAAATTCCAGCTTATATATACTACATCAGAAACCTGATTGTGATCAAGTTCCAAAGCACGCACTTACTTCAAACTTATTCTTCATCACCAGTTTGCAATTTTTAACAAATTCCATACAGGAGTCCTATTCAGAAAACATTTTTAACACTTATTTTCAGCGCACAGCATATTAGTTACATTGGATGTCCTTGAATCACGATTGATACATGATTCAAGAGCTCCCAACATACATTATAAGGGTGTGTGCTAAAATTGCATGCTGAGATAATGTACACCCATCATTTTGCAATTCCCATAAGCAACAACACCAATCGTTGATCGAACGTCAAAATAAAGTTCTAATAAATATGTAGATAACAAGCCTAATCGATCTTCCATCATTTCATGAAATCTCAGTTCCTGGACTAGTTTAATCGAATTCTATAACAAAAGATTCCCCCCCAAAAAAAAAAACATGGTTAGATCTTTCGTCTAAACACAATTCAATTTTGACGCCGAGGTTCAATCCCTCTAAAATCCACCAAAAATACTCAAAAATAATCAAATATTGACTTAAAAAATGGTAAATTACCTCCACCGTGTGACTGAAACGCTTTCTTCTTTGTTCCATCTTCCTTTTTTCCTTCTATTTCGTAGATCTCGATCTCTTGCTGAGATTAATTAACACTTCCTTTGCTTTTTCTCACATATTTCTTCGATATTTTATAAGTTGAAGAGAATGTGGCAGATGAAAAGAAGTTTCTGTAGTGAAACTCGAGAAAACCGCGCCAATTTCCGTAAGATCAAAAAGGCGGCCTCTGTTCCTTTTTTTTTTTTTTTTTCTTTTTATATATATTTTATGGGCAATGTTACAGTTGATATAATTTTAACATTTTAATATAAATAAATTTAAACCATATATTTAGGGTCCAATTTTATCATAATCCTAAATAATTATGCAGCTACATAATTATATAATTATTTTACCTTATATTTTTAATTCTAAAGTTATCTGTTTCAATTCATTAATACTAAATGAGCAGTTCTGAAGATGTGTGCATGTTTTTATTTTTTTCTTTTTCTTTGTTTAATTTTTTTTTTAATGTCATTACATCTTCTATAAAAATATGAAAAATACGTTTCATTAATCCAATTCAAAAATGATTTTTCAAGATTTTACTTGAAAAACAATATGTTTTCACAAATCAATAAAAATAAAAAAAATACACCTGTTAAAAATCGTTTTACTTTTTAACATTTTTTTAAAGGACTTTTTAACTTATAACAAAAATAATAATAATAAAGCCAATTTCCGTAAGATAAAAAGGGTGGTTTCTGTTCTTTATTTCTTCTTTTTTTTATTATTTTTTGTTTCATCCAACGGTGTACAGGTTTTTATTTATAATTTTAACATTTTGATATAAATATATCTAAACCAATTATATCATGAAAACAAGTAACAAATAAATTATCATATTTTTATTTATAAAGTTATTTACAAATCCAGTCCTATGCTTCTGAAGATGTATGCATGTTATTATTTTTCTCTTTTTTACACGTAAATATTTTTTAAAAGTCGTTACATCTTGAATTTTTGACAAAATTATGCATGGTTTTTTTCATTAAATCTAAAAATAGGCAATAAAAAATAATATATTCATATTTAAGCAAGTTTTAGAGAGATGTTGACGCCAACTTGTCCATTAAAAAAAATTGAATGGGCGACATGCACAAAAAAAAAAATATATATATATATATATAGTACAATAGATATATATATAAACAAAAATAATAAAAGCTTTTGAAGATGAGCCTACAAAATGAAAAAAAAAAAAATTTTTAAAAATTATTAATATAAAAAGAAAATAAAAACTATTGTCAAATAAAAAAACAAAATGTGGAATAAAGTTTTAAAAAAAAAAAGTGTACGAGTATTAAAAAAATATACAACAAAGAATATGACACTATTTACTGAAAAAAAAAAACAAATCAAACCAATAAAATTGTATAAAAAATTAATCTTGTTTGATTTTTTCGAAGTATAGAAATTTCACAGCACCAAAAAAGAAAAAAAAACTCTGTCTCTCGGGTTTTATTTTTCTAACGTCCTCTTTCTTTTTGATATCCTATTTATTTATTTCAGAAATCGCACAAGGATTTTTATTCTTATGCGATTTTTTTTTATTTTTCTTGAAGAAACATCATTCACTTTGTTCCATTTTTTTTATTGTTTACTAGTGGACAACACCTCTTGAAGATGTGCGATCCACTATTAAATAAAAAAAAAAGTGAATGATTATAAAAAAAAAATCTAAACAAACGTCATTAACTTTGCTAAAAAAAATCACACAAGGTTAATTTTTTGTGCGATTTTATTGGTGTAAATTTTAAGAGGCACCATCCACATTAGATTATTTTTTTATTTATTTCATTTTTAAATTTTTAAATTTTAAATTGTTTTGTTAAATAAAAAAAGATGGTCGCGAATTGAACCACAAAAAAATACTCTTTATACTACAAAGAACCACCAATTTCAATTTCTAATAATACCCTCATATGATTATACCAAAATGTCCCTATTTTTTATTCTTTTTTTCTCAATTCCATTGTGGGGTTTGCTCTTGCATGACCATACCGGAACGTAGTCGTTCGGTCACCCTAGACCGAGCCATCCGTTTTTTTTTTTTTTTTTTTGTGTTTTAACTACATTAAAAAGAAATTGAACGGTTTGGACGGTGAAGATATAACCTAAAACGTAAGGTTCTGTCGTCTCCGAACAAACCACCGTAATGGATTTAATATCACTGGTTTGAACCCATCGCGGTTTCCTTCTTCTCATGGTGATTTCCTTAGACACCCGACGACGTTTTTCACAAACAAAAACACCAAAACATACCTTTTGTGTCGAAAAAAATGATACAAAATCCTCCAAAACCACCAATTTTTTCGCTAAAGATAAGATAATAACAAGGAAATAAGTGATTTTGAAGGTTTTGAGTATAATGATTTAAGGTTTTTAGGGTAGAGAATGAGAGAAAAATGGAAAGGATGCGGTGGAAACAGTAAGGCTTAGTTGGAGGGAGATGAATTTGTATGAAATTATGAGAAGGGTATTTAGAAAAGTTCAATGTGATAAGGATAATATTTCTTCAAATTTTTGTGGTACGAATATAATGTAGTAGAAATAGTCTTTTTGTTGTAGTTTATCTAAGAAACCCCACAAAAAAAAATGGAATAAAGTAAAAAAAGAAGAAAAAAAAAGTGAATGACTATTAAAAAAATCTGGAACAAAGTGGATACGCCTCTTGAAGTGACTTTGTCCACTTTAAAAAAAATTAAACCGACAAAATCGCACAAAAAAATTAAACTTGTATGATTTCTTTGAAATGTAAAAAATTTATTGCGACAAAAAAAAAACTCTCTCGTTTCTTCGGTGTCATCTCTCTGATATCCTCTCTTTTTTTAGTGTCTCATTCACTTTATTTCAAAAAGTTTCCATTTTTTTTATAATCATTTACTTTACTTTTCTTTCTTTTTTTTAACTTTTTAGATTTTGTATTTTTTATTTAACAGTGGATCGCGCATCTTCAAGAGACGTCATCCACTATTAAACAATAAAAAAAAATCTAAAACAAAGTAGATGACGTCTCTTCAAGAAAAATAAAAAAATTGCACAAAAATAAAAACCCTTGTGTGTAATTTCTAAAATAAATGAATGGGACACCAAAGATAAATAGGACGTCGGAAAAATGACGAGACAGAAGTTTCTTTTTTTTTTTTTTCTAGCACTATAAAATTTTTATTCTTTAAAGAAATAAAACAAAGCTAATTTTTTTTGTTTGATTTTTTTTTTCAATAGATGACGTCATGTTCTTGTTTCATATTTTTTTACTAATCGTTCATTTTATTTCTTTTACTTTATTCCACATTTTCTTTTTATTTAACAATGATTTCTATTTTCTTTTTATATTAACAAATAAAATTAAAAGCATTTTCATTTTGTAGGCACCTCTTCAAAAACTTTTATTTTTTTATATTTTTTAATTATATAATATTTATATATTTTTGTGTTTTCATGTTTTAATAGGTGGCACCTTGTTTTAGACAAGTTGGCGCCAACGTGTCCAAAACTTGCCTAAACATAAATATATTAGTTTTTGCTGCCTATTTTTAGATTTAATAAAAAAAATTATGCCTAAATTTGTCAAAAATCCTTACATCTTCTATAAAAATAAAATCATAAGATCCAGATAAATTATTCAAATGTGATAATGGGCGATGTTCCTGCGTTAGTCATGCACTCGGAACCAAACCTACTTGTCATAAGTGATTAATTGCAGACTTTTACTAAAGTGTAACACCCCAATTTTTAAAACTTAATTTTTTTATAAAATAATGAATATTTTAATTTTATCGAGAAAATCACTGAAAATCGAGATGCTAATCGTATCCGTCTATCTTAACCCATAACCATTATATAGGTAATAAAATTTGCAAAACTATGAATTTATATATATATATATATATTTTAACCAACTTACTTGTTATGATAAACGAATACATTTAAATCTTCATACCAAGGACCACATAATTCCACTATACAAATTTCTATAGTGAATTATGAGGGTACTTGCCCTTGTCCATCCATCATGGACACAATATTTTAAATACATTCTTCAAATAGAATTCAAATCCAAGGTATTCACACGTGAAATGAATCATAGGGTCTTTACTAGCTGTAATAATATTCATAAATTTCAATTGTCAATACAACCCGTTTAAATAATAAACTTAAAAAAAAAAATCAAATAAAAACATTCAGATCTGTCACCATAATACTAACAAATTAATTAAAACCACCCCTACTACATTGAACTACGTCACGAACTTGCGACTTTATTTTCTAAGTACCTGCATGTGAAAAATAGGGGTAAGCTTGAAAGCCCAGTGAGTCATCTAAACAATTCACAATATTTTATTATGATACATACACAAAAACATTACAAACAAGTTTCACACATTAATCGTTGCAACATTAGATTGTTTGAGTCGAGAATTTCATCACGTTCTAAATCACGTACCTTTAGGAAATCAACTCAGGGTGGCACTACCCAAAAATTAGAACTCGTTGGCGATATTCATCATGAATAATTACCCCATAATAAACAATAGCGATATTCATTAGAATACCTGCCTCATATGTGTGATTCTTATCTTAATCGTGTTCCTTAGTGATGTCACGTCATACGTACGGTATAAGTACGATATTAAGTGCATTCATAAAATATATTCAAACTCCACTACACATGGTATCATGTCACAAAGTCAATTATAATAGTATTCACGCATGAACTTTACTATGTCAATATTCCAAGTCATACGTTTCATTATCAAACATTATAATTTATAAATGAATTCAATTACCACATGAGTTTCATGCATCCAATTATCATTTGATCAGAATAAAAATCATGTTGACACACATATCATCATGGCTAACAATCACAACATTGTATATATAAAATCATGTACAACAGGCATGCATAAACAATCTAATAATACCATAGACCTAATTAATTTAATATTCCTATCTATATATCAAAATAAAATATTATGAAGGCCTAGAATCATCCCCACCTGAATCGCTAAATTCCAAATCTCTTAAATTCC
This sequence comes from Paratinospora sagittata, assembly GCA_035771175.1. Taxonomy (NCBI): domain Eukaryota; kingdom Viridiplantae; phylum Streptophyta; class Magnoliopsida; order Ranunculales; family Menispermaceae; genus Paratinospora; species Paratinospora sagittata. The sequence continues at coordinate 1,408,801 of CM069592.1, read as the reverse complement.
TCGTCACGCCTATTACTCAACCTGTACACGTATATTACGTTTGTTAATATAATTACTCATAAGAACGATTATGAGTGTAGAGATATATACATATATATAGTGGTGGGATGTTTAAACTAAGTATATATATATAATAACATATTATAGTGTCTTGTGATATGATATAATGATGTGTATGGTATAACATGATATAATACAATATAAGGTGTGATGATTTTGAAAAGGTGTGATATATAATATAATATATAATAGGTGTGTGTTGTTGGACGTTTAAAAAAAAATTAAAATGGAATAGTGAAATAAAGAAGAAGGGAGGCGTTAATGGTAGGGAGTTGCAGAGATGGTGGTGGCGATGTGCCGCGGGGAAGAGAGTAGCGTTTCGAGCGAAAGAGAAGATGGAAGAGAGAAAGGGGAACGGCGACGATTTTGGAGTTGTAGCGGAGAGTTGCAGCCGCGAGAGAGTTGGGTTTTGAGAGAGAGAGATTCAGAGTGAGAGAACGAGAGCGAGGGCGAGAGATCGAAGAGTGGCGAGAGCAGGGGAATATGGCGGAGAAGATAGAGAGAGCGGCGGTTAGAGCAATGGCGAAGAAGAGAAGAGAGAAAGAGTGGCGAGAGCAGCGGCGCGAGTAGTGGTGAGATGGGGTTTCAGGTTTTGAGCAGAGAGTTGAGAGAGAGACTTGGCGAGAGCGAGAGAGCAGAGGAGAAGAAGAATCGAAGTCGCAGCGGCGATGAGCAGCAACGATGATGAGCGACAGTGATGAGTAGCAGCGGCTAGGTTTCGAAAGAGAGAGTTGGGTTTTGAAAGAGAGAGGCGCGATTGTAAGGCGAGATTTCAGGCGAGATTTTCGGCGAGATTCCAGGCGAAATCTCAGGCGAGATTTCTGGCGAGATTTCAAGTGAGAATAATTTTGAAATTGGAATTTTTTTTTAGGGGATTACATTCTTCCCGCCTTAAAAGAAATTTCGTCCCGAAAATAAAGTATAAGCTTACTTTGTGGCGACCCCGCTCCCCGAACCACCAACCCCGCAGGGAGTGGCATGCGGAATGCCGTGGCGGGACGCCCGGCGTAGGCATCTCCGACCACTCCTCAACTCCCGTGAGGAGGTTGAGACCTTACGAGCCTTATCTCAAACAACGACATAATATCAAAAGGTACTAAACAAAACTACCCACCGTATTAATCATCAAAGACAAGAGATAATCCATAAAAATGAACCATAAATAAAATCATAATCCCTACAGTCCATTAAAATTGACATACACATAAAGTCTAAAATTGTGGGTACAAATAAAAACCGTCATATGCCCACATGGTCTATCTAACAAGTCCTAACTCACCCATACTACAATGTGGTAAGTGTTATAATTACATAATCCAAAATATAATACTTCATAATTTAAAACACAGTTCAATCAAAATGCCTTTCAACTCACATCGAGGCCTTGGATTCTTTCGCAGGCAAGGCCCTCAAGATATGACTACTCATTTGCCCTTATTCGGGACAAAAGGACCTGAAAGAGGAAAATGAGGGTGAGCCAACGGTGCCCAGTGAATAGAATTCAAATATGCTATCAATACTCATCAATAAATATCATGTATGCCTGTCAATGTGTAGCATGATTAAAAGCTCATAACATATAAATATCAAGCATTTATAATAAGTTCGATGCAAGTAAAAGCTTATCAATTTGGATCCACATTCCACATGCATTGGGTTACTAGGCACGTCTATTTCACCGTACCGTTGACCCCAATCATTTCATTTTTAAAACCCTCCTATGACAAGGTTAAGTCCCCCTATTAGCCAGATAGATGGGCCCAACCAAAGTCGTAAGGTTTTCTCAAATCAATGCATCATTCAAAACATTAGAACACATTCATTGTTTCAACATACAATATATATATAAGTGATATGATGACATAAAAGATATAATCATAAATGAAGTCTACTCACAACCAAGCCTCGCGAGAGTATTTAACCACACACGACCACCAAACCGAATCAACCCAATCAAGATCCTGAAACATACATCAATATCCTACCATACATCAATTTCTATGCTCAATCACATAGACATTACACATCAACCCTAAATCAGCCCACATATAAACAATAGGCCTAAATCCCATCTAATCCCATCATTCAACTCAAATCACATGACTTAAGCCTCTAATGCATAGTTCTCATTCATAAACCATTCTATTAATCAAAAATACTGATTTTCAATTCCTTAGGCATAAACATGCCCAAATTGGGTCACTTGATCACAAGTAGGCCTAACCCATGATATGGTCACAACCACCAAATCAGTAGCATAATCAACCCTAATCATGCTTAATTAAACATAAGTTGCATCAATTCAATGATTCTAGGCCAAAAGCATCAAAAGCCCTAAAATATGAAAATTTTCATACTTAGGCCATATTGCCGATTTACACTAGGTCACCATGTTCAGCCATGTATATCACTGATTTTGCATCATGGGTTCATCAACAATGGCAACTAGGTCAACATAGTTGACATGCAAGCTATTTGGAAAGGTCTAAGTTCATATTCTAAATTTAGGTCTAATACAAGCAATCCTACCAATTCTTCATTTAATATTTTGTTCAGATGTATCAATCTACCAACAGAAAAATGTAATCACAAAATCAACCGTACAGATTGAATTATGTGAAGAAACAAACCTTCTGTCCAAATATCAGTCCAATCCAACAGTGGACCGAAAAGATTAGTATCTTTGATGAACAAGTCTCTAATCAGACAATTTCTCCTTTCCTGCTGTAAATACTCAAACTCAGATGACTATATCACACAAAATACTAAATGAATACAGAAATATCAGTTATAAACTACATACCCAAATTTGATATCTATCCAACGGTAGATTGAGGAGATCTACAAGTTTGAGCGAAACGGCACGAGAAATCCAGACTTTTCGATCAGCTTTGTTTGAGAGGTTAGATCTCTCAGACTAAACCTCTAATCAAGATCTCCACCGTTAGAATGCAGAAATATCGGTTGTACACTACATACCCAAATTTTATATCCATCCAACGGTAGATTAAGGAGATCTAGAAGTTTAAGTAAAACGGCACGAGAAATCCACACTTTCCGACCAGCTTTGTTTGAGAGGTTAGATCTGTTAGATGAAACCTCTGATCAAGATCTCCACCGACCAGAATGAATAACCATAAGCTACGAACTTGCTGACAAATTTTGAGCTCAATCTGACAATATATCATAAAGATCCAGCTCTTTGATGAAAATGTCGCAGAGATCTTCCTCCTAGAACTCCCTCTTTCTTTCTCTTCTTCTTTCCTTTCTCTTATTTTCTTTTATTTTTTTTTCCTTTCTCTCCACTCACCTCTTTCTAGCACTTCCTTGATTCCCTCTTTGATTCTCTCCTTGATTCCCTCCACTCATTCTAGCACTTCCTTGAAAAAGAGAAGTGGGCATGGGACACTTGTCCACTTTCATGCACCAACCTTCACATGTGTTGGTCTCATACTACCCATACCAACCACATGTACTTTAACTAATCTCATGCTTCCATGTATTTTAAATGTCCAATCCATTTAATACACCAAATTTTCATTCTCATTTATCCTTTTATTCAATCAATCCTAACCCATACCAATTCATGGTTTAATGGGCCCATGCATAAATAATAACATATGCATTATACTTTAGATTAACATGACCCATGCACAATTTATGATACACATATTTATATACATTATCAAGCATCAACTATACAAACATTAAACAACCATCAAACAAACACCAAACATATCAAGGCAACGCATAAAGTTTGGGCAAAGTGCAATTGAGTTATGGGCTAGATGAAATAATTTTCGGGGCGTCACATACTTACTTGATGATGTTCAACTTTTTCCACTGTTGACCAGTTGTATCTTGAAACCTAGAGTGTTCTTTGAAATAAGTCGGCGTATTTAGCCTTCATCTCACTTTCAGGTTCCCAAGTGGCTTCTTCAATTCCATGATGCTTCCACAACACTTTAACTAATGGAATGTCTTTGTTCCTCAAACTATGAACTTTCCAAGCTAAGATCTTAAAGGTCTTTCTTCATAGGTGGCATCAGCTTGTACCTTTACGACTTTCCAATCGATGGTGTGGGAAGGGTCTGGTTCATATTTTCGCAACATCGACACATGGAATACGTTGTGGATGGCGGATAAACTAGTTGGTAAGTCTAGTTTGTAAGCATTCTCGCCAATTCGATCACTGATCTTGAACGGACCGATGAATCGCGGGGATAATTTCCCTTTCTTACCAAACCTCATGATGCATTTTTGAGGGCTTATTCTCAGAAATACCTTATCACCTTTTTGGAATTCTAAAGGTCGGCGTCTCTTATCTGCGTAGCTCTTTTGCCTACTCTGTGCAGTAACTAGCCTTTTCTGGATCAACTTTACTTTTTCGTTCATTTCCATTATCATATCAGGTCCTGTAAGTACCTTATCTTCCCAATCGGCCCAACACAGTGGTGACCTACATGGTCGTCCATATAGAGCTTCATATGGAGCCATTTGTATGCTTGCCTGGTAACTATTGTTATAAGCAAACTCTGCTAGATGTAAGTATTTACTCCAATTTCCCTTGAAATCTAGTACACAAGCTCTCAACATGTCTTCCAAGATCTGAATAACCCTTTCGGATTGACCATCTGTCTGAGGATGATAGGAGGTGCTCATGGTTAATTTGGTACCCAATTCCCGCTGTAAGCTCTGCCAGAACTGAGATGTGAATAAGGAATCTCTATCTGACACTATCGATTTGGGTACTCCGTGTAGTTTCACAATCTCTTTAACATACAGCTCACCCAGTTTACTAATCGGATCTGTGGATTTAATAGGTAAGAAGTGCGCCACTTTAGTAATTCGATCCACAATTACCCAAACTTTATCCTCACCTTTCTGATTTCTAGGAAGGGCTCTGACGAAATCCATTGCTATGTTATCCCATTTCCATTCAGGGATTTTTAAAAGTTGTAACAATCCAGATGGTCTTTTATGTTCGGCCTTAACTTGCTGACATGTAAGGCATTTAGACTCATATTTGGCCACATCTCTCTTCATGCCTTTCCACCAGTAGTTTTTCTTCAAATTTTGGTACATCTTATCTCCACCAGGATGTAAAGTGTATTTAGTCTGATGTGCCTCATCAAATAAGATCTTTTTAATTTCCTCAATTCTGGGTATACAAATTCGATTTCTGAATCTCAATAATCCCTCTGAATTTATCTTGAAATTTGCATTTTCATTATTGGCTCTTGCACCCATTTTATCAATTTTCTATCCTGAGCTTGACCTTCCTTAATTTGATGTAGTAGGTATGGCTTGCAGCTCATGCTATATAAGAAAATCTGATTTTCACCTTTTTGTACGCCCAAATTATAATCTTCAATCAATTGGTACATCTGGGCTTTTTCTGCATCGTTCTTATACGATTTTCGACTTAAAGCATCTGCAACTACATTGGCTTTCCCTGGGTGATAATGCAGTCATTCAGCAATTTCATCTATCTCCTTTGCCTCAAATTTAACTCCTTTTGTGTACAGATGTACTTCAAACTCTTATGATCAGAGTATAGATCGAGTTTCTCTCCATAAAGATAGTGTCTTCATATCTTCAAAGAAAATACAATAGCAACCAATTCTAAATCCTGAGTCGGGTAATTCTGTTCATGAGTCTTCAGTTGCCTAGAAGCATAAGCAACCACTTTACCTTCCTGCATCAGAACAGCGCCAAGACCATTCGTATGAAGATAACAATTGTATGAAGAATTAAAGGTATTCGTTTATCTTAACTAGTAAGTTGGTTGGAAGAATATAAACTCATAGTTTTGCAAATTTTATTATTTATAAAATGGTTATGGGTTAAAATAGACGGATACGAGTAACGTCTCGATTTTCGGTGATATTTTATATAAAAGTAAAATATTCATTGTTTTACAAAAAAAAAAAAATTAATTAAGTTTTGAAAATCGGGGTGTTACAGTTTGGTATCAGAGCTTTAGGCTTCAGATCATGAGAAATATTACAACGAATTTTGAGAAGCTTAGTATCAGTGAGTAGGTATCATATTTTTATGAGATTAGGGTTCAACTTGAACTAGATAAATATGTCAATTATAAACTTTATAACATGATATCGAGAATGAAAGTACAGTGGGTCTAACAAATTCAAAGCTTTTAGGACATCGGTTAGAGACGAGAACTTGTATGGACACTGTTTGGTTAGAATTTGAGATCAGGATGAATCTTTTATTCTTGATTCCAAAACGATATGGGACGTGGAGGAATTTAAGGGTATTTGAGGAGTCTTGAACTTGGAGACTGGTAGGCCATGTTTGGTGAATGACTAACGACTCTGGACAAGCTTGTATCGCTACGTTCAACTGGTATGGGACAGCTTGGACACACGTGAAATAAATCACAGGGTCTTTACTAACCATAATAATATTCATTGAATTTCAATTATCAATACAATTCGTTTAAACAATAAACCTTTAAAAATTAAATAAAAGGTTCAGTCCTATCACCACAATGCTAATTAATTAATTAAACTCACTCCTACTACACTGAACTACGTCACCACCTTGTGATCTTCTTTTCTAAGTACCTGCATGTAAAAAAAATCGGGGTGAGCTTGAAAGCCCAGTGGGTCATCTAAACAATTCACAATATTTTATTATGATACATACACAAGAACATTACAAACAAGTTTCACACATTAATCGTTACAACATTAGATTGCTTGAGTCGGTAACTTCATCACGTTCCAAATCACGTACCGTTAGAAAATCAAACTCAGGGTGGCACAGCCCAAAAATTAGAACATTGGCGATATTCCTTAGAATAACTGCCTCATATGTGTGATTCTTATCTTAATCGTGTTCTTTAGTGATGTCACGTCATACGTACAATATAAGTACGATATTAAGTGCATTCATAAAACATATTCAACTCCACTACACATGATATCATGTCACAAAGTCAATTATAATAGTGTTCACGCATTCACTATGTCAATATTCCAAATCATACATTTCATTATCAGGCATTATAATTTATAAATGAATTCAACTACCACATGAATTCCATGCATCCAATTATCATTTAATCAGAATAAAATCATGTTAACACACACATATCATCATGGCTAAACAATCACAACATTGTATATATATAATCATGTACAATAGGCATTCATAAGCAATCTAATAATACTATAGACTAATTAATTTAACATTCCTATCTATATATCAAATAAAATATTATGAAGGCGTAGAATCATCCCCACTTAAATCGCTAAATTCCAAAAGTGTTGAGATTCCTCGACGTTGGGCGTTATCAACCTATCCACGCATAAATCACACGTTAATCACTTCTTTTGTATTATATTATATTAATATAATGTGCATACATGTCTATGTTGTATGGTGGTGGTCACATTATACATATAATATAACTTAGCTAATAAACTTTCACATGATATAATATGATGATCTAGATAGTAAAAACGTAAAATATGATATACCATAACCTAATATATTATATGTGGTATTATATGTATGATATATATATATATATATATAAATATATTATACAACATTTTGGTTGCTTAAAAAAATAATAACACTTGAGTTGCAATGCTAAAAAAAAATAATAATAATAATACCGTATTGTATATATGATATATATATATATATATATATATAAATATATTATATAACATTTTGGTTGCTTAAAAAATTTAATAATACTTGAATTGCAATGTTTAAAAAAAATAATAATGTATTGTATGTATGATATATATATATATATATATATATATATAAATATATTATACAATATTTTGGTTGCTTAAAAAATAATAAAAATAATAAAATACACTTGTATGTGTGATATTGTATGTATGATATATATATAAATATATTATATAACATTTTGGTTGCTAAAAAAAATAATAATACTTGAGTTGCAATGTTTTAAAAAAAAATAATAATAACGTTTGGTTAAAAAAAATGTATGATACATATAAATATATTATATAACATCTTGATTTCTTAAAAAAATAATAATAACACTTGAGTTGCACTGTAAAAAAAATAATATATAAATATATTATATAATATCTTGAGAGGTGGAGAAGAGAGAGAGAAAGGGTGGCGAGATCTGTGGCGGAGAAGAGGAGAGGAAGGTGGCGGCGGCGAGATTCGTGGCGGAGTTGCAACGGCAAGATGAGAAGGGCGAGAGAGGGTTTCGAGGGGAAGAGACTTGCGTGTTTGGTTTCGAAAGAGCGCTTGTGCGATTGGGTTTAGAGAGAGAGACGCGAAGGATTTTCGGCGAGATCTCGGCGAGATTCCAAGCGACATGTCGGCGAGATCTCCGGATCATGTTTGATCAATGGTTACATATATGTTGTGATCAATGGTGTAATGTCTATTATTGAATAGTTACGCATTAGATTATTTCATTTGGAATTGTGAATAACCTGTGTCATTCTTCATCCACAGGTTGTGCTGTGAATTTTGAGTTTCTAAACTACACTATCATCACAAGTAGGTGCAAAGGACCTCAGTACCCTCCTAAGCTTTGTTGTGCAAAGGAATTTGCGTGCCCCTATATCGAAGAGATAAATGATCTTGCAAATGACTGTGCCTCAATCATGTTCAGCTACATAAATTTGTATGGAAAATATCCACCTGGTCTGTTTGCAAGTGAATGCCATGAAGGTAAGCAAGGACTTGAATGCCTTGCTCCAGCACCAGGTCAAGTTGCACGAGATATGTTTGATAAAATGTCTCAAAGGCATTTATTTGAATTAATGACTCTTTTCTTTGTCATTAATGTTAGCTTGGCTTTGTTGCTAGATGATAATCTATATTAATGGAACTGAGTTAATGTCATGACTCTTAGGACGTAGATATTTACAAAAGGCTTGAATGAGAAATGTTAGCTTGGCATTTTTTTTTTTTTTTTTTTTCAAGGGTTACAAAGGGCATCTTAGGTAGTTAGGTGACAAAAAATGGTACACGGTCGTTAAAGAAATATTAACGTTATATATATATATATAAAATATCATGATTTTAAAAAGGATGCACTTAGTCAAAGCTCCTGCCATTTAAAGGGTAAGAGGAAGAGACATGTACAAACTTATTGGATAGATTGCCTATGAGCAACTTCAACGTTGGGTAAAAGTCCGCCCTTCTATCCACCTCCCCATATGACCATTGAATAACTCGATGAATGATGCATGGCAAACAACATTCGATTTTCATAGAGGAAATATTCAGACCTAATGTGAAGACTACCAAAGGTACTCAACCTACCGAAAGCGACATGCAAGAACACCGATTGATGCCTGTCATCTTCCCATTGATTGTAAGAATGATTCTGTCAAAAATAAATAAAAGAAAGAAAGCAAGCAAGAAAGAGAAAAAGAAATTAGTCTCTTTTTAAAATTTTAGGGCATTGTCTAGTGCAGAGCCTAGTATATAACTTGTAAGAATAAAACTATTATTTATGTTTCAGAAAAATGACAATAGGATAAGATTCAAAGACGGCTATAAATGACTTGGTGTAAAGGTGAAATCATGTGATAACATAATCTTCAGTTCAATGTTATTGATTTTGATATTGACAAGTTCTAGATTCAATCGATTATTTTCCTTTCCAAAGTTATATTTCCTTCCAACTAAATATTTTGGGCATGGACTTATATATATATATAAGATGTTCATGCCATTCACATCTTTCTAAGCAAGAAGTTGCAGCAAGCAAAAGATGGAGAAGATTTCAATCTCTGCAACAATTTTATTCCTTTACATCCTTGTAATCTCTATTTCATGGGCAGCTTCAAGTTTAACAGCTACTGAAAGATTACTAAAATGCCTATCAGTTCCTTCTGGTCCTGCCATTCCAGTCTACACCCCAAACAATTCTTCTTACAACTCAATCTTACAATCCAAAATACAAATTCTCAGGTTTGCATCATCCAATACCCCCAAACCTCAGCTTATCATCACACCATTGCGCGAATCACATGTTCAGAAAGCTGTGATTTGCTGTAGAAAACACGGTTTTCAGATGAGAATCCGCAGTGGAGGCCATGATTATGAAGGCTTATCTTACACATCTTATAATCATATTGTTCCATTTGTTATACTTGATCTCTTCAATCTTCAATCCATCAATGTTGATGTAGAAGATGGAACTGCATGGATTCAAGCTGGTGCAACCTTAGCCCAAGTTTATTACAAAATTGCAGACAAAAGTTCAACCTATGGCTTCCCAGCTGGGATTTGCCCCACAGTAGGCGTTGGAGGGCACTTCAGTGGTGGTGGATATGGAACCTTGATGAGAAAATATGGTCTTTCTGCTGACAATATCGTTGATGCTCGAATAGTGAATGTTGATGGAAAAATTATGAACAAAGATTCTATGGGGGAGGAGCTATTTTGGGCCATCAGAGGGGGAGGGGGAGCAAGCTTCGGAGTCGTTCTATCATGGAAAATCAAGTTGGTTCCTGTTCCACCCACTGTGACGGTTTTCACTGTTCAGAAAACCTTAGAAGAAGGTGCTACGGCACTTCTTCATAAGTGGCAATACATAGCGCATCAACTCCCTAGAGATCTCACTATACTCGTCACTGCAAGAAAGGTCAATGCTAGTCGAGCAGGTGAGAAAACAATCCAAGTATCATTTTTATCTTTGTTCCTGGGGGTAACTAAACAACTCCTTCCTATAATGGAACAAAGCTTCCCAGAATTGGGATTGAAGCCTGAAGATTGTAGAGAAATGAGTTGGAGACAATCTGTCTCATATTTTGCGCGACTGCCTGCATCTCTGCGTGATTCGGCAACAAATCAAGATAGAACGTTCATCAAACCGAAATTGGACTATGTGAAGGAGCCTATTTCAGAAATTGTGTTAGAAGAAATATGGAAAATGTCTTTTGAAGTAGATAATCCTGCCTTTATCTTCATTCCATATGGTGGAAGGATGAGTGAGATTCCAGATTCTAACCTTCCGTTTCCACATAGAGCTGGAAATATTTTGCACATTGCTTATTTTGCATTCTGGAATTCGGAAGAAGAAGGGACTGCAGCATCGACTGCAGCATCCAGAAAGAATATAGGTTGGGTTAGAAGGTTGTACAAGTATATGACACCTTATGTTTCCAAGTCCCCAAGAGGTGCATATCTGAACTATAGGGATCTTGATTTGGGCTACATCAAGAATGGTACTGCAACCTACGCACAAGCTAAGGTTTGGGGTAGTAAGTACTTTAAGAATAATTTTGATAGATTAGTGCAAGTGAAGAGCAAGGTTGATCCAGATAATTTCTTTGGGGATGAACAAAGCATTCCTCCTGTTCCATCATTGACGAAAGGAAAATAGGGCTAGTGATATGTTATTTTGACTATGTTTTCTTTTATGTTGTGCTTATGCTTCTGTATTGTGATCCCTACTCATCAGTGTCACCACCAAAAATAATTTCATCCACTTTGAAGGTTAATAAATTCTCTGTTAGAAATCTTTGCCCTTCATTTGGATAACTCATTGTCAGCCTGAAAGAGTTTATTAATTTTCTATGAAATCTTTCGGCTTTCCCCATCTTATCTAGCCAATAATCTGATGTATTTATAGTGAATATGAGCATGGATTCTTAGTATTTAGATGTTTAAAGGTGTAACATGTGGTTTTATTTCAATATTTTTCAATCCTACCCCATGCATCAGAAACACAAAACAAACCAGATTTATGCTAAAAACTCAAACTCTGAAACACAAATTATATCAAAAGTGAGTATGGGAACACATCTCAAATGTTAAATAAAAGAATAACTTATTGTGTATAACAAACAAACAAACATACAAACAAACAAACAAACAACCATCAATCTCTTTGTCCATAATTCTTACAGGCAATGCATTAATGAATAAGCAAAGGTGAGATATTGGATTCTGAAGCCCTTTTGGTACAAGAAGTCCTCATAAAGCTAAACATAAGAATTATTACAGTAAAATGTCATGGTAATTGGGTTATTAGTACACATTAGTTATGCATCCATCTTATTTTGGACCCCAAAACCATATCCCGAAAACATCATAAAAATAAAATAATCTGTTGATTATTGGTTTCAGCCTACTAGCCAACATAAAAAATAAAAAATACACCTGTTAAAAATCGTTTTACTTTTTAACATTTTTTTAAAGGACTTTTTAACTTATAAGCAACAATGCCCATGATATAACAAAAATAATAATAATAATAATAAAGCCAATTTCCGCAAGATAAATAGGGTGGTTTCTGTTCTTTATTTCTTTTTTATTATTATTATTATTTTTTGTTTCATCCAACGGTGTACAGGTTTTTATTTATAATTTTAACATTTTGATATAAATATATCTAAACCAATTACATCATGAAAACAAGTAACAAATAAATTATCATATTTTTATTTATAAAGTTATTTACAAATCCAGTCCTTTGCTTCTGAAGATGTATGCATGTTATTATTTTTCTCTTTTTTACACGTAAATATTTTTTTTAAAGTCGTTACATCTTGGATTTTTGACAAAATTATGCATGGTTTTTTTCATTAAATCTAAAAATAGGCAATAAAAAATAATATATTCATATTTAAGCAAGTTTTAGACAGATGTTGGCGCCAACTTGTCCATTAAAAAAAATTGAATGGGGGACATGCACAATATATATATATATATATATATATATATATATATATATATATATATATATAGTGGTGTAGATATATGTAAACAAAAATAATAAAAGCTTTTCAAGATGAGCCTACAAAATAAAAAAGCTTTTTTTTAAATTGTTAATATAAAAAGAAAATAAAAACAATTGTTAAATAAAAAAAATAAAATGTGGAATAAAGTAAAAAAAATAAAGTGAACGAGTATTAAAAAAATATAGAACAAAGAAGATGACGCTATCTACTGAAAAAAAAAAATCAAACCAATAAAATTGTATAAAAAATTAACCTTATTCGATTTTTTCGAAGTATAAAAATTTCACAGCGCCAAAAAGAAAAAAACAAACTCTGTTTCTGGGGTTTTATTTTTCTGACATCCTCTTTCTCTTTGGTATCTCATTCATATATTTCAGAAATCGCACAGGGATTTTTATTCTTATGCGATTTTTTTATTTTTCTTGAAAAAGCATCATTCACTTTGTTCCATTTTTTTTTATTGATTACTAGTGGACAACGTCTCTCGAAGATGTGCGATTCACTATTAAACAATAAAAAAAAGTGAATGATTATAAAAAAAAATCTAAACAAAAGTCATTAACTTTGCTAAAAAAAATGAAAAAAAAATCGCATAAGGTTAATTTTTTATACGATTTCATTGGTTTAAATTTGAAGAGGCACCATCCACATTAAATTATTTTTTTATTTATTTCATTTTTAAATTTTATTTTTAAATTGTTTTGTTAAATAAGAAAAGATGGTCGTTAATTGAACCACAAAAAAATACTCTTTACACCTCAAAAAACCACAAATTTTAATTTCTAATAATACCCTCGTATAATTGTACGAAAATGCCCCTATTTTTTTTTCTCAATTTCATTGTGGGTTTGCTCTTGCATGACCATACCGTAACGTAGTCGTTCGGTCACTCTAGATTGAACCATCCATTTTTTTATTTTTTTTATTTTTATTTTTTTGTTTTAATTACATTAAAAAAATTGTAAGGTTCGATCTGTGAAGACATAACCCAAAACAACCCAAAACGTAAGGTTCTGTCGTCTCCGACCGAACCACTGTAATCGGTTTAGTATCGCTGGTTTGAATCGATCACGGTCCCCTTCTTCCCATGGTGATTTTCTTGGACACCCGAAGACCTTTTTCACTAACAAAAACACCAAAACATACCTTTCGTGTAAAAAAAACGATACATAATCCACCAAAACCAACGATTTTTCTACTAAAGATGAAATAATAACAAGGAAATAAGTGATTTTGAGGGTTTTGAGTATAGTGATTTAAGGTTTTTATTGTAAAGAATGAGAGAAAAATGGAAAGGATGCAGTGGAACTAGTAAGGCTTGGTTGGAGGGAGATGGATTTGCATGAAACTATGAGAAGTGTATTTAGAAAAGTTCAATGTGATAAAGATAACATTTCTTTAGATTTTTGTAGTAGGAATAGAATGTAGTAAAAATAGCCTTTTTGTTGTAGTTTATCTAAGAACCCCCATAAAAAAAAATCTGAAAATCATTGTTAAATAAATAAAAAAAACAAAAAGTGAACGGCTATTAAAAAAATCTAGAACAAAGTAGATACCCCTCTTAAAGTGACTTTGTCCATTTTAAAAAAAAATTAAACCAACAAAATCGCATAAAAAATTAACCTTGTATAATTTCTTTGAAATGTAAAAAATTTAGAGTGACAAAAAAAAAATCTCCCTTCTCTTCAGTGTCATCTCTTTGATATCCTCTCTTTTTTTAGTATCTCATTCACTTTACTTCAAAAACCAAACCTTGTATAATTTTCTTTTTCATTTTTTTTAGCGAAGGAAAAGGCATTTGTTCTATTTATTTTTTTTATAACCATTCACTTTTCTTTTCTTTTCTTTTTAACTTTTCAGATTTTGTGTTTTTTATTTAACAGTGGATCGCACCTCTTCGAGAGACGTCATCCACTATTAAACAATAAAAAAAAATCTAGAGCAAAATGGATGATGTTTCTTAAAAAAAAAATGAAAAAACTGTACAAAAATAAAAATCCTTGTGTGTAATTTCTAAAATAAATGAATGGAACACCAAAGAAAAAGAGGACGTCGAAAAGATGACACCTAAGAGACAAGAATTTCTTCCTTTCCTTTTTTTTCTAACACTATGAAATTTTTATACTTTAAAGAAATCAAACAAAGTTAATTTTTTTTGTTTGATTTTTTTTTTCAATAGATGACATCGCTTCTTGTTCCATATCTTTTTAATAATTGTTCACTTTTTTTTTTTACTTTATTCCACATTTTCTTTTTTATTTAAGAATGATTTTTATTTTCTTTTTATATTAACAAAAAAATTTAAAAGCATTTTCATTTTGTAGGCTCCTCTTCAAAAGCTTTTATTATTTTATTTTCTTTTAATTATATATATATATATATATATATATATATATATATATATATATATATTTTTGTGTTTTCATGTTTTAATGGGTGGCACCTTGTTTTGGACAAGTTGGAGTCAATGTGTCCAAAACTTATCTAAATATAAATATATTATTTTTTGCTACCTATTTTTAGATTTAATAAAAAAATTATGCCTAAATTTGTCAAAAATCCTTACATCTTCTATAAGTTCATAGAGGGGTAGCCTTGTTTAATTCATGAGTTGGATGATACAGTTTTCTGTAACGTTTAGAATATATTTTAAAAAATTCATATTTTTAGAAATTAATAAACATACTACCTAAAAAGTTTTATTAAAAAAAAACTTTTTGAGATCATTTTTAAAATTTTATATACTTAATTAAGTTCATTTAAATTTTAACTTCACTTTCTTTCTCTTTTAAATTAAACATTTTTTTCAATATAAAAGTTAAAAAGAAAATAAAAATAAGTGATTAATTGCAAACTTTTACTAAAGGCCAATAAAAACAATATTTAACACAAACTAGGTACCATTTCAACTTTCACTTAAGGCAAATAGTAACAATATTTGACACAAACTTTGGTATTATTACAATATATATATTTTGATTAAAACTCAATTCAACTTAATTAAGACTTTTTTTTAAGTGCATAAGTTAGCTATAAATATATTTTTTTAATAAAAACTTCTTTTTTAAAGTCAAGGGCCCACCTTTATTAATTCCGTCTGGCACGATCACAAACATTCAAGGATGTTATTTTGTAAGTAAATAAGTCTAAACTTAAAATTTATTCTATAATAGAACTTTATGTCCCTCAATTCTGCCACTAGCCCAACTTATATTGGGTCGAATAAAATCTTATATACATATATACTAATAGACGTGCCGGTGCACATGGGGGAATTAAGGGTTGGGTGAACTTACTTCCTCTATGCTTCATCCTTTCCTTCTTCATCCATTATTGCTACTTTACTTTTGTTCAGAAAGAGAAAAGGATGGACAGATTTTACAGCTTATAAGGAGAGAGAGAATAGCGCATATGGACATGATAATGGATAATGGTTAAATTGCTCATTTAGGTAGTTAGGTGACAAAAAAATGGTACACCGTCGTTAAGAAATATTAACTTTATATATATATAAAATATCATCATATTAAAATGGATGCACTTAGTCAAAGCTCCTGCCATTTAAAGGGTAAGAGGAAGAAACTATGAGCAACTTCATCGTTGGGTAAAAGTCCGCCTTTCTATCCACCACCCCATATAACCATTGAATAACTCGATGATGACTACCAAAGGTTCTCAACCTAACGAAAGCGACAAGCAAGAACGCCGATTGATACCTGTCATCTTCGCATTGATTGTACGAATGATTCTGTCAAAAATAAATAAATAAAAGAAAGAAAGCAAGCAAGAAAGGAAGAAATTAGTCTCTTTTTCAAATTTTAGGGCATTGTCTAGTGCAGAGCCTAGTATATAACTTGTAAGAATAAAACTATTATTTATGTTTAAGAAAAATGACAATAGCAGAAGATTCAAAGACGGCTATAAATGACTTGGTATAAAGGTAAAATCATGTGATAGCATAGTCTTTACTTCAATGTTATTGATATTGACATTGACAAGATCTAGATGCCATCGATTATTTTCCTTTCCAAAGATAAATTGATATCAAAAGATACATTTCCTTCCAACAAAAAATTTTGGGCATGGACTTATATATATATATAAGATGTTCATGCCATTCACATCTTTCTAAGCAAGAAGTTACAGCAAGCAAAAGATGGAGAAGATTTCAATCTCTGCAATAATTTTATTCCTTTACATCCTTGTAATCTCTATTTCATGGGCAGCTTCAAGTTTAACAGCTACTGAAAGATTACTAAAATGCCTATCAGTTCCTTCTGGTCCTGCCATTCCAGTCTACACCCCAAACAATTCTTCTTACAACTCAATCTTACTATCTAAAATACAAATTCTCAGGTTTGCATCATCCAATACCCCCAAACCTCAGCTTATCATCACGCCATTGCGCGAATCACATGTTCAGAAAGCTGTGATTTGCTGTAGAAAACACGGTTTTCAGATGAGAATCCGCAGTGGAGGCCATGATTATGAAGGCTTATCTTACACATCTTATAATGATATTGTTCCATTTGTTATACTTGATCTCTTCAATCTTCAATCCATCAATGTTGATGTAGAAGATGGAACAGCATGGATTCAAGCTGGTGCAACCTTAGCCCAAGTTTATTACAAAATTGCAGACAAAAGTTCAACCTATGGCTTCCCAGCTGGGATTTGCCCCACAGTAGGCGTTGGAGGGCACTTCAGTGGTGGTGGATATGGAACCTTGATGAGAAAATATGGTCTTTCTGCTGACAATATCGTTGATGCTCGAATAGTGAATGTTGATGGAAAAATTATGAACAAAGATTCTATGGGGGAGGAGCTATTTTGGGCCATCAGAGGGGGAGGGGGAGCAAGCTTCGGAGTCGTTCTATCATGGAAAATCAAGTTGGTTCCTGTTCCACCCACTGTGACTGTTTTCACTGTTCAGAAAACCTTAGAAGAAGGTGCTACGGCACTACTTCATAAGTGGCAATACATAGCGCATCAACTCCCTAGAGATCTCACTATACTCGTCACTGCAAGAAAGGTCAATGCTAGTCGAGCAGGTGAGAAAACAATTCAAGTATCATTTTTATCTTTGTTCCTGGGGGTAACCAAACAACTCCTTCCTATAATGGAAAAAAGCTTCCCAGAATTGGGTTTGAAGCCTGAAGATTGTAGAGAAATGACATGGAGACAATCTGTCCCATATTTTGCGCGATTGCCAATAAATGCATCTCTGCGTGATTTGGCAACAAATCAAGATAGAACGTTCTTCAAGTCAAAATTGGACTATGTGAAGGAGCCTATTTCAGAAATTGTGTTACAAGAAATATGGAAAATATCTTTTGAAGTAGATAATCCTGCCATTGCCTTCATTCCATATGGTGGAAAAATGAGTGAGATTCCAGATTCTAACCTTCCATTTCCACATAGAGCTGGAAATATTTTCCACATTGCTTATTTTGCATTCTGGAATTCGGAAGAAGAAGGGACTGCAGAATCGACTGCAGCATCCAGAAAGAATATAGGTTGGGTTAGAAGGTTGTACAAGTATATGACACCTTATGTTTCCAAGTCGCCAAGAGGTGCATATCTGAACTATAGGGATCTTGATTTGGGCTACATCAAGAATGGTACTGCAACCTACGCACAAGCTAAGGTTTGGGGTAGTAAGTACTTTAAGAATAATTTTGATAGATTAGTGCAAGTGAAGAGCAAGGTTGATCCAGATAATTTCTTTGGGGATGAACAAAGCATTCCTCCTGTTCCATCATTGACGAAAGGAAAATAGGGCTAGTTATACGTTATTTTGACTATGTTTTCTTTATGTTATGCTTATGCTTCTGTATCGTGATCCCTACTCATCAGTGTCACCACCAAAAATAATTTCATCGTCTTTGAAGGTTAATAAATTCTCTATTAGAAATCTATTCCCTGCACTTCGATAACTCATTGTCAGCCAATAATCTGATGTATTTATAGTGAATATGAGCATGGATTCTTAGTATTTAGATGTTTAAAGGTCTAACATACGGTTTTATTTCAATATTTTTCAATACTACCCCATGCATGAGAAACAACAAACAAACCACATTTATGCGAAAAACTCAAAACTCTGAAAACACAAATGGTATCAAAAGTGAGTATAGGAAGACATCTCAAAGTTTAAATCAAATAATAATGCATTGCATATAACAAACAAACAAACAAAAATGCAATTGATCGACATGCTCAAGAACCATCAATCTCTGTCCATAATTCTTACGGGCAATGCATTAATGAATAAGGAATGGTGAGATATTGGATTCTGAAATCCTTTTGGTACAAGAAGTCCTCTTAAAGACATAAGAATTATTACAGTATAAAATGTCATGGTAATTGGGTTATTAATACACATTAGTTATGCATCCATCCATCTTATTTTAGACCTCAAAACCATAACCCAAAAACTTCATAAAAAAAAAATAATTATCCACTTCTCCACATCATAATCTGTTTATTATTGGTTTCGACCTCCTAGCCAACATTTTGGCATGTTCCACACATTATTATTCAAAATTTCAAACCAAAACTCCAGTGGGAAACCCCGAAGCCTTAACTCAAATTTACTATTTAATTATCCAATCCAAAATTCCAGCTTTTATATACTTACATCAGAAACCTGATTGTGATCAAGTTTCAAAGCACACACTTACTTCAAACTTATTCTTCGTCACCAGTTTGCAATTTTTAACCAATTCCATAAAGAAGTGCTATTCAGCAAACATGCTTAACACTCATTTTCACCTCACGGCCTATTAATTACATTGGATGTCCTTGAATCATGCATTCATACATGATTCTAAGAGCTCCCAACATACATTACTAGGGTGTGTGCTAAAATTTCATACTGAGATAATGTATACCCATCATTTTGTGATTCCCATAAGCAACAACACCAATCGTTGATCGATCCTCAAAATAAAGTTCTAATAAAAGTGTAGATAACAAGCCTAATCGATCTCCATTATTTCATGAAATCTCTATTCCTGGACTAGTTTAATTGAATTCTACAACCAAAGATTCCAAAAAAAAGGTTTAGATCTTTCGTCCAAACACAATTCAGTTTGACGCCTTGGTTCAATCTCTCCTAAATCAACCAAAAATACTCAAAATCAATCAAATATTGACTTAAAAACTTGTAAATGACCTCCACTGCCGGACTGAAACGCTTTCTTCTTTGTTCCATCTTTATTTTTTCCATCTATTTCATAGATCTCGACCTCTTGCTGAGATTAATTTGTTCTTCACTTGCTTCTTCTCACATATTCCTTCGATATTTTATAGGTTGAGGAGAATATGGCAGAAGAGAAGAAGTTTCTGTAGTGAAACTCGAAAAACCACGCCAATTTTCGAAGGATTAAAAGGGTGGTGGTCTGTTCTTTTTTTATTGTTTCTTTCTTCATCATTAGAAAAGCTCAGGGGAATAATACCAAAGCTGAGAGGACCACTCTCAAAGTAATAATGTTTGTTCAAACTAATAAAGCCCAAGAGCCTAACTTGTCAAAAATACCTTACAAAGAGATCGAGGGTTACTCACGACTTATACATTGTATCATAATTATATCCAGACGAAGTGGGATTATGCTAACAGTCTCCCTTGTTGTGCGGAATCGTGGTAAAGCATGAAAGAAAAAATAAGACAACAAATTTAACGTGGTTCGGCAAATTGCCTACGTCCACGGGAGGCAGCACTATTGTATTACTTTACCCTTAGGTGGATCTTACAGCATAGATCTCTTGAATAGATCTCACTAAACATGAATTTAAGAATGATGTAAGGCCCTATTTAGAGGAGTATATATAGGGATATTTGGGTAATTATAAATATATATAATAATACTATTTATCAAACTATTTCAAATAATTCGGTTTAACCAAAAGGAGGAGTTGGTGGAGTTGGTGGCCGCCCTCGTGGGCCGCCACCAACCAATTTCCTATTTTTCACTCATGGTGGACCCCACAAATGTCCACATCCACCTCATGTGGAACATGGCTCCTTCACACCTGCAATCTCTCTGCAGATAGCAAGTTTCCTTCAAAAAACTGTTGCTGCCTCCATTAGTGCCCTTAGGCACTTCGAGCTCGTGAGATGTTGATCAAGTCCAAATAATGTTGGAACTTGATCCCTGTAACTAGTTTTGTAAGCATATTTGTAGGGTTACCTGCAGTCTTGATCTTTTGCAGAAGAATACTCCCTTCTTCTACTATTTCTCGAACAAAATGAAAACGAACATCAATATGCTTCTTTCGACTGTGATGAACTTGGTTCTTTGCCAAACAAATGGCACTCTGGCTGTCGCAGAAAACTTCAACATTCTTCTGCACAATTTTCAAGTCTTTAGTCAATCCATGAAACCAGATTGCTTCCTTGAAAGCTTTCGTTACAGCCATGTGCTCTGCCTCTGTAGTAGACAAAGCAACTGTTGACTGTAGTGTTGATCTCCAACTCACTGGTCCTCCTGCCATAGTAAAAACATAACCAGTAGTAGATCTACGCTTGTCAAGATCTCTAGCATAGTCCGAATCCACACATCCGACTAGATGCTTACAACTTTTCGTATCTCTCTCGAACTTTAAACCAATATCTACAGTACCATGAATATACCGTAGAATCCACTTCACTGCTTGCCAGTGGCCTTTACCGGGGTTGTGCATGTAACGACTTACCATACTTACAGCATGTGAAATGTCAGGTCTGGTACACACCATAGCATACATCAAGGCACCAACTGCATTTGCATATGGAATATTCTCCATTTGCTTCTTCTGATCTTCGGAATTTGGTGACATTGATGAACTTAGCTTGAAATGTCACACCCCAATACACAGCACACCGCAGTGTCTAGTACCCCTGGGATGTGAACCATTGGCTCAGTGGTTACTCAAGATTCGAATTTAAACCTTATGAATATAAGGTCATGAGTTCGATATTGGGGGAGGCCCTCTTTGGGGACAAAAAACCTCGGGGATACTAGAGGCTGTGTGCGGGCTGTGTATTGAGGTATAACAATATTATGTGGTATGTAATGGCTGGGGTACGCCCGGTATGAGGTACCCATCACATCCCGGGGTACTAGACACTGCGGTGTCCTGTGTACTAGAGTGTGACAAAAGAGTTACAGGAACTCAAGTTGCGAATTCTAACTCCTTAAGGGAGGTTGCGAGTTGAACCATTGGCTCAGTGGCTACTCAAGTTGCGAATTCTAACTCCTTAAGGGAGGTTGCGAATTCGAACTTGGGGAGACCCTTTATTATTCATGAGGGAATAGTAGGGACAAATAATCGTTTCGATGTAGACCAGCTGCGGTTGGGATGCTACATAGCGATATGACAATATTATGTAGTACTATGGCTAGGCGTTCGCCCCGAGGGGCGCGCCCACACCTGGGTAGGGGGGCCTTTTTGTCACACCCTGGGTTGTACAGCCTGCACCCTACCCAGGTGTGGATGCACCCCCTCGGGGCGAACGCCTAGCCATAGTACCACATAATATTGTCATATCGCCATGTTGCAACCCAACCGCAGCTGGTCTACATCGAAACGATTATTTGTCTGCCACTATTCATGAATAGTGCAGGGCCTCCCCCAGAATCGAACTCGAGACCTCCTTTAAGGAGTCTAATTTCGCATTCTGAGTAGCCACTGAACCATCCCCCACCTCTGTGGAGGACGCCAGCCACGTATAACACAATATTGTCACATCTCAGTACACAGCCCACTCACTAGTGTCTAGTACCCCCGAGATCATTTATCCTTACTATTCATTCACTAATGAATAGTGAAGGTCCTCCCCCAAGTTCGAACTCGCAACCTCTTCCTCATAAGGTTAGATTTCGCAACTTGAGCAGCCATTAATCCAGATTTCGCAACTTGAGTAGCCATTGAACCAGTGGATCAATGGCTACTCAAGTTGCGAAATCTAACCTTATGAGGAAGAGGTTGCGAGTTCGAACTTAGGGGAGGCCCTTTACTATTAATGAATAGTAAGGATAAATGATCTCGGGGGTACTAGACACTAGTGAGTGGGCTGTGTACTGAGATGTGACAATATTGTGTTATACGTGGCTGGCGTCCTCCATAGAGGTGGGGGATAGCGCCCGCGTTCTGGCAGAGGTCAGAGCGTGACAGAAAGGCCTCATGTATACATAAGGCCCACTGAACCATTGGCTCAGTGGTTACTCAGAATGCGAAATTAGACTCCTTAAGGGAGGTCTCGAGTTCGATTCTGGGGGAGGCCCTGCACTATTTATGAATAGTGGCAGACAAATAATCGTTTCGATGTAGACCAGCTGCGGTTGGGTTGCTACATCGCGATATGACAATATTATGTAGTACTATGGCTTGGCATTCACCCCGAGGGGGTGCGCCCACACCTGGGTAGGGGGCACGCTGTGCAACCCAGGGCGTGACAAGAAATGTGGTGCCAATAGTGTGCTCACAGGTTTTGTTACATTTTCAATGCCAAAAGTTTGAAAAACTTTCTTCAAATACTGAGTCTAAGTCAAACAGATTGTGCTTTTGGCCCTGTCTCGAGTTATCTCCATCCCGAGAATTTTTCTGGCTTATCCAAGATCCTTCATTTCAAACTCTGCGCTCAATTGAGCCTTTAGTTATTTGATCTCCACCGTACTTTTAGATGCTATTAACATATCATCTACATATAAAAGCAAATAGATAAACGTACCATCTTGAAGTTTGCGATAGTAAACACAATGATCAAACTGACTCCGGGTATATTTCTGCCCTTGGATGAAGCTGTCAAATCGCTTGTACCACTGTCTCGATGACTGTTTCAGGCCATACAATGACTTGCTCAACTTGCAAGCCCAATGCTCTCTTCTTGGTACTTTGAATCCTTCTCATTGTAGTCAATTCCTTCCCTCTGAGCGTAGCCTTTTGCTACCAGTCTGGCTTTGTATCGGATACCATCTGTGTTGGGAGAGCCTTCCTTCTTAGCGAAAACCCATTTGCAGCCAATTGGTTTCTTTCCTTTCGGAAGTGGAACCAACTTTCAAGTCTGATTCTGATGGAGTGATTTCATCTCCTCATGCATTGCCATTTTTCACTTATCACTTTCCATACTCTGAATAGCATCTTTGTAATTGTATGGAATATCATCTTCGGTGACTGGTAATGAATATGCAACCATGTCAGTGTACCGAACAGGTTTGCGGATTTCTCTTCGTGGTCGACTAGTGGCAATTGATTATGATTGTTGACTGATGTCTGGTCCTGGAGCCTCCACCTCAACTGAGATTTCCTCCTCATCTTCGTCAAGATGGTTGGATATCTCTGCTGACTTGCCAGGAGTTACTGGAATATCTAACTCCACCTGCTGAGGCAAATCTGAATCTCGATTTTCTTTATCAAAAACTGTATGCTTTAACATCACAGATTCATCAAAAGTTACATCTCGACTTAATACAATCTTCTTTGACTCAGGGTTCCATAGTCGGAAAGCCTTAACTCCTTCACTAAAGCCTATGAAAATCGCTTTCTTGGACCTAGGATCCAGTTTGGATTCCTTCACATGGAAATATGCAGTGCATCCAAAAATGCGCAGAGAATTATAATCTGAAACGGGTTGTCTAGACCATACCTCATTGGGAGTTTTGCCATCGAGTGATGTTGCCGGAAGTCTATTGATGATATGAGAGGCATATGACAAAGCTTCAGCCCAAAATGCCTTGCTTAGTTCAGAATGAGATAACATGCAGCGAACTTTATCTACCAAAGTATGATTCATCCGTTCAGCAACACCATTTTGATGTGGCGAGCCTCGTACTGTGAAATGTCTGACATTCCCTTTATTCTCACAAATTTCCTGAAATGGGTCTGACTTGTATTCTCCTCCATTATCAGATCTGAGCCTCTTAATATTCCTTCCCGTTTGGGTTTCTACCATTTTCTTCCATATAAGAAAGATATCTAGCACTTCATCTTTATGCTTCATGGTATAAACCCAAACATAGCGTGAGAAATCATCAATGAAAGTAACAAACCAACGTTTACCGCCCAACGAAGCATTTTGAGAGGGTCCCCAAACATCGGTATGAACATAATCCAATGTTCCTGTTGTGCGATGGATTTCAGTGCCAAACTTGACTCTCGTCTGCTTGCCTAAGATACAGTGCTCGCAGAAGTCAAGTTTCCCGGTCTTTGCACCTTTCAGAGAACTTTGCTTTATCAAGATTTGAAGAGCCTTCTCTCCAACATGTCCGAGCCGCATGTGCCAAAGTCGGGAAGTGTCTGATGAAACATCATCAAGCACAGACACTTCTGATTACTGTGTGTCCGTCAAGGAAATAAATATTTCCTTTCTGAGTACCCTTCATGGCCAAGAGTGTTCCACGTACAACCTTCAGGACTCCACCTTCAATGGTTACCTTGTAACCGCTGGAATCAATGACTCCTAGGGAGATCAGATTTTTCTTCAGATCTGGCACATATCTGACTTCCGTGAGCCGTCTTGTCGTACCGTCATGCATCTTTAGGCGTATAGTTCCAATACCCTTTGTTTGGCAGGTATTGTTGTTGCCCATGACCACGACTCCTCCATCGAACTCATCCAATTTGGAGAACCAATGTCGATTCGGACACAAATGATAGGAACTGCCGGAATCTAATATCCATCTATCAGACTGATTGTCTATAGATGAAATAGAGAATGCAGAATCTTCTTCAGCCTTCTGTGCCACATTTGCATCTGTCTTGCCCTTATTTGGACAATCTTTCTTCCAGTGCCCCTTCTGGTGACAATAGGCACATTCATCCTTTGCAAGACATTGACGAGATGAAGGTCCTTTCGACTTTGAGCGAGATCGGCCTCGCCCACTGGATCTATGAGATATGTTGTTAGCCCTGCCTCTGGATACCGTCAAGGCTTCTGGTAATGCTTCCTTGATATTGCGTTGGTCCTTCCTTCAATACTCGTTGTTCACCAAAGCATTTGAAACATCACTGAATTTAACCTCATCTTTACCATATAGCAAAGTTGTTGTTAAATGTTCATAACTTTCAAGCAAAGAGTTTAACGACAATAGTGCATTATCCTCATCAAGAGGTTCAACATCAAGATTTAGTAGATCAGCGAGAATCTTGTTGAAATTATCAAGACGCGCAATCATGGGAGTACCTTTCTTGTACTCAAAACGAAGGTTTCTTTTTCAGGTAGAGTCGGTTCTCTATGCTTTTTGTCATGTACTTGTCCTCCAGTTTCTTCCAGAGACTTGTTGCCATAGTCACTTTTATGACAAAGTACTTCTGATCCTTTGCCAAACAGAGTCGGATTGTTCCACAAGCTTGACAATTTACAAAATTCCAATCATCATCGGACATATCCCTGGGATTGGTTTCCAAGGCGATATGTGATTCTTTCCGGAATAAGAGATCTTGAACTTCGCATTGCCACATGCCAAAGTTGTTGGTGCCGTTGAATTTCTCCACCTCGAACTTTGCGTTAGACATCGAACTTCTTTGCCAAGGCCTGCTTGTGCTTGGGATTTCCTTCTCCATTAAGACCGAAGATATGTATGACGCCGAAAAGTGCTTGAAAAATGATAAACAACTCCAACTAAGCTATATCAATAACTTAGGAGCTGAGTCTGTAGAAATTGACTGCACGGTTGCGTCCGGAACGGTCGAAAATGGTGGAAACGAGTCTGACTAAACTGAAATCAGACGAAAAATGAGTCGGATATGGTTAGTCAACCGCAAATGGATTCGGTCAACAGCGGGCCGATACGGGTCGGGTCGGGATGAACAGTATAGTCCGAAACGGGTTAGGCCAAGATGAACAGTGGGGACTATGTGGGCTGGACCGTGGATGAACAGTTGGACTACGTGGGCTGGACCGCGGATGAGCAGTGAAGACTGTGTGGGCTGGTCCGCGGATGAACAGTGCAGACTGTGTGGGCTTGTCCGGAGATGGGCTGGAATAAACAGTGTCAGGCAGATGGGTCGGATTCGGATCGGATGAACAGTACCGGCAAACTCTGTACGGGGATTAAACTTTGATCGGCTTCTGGGAACTCGTTTCTTGTCCGCTTTTCTCGTCGTTGATTGCGTTTGACTCCTGGGAACAAGAGCTACCTCAACGGGTGATCAGAAAACAGTTCCGATCACGTTTACAGAATCTCGAAAATTTCGACGTTGTCTCGAAAAATTTGACAGAAGGTCTGTTTTTCTTCCAAAGCTTCACCTAGGCTCTGATACCAATTTGTTGTGCGAAATCGTGGTAAAGCATGAAAAAAAAAATAAAGTTCCCATAAGCAACAACACCAATCGTTGATCGATCGTCAAAATAAAGTTCTAATAAAAGTGTAGATAACAAGCCTAATCGATCTCCATTATTTCATGAAATCTCAGTTCCTGGACTAGTTTAAACGAATTCTACAACAAAAGATTCCAAAAAAAAGGGTTAGATTTTTCGTATAAACACAATTCAGTTTGACGCCTAGGTTCAATCTCTCCTAAATCCACCAAAAATATGTTATGCAAAATCGTGGTAAAGCATGAAAGAAAAATAAGACAACAATATTTAACGTGGTTCGGCAAATTGCCTACGTCCACGGGAGGCAGCAAACTTGTATTTGAGATTACAAACTTCACCCTTAGGTGGATCTCACAAATTGGATCTCACAGAATATCAATTTCAAGAATGAAGTAAGGTTTTATTTATAAGAGTATTCATGAGCATTTTTGTAATTATAAATATATAATTTAATATATTTACTAAACCTTTCGACAAACAATTCGGCACGCTGGCTGCGCCGAATTGTTGACCGAATTGTGGCCGCCCTCGTGGGCGGCCACCAACCCCCTTTTTTTTTATTTTTCCGCCCAAAGAGGTAGACCCCAACAAAATACTCAAAATCAATCAAATATTGACTTAAAAACTTATAAATGACCTCCGCTGCTGGACTGAAACGCTTTCTTCTTTGTTCCATCTTTCTTTTTTCCTTCTATTTCGTAGATCCCGACCCCTTGCTGATATTAATTTGTTCTTCACATGCTTCTTCTCACATATTCCTTCAATATTTTATAGGTTGAGGAGAATATGGCAGAAGAGAACACGTTTCTGTAGTTAAACTCGAAAAACCACGCCAATTTTTGTAGGATTAAAAGGGTGGTATATGTTCTTTTTTTATTGTTTCTTTCTTCATCATTAGACCCAAGAGCCTAACTTGTCCTTGAAAAAATCACCTTACAAAGATATCGAGGGTTGCTCACGACTTATACATTGTATCATAACAGTCCCCCTTAGCGCCAGAGTAGAGTCGTTAGGCACTCCAACTCCATGCAAGTCTAGGGATACAAACTCAATTCATCCCTGGCATCCATCCCTTCCTTGATACTACGATAAAGCTCATAGTTTAACTCATCCTCAATAGCAGGCTTATACAAGGAG
This sequence comes from Paratinospora sagittata, assembly GCA_035771175.1. Lineage (NCBI taxonomy): Eukaryota > Viridiplantae > Streptophyta > Magnoliopsida > Ranunculales > Menispermaceae > Paratinospora > Paratinospora sagittata. The sequence continues at coordinate 1,380,568 of CM069592.1, read as the reverse complement.
ATGGTTGCCCACGAGTTATACAATGCACATCATAATTGTACCTAGACAATGTGGGACCATGCTAACAAAAACCAAGCCAAAGCAAGGTTGATCAGATGATCTCTTGGAGTGGACTGATTTGGAATCTATGCCCTTCACTGCAATTGAAATGGCTTTTTTTAACTAGATCCGTATGCAAGATCTTCAATAGGTGAAAGCCAAAATAAAATTAATTATAAAAGTATTGATGGAAAAACCTATACAAAGAGTAATCGGTAGAATTTCAAACCTGCCCTCTCTAATTCTGCATCATTTCCTGAAATTTTGGTTCCTAATAAACTAGTTTAATCGAATTCAATAACAAAAGATTCCAAAAAAACAATGGTAAATCTTTTACCTAAACCCTATTCTAGTTTGACGCCTAGGTTCGATCCCTCTAAAATCCACGAAATAGCACTCAAAAATGAATCCAACATTGATTTAGAAATTTCTATAAAACTTACCTCCAAAACCGACTGATCACATCCTTCTAACGTTCCATCTTTCTTTTCCGTCTAGTTCGAAGATCTCGACGTGAGACTAATTTGTTCTTCCTTTCTTCTTCTCCCATATTTCATCGATGTCGTAAAGGTTGAAGAGAATATGAGAGAAGAGAAAAGTGTCTGTAGTCATAACTCGAACCAAAAAACCACGCCAATTCCATAAGATTAAAAAGGGCGGTCTGTGTACTTTTCTTACCTCATAGTCCTCAGCTAACGGTGTATCTTCTTCGTGTCTATGTTACAATTGATATAATTTTAACATTTAAGACTAAATAAATCTAAACTATGCATAATCACGAGCCAATTATATCACAATCCCAAAAAAACATAATTGTACAAGTAATTTTACCTATTTCTAATTCTAAAGGGAGGCTTGCTGTGCCTTGTTAGGCTTTAATGTGGGCACTTGATCCCCATATTAATAGTTTAGACAACCCTTAAATTTGATTCATTAATATGGATTGATTTGTATGTATGTAAACCAATTATATCATGAAAACAAGTAACAAATAAATTATCATATTTTTATTTGTAAAGTTATTCACAAATCCAATCCTATGCTTCTTAAGATGTATGCATGTTATTATTTTTCTTTTTTTTACACGTAAATATTTTTTTTTAAAGTCGTTACATCTTAGATTCTTGACAAATTTAAGGATGGTTTTTTTTATTAAATCCAAAAATAGGCAATAAAAAATAATACATTCATATTTAATGAAGTTTTAGACAAGTGTTGGCACCAACTTGTCCATTAAAAAAAATTGAATGGGTGGCATGCGCAAAATATATATATATAGTACTATAGATATATGTAAACAAAAATAATAAAAGCTTTTGAAGATTAGGGTACAAAATAAATAAATAAAATTTTTTTTTAAAATTATTAATATAAAAATAAAATAAAAAACTAATGTTAAATAAAAAAACAAAATGTGAAATAAAGTAAAAATAAATAAAGTGAACGAGTATTAAAAAAATATAGAACAAAGAAAATGGCACTATCTACTGAAAAAAAAAAATCAAACAAATCAAACCAACAAAATTATATAAAAAATAACCTTATTCTATTTTTTCAAACTATAGAAATTTCATAGTGCCAAAAAAAAAACAAAAAGTATGTCTTTCGAGTTTCATTTTTCTGACGTCCTCTTTCTCTTTGATATCTCATTCATTTATTTCAAAAACCACACAAAGATTTTTATTTTTATACGATTTTTTTATTTTTTTTGAAGAAGCATCATTCAGTTTGTTCCATTTTTTTTTATTGTTTACTAGTAGATAATGCCTCTTAAAGATGAGTGATTCACTATTAAATAAAAAAAATAAAAAAAAAAGTGAATGGTTATAAAAAAAATCTAAACAAACGTCATTACCTTTGCCATAAAAACTGGAAAAAAAAATCGCACAAAGTTAATTTTTTGTGCGATTTCATTGGTTTTAATTTAAAGAGTCACCATTCACATTAAATTATTTTCTAATTTATTTCATTTTTAAATTGTTTTTTTAAATAATAAAAAAGATGGTCGCTAGATTAAACCACAAAAAAATACTCTTTACACCACAAAAAATCACCAATTTCAATTTCTAATAATACCCTCATATGATTGTACCAAAATGCCCCAATTTCTTATTTATTTTTTTCTCAATTTCATTGTGGGGTTCGCACTTGCATGACCATACCGGAACGTAGTCTTTCGGTCACTCTAGATCGAACCATCCATTTTTTTTTTTGTGTTTTAACTACATTAAAAAAATATTGTACGATTCAGTCAGTAAAGACATAACTCAAAACGTAAGGTTTTGTCGTCTCCGACTGAACCACCGTAATCGGTTTAGTATCGCTGATTTGAATCAATCGCGGTCCCCTTCTTCCCATAGTGATTTCCTTGGATACCCAAAGACGTTTTTCACAAACAAAAAACCAAAACATACCTTTCGTGTCAAAAAAAAATGATACAAAATATGCCAAAACCACCGATTTTTTCGCTAAATATGAGATAATAACAAGGAAATAAGTGATTTTCGAAGGTTTTAAGTATAGTGATTTAAGGTTTTTAGTGTAGAGCATGAGAGAAAAATGAAAAGGATGCGGTGGAAACGTTAAGGCTTGGTTGGAGGGAGATGGATTTGTATAAAATTATGAGAAGGGTATTTAAGAAAGTTCAATGTGATAAAGATAATATTTTTTCAAATTTTTGTGGTAGGAATAAAATGTAGAAATAGCCTTTTTGTTGTAGTTTATCTAAGAACCCCCATAAAAAAAATCTGAAAATCATTGTTAAATAAAAAAAATCTAAAATAAAGAAAAAAAAAAGTGAACGACTATTAAAAAAATCTGTAACAAAGGGGATACGCATTTTGAAGTGACTTTGTCCACTTTAAAAAAAAATAAACCAACAAAATCTCACAAAAAAATTAAACTTGTATGATTTCTTTGAAATGTAAAAAAATTATAGCACAAAAAAAGATCTTCTGTCTCTTCGATGTCATCTCTCTGATATCCTCTCTTTCTTTAGTGTCTCATTCACTTTATTCCAAAATCCAGACCTTGCATAATTTTTTTTTTCATTTTTTTTAGCGAAGGAAAAGACATTTGTTCCTTTTTTTATAACCATTCACTTTTCTTTTCTTTTCTTTTTTTAAAACTTTTTAGATTTTTTATTTTTTATTTAACAGTGGGTCGCGCCTCTTTAAGAGACGTCATCTACTATTAAACAATAAAAAAAAATCTAGAACAAAGTGGATGATGTCTCGTCAAGAAAAATTAAAAAATTACACAAAAATAAAAATCTTTGTGTGCAATTTCTGAAATAAATAAATATGACACTAAAAAGAAAGAAGACGTCGAAAATATGACACATGAGAGACAGAAATTTTTTTCTTTCTTTCTTTTTTCTAGCACTATGAAATTTTTATACTTTAGAAAAATCAAACGAAGTTAATTTTTTTTGTTTGATTTTTTTTTCCAATAGATGACGTCATCTTCTTGTTTCATATTTTTTTACTAATTGTTCATTTTTTTTTACTTTATTCCACATTTTCTTTTTTTTTAACAATGATTTTTATTTTATTTTTATATTAACAAAAAAAAAGTTAAAAGCATTTTCATTTTGTAGGCTCCTCTTCAAAAGCTTTTATTATTTTTATTTTCTTTTAATTATATATATATATTTGTGTTTTCATGTTTTAATTGGTGGCACCTTATTTTAGACAAGTTGACGACAACGTGTCCAAAATCTGTCTAAATATAAATATATTAATTTTTCAGCCTATTTTTAGATTTAATAAAAAAATTATGTCTAAATTTGTCAAAAATCCTTCCATCTTCTATAAGATCATAGAGGGTGGCCTTGATTAATTCATGAGTTGGATGATGCAGTTTTCTGTAACTTTTAGAATATATTTTAAAAATTCATAATTTTAGAAATTAATAAACATACTACCTAAAAAGTTTTATTAAAAAAAAACCTTTTGACTTCATTAAGTTCATTTAAATTTTAACTTCACTTTCTTTCTCTTTTAAATTAAACATTTTTTCAATATAAAAGTTAAAAAGAAAATAAAAATAAAATCATAATCCAGATAAATTATTCAAATGTGATAATGGGCGATGTTCCTATGTTAGTCATGCACTGGGAACTAAAACCTACTTGTCATAAGTGATTAATTGCAAACTTTTACTAAAGGCAAATAATAACAATATTTAACACAAACCAGGAACCATTTCAACTTTCACAAACTTTTACTAAAGGCAAATAATAACAATATTAAACACAAACTTTGGTATTATTACAATATATATATAATTTGATTAAAACTCTGTGGAGGACGTCAGCCACGTATAACACAATATTGTCACATCTCAGTACACAGCCCACTCGCTAGTGTCTAGTACCTCCGAGATTATTTATCCATACTATTCCCTCATGAATAGTAAAGGATCCCCCCAAGTTCGAACTCACAACCTCCCTTAAGAAGTTAGAATTCGCAACTTGAGTAACCACTGAGGTGGGGGATAGCGCCCACGTTCTGGCAGAGGTCAGAGCGTGACAAAAAGGCCTTAGCCACGTATAACACAATATTGTCACATCCCAGTACACAGCCGACTCACTAGTGTCTAGTACCCCCGAGATCATTTATCATTACTATTCATTCACTAATAAATAGTAAAGGGTCTCCCCCAAGTTCGAACTCGCAACCTCTTCCTCATAAGATTAGATTTCGCAACTTGAATAGCCACCCAACTCAATTTAGTATTTTTTTCAACTACATAAGTCAGCTATATATAATTTTTGAATAAAAGCTTCTTCTTTTTTAAAGTCAAGGGTATCAAAGGCCCACCTTTACTAGTTCTCTCAAACACGACTACAAATATTCAAAGATATTATTTTATGAATGGAGAAGCTAAAACTCATAATCTATTCTATAATAAAACCTTATGCCCCTCAACTCCGTCACACGCCCAACTTATGTTGTGTCAAATAAAATCTTATATACATTATACTACTACTTACTTTAGTATAAAAATGCAAGTTTAAAAAGGATGTACTTAATGCACAAAATATATATATATATATATTTATATTTATAGAAGTCAAACTTCATCATTGGGTAAAAGTCCGCCCTTCTAGTCCGCCCTTCTAGTCCGCCCTTCTATCCGCCGCCCCATATGACCAGTGAAAACTCGATGAATGATGCATGGCAAACAACATTCGATTTTCATAAAGGAAATATTCAGACCTAATGTGAAGACTACCAAAGGAACTCAACCTAACGAAAGCGGCAAGCAAGAACACCGATCAATACCTGTCATCTTCGCATTGATTGTAAGAATGATTCTAGTGCAGAGCATTTTATTTGTCTTATATATATATATATAAGATGTTTAAGAAAAATGACAATAGGAGAAGATTCAAAGACGACTATACATGACTTTGTATAAAGGTAAAATCACGTGATAACATAGGAGAAGATTCAAAGACGACTATACATGACTTGGTATAAAGGTAAAATCACGTGATAACATAATCTTCAGTTCAATGTTATTGATATTGACATTGACAAGTTCTAGACGATTATTTTCCTTTCCAAAGATAAATTGATATCAAAAGATATATTTCCTTCCAACTATATATTTTGGGCATGGACTTATATATATATATATATATATATATATAAGATGTTCATGCCATTCACATCTTTCTAAGCAAGAAGTTACAGCAAGCAAAAGATGGAGAAGGTTTCAATCTCTGCAATAATTTTATTCCTTTACATCCTTGTAATCTCTATTTCATGGGCAGCTTCAAGTTTAACAGCTACTGAAAGATTACTAAAATGCCTATCAGTTCCTTCTGGTCCTGCCATTCCACTCTACACCCCAAACAATTCTTCTTACAACTCAATCTTACTATCTAAAATACAAATTCTCAGGTTTGCATCATCCAATACCCCCAAACCTCAGCTTATCATCACGCCATTGCGCGAATCACATGTTCAGAAAGCTGTGATTTGCTGTAGAAAACACGGTTTTCAGTTGAGAATCCGCAGTGGAGGCCATGATTATGAAGGCTTATCTTACACATCTTATAATGATATTGTTCCATTTGTTATACTTGATCTCTTCAATCTTCAATCCATCAATGTTGATGTAGAAGATGGAACTGCATGGATTCAAGCTGGTGCAACCTTAGCCCAAGTTTATTACAAAATTGCAGACAAAAGTTCAACCTATGGCTTCCCAGCTGGAGCTTGCCCCACAGTAGGCGTTGGAGGGCACTTCAGTGGTGGTGGATATGGAACCTTGATGAGAAAATATGGTCTTTCTGCTGACAATATCGTTGATGCTCGAATAGTGAATGTTGATGGAAAAATTATGAACAAAGATTCTATGGGGGAGGAGCTATTTTGGGCCATCAGAGGGGGAGGGGGAGCAAGCTTCGGAGTCGTTCTATCATGGAAAATCAAGTTGGTTCCTGTTCCACCCACTGTGACTGTTTTCACTGTTCAGAAAACCTTAGAAGAAGGTGCTACGGCACTTCTTCATAAGTGGCAATACATAGCGCATCAACTCCCTAGACATCTCACTATACTCGCCATTGCAAGAAAGGTCAATGCTAGTCAAGCAGGTGAGAAAACAATCCAAGTATCATTTGCATCTTTGTTCCTGGGGGTAACTAAACAACTCCTTCCTATAATGGAAAAAAGCTTCCCAGAATTGGGTTTGAAGCCGGAAGATTGTAGAGAAATGACTTGGAGACAGTCTGTCCCATATTTTGCTGGATTGCCAATAAATGCGTCTCTAAGTGATTTGGCAATAAATCAAGATAGAACGTTCTTCAAAATGAAATTGGACTATGTGAAGGAGCCTATTTCAGAAATTGTGTTACAAGAAATATGGAAAATGTCTTTTGAAGTAGATAATCCTGCCTTTAACTTCATACCATATGGTGGAAGGATGAGTGAGATTCCAGATTCTAACCTTCCATTTCCACATAGAGCTGGAAATATTTTCCACATTGCTTATTTTGCACTCTGGGATTCGAAAGAAGAAGGGACTGCAGCATCGACTGCAGCATCCAGAAAGAATATAGGTTGGGTTAGAAGGTTGTACAAGTATATGACACCTTATGTTTCCAAGTCCCCCAGAGGTGCATATGTGAACTATAGGGATCTTGATTTGGGCTACATCAAGAATGGTACGGCAACCTACGCACAAGCTAAGGTTTGGGGTAGTAAGTACTTTAAGAATAATTTTGATAGATTAGTGCAAGTGAAAAGCAAGGTTGATCCAGATAATTTCTTTGGGGATGAACAAAGCATTCCTCCTGTTCCATCATTGACGAAAGGAAAATAGGGCTAGTGATATGTTATTTTGACTATGTTTTCTTTATGTTGTGCTTATGCTTCTGTATTGTGATCCCTACTCATCAGTGTCACCACCAAAAATAATTTCATCCTCTTTGAAGGTTAATAAATTCTCTGTTAGAAATCTATGCCCTTCACTTCGATAACTCATTGTCAGCCTGCAAGAGTTTATTAATTTTCTATGAAATCTTTCGTCTTTCGCCATCTTATCTAGCCAATAATCTGATGTATTTATAGTGAATATGAGCATGGATTCTTAGTATTTAGATGTTTAAAGGTCTAACATACGGTTTTATTTCAATATTTTTCAATACTACCCCATGCATCAGAAACAACAAACAAACCACATTTATGCGAAAAACTCAAACTCTGAAAACACAAATGGTATCAAAAGTGAGTATAGGAAGACATCTCAAAGTTTAAATCAAATAATAATGCATTGCATATAACAAACAAACAAACAAAAATGCAATTGATCGACATGCTCAAGAACCATCAATCTCTTTGTCCATAATTCTTACAGGCAATGCATTAATGAATAAGGAATGGTGAGATATTGGATTCTGAAATCCTTTTGGTACAAGTAGTCCTCTTAAAGACATAAGAATTATTACAGTATAAAATGTCATGGTAATTGGGTTATTAATACACATTAGTTATGCACCCATCCATCTTATTTTAGACCTCAAAACCATAACCCAAAAACATCATAAAAATAAAATAATTATCCACTTCTCCACATCATAATCTGTTTATTATTGGTTTCGACCTTCTAGCCAACATTTTGGCATGTTCCACACAACATTATTCAAAATTTCAAACCAAAACTCCAGTGGGAAACCCCGAAGCCTTAACTCAAATTTACCATTAAATTATCCAATCCAAAATTCCAGCATATATATACTTACATCAGAAACCTGATCGTGATCAAGTTTCAAAGCACACACTTACTTCAAACTTATTCTTCGTCACCAGTTTGCAATTTTTAACCAATTCCATGCTGTAATCCCCTGAAAAATCTGAAAATCTACTTTTCAATTTCAAATGTAATCCCTGAAAATTCTGAAGATCTAGTTTCCAATTTCAAATGTAATCCCCTAAAAATTCTGAAAATCTACTTTCAAATTTCAAATGTAATTCTTGAAAATTCTGAAAATCTACTTTCCAATTTCAAATGTAATCCCCTAAAAATTCTGAAAATATCTACATGATCATCAATACTATGTATAATACCTATGCACCTCAGTCGCCTCGTTCATCTCTTCCACGCTCCTCTTCTCTCGAATCAGTAATCAAGAAACGTGGAAACGGTGCCGGAGAACCTCATTTCCGCTGCTTCCAAAAAAAAAAAGCCAGAGCAATCGTCGCAGCGGCAAAAAGAATGTCAGAGAAGCAAGCCATGAGTCTCAACGAGAGGCACCAAACTTCTCCTCCATCGATCCTCCCAATCCCAAACCCTCCTCCAGGCGAAGCCTCAGAAGGTGAGAATAGAGGGAAGGCGGCGGCTTTGCAAACTCTCCTCCAGAGACGACGACACCCTCGATTCTGAACCCAACTTCTCTGGAATAAGCTCAAAATTGGAGTTCTTGTCCATAGAGAAGAAGACTAGGGTTGGTGGTGCTGTTAAAGCATTGGAGGACCAACAGTACCAGCATTCCTCTTCTAATTATTCTACTACTACTACTATTACTCCTCTTTTTGTGAATAAAGGGTCTGAGGAAGAGGAAGGTAAAGATGACAGTGATGATGTGCAGGATTATGCAAGTGCATCATCAAATTTTTCACTCACGCCGGATGATGCTGGCCGCAATGTGGTTTTGGAATCTAGGGTTGAGAGTTTGGGGAAGACAATGCAGATATGCGGCTCCTTAGCAGGACTGTTCCATTCAAAATTAACTAAAAGGGCGTTGGAGTGGCGCCCAAAACACTTCTTTCTCACAATACTATGGAGCGCATCAGTGGTAACACGTGACTATATGAGCGTGACTATGAGCTTCAGTATATATTTAAGGATGGCGGGATTTTACTAACAACATATGATATTGTGCGTAACAATTCAAAGTCCTTAATAAGGAGCTTCTACTTTAAAGTCTTTAATGATACAAATAATGAAGATAGTATTGCATGGGACTATGTCATCCTTGATGAGATTGAGGACCTACGTTATGCACCAAAAAATTCGGACAAAAACAAATTGTGTGCGTTATAGGTAGGGAAGATTTTATAACTTTATAATATTTTATTTTGATATATAAATAAGAATTTTAAATTAATTAAGTTTATAGTATTATTAGATTACTTTATGCATGTCTATTGTACATGATATTATATATACCATATTATGATTGTTAGTCATGATGATATGTATGTCAACATGACTTCTTGTTTTGATTAAATAATTGGATGCATGCAATTCATGTGATATTTGAAACTCATTTATAAATTATAATGCCTGATAATAAAACGTATGACTTCGAATATTGGCATAGTAAAGTTCATGCGTGAATACTATTATAATTGACTTTGTGACATGATACCATGTGTAGTGAAATTTGAATATGTTTTATGAATGCACTTAATATCGTACTTATATCGTACGTATAGCGTAACATCACTAAAGAACACGATTAAGATAAGAATCACACATATGGGGCAGTTGTTCTAAGGAATATCGCCAATGTTTATTATGGGACAGTTATTCATGATGAATATCGCCAACGAGTTTCTAATTTTTGGGTAGTGCCACCCTGGGTTTGATTTCCTAAAGGTACGTGATTTAGAACGTGATAAAATTCTCGACTCAAACAATCTAATGTTGCAACGATTAATGTGTGAAACTTGTTTGTAATATTCTTGTGTATATATATCATGATAAGATGTTGTGAATTGTTTAGATGACCCACTGGACTTTCAAGCTTACCCCTATTTTTCACATGCAGGTACTTAAAAAATAAAGTAGCAAGTTGTGACGTGGTTCAGTAATAGGGGTGGGATGGTAATCTTTTAATTAGCGAATGAGCTAATTACTTGTTTGACTTTGTAAACTTTTTATTTGAAAAGGGTTGTATTGACACTAGAAATTTTGATAAAACCTTATTATGATTATTGAATGAATCATGATTTACTTTAAATATATGTGCTTTGGACTTGAACGTGTTAATTTTACTTTATGAATATATTTAAAATGTTGTGTCCATAATGAATAGACAGGGCAAGTACCCTCACAGTTCAATATGAAAATTTGTATAGTGAAATTATGTGGTCCTTAGCATGAAGATAAAAAGGTATTCGTTTATCTTAACCAGTAAGTTGGTTAGAAGAATATAAATTCATAGTGTTGCAAATTTTATTACCTATATAATGGTTATGGCTTAAGATAGACGGATACGATTAGCATCTCGATTTTCAGTGATTTTCTCGATAAAATTAAAATATTCATTATTTTACTTGAAATTTAAGTTTTAAAAATCAGGGTGTTATACATACAGAAGTGTTATTCAGCAAACATTTTTAACACTCATTTTCACCACACGGCCTATTAATTACATTGGATGTCCTTGAATCATGCATTGATACATGATTCAGGAGCTCCCAACATACATTACTAAGGTGTGTGCTAAAATTTCATACTGAGATAATGTATACCCATCATTTTGTGATTCTCGTAAGCAACAACACCAATCGTTGATCGATCGTCAAAATAAAGTTCTAATAAAAGTGTAGATAACAAGCCTAATCGATCTCCATTATTTCATGAAATCTCAGTTCCTGAACTAGTTTAATCGAATTCTACAACAAAAGATTCCAAAAAAAAAGGGTTAAATCTTTCATCTAAACACAATTCAGATTGACGCCTAGGTTCAATCTCTCCTAAATCCACCAAAAATATGTTATGAGAAATCGTGATAAAGCATGAAAGAAAAACAAGACAACAATATTTAACGTGGTTCGGCAAATCGCCTACGTCCACGGAAGGCAGTAAACTTGTATTTGTTCAAATATTGAGTCTGAGTCAAACAGATTGTGCCTTTGGCTCTGTCTCGAGTAATCTCCATCTCAAGAATTTTTCTGGCCTCTCCAAGATCCTTCATTTCAAACTCTGAGCTCAATTGAGCCTTCAGCTTGTTGATCACCACCTTGCTTTTAGATGCGATTAACATATCATCTACATATAAAAGCAAGTAGATAAACGTACCATCTTGAAGTTTGCGAGTAGACACAATGATCAAACTGCATCCGGGTATATTTCTGCCCTTGGATGAAGCTGTCAAATCGCTTGTACCACTGTCTCGGTGACTGCTTCAGGCCATACAATTACTTGCTCAACTTGCAAGCCCAATTCTCTCTTCCTGGTACTTTGAATCCATCTGGTTGAGACATATATATCTCCTCTTCCAAATTACCATGCAGAAAAGCAGTTTTGACATCGAGTTGGGCTAACTCGAGATCAAACTGTGCAACCAAAGCCAATAATATTTGAATTGACGAATGCTTAACAACAGGTGAGAATACGTCATTGTAGTCAATTCCTTCCTTCTGAGCGTAGCTTTTTGCTACCAGTCTGGCTTTGTATCGGATACTATCTGTGCTAGGAAAGCCTTCTTTCTTACCGAAAACCCATTTGTAGTCAATTGGTTTCTTTCCTTTCGGAAGTGGAACCAACTTCCAAGTCTAATTCTGATGGAGTGATTTCATCTCCTCATTCATTGCCATTTTCCACTTATCATTTTTCATACTCTGACAAACATCTTTGTAATTGTATGGAATATCATCTCCGGTGACTGGAAATGCATATGCAACCATGTCAGTGTATCGAGCAGGTTTGCGAATTTCTCTTCTTGGTCGACTGGTGGCAATTGATTCTGGTTGTTGACTGATGTCTGGTCCTGGAGCCTCCACCTCAACTGAGATTTCCTCCTCGTCTTCTTCAGGATGGTTGGATATCTCTGCTGACTTGCCAGGAGTTACTGGAATATCTAACTCAACCTGCTGATGCAAATCTGGATCTCAATTTTCTTTATTAGAAACTGTATGCTTTGACATCACAGATTCATCAAAAGTTACATCTCGACTTAGTACAATCTTCTTTGACTCAGGGTTCCATAGACGGGAAGCCTTAACTACTTCACTAAAGCCCTGAAAATCGCTTTCTTGGACCTAGGATCCAGTTTGGATTCCTTCACATGGAAATATGCAGTGCATCCAAAAAATGCACAAAGAATTATAATCTGAAACGGGTTGTCCAGGCCATACCTCCTTAGGAGTTTTGCCATCTAGTGTTGTTGTTGGAAGTCTATTGATGATATAAGAGGCATATGACAAAGCTTCAGCCCAAAATGCCTTGCTTAGTCCAGAATGAGATAACATGCAGCGAACTTTATCTACCAAAGTACGATTCATGCGTTCAGCAACACCGTTTTGTTGTGGCGTGCCTGGTACTGTGAAATGTCTGACTATCCCTTCATTCTCACAAATTTTCTGAAATGGGTCTGACTTGTATTCTCCTCCATTATCAGATATGAGCCTCTTAATCTTCCTTCTTGTTTGGGCTTCTACCATTTTCTTCCATATAAGAAAGATATTTAGCACTTCATCTTTATGCTTCATGGTATAAACCCAAACATAGCGTGAGAAATCATCAATGAAAGTAACAAACCAACGTTTACCTCCCAATGAAGCATTTCGAGATGGTCCCCAAACGTCGGTATGAACATAATCCAATGTTCCTTTTGTGCGGTGGATTGCAGTTCCAAACTTGACTCTCGTCTACTTGCCTAAGATACAGTGCTCGCAGAAGTCAAGTTTCACGGTCTTTGCACCTTTCAGAGAACCGTGATTTATCAAGGTTTGAAGAACCTTCTCTCTAACATGTCCGAGCCGCATGTGCCAAAGTCGGGAAGTGTCTGATGAAACATCATTAGAACTAGTGCAAGCTGATACCGTTCCGATTACTGTGTGTCCGTCAAGGAAATAGAGATTTCATTTCTAAGTACCCTTCATGGCCAAGAGTGTTCCACGTACAACCTTTAGAACTCCACCTTCAATGGTTACCTTGTAATCGCTGAAATCTAGGACATATCTGACTTTCGTGAGCCGTCTTGTTGTACCGTCATGCATCTTTAGGCGTATAGTTCCAATACCCTTTGTTTGGCAGGTATTGTTGTTACCCATGACCACGACTCCTTCATCGAACTCATCCAATTTTGAGAACCAATGTGGATTCGGACACATATGATAGGAACATCTGGAATCTAATATCCATCTATCAGACTGATTGTCTATAAATGACACTGAGAATGCAGAGTCTTCTTCAGCCTTTTGTGCCACATTTGCATCTGTCTTGCCCTTATTTGGACAATCTTTCTTCCAGTGCACCTTTTGGTGACAATAGGCACATTCATCCTTTGCAAGACGTTGACGTGATGAAGGTCCTTCTGACTTTGAGCTAGAACGGCCTCGCCCACTGGATTTATCAGATTTGTTGTTAGTTCTGCCTCTAGATACCGTCAAGGCTTCTGGTGATGCTTCCTTGTTATCGAGTTGGTCCTTCCTTCGATACTCGTTGTTCACCAAAGCATTTGAAACATCACTGAATTTAACATCATCTTTACCATATAACAAAATTGTTGTTAAATGTTCATAACTTTCAGGCAAAAGAGTTTAACAACAATAGTGTCTTATCCTCATCACTAATTTCGACATCAAGATTCTGTAGATTAGCGAGAATCTTGTTGAAATTATCAAGATGCTCAATCATGGGAGTGTCTTTCTTGTACTGAAAACGAAAGAGCTTCTTCTTCAGGTAGAGTCGGTTTTGTATGCTTTTCGTCATCTACTTGTCCTCCAGTTTCTTCCAGAGACTTGTTGCTATAGTCTCTTTCATGTCAAAGTACTTCTAATCTTTTGCCAAACAGAGTCTAATTATTCCACAAGCTTGACGATTTACGAAATTTCAATCATCATCGGACATATCCTTGGGCTTGGTTTCCAAGGCGATATGTGATCCTTCCCGGAATAATAGATCTTGAACTTCGCATTGCCACATGCCAAAGTTGTTATTGCCGTTGAATTTCTCCACCTCGAACTTTGCGTTGGACATCGAGCTTTTCTGTCAAGGCCTGCTTGTGGTTGCAATATCATTTGGGATTTTCTCTGCCATTAAGACCGAAGATATGTATGATGCTGAAAAGTGCTTAAAAAATGAAAAATGACTCCAATTAAGCTATATCAATAACTTAGGAGCTAAATCTGCAGAAACTGATTGCACGGTTGCGTCCGGAACGGTCGAAAATGGTGGAAACGAGTCTGACTTTGCTGAAATCATACGAAAAAATGAGTCGGATATGGTTGGTCAACCGAAAATGGATTCAGTCAACTGCGGACCGAAACGGGCTGGGCCAGGCTTAACAAAATCGGGCCAAAGTGGGCTGAGAGCGGACTGGGGTCGGGTGAACAGTATCGGGCCGAAACGGGCTTGGCCGAGATGAACAGTGTCGAGTCGAAACTGGCTGGACCGGGGATGAACAGTGTCGAGTCAGTGTCGTGGGTCGGATCCGGGTCAGATCCTTCTTCTTCACTGCGCTTGCGCCTAAATTTCGGCAAACTTTGATCGGCTCCTGGGAACTCGTTTCTTATCCGTTTTTCTCGCCGTTTATTGCGTTGGACTCCTGGAAACGAGAGCTACCTTCACGGGTGATCAAAAAATAGTTCCGATCACTTTTACAGAATCTCAAAATTTCAACGCAGTCTCGAAAAATTCGACAGAGGGTCCATTTTTCTTCCAAAGCTTAACCTTGTCTCTAGTACCAATTTGTTATGTGAAATCGTGGTAAAGCCTAAAAGAAAAACAAGACAACAATATTTAACGTAGTTCAACAAATTGCCTACGTCCACGGGAAGCAGTAAACTTGTATTTGAGATTACAAACTTTACCCTTAGGTAGATCTCATAGATTGGATCTCTCAGAAAAGATCTCACAGAATATCAATTTCAAGAATGAAGTAAGGCTCTATTTATAGGAGTATTTAGGGGCATTTTTGTAATTATAAATATATAATTTAATATATTTACTAAACCTTTTAGCAAACAATTCGGGGCGCTGGCTGCGCCGAATTATTGACCGAATTGTGGCCACCAACCCCCTTTTTTTATTTTTCCGCCCAAAGAGGTGGACCCCAACAAAATACTCAAAATCAATCAAATATTGACTTAAAAACTTGTAAATGACCTCCACTCCCGGACTGAAACACTTTCTTCTTTGTTCCATCTTTCTTTTTCCTTCTATTTCGTAGATCCCGACCTCTTGCTGAGATTAATTTGTTCTTCACTTGCTTCTCACATATTCCTTCAATATTTTATAAGTTGAGAATATGGCAGAAGAGAAGACGTTCCTGTAGTGAAACTCGAAAAACCACACCAATTTTCGTAGGATTAAAAGGGTGGCGTCTGTTCATTTTATTGTTTCTTTCTTCATCATTAGAAAAGCTCAAGGGAATAATACCAAAGCTGAGAGAACCACTCTCAAAGTAATAATGTTTGTTCAAACTAATAAAGCCCAAGAGCCTAACTTGTCCTTGAAAAAATCACCTTACAAAGAGATCGAGGGTTGCTCACGACTTATACATTATATCATAACAGTCCCCCTTAGCGCCAGAGTAGACTCATTAGGCACTCCAACTCCATGCAAGTCTAGGGATACAAACCCAATTCATCCCTGGCATCCATCCCTTCCTTGATACTACAATAAAGCTCATAGTTTAACTCCTCCTCAAAAGCAAGCTTATACAAGGAGATGGTTGCCCACGAGTTATACAATGCACATCATACAATCCACATCATAATTGTACCTAGACAATGTGGGACCATCCTAACAAAAGCAAGGTTGATCAGATGATACTGATTTGGAATCTATGCCCTTCACTGCAATTGAAATGGCTTTTTTTAACTAGATCCGTATGCAAGATCTTCAATAGGTGAAAGCCAAAATAAAATTAATTATAAAAGTATTGATGGAAAACCTATACAAAGAGTAATCGGTAGAATTTCAAACCTGCCCTCTCTAATTCTGCATCATTTCCTGAAATTTTGGTTCCTAATAGACTAGTTTAATCGAATTCAATAACAAAAGATTCCAAAAAAACAATGATAAATCTTTTACCTAAACACTATTCTAGTTTGACGCCTAGGTTCGATCCCTCTAAAATCCACGAAACAGCACTCAAAAATGAATCCAACATTGATTTAGAAATTTCTATAAAACTTACCTCCAAAACCGACTGATCACATCCTTCTAACGTTCCATCTTTCTTTTCCGTCTAGTTCGAAGATCTCGACGTGAGACTAATTTGTTCTTCCTTTCTTCTTCTCCCATATTTCATCGATATCGTAAAGGTTGAAGAGAATATGAGAGAAGAGAAAAGTGCCTGTAGTCATAACTCGAACCAAAAAACCGCGCCAATTCCATAAGATTAAAAAGGGCGGTCTGTGTACTTTTCTTACCTCATAGTCCTCAGCTAACGGTGTATCTTCTTCATGTCTATGTTACAATTGATATAATTTTAACATTTAAGGCTAAATAAATCTAAACTATGCATAATCACGAGCCAACTATATCACAATCCCAAAAAAACATAATTGTACAAGTAATTTTACCTATTTCTAATTCTAAAGGGAGGCTTGCTGTGCCTTGTTAGGCTTTAATGTGGGCACTTGATCCCCATATTAATAGTTTAGACAACCCTTAAATTTGATTCATTAATATGGAATGATTTGTATGTATATAATGATCTAATGTAATGTTATAGATTGACAAAAAAGATGTATAGGCATGTTTTATTTTCTTTTTATAAACTTAAATAAAGGATTGCAAGCCTTCTTTTTTTTTTGTTATGTTATATCAGTTACATGAGACTACATTAAAAATATGTTAATAATCAAATCTCAAAGAAGATAATTAAAAATAAGTTTAATAAGGCAACAACCACTTAAGCTACCAAGCCTTGACAAAATCATTCCAGAGTTTAACGGACCCATTCTGTTTTCTTTGCTATTTAATATTTAATCATACTAAGAATATATAAATGCTCTTGCTTACTTATAAAGATGAACTATCTGGCGCATTGGAGCTGTCAGCAACCTTTATATTGGAAGAATATTCTAACAGGCAATTCCAACTGGCTAGGTGCAGGCTCTACTAGATGCTCTGGTGACCAATAGTGGTGTAAATGTAGGTATCCTTGTTGGATTTTCCAAGTAACAGACCAAAAAAAGGAAAGAAATAAAAAACTTATGCAGATGTTCATATTGGATACTACTATGCTCTCCATTCTTCAATCAATATGACATTTTATGAAGTAACTTAGTCAAATATCAGCACCAACTTACCAAAAATAAATTAAAATAACACCCAACAAGCAAAAAAAAAAAAGGTCACTTGAATATCAAGATAATGTGAATTGTACTTGGCAAGAGGATATGTGGCTGATTTGACCTCTCAAGACCATTTATCACTAGAGCATTTTTATAATGACAGCTCATTTCTTTGTTTATTTATGTTTATTTTCTATTTTTAAGTAGGTAGTGGAGTTTGAATCTTGACCTCGGGGCCTGTACTTTAGATGTCAACCCAGTCGTTTTTTTATCTCATTGAACCATTGACTCCATTTTTTTGAGGGGGTTACGAGGTATCTCCACACCGATTAGGCTTAGTTCGAATCAAAGAGGAATTATTGACTTTTTTTTTAATGAGGGTATCTTTAAAAATTAAATCCTGAAATTTTTATATAAAGAGCTTGAGAATAACCCACTTCCACTTAATAAACCCAAATAGAACAAAGAGCAATTAAAAGTTTTCTAATTGAAACATATGCACGCACGAGGAATAAATATCTCATTAATGACCTGGGAAGACAAGTAAAATAGAGCTTGCTATCTTGAGGAAAGAAAGCCTTTTCTGGAAGTAAAAGATTTATTTGAGTACTAAAGACAGTGAAGCTAGAACAAGAACTGAAATTTTTAACTTCATTAATTTTTTTACCTTGAGCAAGTTGTAGTCAAAGTTTAACTAACAATAATTTTTAACTAACAATAATTTTATTAAGAAAAAACTTGGAGGTTTAAGTCAACAAAATAAATTGTACTTCCTCATAGAGGAGTGATATCCGGATCTTAAACAAAGCAAATACGACTCATTAGGTAATGCAGAATGCCAGAACTTAATTTCTGTAAGATAAGAAAGCAACTTATCTTTACATATGTATATATAGTTTATAAAAAAAGACTAAGTGAGCACAGCCATAAATCACATGGTACACCGATGAAGTCAAGCAACAAAATCTTTTCAATGATATTTGACTGTGATAGGTTCAAGAGAAAATTAAATTTTCCTTTTAAAAATTGGATACTTGGCCACTTGATTGGATAAATTGATATAAAAAACTACATTTTCTTCCAATTTAATATTCTGGCTATGACTCTTTCTCACAATCAAAACAATATTAAATCATCAATCAGTCATGATGAGCCTATATTTAAGTTGTTCATCCCTTTCATATCCTTTCCAGGAAAGAAGAGACAGCAAGAGATGGAGTCTTCAATCTCTGCAATGATCTTTCTGATCTTTTACATCCTTTTGTTTTCAATGTCATGGGCAGCTTCAACAGCAGCGAATCCAAGATTACTACGATGCCTATCAATTCCTTCTAAGCCAGCCATTCCAGTCTACACCCCAAACAATTCTTCTTACAACTCAATCTTACAATTTAACATACAAGTCCTCAGGTTTGCAAATCCCAAGACACCAAAACCTCAGGTTATCATCACACCACTGCGTGAATCACATGTTCAGATAGCTGTTGTTTGCTGTAGAAAATATGGTTTGCAGGTAAGGGTTCGCAGCGGAGGCCACGACCTTGAGGGTTTATCTTATGTATCTCATGTTCCATTTGCTGTCCTTGATATTATTAAGCTTCAATCTATAAATGTTGATGTTAAAGGCGGTGCTGCATGGGTTCAGGCCGGTGCAACCATAGCCCAAGTTTCTTACAAAATTGCAGAGAAAAGTTCAACCTATGGCTTCGTAGCTGGGACTTGCCCCTCAATGGGTGTTGGAGGGCACATCAGTGGCGGTGGATATGGAAACTTGATGAGGAAATATGGACTTTCTGCTGATAATATCG
Source organism: Paratinospora sagittata (assembly GCA_035771175.1). Taxonomy (NCBI): domain Eukaryota; kingdom Viridiplantae; phylum Streptophyta; class Magnoliopsida; order Ranunculales; family Menispermaceae; genus Paratinospora; species Paratinospora sagittata. The sequence continues at coordinate 1,361,007 of CM069592.1, read as the reverse complement.
TTGATGCTCGAATAGTGAATGCTGATGGCAAAATCATGAACAGAAATTCTATGGGAGAAGATCTGTTTTGGGCCATTAGAGGAGGAGGAGGAGCAAGCTTCGGAGTCATTGTATCATGGAAAATCAAGTTGGTTCCTGTTCCACCTATTGTGACCGTTTTCAGAGTTCATAAAACCGTAGAAGAAGGTGTTACTCCACTAGTTCACAAGTGGCAATACGTAGCGGATAAATTCCCTAAAGAACTCAGTATAAGACTAGGTATAAGAAAGTGGGATTCAATTCAACCAGGAAAGAAAACAGTCTTTGTATCATTTACAGGTTTGTTCCTGGGGAGAATGGAACAAGTCCTTTCTATAATGAATCAAAGCTTCCCAGAATTAGATGTCAAGCGTGAAGATTGTCAAGAAGTCAGTTGGATACAATCCATCCCATATTTTGTTGGGTTGCCGCTAAATTCTTCTATCGACGTCGTGGCAAGGAATCAACTTAGAACTTTCTACAAGGGAAAATCCGACTATGTAAAGGAGCCTATTTCAGTAGCTGGGTTAGAAGGACTCTGGAAAATGATTCTTGAAACAGATGATTCAGGCATTGCCTTCATTCCATATGGTGGAAGGATGAGCGAGATTCCAGATTCTGAAACTCCATTTCCTCACAGAGCTGGAAACATTTATCATATTGGGTATTTTGTATACTGGAAAGAAGAAGGGGCAGCCCAAAAGAGCATAGATTGGATTAGAAGGCTGTACAAATATATGACACCTTACGTCTCCAAGTCTCCAAGACGTGCATATCTGAACTATAGGGATCTCGATTTGGGTCAAAACAAGAATGGCACTGCAAGTTATGCGAAAGCTAAGATCTGGGGTCGAAGGTACTTCAACAATAACTTTGATAGATTAGTGCGAGTGAAAAGCAAGGTTGATCCAGATAATTTCTTCAAGAATGAGCAAAGCATTCCAGTTGTTCCATCGATGCTAACAATCTAATAGGGCTAGTGATACTTTGTTTCAACTATGTTTTTTTCTTTATGTTGTGCTAATATGTTTGTAGTATTATGTGGCCTACAATAATTCCATCTTCTCTCAATGGTCCTTGTAGCAACAAATCATCTTATATCTCATTCATTAGAAAAGCTTTAAGGCAGTAACGATGCCTGTGATAACCAGCTACTATCCTAATAACTAATTCCATATGAAACAACTCCAATCAAATTAAACCTAATTAAAGAGTAAATAGTAGAATTTCTAGTCCTGTTTTCTCTGTTTTTGATCAATTCCTGAGATTTATGTTCCAGTAATCGTTTAATCAAATGCTATAACAAAGGAATCAATAAAAGAAACGGTAAAATCTTCGATCTAAACGCAATTCTAGTTTGACGCCTAGGTTCGATCCCTTTAAAATTCATCAAAAGAGAATAAAAAATCAATCAAATGTTGATTTAGAAATTAGTATAGAAATTACCTCCACCGCCGACTGAATCGTCTTCTTCTTCGTTCTATCTTTCGTTAGTTGCGGAGTAGAAGCTTTTGTAGTTGAAATGAAGGACTCGCGCCAATTCCCCTGAGATAAATATTAAATAGGCGATCTCAAATTGTTTAAATAGAAATTCTTAAAACATACCATGACTTTTCCCGCCAAAAAGTCACCTCCAAATTCGAATTTTACACTGTTGAAGTGATTTTTTTAAAATGTATTGCACTTTGTAATGTTTTAATTAATGAGATAGCATCACGTTATTATATACGCTTAAAACTTTATAAAAGTTTTACTTTAAAAAAAAAAAAATTATAGGATCTATTATGTATGTTTTGTTTAATATTGTTAATGAATATGACATGGGAGTTGATTACAAATCAAAATATCTTTAAAAAATAAATAAATAAATAGCAGATGTGGTACATCTACCATGTATTTCTTGACCAATTAAAAATGTGGCCGAACTCTATGCAAAGGTTCACAGATGACCCGTGAACAGAGAAAATAATTTTGTGTCACCGACTCACCTTTTTATATGCATCTTGTGAAAGCCCAATTGCCACGCCAATTCCATGGCTCTTGATGTTGCAAGAGCCAGCAACATTTTAGCCTTGAGGGATTGATTAATCAAAGATGTCATGTCCAAATATCTTTATAAAAAAAAAAAAAGAGATTCTGCGTGTCTTGGTAAGGGTATAGTGGGTTGGTTCAAACAGCAAAATCGAATCGAATAAGTGCATTATGTTCAATTTTGCACTAATCGGTTTAGTTTTGGGTTGAGAGTTTTAAAAACTGATTGGTTTGGATTGAATTGTGAGTTCAGGTCTAAAAAATCGACGATAAACGTGAACCGAACCGATCATTAGGTTAAAATCGTAAATTTACGTTAACACTAATTATTACAGCTACCGGTTATTTACAGCCACTTGGTATAATTAACAAAAGCATTACACCTCACCTATGAGGTTGTCGCTTCAATTTTGCTAGAAACACACAGCCAAAAAAAAAACTTTATATAGGCGGTTAATTTCTAAGTTTGTTGTGTTGGATGTGTATGGACCGAGAGAAATTTAGTCCAGACTATTTTCTTGAGAATTTATTTAAGGAGCAACTAAACATATCACAAGTTTTAATGTTCTTACCACATCTCAAAAAAAAAAAAAAAATTCTACCCTTATATGATTTGTCTAAACTGCCCTCAAATTAATTTTATTTCCACCTAACCCTATATTTAATAAATTTACCCTATCACAAACCCTAAACCCTTTATCTTCATCTGATAAACCCTATACCATTATTCTATTCTAATGTTCTCACTGTTATCCCCGTACCCTTATTCCCTTAAACACTCTTTATAAAATTTTACAACTATTTTTTAGTTGTTTTTTAGTAGTTTCCTCAAGTGTGTAGAAACTTCCAAGCAATCACAAAATTCGATCTTCACACCATTTGAAAGCACAATGGTGGATGATTCAAGTTGAGATGAAGTTTAGCAATCTTTGATAAGTTTTTTATAGTTTTTTTGTGTGCATTATGGGTTTTAAATGAAAAAAAACGTCATCCGTTCGGGTCTGCATGCCCAAACCTATGATAGCAGGTTCGGTCATATCCAATCAAACCTTATATTTTTGGATTTTTTCGAGGAGATGACCTCTCTAGTAAGTTACGGTGGTGGTCTAACTTGTTTGTTGGTGTTTTTTGTGGTTTTCGATACAATTTGTATACCAACGCACCGTTAACCCCTGTATTGCTGCCTATCGATGGCAAACGGTACATCGACACTCAAATGAGGTGAAAGGTACGTCGAAATGGGCTCATATCGCTTCAAGGGCCATAAATGTATAATTAGCACATGAATATCCTTAAAAACAACTGAAAATGTGAGGATCGATATGATACCGAACCTCATGCGTCGACTCAATGGGACAGTCCTGTCCAACCGAACCTACTTATCAAGTTTGGTCGTGTCTTACCGAACCTCATATTTTTTGATTTTTTCGAGAATATTCGTGTGGTAATTATACATTCGTAGCCCTTGAAGTGACATGAACTCATTTCAATGTACCTTCCACCTCCTTTGAGTGTTGGTATACCGTTTGCCACAGACAAGCAACAATACAGGGGTTAACGGGGCGTCGACATACAAATTGTATCGAAAACCACAAAAAACACTAATAAACAAGTTAGACCACCACCATAACTTACTAGAAGGGTCATCCCCTTGAAAAAACCAGAAAATATAAGGTTCAGTCGAACCCAACCGAACCTAATGCATAGGTTCGATCAGACCTAATGCATAGGTTCGATTGGACCCGACCAAACCTAATGCATAGGTTTGGTTGGACAAGACTGAACCTTCTGTCATAGGTTTGGGCACGCAGGCACGAACCAATGACCATTTTTTCATTTAAAACCTTGAATACACAAAAAAAAAGAAAAAAAAACCCACAAAAGAACAACAAAAAACTCATCAAAGACTGCTAAGCTCAATTTGAAGGTGTTTCAAGTTAGGGTTCAATTTTGGATGAGAAATATGGAAACGATGGTGTCGATCGTGTCAATGAAAACGAAACGTTCATGGATCAAGTATCAAAGAAGAAGAAGAACCGAGGGAATAGATCGAGGGAAGAAGAGCGACAATAGGGTTTAGGGCTCGTTGAAAAAGAAGAAACGAAGAGTGAAATTGAGGTTTTTATTTATTTTTTAAACGAGGTTAGTTTAGGAAGTTTTGGCTCTTTTTTGGGTAAAAAAAAGTGGGTAGCAATTGGGTATGGTAACAAAAGTAAATGCCATATGGGGAGTAATATTTGTGGTATGTTTAGTTGCAGATAACTTTTAGATGCATTTTTTGAAAGATTCAGAAGGTGAACCCTCAGTAGGTATATTTTTTAGGATAGACACTATGCATGTTATGTTTTACACTCCAATATCGTTCTTACTTTTTCACGATTTAGACAAATTTCGAGTACAAAATTTTCTAAGGGGGGAAGATTGTAACATCTCTTAAATCTAAGGAGTAAGTACAATCAAACTTAAGGGACATTTAGATTGAGGAGAAAAATTGACATATTTAAATATCTTTAGGAATATTTAGGTCAAAGACGAAACTATCAATTGTAAGTATTTTAGGAATATTCTTGAAAAAGGATCAAAATGTCTATTTAAAATATCATTAGGGATATTATGGTAAAATGACGAAATAATAGATAAAAATATTTTTTATGGACATCATGGGCATCCCCTAATATTTCAATCTATAAATAAGACGGCGGGGTTAGCTCATTTCATATCAACCTATCTTTTTCTCAAAACTTTTCAAGAAATTCTGTAAGCTTGGAGTAACACAGTTCGAAAGCTGTAAAGTGGGGAAAAACCTATAGTTTGCACATTTTAGTCTTGCCTTCTTTAAATTATGAATTTATTATGAATTATGCATATTTTTTCTCTTGTTCACTAGTGAATGAGTTATAGGTAAAAGTTGACCCTTGTTGAATTGCTAAATGAAACTTATGATTATCTAAGGTTACAATCTTTCTAAAATATGACTTGCAAGTATTCAAATTTAGTGTGCAACTTTGTGTTATTGTTATGTTGATTGTGTTTGATATATCTGTTATTATTAATATTATTAGCATGTGGGGAACCCACCGGTAGACCTATTAGGCTTTATGCTTACCCCTTTTTTTATTTCATTTACCAGGTTCTTGAGGAAATAATGAAAAAGGAAGGAATCGGAAGTGAGAAAAAAATTCAAAAGTAAAAAGAAAGAAAGAAATAATGTATATTTGTAGATATTTTGCAAATAAGCTATACTTGACAGCCTAATTTTGATACATTTAGTGGTTGTACTGTTCTAGTATTTGCGAAGGTTCAGTATGATGTGTGTATAGAAGATGTTTGTATAATTAGTGTCTTAAATATTGTTATAATTTTGGTGTTATATATAAAATTAAATTACATATGAAGTTTATGGTTTTGGCGTAATATCTAAATTGTTCACTCGAATGTTTATCTTGGGATTTTTGAATTGATTAACTTAATTAATTAAAAATTATGACTCTAATACCAAAATTTTAAAAGCAATGACCAATATACTCAACTTTAAACAGTAAAATGCCATGTCGACATACGCTGGCAATTTTTTGTTTCTACGTCGAAAGCGTCTTTACAAAAGATGCTTTCTATACAAATATATATATATATTGAAAACGTCTTTAACAAAAAAAAAATTGTACTAAATGCGTATTTTCAAAAGAGACTTTCAATAAAAAAAAACTTGTACTAATTCAATACAAAAAAAAAAGTTGCACTGGAAGTGTCTTTCCAAAAGACGTTTTTAATATAAAAAGAAACTGTATTAAAGACGCCTTCTTAACATTTTAATTTTAAGTTGAAAAAAAAAACCTGGGTTTAAAATTACTATCTCCGTGAAAAAAAAATTACCCTCACCGTAAAAAAAAACTCTCTCCCAAAACCCAATCGCAAGCCCTAGCATGCGCACGCCTCCCCTCCGACGATACCTCTCTTTTTGGCGTCTCCGTCGTCTCCGACATCTCCGGCGAGATGTTGTTTTCTCATCACGACATTCTACAACAAGCAAAAAAGGAAGTAACTAAACACGTTTTAGTAGTTCCTTCAGCTTCTAAATCACGCTTCCTGTAATCGAAACCATTCTGTAAAGATTTTTCTTTTACCTCATTTCCCTCCGCAGTTATGTTTTTCGCGGAGCAAACAATGCTTGACTTTCTTTTTTGTACAAGTTCACTACTTGATCATAAACATCAAGTCATTCAAAACTGCAAAAAAACCAAACGCGTTTTTTAAGTCTATTTAGTTCAATTGAACTAAAACTTCAGGTTGGGAGCTCAAAAATTCACCGGGGCTTGAGGGCGGAGTTTCGTCGATTTCGGGGGTTCTTGGGAGGGTATTGAGACTCGCTCAAAGTGTTGGACAAAAAAAAATCTAACGGATTGGTCCCGGTTGCTTCAAACGCATTTTCTAAGTCTATTTAATTTAATTGAACTAAAACTTCCGGTTGGGGGGTCAAAAATTCATCGTGGCTTGGGGGCAGGGTTCCGTTGGTTTCAGAGGTTCTTGGGTGGGTATTGGGACTCGCTCAAGGTGTTGGACAAAAAAAAATCCGGTGGATTGGTCCCGGTTGCCTCAAACGCGTTTTCTAATTCTATTTAATTTAATTGAACTAAAACTTCCTGTTGGGGGGTCAAAAATTTATCAGGGCTTGGGGGGCAGGGTTCCGTCGGTTTTAGAGGTTCTTGGGAGGGTATTGAGATTCGCTCAAGGTGTTGGATAAAAAAAAATCCGGCGGATTGGTCACGGGTGCCTCAAACGCGTTTTCTAAGTCTATTTAGTTCAATTAAACTAAAACTTCTGGTTGGGGGTAAAAAATTCATCGGAGCTTGGGTGCGGGATTCTGTCAGTTCTGAGGGTTTTTGGAAAGGTATTGGAACTCGCTCAAAGTGTTAGATGCAAAAGAAAACCCAGCGGATTGGTTTTGGTTACCTCAAACACATTTTTTAGGTCTATTTAGTTCAATTGAATTAAAACTTCTAGTTGGGGGTCAAAAATTCACCGGGGATTGGGAGCGAAATTTCGTCAGTTTCGAAGGTTCTTGGGAGGGTATTGAGACTCGCTCAAAGTGTTGGAAGAAAAAGGAATTCAGCGAATTTGTCTTGATTACCTCAAACTCGTTTTCTAAGTCTATTCAGTTCAATTAAACTAAAACTTTCGGTTGGGGGGTCAAAAATTCATCGGGGCTTGGGAGCGGGGTTCCGTCAGTTTCAAGGGTTCTTGAAAAGATATTGGAATTCGCTCAAAATATTAGATGAAAAAAAAAACCAGCAAATTAGTCTCAATTTTCTTAAGCTCATTTTTTAAGTCTATTTATATTACGAAAAGTAATTTGAAAAAACAAAAGGAAAGAATAATATTATAAATAAAGGCTACATAGGATCTCCAAAGAAATAATACTCCCTCTCTCTCTCTCTCTCTCTCCCTAAACCTCTCTGTCGTCACTCTCTTCCTCTCTTCGCCGTTCTCTCTCTTTCTCTCGTGGTTGTTCCCCCTTCACTGTTCTCTCGTTTCTCTTTCGATTCTCAGAAAGGAAAAAATAAAAAAATAAACAAAAAAGAAAACCAGTGTTTCTTAGTGTTCAGTCTTTCCTTTACACCAGTAAGTAAGATATTTGATTGATTCTGAATCTTTTTTTTTTGTTTGTAATTCCGTCGTCTTCGCTTCTCTTTTTCTACTTCTTGATTTGAGTTAGATGTTTTGTTTCTCGTTTCGCTTCTGACTAGTTGTTTCAATCCAGAACTTTTTTGCTTGTTTTAGGGATTTATTTGGAGTCTTGTGTGTAAATATTGTCTTTCTCTTGATTTATTTTGTGTTTCTATGTTTGATATCAACTGAACCCTGTGTTGAGGACTACAAACCCTAAACCCTGTGATGTAGACTGGGTCTTTACTCAAATACTCAACGACAGAGGAGTTGAATATCTGACTGATTCGCCGGTGGAATCGAATCACTTCCATTCAAATGATCTACGATTCACTTCCTATAAGCATGCATTTACTTCATGATAATGAATAACTTATAAATCAATTTTGCCCTATGAAATTGCAAAGATAACAACCATGTGTTTTGGATTTCCCAGCCCTAATGTTTTGCAATTTGTAAATTCCTTGAATTTTCACCAACTTTCTAGCATAAAATTTCACGTAGAGATACGCTGTCATGCGGTCATGGATATGGTTGTTAGCTTCGTACAGGCCACAGATTTTCAGTTTGGGTCTTTTGTGTTTCACTGCCTAGGTAATCTAAGTGGTAAGTGGTAACAATCAAGGCCAAAATTAGGTTGAAGTTTTTGACAACATTTGAAACTTGAGAACGGGTCCCAACAGGCAACAACTTTAGGCTTGAGCATAGTTCTCAATGCACAACAACTCTAAGGCTTGAAAGCAAGTCTTGGAATTGTTAGATCCCAATCTAGTCTCAACAACTTAACAACACCAAGTATGCACACAGATATACCAACAAATTATTTAGGCATCAAACAATATAATTATGGCACAATGAAGATTACTAGTCACAAATAATGCCTCCCATACAAATTGGGTTTAGTTTGAGGAAGCCTTATAGTGACAACAACAATTACTATATTTGTATGTTATTGGGTATGTGTGGACAGAAACAATAATCTCACATTGGATATGAGTAAGTTAATCGCATAGAATATAAGTTGGGATCTCACCTTCATTAGTTATTAGTGTACAAAGACCTTTTGGAGTAAAATCCAACATCTAGACACAAAGGTGGTTAAATTGGGGCAAATATCTATTCTATTTGAGGTTCAGGCTTACTCTAACCAATTGATATCAAAGTCGATGGTTTGGCTAGGACATGACACTATGAGTCAAAGTCAAAGTAGATACTAGATAATGCATGGGTGCTCATGGGCAGTGGATGGCTTCTCAAAATGATAATAATAATAGGTGAAATAATCTGGATCGCATTCTATGTGATCGTAATGAATAATCAAGTCCCTTAAATTTCAATCCGAGATGGAGATTTGTTGGTCTTACGCGGACCAAAATAATAGTTCTACATTAGATATAGACAAGTTCATTACATGGTATATAAATTGAGATTTTGCCTTGGGCCCAAAGCTCATTAAGTTGGGGACAATATTCATACTAGTTGACAACAAGACAACCCAACATGCGTAACATTTCTTGAGCTATTAAAGGGTTTGCATGCCCACATAACTATCCTCCAAATTACTCCTCCATTGCCATCTACAAGAGTCCCATACTATAACTCGTCTAGTGATTGATACCATGCTCAAGCCATCCATGCATCAATATGTGTCACACAATTACCCAACTACTACCATTTGCTAGTTTCGATGTCTAGGGAATAGCCATCCCACCAAGGCCTACGTGTATCACTTTCAACTTCCAAGTACTAAGTTTCACCAAGGGTCCAACCTCATCTATATTCCATCAAGTAGCCAACATCAAAGCCCACATGTGTCATGGTCAATCGGTCACCGTTGAAGCCAAAATCATAACTATGTATTCTTGGTCCATGCCTACAGGAAACTGTTGTCATGTCCATGTCAAAGCTTAAATTAGGTTGAATCTCAAAGTATCTTCATGGATTAAACAGGTTGTACCTTCTCTCCTTACCTTTCCCTACATGCTAATTGTATTTGATCTAGCAATTGTTGCAAGGAATTATTGGTAGAGAATTATATTCTAAAGTTAGTTCCTTGTTTGTTGAGTTAAAATGTAAGATTTCACTTGTACCCATGATCTTCCTTGTAAGCACATGCTCTATTACAAAACAATAGGCAAGTTAAATTGGAACTTTTCTTCTTCTTGATGTTTTTAAATGGGTTTCTACTGTGACTTGTTAAACTTCCCTTTTGATTCTCAAATCTATTAGAAAAAACATTATATTAAATAGCTTGAAAATGAAGATTGGAAGGAAAGGAAATTGATGTTTTGAAGTCTAGGGATGAATAAAAAGCTAATGAATCGGCAAATTTATTCATTATGTTGTGTTTTTTTGTTGACCTTTTTTCTTTTTCTTTTTTGCCTCTTTCTTCCTTTGATTTCAGTGATATAAATAACTCTTCTTCCAATCTGTTGGTTATTGGCCCTTCAATATTTTACTTGCTCTTTTCTCATCAAATAATTTTTATACTTCTTGGAACCAACGTTTGGTTGGTTGAGTGGCTCAGGGAACTCATCTCAGGAAACGAGGTCATGAGTTCGACTTTCCCCTAGTATTGGCCACTAGGGGCGTCTCCCGCTTGAGCAACCTAGGGCCTTAAAGATTAGTCGGGACCAGATACCCTCGATTATCAAATTAAAAAAAAAAAAATTATACTTCTTGGAGCTAGGGGTGTTCATCTTACCCTACCAACCCGATTAACCCTTTTGGGTTGGGTTGGGTTGGGTTGGGTTGGTTTATATGTCAAATTGGGTTAGGTTGGGTCAAGATTTGACAAATGACCCGAACTAATAAAAAATAATAGTTACTACTCTACTGATATTTTTGTCATAGGCACTTACTATGATTGAATTAGTCAAATTTTTTTGGTGCAAGTAACATGAAAGAAATTATTTTAATAACTATCATAGTACTCGCATTTGACTTAGAAATGATTTTATAAAATGTTATTTAGAATTCATAGATATATTAGGTGGATTTTACAATCTATAATGTATATATTAGCAGACTAACCCGACGCAAACCAACACGAAGTTATTGAGTTGGGTTGGGTTTAAGAGTTTTATTGGGTTGGGTTGGGTTAAATATTTTTAACCCGAACCTAATTGGGTTGGGCTGGTATTTGGCCAAAACCCGACCTAACCCAATCCAACCTGTGAACACCCCTACTTGGAGCAACTGATTTTGACCAACTCTACTTTATAAAAGAAATTGTAACTACTTTTGCCTAGGTGCAAACAACTTGCATTTGACATGGGTTGCAGAACATGGCTTGCTAGTCTTTTTGCTTGCTTTTTTAAATAGTCAGACTTGAATAGGGTCAAATAATAATAATAATAATAACAAAATCTTCAAGATACATGAAATTTCATATTTGTCAGTAATAATCTTTTTTTGCAATGGCTTTTTTGCAATGGCTTTTTTGCATGCCATTGAGATCACCTTTGACAACTTGAAAATATGTTATAATTCTCATTTGTGAAACTAAAGCCTTTGGATGAATTTGATAGTAATATTGGTCACAAAATCTCCTCATGTATTGCTAACATAGGTGTAGAACGAGAAGTCAAATGTCTCCTTCAACATTTTTTTGTAATTCCTATATTGACTTAGTTTTTGGTTAATAATCCTGATTATTGGTTTGCATTGCAACTTTTGTCATACTTTTTTGTCATCTTTTATATCTTGAAAAGACCTTTTTCTTATGCCAATGAACTTGCAGCTTATATAGATCCATCATGTCTTGGTGCACCATCGAGTCTGACCCTGGTAAGTCTTAAATTTTTATCGTGATATTATATATTGTCCTATATTAAGTATTTTATTATATCTTTCAAATGAACTTGAACAATGAGTGATGTATGGTTTCGTATATTCATGTAGTTGTTGTCCACTTGTCCCAAATAGAGTGCTTGAACATTCTTAAATATGATTAAGTTCAAGTGAAACTTAATTTGTTTAAATATGAAATAAAAATGTATTTTTTTTTATCATTGACACAAATCATAATAATCTTCTCCTTCAACACAACTCAAATAAGGCTTTTCCCAATTACATAAGATTAGCTACATGAATTTGCTTCCTCCACTCAGCTCAATCAAGGGCAAAGTCGACTCTTAATTAAATTACAAGTAGTCTTATCTTTCTTAATAATTTTTGTCCACATTATTTGAGGTCTTCCTCTGCTCCGATCATCACCCTAGATTGTTAATTAGGTTAGTCTTCTTAACTGGAGCTTTTAAAGGTTTTTGTTGTATATGTTTAATCCACCTTAATCGGTTTTCTCTCATTTTATCTTCAATTAAGACTATTCCTATCATTTTTCAAATAACTTCATTTTGAATTTTGTCTTTTGATTGTTTATAACATATCCATCTTAACATGCCCATATATGTTACACATAAATTGTTCATATGTGGTTTCTTAATTCCCCAACATTCTATTCCATTTATTATAGCTAATCTAATAGCAGTTTTATAAAATTTTCCTTTCAACTTCTTTAATGGGATGCATCAGTCATAATAATTTGATGTATTTCTCCGTTTAACCCACCTTACTTTAACTCTATGATTCACATCTTCACTTATTTCTCTTTCTTGATAAATAATAGATCTCAAATATCTAAAATTTTCTCTATTTGTTATCTCTTGGCTTTTGATCTTCATTATCCCTTCATCTGTATTTCAACTTCCACTAAAACTACATTTATTGTGTTCAGTTTTAGTCTACCTAATCTTGGATCCTTTAGATTCTAAAATCTCTCTCTAAACCTCTAGCTTTAGCATGCACTCCAGATTTAATCTCATCAATATTTGCAGATAACATACACCATGAAATATCTTGATGAATATACTGAGTTAATTCATCCACAGTACAAAAAGATAAAAGCTTAAGGTAAATCCTTGGTGTAAACCTACTCTAATTATGAACTCATTAGTTTCTCCTACCGTTGTTTTTATTATAGTTATTACTCCATGATACATATTTTTTGCCAAGCCTATGTACCCACTGGTAACTCCGTTTTATTTATAAAACCCATCAGATGATTTTTCTTCGTACTCTATCATATGTTTCTCTACTCTAAATCAATAAAGACTTTATAAGGTATCTTTTCCTTGTACCTCTCCATCAATCTCCTTAATAAATAAATAGCTTTCACGGTTGATCTCCTAGACATAAATTCAAATTGATTGTTTAACACTAAGGTTTTAGGTCTTACTCGATTTTCTATTACTTTTTCCCACAAGTTCATTGTATATCTCATCAATTGAATCCCTCTATAATTTTCACAATTTTGAATATTGTATCTCCTTTATATATATATATATGGCTTCCATGGTTGATTGAGCGTACTTTTAGTTGCTGCAATTTTATTAAACAATTTGGTTAACCACAAGACTTCAATCTCACTTAGACCCTTCCAAACATCAATAGGAATAACATCAAGTCTTAAATCTCAACTCAACTAAGCCTTTTCCCAACTACATGAATCCGCTTCCTCCACTCCACTCTATTGAGGGCTAAGTCAACAACATCTAGTCTTAAATCATTTGCATTTTTTTTTTTGATGATCGAGGGTATTTGGGTTCGCTCGACTAATCCTTTGGGCCCCTAGTTGCTCAAGCAGGAAATGTCCCCAGTGGCCAACAAGTTGTGTGTATGTGCATGGTTTTGGGTTGGGGGGAGCGGCATGAAAGAGTTGATCCTTGGTCTCACTTCATGAGGTTTTGATACAAGACCACTCAAGCAACCCCTTGTTGGTTGCATTTTTCATTTTCCTTTTAACATTTTTTTACCTCAAGTATGTTAATTCTATGAAAGAATTTATTTTCAAATTGTCAATAGTTACCCCTAAGTTATATGTCCTACTACACTTAAATTTTTCCAATGATTTTCATATAATAATTTTTCAAAATAAGTTTTTCATCGTTCTTCAATCTCTTTTTCTTTTGCTAAGACTTTTTAAGCTTGACCTTTAAGAAATTTAATTCAATTAAAATCTCTTGTTTTTCTTTCCATTAATTTCGTTAGTTAATATTATCTTTTCACCTTATTTTGTATGTAATTTATTTTGTATCTAATCTATTATATAAATCACCATACGCTTTAAGTTTAGTATCAGCTATCACTTTCTTAGTTTCTTTATTTTCAAATTGTCAATAGTTACCCTTAAGTTATCATTTCCTACTACACTTAAATTTCCCAAATGATTTTCATTTAATAATTTTTAAAAATAAGTTTTTCATTTTTATTTGATCTCTTCTTCTTTTACGAAGAAGCTTTGATCTTCATCTTTAATAAATTTAATGTTATTAAAATCTTTTGTTTTTCTTTCCATTAATTTTGTTAGTTTATATAGTCAATTCACCTTCTTTTGTATCTAATCTATTATATAAATCATATTATCATCATATGTTTTAAGTTTAGCACCACTTATCACTTTGTTATCTTCTTTCCTTGCATCCCAATAATTTAGGACTTTTCTCATCCCTAACTTGTTGTCAAGTTTTATAATTTGTCTTTTTAAAATTTAAGTTAAATCACTATTAATAATCGTATTTTATAAAAGTACCTTTTCCTTCATATTCCTCCACAAGTGATAGTTAATTGTTGCAAAATCCCAATCAATGACTTGATCTTCATTAAGTAGAGTGATGACTTATTGAACTCTCTAGTTGATTGTATATTTTCGTTCAAAGGTATACTGTATTTTTAATTATGGATTTGACAAAATTAGTTTACTGTATCTTTTGGATGTCAAAGTGTACAACTATTTCAATTTTGTTTTAATACCTTGTTAGTTGTTAATAAGGTTATCTTGCTTCAATTCTAGGTGTGTTTACTGAGCTTATTCAGCAGATGCAAGTAAAAGGCGTGCAGGTAATGTCTATCTTACTTTATCTGACCTGCTTAATTGTATGTTTTTGATGAGATTTGGAATTATGGATCTTTCTATGGTATGTAGATTTATGTTGTTTGTTGTTTGTTGTTTGTTGCTTGTCATAAGCAATAAAATGGATTAGTTCATGTATCTTTTACAACTTACAAGTGTGACCTTTAAGGCAATAGAGAAACCAAAAGGAAGAAGAATATAATGGACTAATTGAGGGTCCCCTACTGATGAATGTATGATAGTTTTCATGAATGCTTTCTCATTGACCTGTAAGTCATTGGATAGTCTCTGTTTCATTAGTTTTATAGTATTGTTTAGCAAGAGCTAACTCCTTAAATTGAGAGGAGAACCTTAATATTCAACTATCCATACTTAATGTTATTCTTTGAGGCCCATTTACTCATGGGGCTACCTGGTGAACTAGCCAGAGAAGAATGGCAAGGAATATAGTCGCTACTAAAATCCTTTTGGGTGATAGTTTTTTGTCAATATTTCTATTAACCTTAATGTTGAAGATGGGTATGTCAATATTTCTGTTGGCCTTTGGAATCTACAGACTGCAACTTGGTAAAAAGTAATTGTAAGGAACTAGGTCAACAAAGCGTGTCTAAAAACAAGAGGCTTTACCCAGGCTAACCAAGTTGCAGACTCGATCACTTCTTGCTTGCCCCGAGATGGTGCTCTATCTTCCCCACTGTCTTGCAAGGGGCTTTACCCAGGCTAACCTCTCTTCAGCATCCTATTGTACTTGATACAAGGCCAACAAGGTTGGGTCCTACACCATTTTGTTTTGAAAACATATGGGCTGATCACAGTGACTTCCAAAGTAAGGTTGAGTCTTGGTGGTACTCTTCCTCGGCATTTGGACATGCTGGTCATCAATTTATGTTGAAGTTGGCTGAGCTAAAAGCTACTTCAGACAGTGGAATAACTCATAATTTGGCTCTATTAAAAACAGGCTGATCAGTTTAGAGAAGGTGATGAGAGCCTTGACAAGAGAGAAGGTCAGCCAGGCAGGGATGCTAATCTGGCTTCTGCGAGAAAGAAAGCTAAGGAGGAGTTTGAGGAGATTGCATTGATTGAAGAAAGCCTTCTCATTCAAAAAGCTAAGGTTGCCTGGCTTAACGAAGGGGATTCAAACTCAAAATTCTTCCATAGAAGAAACAAGAACTGCATCAATAAGATTGAACAACCGAATGGTACCATTATTGAAGATGAAGGTGAAGTAGTAAGAGAAATTGTGAATTTTTTCAAGCACTTATACACGGCTCAAGGGGACAATACTTGGGGGATTGAAGGCATCGAATGGCGACCAATCGATGCCGTAGCTACAGTTTTTCTTGAGCAGCCTTTCAATGAAGATGAAGTCAAAGAGGCTGTTTTTAGTTGTGATGGATGCAAGGCCCTGCGACCTGACGGTTTCACCATGCTTTTCTACCAATAGTCTTGGGACACCCTCAAGGGTGATATCATGAAAGTTATGGAGGAGTTCCATGGGAATGAGATCATCAATAAAAAACCCAATGAGACATTTATTTGTCTCATCCCAAAGAAGATAAATGCCGCCAAGGTTTCTGACTATCGGCCCATTAGTTTAGTCATGAGCCTTTATAAAATTATTGCAAAGGTGCTTGCCAACAGATTGAGGAGTGTGCTTCATACAACCATTGGTATCTCAAAATCGGCCTTCGTTCGTGACAGACAAATTTTGGATGCAGTCCTCATTACAAATGAAGCGTTGGAAGGTTATCGATGCACGAAACGCTAAGGCATTGTCTTCAAAGCAGACTTTGCCAAGGCCTATGACACGGTGGATTGGGATTTCCTTGACTATGTGATGATGCACAAGGGCATGGGTGAGAGGTGGAGAAAATGGATTTATGGGTGTGTTAGTTCAGTTAACTACTCAATTATCATCAACGGGCGGCCTCGAGATAAATTTGAGGCAAGTAGAGGCCTTCGCCAAGGGGACCCATTATCCCCTTTTCTTTTTACTCTTGTGGCGAATGTGTTGGGAAGTCTCTGTCAAAAGGCTGATCAGTGTGATATTGGTCGTGGTTTTTTAGTAGGGAAGAACAAAGTGGAGATATTGCATCTTCAATATGTCGATGATACCCTTTTCCTTCTCCTTGGAAACGAGTCAAATGTTATGAACATGATGGAGCTCCTACGACGTTTTTGCATGATGTCTGGCTTATCGATCAATCTCAACAAGTGCTAAATTGTTGGGGTTAACATGGCTTATAATGACATCTCATCTTTGGCCTCCAAAATTGGGTGCAAAATGGGACGTTGGCCCCTTTCTCATCTTTGCCTTCCGCTAGGAGGTAATCCCCTTAAGGAGAGCTTTTGGGATCCGGTGGTTACTAAGTTTGAGAATTGACTTAGCGGTTGGAAGAAGAGTTTCTTGTCTAGAGGAGGAAGACTTGTACTTTTAAAATCGGTCCTTATGGCACTGCCCATCTACTTCATGTCACTTTTCAAAATGCCTAGTGTTGTTGAAGCAAAACTTGAGGGGAAAATGAGGTCGTTCTTGTGGAGAGGTGTGGATGATGGGATGGGTTTTCATTTGGTTAATTGGAAGGTGCAACAATCTCAGTCCCTTAGTGGCCTAGGTATAGGCAATGTTTGAGTAAGGAACAAAGTTCTTGGAGCTAAGTGGTTATAGAGGTTCATGAAGGACAAAGAGGCCTTGTGGGTTCAAGTTATTGAAAGCAAGTATGGGCTATCCTCTTCAGGTAGAGAATCTGGCATTGCATCCCAAGCTACTCTAGGAGCCCTTGGAAGTTTATTTCCAGCCTTTATTCTATTTTCCTTCCCCATGTTAATCCCAAACTTGGTAATTGGACACTCCATTCGTTTTTGGGAGGACATTTGGTGTGGTGATACCAGTTTTGACCATTCTTTCCCCCACCATTGTCGGCTTTCCAATAACCCCAACGCCCCTATTAGCCACTTTCTCAGCACCCCGCCCTCTAATTCTTTTGATCAGCTATCTTGGGACCTTCACCTTCCTAGAAACCTCACCATTAGGGAAGGGGCGAAATCTGTTCTTTGCTTTTAAGGCTTCACCCAATTAGGATTTCACCATTTCTCAATGATGCCTTTATCTGGACCTTGGACTGCTCCGGCACATATTCTTGTTCATCATTCTTTGATTTTCTTCCCAACCCAAACACCCAACCCAACCCAACCCTACCTATTGTCACACATTTGGAGAGCTCCTCTTCCAAATAGGATTAGAGTTTTTGGTTGGCTTATTGCACTCAAAAGAATATGCACCCAGGACCTTCTTCAAAAAAAGTTGCCACACATTTCTTTATCTCCCCAATGCTGCATACTGTGTCATCAAAATCCGGAATCAGTTGAACACTTGTTTTTCAATTGCCCTTTTGCTCTCCAGATTTGGAACGTTTGGGAGTGTCTCCTTCCCAACTGTTTTACCACTTCGACTTCTTGTGAAGATTGCTTCGCCTTTAATCTTGCTGCTGGCCTAAGTAAGAGAAGAAAAGGAATTGGCTGCATAATTGCTCTTGCAGTCTTATGGTCCGTATGGAGAGAAAGGAATGACAAAATTTTCCACAACAATGCTGCAGACTTCACACAGGTAGCTGAATCTTCTAAGGTGAATGCTGCAAGGTGGATTTGTTCATCTAATCTAGGTGCAGGTTATACGATGTCAGAGTGGTTGCGGTGTTGGAGTTCTTTGGTGTAATTTGAATTTGCCTGATCTGCTCTCTGGAATTTTATTTTGTTTTCATCTTGCAGGTGGCTGCTTGAAGTGTATGCCTCATGTTTTATGTACTGAGCATTTCTGATGCTCTTGTTTTTATCAGTTATAAATTGTCTCTTCTCAAAAAAAAAAACAAGCAAGAAGTGTAGTCTATTTTTTTTTAAGAATTAAAAAGAAGTTTAGTCTTACTTTAAAGCAAGGCATTAAAAGATTCCTAAGTGTGGCTCAAAAAATGGTCTAGCTTGTTGTAGCGTTGGGGATGGGGTTGTGCTCTGCCTTCTTTTGTATGTTCTTTTTTTTGAGCTCGGTGAATGATTAAATTAAGGAACAAAAGGAAAACAATTACAACATTCGGGCATATTCAACCATTGAAGCATCCCTATTACAAACATCCCATAATTCATCAGGGATGCTACTAATATGACCAGATTGACTAGTTAGCTAGTCAGCCAGGGCATTACATTCCCTCCAAGAGTGATTGATTACATGAAGAATCTGATCAGGAATATCCCAAATCTGATCACAGATACTATTTTTTTTTAGTTTTAATATATATTTTATCCTGTTTCTCCTCAAAAAAAAAAAAAAAAAAAAAACAAAACAAAAGAAATATTCCTAGCTTTTTAAAACTACTTGTTAGAAGGTTGGACACCTTGAGAGTTCCTTCCCTATGACAGGTTTGATGTTTGCCTTTAATTCATTCACTCAAGGAGTTAAAAGATTCCTAGCTTTAAAAAAGTACTTGGTTGGAAGGTTAGACACCTTGAGAGCCCCTTCCTCTGAATCTACAAGTTTTGTGTTTGCCTTTTATTCATTCACACCCATGTTGTTTTCTAATGCAATTGTAATGCTTGCTAATTTACATGCAGGTGGAGGAGTTGTACTCATTGGACCTGGATTCCTTGAACAATCTCCGGTGAGTTATGAGTATTTTTTTTAGTAAAATCTTACCCTCAACTATCCATTAGTTACTACCTCTTAGGTCCATTTGCCAGTGGGATACCAAGTTCTCCAGAGAGGAAGGTCAAGAGATTTCATCACAACTTAAATCCTAGCAGTGGATAATAGATATGTTAAGAGAATATATCTAACAGGGTATATCCAATGCATGAGGCTTCCGCATGGTGGGGTCTAGGGAAGGAACAGTGTATGCAACATAACTCTATATTGGAGAGGTTGTTTTTGAATTCAAACCCATAACCTCCAAGTCCTAATGGAACAACCTCAACTATTGCGTCGAAGCCCACCTTCTTAAGACTATTTCCTTTTTTTTGTTGAGTTATAGGTAGGAAAAACAGCCTCGTAGAATCTAGCAATCAACAAACTCCAACTTGAAGTAATTGTAAGGAATTAGGCTAGAAAACATGCCTGGGAACTATAGTAAGTTCTTTAAACGAGGAGTTAAAAAGAATATCCGTAGCTTCAGAAAAGAATACCCAATTGGCAGGCCAATGTTCGGAATGTCTTTTTCCTTCTGATGAAGATAGTGGAAATGCCTAGTTAGGGAGTTCAAAACTTGTTAGAGGAAATATAGATGTTTGATTAAATACATGATATTTAACCATGTTTTGGTGGGTTTTTTACAGGCCTGTATATGGATTGATATTCCTGTTCAAATGGTGTCCTGGTGAAAAAGACGATCGTCTTGTAATCAAGGATCCGAACCCTAACTTATTCTTTGCAAGCCAGGTTTATGTCATGAAAACTATGATCTATTGGATTGGAGCATCTGAAACCACCAGTTAGCTTATCTTATTGTTTGATCTTTCAACAGGTGATAAACAATGCATGTGCAACCCAGGCGATTCTCTCCATTCTTATGAACTGTCCAGATGTTGACATTGGGTCAGAGTTATCAATGTTGAAAGAGTTCACCAAGAACTTCCCTCCAGAGCTAAAAGGTTTGGCAATCAACAATAGCGAAGCCATACGCACGGCCCACAATAGTTTCGCGAGACCCGAGCCATTTGTGCCCGAGGAGCAAAAGATGGCAACCAAGGATGACGATGTGTACCATTTTATAAGCTATCTACCAGTTGACGGGGTCCTTTACGAGCTCGATGGACTAAAAGAGGGTCCTATTAGTCTTGGGCAATGCTCCGGCGGGCAAGGTGACTTGGATTGGTTGCAGATGGTGCAACCAGTGATTCAGGAACGAATTGAAAGGTACTCTAAAAACGAGATACGATTTAACCTCATGGCAATAATAAAGAACAGGAAGGAGATGTACACTGCTGAACTCAAGGAACTGCAAAGGAAGAGGGAACGTATTGTTCCACAGCTGCAAGCTGCACAAGCAGAGAGGCCGGTGGATACTAGCAGCATTGAAGCACTCAACAAAATACTTGCAGAGGTAAATTCAGGGATTGAGAGTGCTACTGAGAAAATATTGATAGAGGAGGAGAAATTCAAGAGGTGGAAGACAGAAAATATTCGAAGAAAACATAACTATATACCCTTTTTGTTCAATTTCCTCAAGATTCTGGCAGAAAAGAAACAGTTAAAACCTCTCATTGAGAAGGCAAAGCAGCAAGCAGGCAGCCCCAGTTAAACGGCAGGTTCTGAGGGTGGCACAACATTAAACTTATTCAGAAAGTGTTGATTTGGTAATCTTCTTAAATATTTAATCCATCCAAAGATCTTAAGAGGCATATCTCTTAAATTGAGATAGCTATGGCAACAAGCTGATCATGCTTTTTGTCAGAATGATCATGTGTTTATATGCTAGTATCATTATTATCACTACTAATCGTTATTCTCGTAGATTGGATTGGTAAGAGTACCTGTTTCTTCTATTAGTTTTGCTGCGTCAGGCTGATTATTTTTCTGCTGCCTATTGAAACACCCGTAAGTGTTGAAAGCACTATTTTTGTTGAATTCGTTGACTTAGTGGTGTTTTAGATCAGCTTATGTTTATCACAAGCTAATTCACCTCTTTTCTTGATAAAAAATAAAAAATAAATAGAAATTCACCTCTTCAAGATAGTAGGCTGGTTAAGGGGATTCACGAGAAATGGCCTTAGGTCAACATGTCGAATTTGGAATATTATATAACAATGTGATAAATCATGGGGGGACACTATTATAAGAAACCAAATAGTATATTTCTTTCTTTTAATACCAAAGTCGTAGCCTCAGCACACCGGCCTCCTAATGAAGCAAAGAAACTAGGAACCTATCAATGTGGATAAAAATAAATAAAATAAAAGCCTCCAGCGTCGCCTTTTGCCGGCCCTAGTGGCCAATTTCTTATCCTTTGAACCTAGGTGCTTATGCTAATCCAAAAAATGAGTTGGATTAAATTGGGTCTATTTTATGCAGACTCATCTTACTTTCTTAGAGATTATTTTTACAATTCGAACCCATGACCATATAGTCACATCCACAAGAAGTGAACTAACCCTTTGATAGGGCCGGTTCAGGAGAGTTTTTTTAAAAGTATTTTTTTGAAAAACACTTTTAGAAAATGCTCTTTTGGAAAAAACTGATCTCTCCTAACTTTTAAAAGCAAAAAATTATTATTTTTCATCGTAATTTAATTAAAAACAGGTGTTGTCAAACACTTTCAACAATGCTTATAATCCAAAGCATTTTAGAAAAACTTTGCTAAACGAGGACATAAGTAGATCTCCCACAATCTTCGAGCTAACAATATATTCATAAGAAAGGGCTTTTAAGCTCATTTTTTCTATACAAAGGATTTGATCTCTAGGTATTCATGTAGTCAAGAATTCTCGAGGTAATTGTAGTTATAATAAGTAAGTGACATGAGTCCCAATTCGAACTCTCCATCTTAGAGTTAGGGGCGCTTGCCCCCAACCATTGAACTAATACACCATTGAATGAATTTTTTGTGCAATGTTAGACTTTGAATGTCTCTGATAATTCATGAATCCAGCAGTAATGTACATAAAATTGATTAAGATAACATAAAATAATCAAACATCCTTGAAAGTAAAATTCCTACATCTACCTGCCACAAATACTAATTATTTAAACAAGTTGTTATGATATCTACAACTATCATCAATAATACATCATCAAAATGATGAATTGGGGCAATCATTTGGCTCGATTGAATGAACTGATGCATTTACAGAAAAAAAAAATCCCAAATTCAATGGTTTTGGTAGGTTGTCAAAGTCAAAATAATATTAAATCATCAATCAGATTGTATTTAAGATGTTCTACTAAGCAAGAAGAGACAACACGAGATGGAGACTTCAATCTCTGCGATTCTCTCATTTTTTCAAATCCTAGTGTTCTCAATTTCATTGGCAGTTCCAGGTTCAGTAGCCAATGATGAGAGCTTTCTACAATGCCTCGCAGCCCATTCTTCTCAGCCTCCCATTCCAATCTACACCCCGAACACTTCTAATTATTCTACAATCTTGCAATCTTCCATACAGAATCTCAGATTCTCAACACCAACAACCCCTAAACCTCACCTCATAATCACACCATTGCATGAATCCCATGTCCAAGCAGCTGTAATTTGCTGTAAAAAACATGGGTTGCAGATGAAAATTCGCAGTCAAGGCCATGACTTTGAGGGCTTATCTTATACATCTTATGTTCCATTTGTTATACTTGATCTTTTCAATTTTAAATCTATCAGTGTTGATGTAGAAGAGGGAACTGTATGGGTTCAAGTTGGTGCAACCATAGGCCAACTTTATTACACAATTGCAGAGAAAAGTCCCACTTATGCCTTCCCAGCTGGGGTTTGTCCCACAGTAGGGGTTGGAGGGCAATTCAGTGGTGGTGGCTATGGTTACTTGTTGAGGAAATATGGCCTTGCTGCTGATAATATCATTGACGCTCTAATAGTGAATGTTGATGGCAAGATTCTAAACAAAGAATCAATGGGGGAAGATCTTTTCTGGGCAATTAGAGGAGGAGGAGGAGCAAGCTTTGGCGTCATTCTAGCATGGAAAATCAAGCTGGTTCCTGTTCCATCCACTGTGACTGTTTTCACCGTCCCAAGAACCTTAGAACAAGGTGCTACTGCAATTGTTCACAAGTGGCAATACATTGCACATAAACTCCCTAAAGAACTGGTCATAAGAGTTCTCATAAGTAAGGTAAATGCAAGTCAAGCAGGAAAGACAACAGTCCAATTATCATTTCAGTCCTTGTTCCTAGGAGGAACTGAACAACTCCTTTCTATAATGGAGCACAGCTTCCCAGAATTGGGTTTGAAGCAAAAGGATTGTAGTGAGGTGAGTTGGTTTCAATCCATGCTAAATTTTTCAGGATTGCCCTTGAATGCATCTTTGCAAGTTCTCTCTGTGAATACGTTTAAAGGCATCTTCAAAGGAAAATCTGATTATGTGAAGGAACCAATTTCAGAAATTGAGTTTGAAGGAATATGGAGAAAGTTTTCTGAAGCAGATAATCTGGGCATGTTCTTCACACCTTATGGAGGAAGAATGAGTGAGATTCCAAGCTCTGAAATCCCATTTCCCCATAGAGATGGAAACATGTATAAGATAAGTTATCTGATTAGCTGGCAAGAACAAGGGACTAATGCATCTAAAGCAAAAATAGGGTGGTTGAGAGAGATGTACAAGTTTATGGAACCATATGTTTCCAAGTCTCCAAGGTCTGCTTATTTGAATTATAGGGATCTTGATGTGGGTCATGAGATGAAGAATGGTACTGTAAGCTATGCAAAAGCCAAGGTTTGGGGTAGTAAGTACTTTGGGAATAATTTTAGTAGATTAGTACTAGTGAAGAGCAAGGTTGACCCAGATAACTTCTTTAGGAATGAACAAGGCATTCCACCTGAACCTTCACGGTGGGGCAACAAAGAGAAGTAGGTATTTTTGTGTTGTGTGGTCTGTTGAATGTATGTTCCAAGAATAAATCTATCTTCTTTAGTTTCATGGTGAATATTAGCTACAAGCCTACAAATAATATAACATTTTATAATGTTATTAGTAGCTTGATATTCATGAGTTCTAATCTTTTTCTATTATTCAAAAAGAAAATTTCAGAAATTAGAAAACAAAAACTTCAATCATCACTGTTTTTTTCTCATATATCATTTTATTTTCAATAAAGATGTGATTCTTTAATTTAATGATTTAATCTAATTCAACTCAACAAAGTCTTTTTCTAATTACACCGGGACTTAATCTAGGGTAAACATATATGATGTCATGAGTTCAAACTTGGTAAATTTACAACATAAATTAGACTCTTTTAATGTGATTAATGGATGATAAAATATAAAACTTTATACGTACTAAATTACTTATTATACTTCTTCTCTTCTTACTAGAGGTGGGAATATTAAAACATAGAATTATCAACGACTTTTATCAAATTAAAATCTTACAACCTTTTAGAAAAGTGGAAACAACCAAACAATAATAATATTTTAAAGAAAGTTGCCTAAAACAAACTCATAAGTTGCTGACATATTTTTATGTTACAAGAAAAAAAAAAATAGAAATCATATATCTTAATTACGAATGGTCTTGATGGTAACTGTGTACCTGATTTTAAGACAAAGCAATATTTTAGAGATATATCATGTCATCTACCATGATATATAATTAAACCTTCAACTAAAATACAATAGTTTAATATTAAATGTTAGCCCTACGAAAAATATAATTCTTTATGTTTTTGTGTGATGTTAAGAAACTGACTTCTCATCTTAAATTATTAAATATTGATATTTCTTGGTCAATAGTAATGGTAGAAGATTAAAATAGAGAAGCTGGCCTTTGAATCATTCTAGCATATAAAATTAATCAAGCTGATAATTCTACGGATTATAACTATTTTATAAGTCATGAAAAAAACATTAAAAAGTGGGCCCCTTTATTTAGTTGCACTTTGAACAAAAATAGCCATGATTTTTTTTTTATGTCACCGTCAACGCCACAACTCCCTCGAGGTTGAGGGAAGGTGTCTTTACCACCACCCTAAGTGTGATTGACATATTACATGTAGTTAAATTTGTTTGTTTTTTTATTTTTTATTTTTCTTTTTGAGATACTGACACAAAGGCTCTGTTTGGGCACGCAATAGAAACCCTGTTGCAATACTAAATCGAGGGAAACACAAGGT
Source organism: Paratinospora sagittata (assembly GCA_035771175.1). Classification (NCBI taxonomy): domain Eukaryota; kingdom Viridiplantae; phylum Streptophyta; class Magnoliopsida; order Ranunculales; family Menispermaceae; genus Paratinospora; species Paratinospora sagittata. The sequence continues at coordinate 1,335,565 of CM069592.1, read as the reverse complement.
TAGCACGTTTAACAAGCTAATATCAGGACTGCATTTCGATTTCTAACGCAATTTTTTAACCTTTTTACAAAGCATCCTTCCTCTTACTTATGCGTTTGTTGTTAGCGTTTCGAAAAAGCGCTTTTAGCCCAAAACGCTACCACTCTCCCAAACAAGTCTAAAGTTAGAAAATGTTGGCATGAGCAGGGGAAATTGAGACCCCTCAATAGGATTAAGGAGGCAAACACAACAGCAAGAGCATGTAGAGCCCAACATGAGGACCACACAAATCGACTATACTATGGTCTAACTTTCACTTTATTCAAGGAAGAAGACAAACCCCCTCTTATTTTGAAAGGAAAAAAAGAAGACCTCTAAACATAAAAGTAAGGAGGGTTCCGATAAACTACAATAAGATTTTTTTATTAATTTAGAGTTAGTCTATCATTCAACGAGGAAGACAATTATATAGCAACATTAATTTTAATTATACTCTATTTTCGTTCAGTGATATTGTTGAAACCTATATTACCTAGACTTGGGTGTCAAATAGGATACATATCTAGAAGTCTGACTCATCCATTTTTAAATTCTAGGATACGGGGACTTGACTATATTGTATGTTATTTTTTCTTCTTTTTTTCTTCACTTATTTAATGTCCTTTTTGTTCTCCCACTTACGTGAATTTCACCTATTAGTCATTATCTTCTTTCTTGCTTCCTCTTCTTTCTATTGGAGAATTTATATGGTAATATTCTAAAATCTTAAGTGTCAGACACATATTCTATACCCATGTTATATCATAAAGTATTAGACACGGCTACGTTAGGCTAAAATAAAAGGTCCGGATAACATAGGTTGAAACATTAATTTCAAATTTAGGATTAAAGCAAAAGAATTCTTTTTATGTTAAGGGCCTCCAAGAGTGCCCAACTAGGTCCCCCAAGATGATCAATTTGTTATCTATTTTACAAGTTTTAGAATTTGAAAATCTCTAACTACCTCGGTATTCATCAAAGTAAAATCATTCAAGGTGAAAACTGATTATGCTAAGGGCAGTATAATCAAACTATATATGGTGACTCAAAAGAAATATTGAACTAGAGCTAATGATGGATCTTGAAAAAAGTATTTTGGAAGCATAAACACAATTGCTAAATCAACAATTCCATGAGTAGAATTTCAAATCAACACAAACGCTCCTACATAGATCATGAAACATTATTTGCACAATTGACAATCACTGTACATGTACAGGGGGTTTGTGTGTATAATTTTTAAATTAGATAAAGATACTGATTTTGCTTAGATGTATTTGTTATAAATATTGGAGCAATTTATTTTTAGTTTTACTATATTCGGATTATTTTGATGTTCATTTTCCTTTTGTGTAGAGTGGTCTGTTGGATGTATGTTCCAACTTCCAATAATAATTTTATCTTCTATAATTTCATGGTGAATATTAGCGAAAAATAATGTAATTCCTCCAAAAACGAAGATGGGGATCAGCTGGGACTCCAGGTTTGATACTCCAAGAGGCAAGAGCTCTGCTCCAAGGCCATGGCCATGGACCATGCTTGGACTTTCTTTTATATCAGTCAATTGCATTTAGACACTGGATAACAAAGAGCTACTACTAGTCCATGGACCATGTTTGGACTTGTTTTATATCTGTTACACATAGACACTTAATAAAGAAAAGATTATGCTATTGCATTGCTAGAATTCGTAACAAGATTATGTTGCCTGAAGTCAGGTATAGGTGTCGAATATGAGTATATATATAAAAGTTTGACTTGTTTATTTTTAAATTTTAGGATACGGGGGCTCGACTATTTTATATACCGTTATTTTTTTTATTTTTTTTACTCATTTATTGTCTGATTTGTCCTCACTTAAGTGAGTTTTACCTATTAGTTATTATTTTCTTTTATACTTTCTCTTTTTTTTTATTGAAAATCTACATAGTAATATTTTAAAATATAACATGTCAGATACATAATCTATACTCATGTCACGTCCTAAAGTGTCTGACACAGATACATAAAGCTAAAATAATGAGTTCGAGTAACATAGAGGTGCACCATCTTTGTGATATACCTTCTCATACTAAATCCTCTGCACGTGGCCATGTCACTTTATTTGATCATATTCCTTCAGTAAGTACTTTGGGAACAATTTCAATAGATTAGTACAAGTGAAGAGCAAGGTTGAACCAGATAACTTCTTTAGGAATGAACAAGGCATCCCACCTGAACCTTCATGGTGGGGCAACAAAGGTAAGTAACTAGTAACTACATATTTAATATCATTGATGTTCATTTTCCATTTGTGTTGTGTGGTCTGCTGCATGTATATTCCAAGAATAATTCTGTCTTCTTTATTCTCATGGTGAATGTCAGGAGACAAATAATCTAATTCTTGCCAAAATAGATGAGAATCAGCTGGAACTCCAGTTTTGACACTCCAAGAGCTACTCCAAGTCCATGGACCATGTTTGGATTTTTCTTTTTATGGGTTTAGCACTATACATTGGATAACCAACAGCTACTACAAGCCCATGGACCATGCTTGGACTTTTCTTTATTGGTTAAGCATTAGACACTAGATAAAGAAAAGAAATGCGCATATCCTACACAACATCTCTAATATTCAACAGACAGAGGATGAGTGCTAATCTTAGAAAATGACATTAACACTCAATGTATATTTAACATTACTCTTAAAAATAAAATAATAAATAAATAAACTATACTTGTTGGACCACAAATTCCGTATAGATCACCTACATATGCAGGGTGTGGGCAAAAACATTTGTAAACATTATTAGCCTGGCGAACCAAGCTACTAATACTCTTGAAATACAGTTCCACCATTTAAATTGCAATAGGACCTAAGTCGATGCTACTGAGCTGAGGGAATGAGTGTAGGGAAGCACCAATTTTCCAATGCCTCACAAGGCGCACTTCCCAAGGTGCTCATCTATCCTCCATAATCTAACTAAATAGTAACTATAGACCTATCTTTGTCACTTTTTTTTTTTTAAAAAAAAAATTAACTCATAACGTAAGCATGAGAACATTAAGCTAGTAACATTCAAGAATTCATGAGAACCAGTTCTTTTTTCTTTACATTAGGCCTTTAATTCAAAGGATTAAATATATAATTAAGGTGATGTGGCCTCTGAAGTAAGGATTTTATTCTCAATATAAATAATCTTGTATTACTCTAAAGAGAAATGCTTTAATGATTCAAATATTATATCTTGTAATGTGATATATCGTAAGTGGAAGAGGTTTTTTTTTTCTCTCTAATAATATAGTGACGTAATAAATTATTAATATAAATTTAAGTACATATCTCAAGTTTTTTTTAGCAATCTTCATTTCTAAAATCTAATAAAATGTAAAAAAAATATTTTTATTAATAAAATTTTAGACAGTGGATAGCGATCTGCACAAGCTGCTTGCACATTTTTCTTTATATTTTTCTTTTTCATGAAGGAAAACTATACATATTTTCAAAATCTAACAAAAAAATTATTTTACAGCAGTTATAAAAGATTACAGTTGATACTAAAGTGACATGATGCGAAGAAATAGTTATTTAACCCTCTCATTTAATTATTTCTTATGATATAAAAGATAGCTCCTTATATCAAGTTACTTTAATAGTAATTATATTTTTGCAAACATTGATCATCAATTCAGCATTCTCTTTTTTTTTTAATTAAGTTTTAAACGGTGGATCGCGTTCTCCGCCGCCCCACATGCTTCATTTTGCATTCTTACTCCAAATTTCGTTCCATTTGTATTAGTCTTACTTTTGACTTTTAAAATCTGTAAGATGTCTGTTCTTCTTTGACATTTTTTAATCTATTAATGTGAGTGAATGGGAACGGAGGCCCTCCTTTTTTGACTAGAACTAGAAGAACAAGAAAATAAGAGAGAAACAGAAAGTTAACTTTGGAGGGCAGGTGGGGGAACATAGGGTCCCATGCTCACATGCGTAACACCAAGTAGACCAACCCTATAGTAAATATGTATATATATTTTTTTAACTTCTAATGATAATTTTGACTGAATAATCGAACTGTAGAAGTGAAGAACAAGGCTGGCCCAAGTTCTTCATCAAGAAATGGCATTTCATCCTAGCTAAAATAAGTAAAAAAAAAAAAAAAGGTTCCCATAAATGAAATATCAGTTGGTGTTTAAACAGATTGTGAAATGAGAATGATAATGCATTCCACATTTATTAAATCAACAAGGCCAACAGCGTATTAACATGGTGGTCAAGTCTCGAGATTTATTTTACGAGGTTAAGGGCTTAAGTCACAGTTAGGTAGAAAGATTAATAAATATATTTGTAGGAGACTCTGCCGAACTCAAGCCTTCCATGACATAAGTTCCTTAGGAAAGAAAGTATGACAATTAAACTCACGAAATAAATTTATAAACTTAACTGAATGTAGGCCTTAAAGGCATGATCATTCTTGTTAATTTGTTGGCGTAAGGATTAATGTGTTATCAGAGAACCCAACATTTCACGGGTAGGGACTTATGGACACATTGTCTCTAGTTTAAAAAAATAAAATAAATAAATAAATCAACAGAGACTACTTGTATAATTTGACTGTGTTAATCAAACAATGTGTCATCTATTAATTCATTGATTGCAGGGGAAAACGTTTTTTTCGTTTCACCCTAAAATCTCGCTATAGCATCACCCTTTTTAACTTTAAAGGTATCTCAATCTTGTCAAAATATATATATAAGAAAACAATTTTAAAAAAAAAAGAAGTAACTTTGACAGAATACTAACTTGTGGGAGAGAAGAACATGACTGGCCCAAGAACTTTCTTACGTAAGAAATTTCTCGAGGAGCACTTTTAATTGCTTCCCATTTGTGTCAACAAGCACATATACATGGATATATTGTGTGCACTTCGGTTTTATTTTCAACCACATGAAGAGTCAATATTTTCATTCTCCATTTTCATTCTGCATGTTCCACTAACGTGTCAGTGCGTGCAGATAACGCAGCAAGGCAAGAAAATTAAAAGGAAATTTTTGGTCGTTTCTAGTATCATTTCTTTGTGAGTGTATATCCCATAATAATTTTAAGGAGTTAATGTAAGTGTATGTAAAAGTTAATTGTAATTCCTAGAGGGAGAAAAAAAAAAAAGAAGCTGGCATCTAGGATCAAATGCAACTCTCAAACTCCCCCAACCACCCACCAGAACAAAACAACCAAAAAAAACAAGAAGAAAAAATCCTCACACTAAAAAAAGGGAAAAAAATGAAAAAAGAAATAAAAATGATGGTGGTGGTGGAGGGTGGATTGATTCTCCCACAGACTCCACTAAGGTATAACACCACTTGAATGGGCCATTTTATCTTACATTTGAGTTGGGTTCCAAGATTAATTTTATACTAGAATAATTTGCAGCATAGAATACAGAGAAAGCAAATAATTTTATGTACCAGTTGGAAAACTTATGTAACTAAAATTAATAGTTTTTATTTTTGAGTAATCTATTAACACTCAAGGGTGATGATAGAAATAGAGGAAGACTTTAAATATAAAAGAGAGATAATTATTTGTAATGAAGAGTCAACTTAGCCCTTGATCAAGCAGAGTGAAAGAAGCAAATTCATGTAACGAAAGTAATTGAAAAAAAAAATTAGTTAAGTTGAATTAAATAGTAGTTCAAAGTTTTATAACTTAAATTAATAATTTTTATTGTTTATTGTTTTGAACTTTAAGGTTGAGGTTGTTTCATTATGACCCTAAATACATCACTTCGTACAATGTTTTGAACTTGTGCAACCATTGAAATTCCTTCATTGTAACCTTAAGGTTGCATATTGGAATTCAAAAGTTACTCTATTGTATCTACAAGTCATATTTTAGAATTCAAAAACTAAACTCTATGCAATACACAAGTAAGGTTGTTGCATCATCCTTTTTCATACAAAAAGTGGCGAGGACCTTGCGTACGGGTACGCGTTTTTTAAACATTTTGAACTTTGGTTGTTGATGAGCAGTCTTTTACGACATTGGAAGAAACATTAATTGAACTATTATTTAGCTGATTAATTTTTTTTTATTTTTTAAAAAGCTCTTTTTTCTTCCAAATTTAATGATTGGAGAAGGGTATGTGCTCAAGATGATGTAGAGCTTTCATCATCAAACCAACCTCCAAGGTCTACAAATACTTCAAGAGATGTTCATATGCTGAGAAACAAGAAGACACCCTGACCAGCAGAAGAAAGGCTCTTAAAACCTCAATTCCTACAATGCTCCCTTTCTTTTTTGTTCTTCTACTCTTAGTTCCCTGCCTTGCTACACATCCACTGGACGAGCCCTTTCTCCAATGCCTCTCATTCCTTACTTCTCAAGTTTCCATACCAACCTACACCCCAGAAAACTCTTCATTCTCTTCAATCTTACAATCTTCAGCAAAAAATCTCAGGTTCTTAACTCCCACAACCCCCAAACCTCTGCTCATAGTCACACCATTAGATGAACCACAAGTTCAAGCAGCTGTAACTTGCAGCAAAAAACATGGGTTGCAGATGAGAATCCGCAGTGGAGGCCATGACTATGAGGGCTTATCTTATGTGTCTCATGTTCCGTTTGTCATAGTTGATTTAATCAACTTTGAATCTGTTACTGTTGATTTAGAAAATGGTACCGCATGGATTCAAGCCGGTGCAACGGTCGGCCAAGCTTATTACAAAATTGCTCAGATAAGCCCTACCCATGCCATCCCAGCTGCTCTTTGCCCCACAGTAGGTGCTGGAGGGCAATTCGGTGGTGGTGGATATGGTTCTTTGATGAGGAAATATGGCCTTGCTGGTGATAATATCATTGATGCTCGAATAGTGAACGCCAAAGGTGAGATTCTGACTAGAGAAACTATGGGGGAAGATCTATTTTGGGCCATTAGAGGAGGAGGAGCATCAAGCTTTGGTGTTGTTCTATCATGGAAGATCAAGTTAGTTGCTGTTCCACCCGCTGTGACCGTTTTCACAATTAGCAAAACCTTGGAAGAAGGTGCCACAGCACTTATCCATAGGTGGCAATATGTTGCTGATAAAATACATGAAGATCTCTTCATAAGAGTTATTATCAACAAGGTGAAAGGAACTGAGCCAGGAAAGCAAACAATACTAGCATTGTTTCAAGCCCTGTTCCTTGGAGGAACAGACCGTCTTCTTCCTATAATGAAACAAAGCTTCCCTGAATTGGGTTTGAAGCCTGAAGATTGTACCCAAATGAGTTGGTTACAATCTGTGGCTTACATTGCTAACTTGCCCAGTAATGGAACTGTGGATGTTTTACTGAACAGGAACGAACCATCTAAAAGCAAATTCAAGGCAAAATCTGACTTTGTGACAGAACCCATTCCAGAAACTGGGTTGCAAGGAATATGGGATAGGTTTTTTGAAGTTGATTCTCCTCTAATGATCTTCACACCTTATGGTGGAAGAATGAGTGAGATTTCAGAGTCTGAAATCCCATTCCCACATAGAGCTGGAACCATATATAAAATCCAGCATCTGATAATATGGGCAGAAGAAGGAATTGAAGCATCAAGAAAGCATAGGACTTGGATTGGAAGATTGTACAAGTACATGACTCCTTATGTTTCCAAGTCTCCCAGGGCTGCATATGTAAACTATAGAGATCTGGATTTGGGGATGAGCAGAAGTAGCATGAATGCTGCTGCATGCTATGCAATGGGAAAGATTTGGGGAACTAAGTACTTCAAGAACAATTTTGATAGATTGGTGCAAGTGAAGAGCAAGGTTGATCCTGAAAACTTCTTCAAGAATGAGCAGAGCATTCCACCTCTTCCGTCATAAAAAGCAAGAAAAGGAAACTAGAGAAAATGTACTTCTATGAGTCTAATATTCTAATTTGAGACTGGCTAAATGACCACTCTATATATAGGAGACCCAAAAATTCTAAAAAAAAAACATAAAAAGAGGCATCTGTGTGTGTGTTAATGCCTTGTTCTAGTTCATGCATGTTAAAGATAATTTTGAATATCAATAAACTTGGTTTTCTTCCAAAAACAAGAATACAATGAAAAAAAAACATTTCCTGAAAAACATGTTATCTTAACGAAAAATGTGAAAAACTGTTTTTAGAATTTTTTGAATCAAACATGTTTCCTATCCGGATCACAAACCAAAAGGGTTAATGTTTTGCAAAGGGTGCATGAGAAATATATGGTAGTCTTCAGGGAGGTATTAGAAAAGAAAACCTTACTACTCCACTTAGTGACAGCTTGTTATTTAATTATTGAATTTGTGGACAGAGACTTCTCTCAAACATGACTGTCACGCACTAAGCGTCGGTTTGATAATTTATGAGTTTGCATTACGCACTTAGAGAGTAGCGTTGCTATTTAATTTAATTGTGTATCACTTTACACGAGTGGGATGATTAGCACTAGGCAACTTAAAAGTGATCAAAGATTCGAAATAATTAAGTTTAGATTTGAGTTTTAGGATTACAGTTTTGAATTGGCTTTCTCACTCTCACAACTCTTATCCTTCATCAGTGCGCAATGCAACTGCCTATCTAATATCTCACCTTTCACTCAAGATCTTTAAGCAAATTTTCTATATTTAGAAAAGAAGGATATAACAAGTTGGACTTCGCAATAACAATTCAGACTGCTCCATTATAATTTGAAAGGCACCTCTTCAAATTCAAAAGTAAGCTCTTTAATATGAAAGCTCCTATATCCCATAATGATATGATCCTTGTGTATTGAATATATATACTATATATAGTATAAATACATGAAGAAGTTCATCCTGTGGCCATTTTTTAAAACTCTCAAAACTATCCCTTTGAAGTTATGGTTATCTTTTATTTTCTAAATTAGTTATAGGGCCAAAATTATAAATTTAAGCAATTAAATAACTTCCATCACACGACTTCCTTGTCTCTTATATTTATGCCTAATACAAAATTTTTCTATTTTTACCTTTTTCAATTTTTACTTTTTTCTATTTCTAAATTTTTTTTACTATAATCAAAATTTAAATTTTTATATTTTAAAAGTCACATGCCGTGCATGCTAGTATAATATATAGATATATATATCAAGTTTAATTTATTGATCGTAGAAGCCTATAAAAAAATATAGAAAAAAACTATTGGTACGCCCGGTCTGACGCCGAAACCCAACTCCCCACTATCACGGTTGGATGTGTGGGGGCGTCGGACCCGGTGTACCCCAGCATCACTCAACAAAATAATAGTAGGAACTAACTTGGTGTCCCTACCTTCTGTTATCTCCATCCTCTAAAGAAATTTTCTTGATAAGATGACTTAACAGTTGTTTGTTGAAACTATTTTTTTTATTCCGTCTTTCCTCAAACATGGCAGTTGAGATGTCATTTTATTGCACTTCACACTTACCCAAAAACTTGGCTTCTTGCTAATTTGTCATTATTATTATTGGTTAGAAACAATAGACTTAATTATTGATAAACGTCTCATGATACTCTACAAACTTAGCACGATTGCCACCATAACGCGACTAGTGCAGCAGAGGACGGTGATAGGGATGATATTGCTACTCTATTATTAGTTTCTTCTTATAGAAAATTTTCAACAAGGTTAATCCTTTCTGCTGATCAACAATATTAGCAATAATGTTAATTTAATTTCTAGGGTTGAGAAGGGTATTTTGAAGTAGATTATTTGCATTTTATGTTAATATATACTTATTTTGTAGGAAAACATGTTGAGGAGGAGAAACAAGGCATAGTTGAAGAGTAGAACCCTTGTTAATTAATTGCTTCTTGTTAAGTAAAAGATGGTCCCATTCTTTAGCTTACACGACTTGGCGTTCCTTTGTCAAGAGAATAAAGTGGAAGGACCATTAAAATTTTCCCCAAGGGAAAAAGGAGTGAGAACTCAAACTTGCTACAAAGTTGAAGCATTTGCTTGCAAGGTGTCAAAACACAAATTAATTAAAAGATAATGAAGGTTTCTATCATAAAGATAGTGATAGATAATTGCAAGACTAAGAACAGTTCTGACTTATACCTATAAGTCTGAGATATCCCCTAATGGCAAGGATTGTAAAAGGAAGGCACCAAAGGGTCCCAGTAGAAAATTATTTAATTAATCATTTTAAATGAATAGAGCTGCAAGATTTTGAAATCTAGGCATGTATTGTGGATAAATTGGCTTCGCAACCCAATCTACAATGCCATAAACTAGAAAGCATGACAATACTTAGGTAAAAGACCCAACCCTGGTCTCTTTAAAATACTTTGAGAAGGTTGTCAAAATCGTGAGTCAGAACTAAATCATTTCAAAGCTTAATAAATCGAATTGGTATTCAAATCGATGAATCATAAGATTCACTATATATATATATATATATATATATATATATATATATATATATGTGTGAATCGCATATTGGTATATATTAATATTAAGATTATACTAGAATATCTAATCTTCCACTTTAAGAATATGAATATTCTGATTTGGTAAATGGTATAATTGCCATATTATAGCAAGATTTATGGTATAATTGCCATATTATAGCAAGATTTTTAGTTTGTAATATTGTATATATATTACCTACGGGTGAATCAATACAATCAAGGAAAATCAATTCTTTCATGGTATCAGAGCCCTAGCAGCCTAGCAAGCGCTTACCCATTATTATTATTATTTTTTTGCCGAAGACAGCGCCGGCAGCAGCCTAGGTCATTTTGTATCTCGGCGGTTCGCGACGATTCCGGTCCCTGAGAGTGATCGGACTGATAGATATTCAGCCATTTTCGTCCTTGCACGTCCTCAGCACGACTTTCGCAATCCGAGAGATAATCCGACAAGGTCATTGCCTTGAACCTCGGAGATCCTAGAGCCGGCTCTCCAGGTCTCTCCGGCCGCCTCGATCCGGCGATCGGAAAACTCTCCGCACTCGCCGAACTCTCCATCGTTCCCGGCCGAATCATCGGTGGTCTGCCGCAAACGTTGTCTCTGTTGAAAAACCTCCGGTTCCTCGCCATTAGCAGGAACTTCATCTCCGGCAACATTCCGGCTTCTTTGGCAGAGCTTCGCGATCTTCGTACTCTCGATCTCAGCTACAATCTCCTTACCGGCGAGATTCCCAGACTGAAAGACTGGCCAGCATTTTATTGAATAACATAATCCGACCAGTAGTTGTTCCTTTCCGACCACGTCCAGCAGCAGCACGCAGCCGCATCTTTCTGTAAGACTGATCCTCATCATTTTGGAGATCAGCAAGACAAATCTCGAAGACTCTGTGCTTAAGACCTTCAGATGCAATCTTGGTACCCTGCGTTCTGGTGAATAGGGTTTTACCGACAGTACGGACGTTGAAGATCGATGGTGCCTTGATATCATACCAGTCCTTTTTAGCAAAGGGATCAACAACTTTCTTCTTCTTTCCTACGGCCATTGTTGAGTTCGCTGCAGCAGCTCCGAGATCGCGCGGTAAAAGAGTAATCTGAAGACGAGGCACGACCGCGAAGGGACCGATCCGTTACAGGACTGGCAGAGAAGATATTACGAGGGACTGAAGAGATCTGGGATAGAATCGCAGCAGCAGCAAGGCCATCATCATCATGGCCGACGATGGGAAAATAGATCCCCATTCTCCTTATTATCTTGGGTCTGGCGATCAACCCGGGAATATGATCACCCACGTTATCCTTACTAATGAAAATTATATTACATGGGCACGTGCAATTAAGTTGTCTTTGAAAGCTCGCCGAAAGTTTGTGTTTGTTGATGGGACATTCACCAAACCGACGGAGAAGAAGAAACAACTCGATTGGGACACTGTCAATTCTATGCTTGTCTCCTGGATCACACGGACTCTTGATCCAAAATTGGCGGCCTCCATTCCTTTTCATGATGACGCCAAACGACTTTGGGATTATCTTGAGAAGCGGTTTTGTGTGGCCAATGGTCCTCGCCTTCAACAATTGAGAGCCGATATTACCAACTGTAAGCAAACTTCGAATATGTCTATTGATGATTATTATACCCGTTTGATGGGATTGTATGATGAATTGGATCGTCTCAAGCCTCTCCATGCGTGTGCCTGTGGTAATTGTACTTGTGATGTTGTTGGTCGATTTGCTGCGGATCGGGAGGAGGAGAAACTCCATCAATTTCTCATTGGCATTAATGATGCGTTATATGCAACGGTACGTTCTAATTTGTTGTCCACTTCTCCTTCACCTGATCTCGATCGTGTTTATCAAGCATGTCTTCAGGAAGAAAAGTCTCGGGGTATTGCTCGAGATAGAGCGGACAAGGAGGAAATCCATGCGTTTGCTCTACAAACTGCACGACCCAAGGCTCGTGTTACCCGTCCCGATAAATCAAAATTGTATTGTTCTGTTTGTAAGCGATCGGGTCATGATGACAATACTTGTTTCAAAACGCATGGATATCCGGATTGGTGGGAAGATCGGAACCGTGGAGTCCAAGGCAGTGCACGGCCCAATGCACAACCACCTCCTGCGGCTCCTCCGACTGCTCCTCGTGGTCGGCCCAAAGCCGTGGCCGCCACGGTCGTGGCTGCCAATGCTGTGGCTGGTGGGGGGACCGATTCAGTGGCCTCCTCTCATGGGTCCTCTGGCATTTCTTTGCCTGACTTAAAACCGGAGCAGGTTCACATTTTATTGAATATGATAAATAATCGCCAACATGATCAGATGATGGGTGAGTTCTCTTCTTTTTCCTGGATTATTGATACTGGTGCTTCTCACCATGTTACTGGCACTGAATCATGTTTGACGGACACTCATCATATTTCGCAATGTTCAGTTGGGTTACCTAACGGCGCACATGCCATTGCTAAAATTGTATTGTTCTGTTTGTAAGCGATCGGGTCATGATGACAATACTTGTTTCAAAACGCATGGATATCCGGATTGGTGGGAAGATCGGAACCGTGGAGTCCAAGGCAGTGCACGGCCCAATGCACAACCACCTCCTGCGGCTCCTCCGACTGCTCCTCGTGGTCGGCCCAAAGCCGTGGCCGCCACGGTCGTGGCTGCCAATGCTGTGGCTGGTGGGGGGACCGATTCAGTGGCCTCCTCTCATGGGTCCTCTGGCATTTCTTTGCCTGACTTAAAACCGGAGCAGGTTCACATTTTATTGAATATGATAAATAATCGCCAACATGATCAGATGATGGGTGAGTTCTCTTCTTTTTCCTGGATTATTGATACTGGTGCTTCTCACCATGTTACTGGCACTGAATCATGTTTGACGGACACTCATCATATTTCGCAATGTTCAGTTGGGTTACCTAACGGCGCACATGCCATTGCTAAAATTGTATTGTTCTGTTTGTAAGCGATCGGGTCATGATGACAATACTTGTTTCAAAACGCATGGATATCCGGATTGGTGGGAAGATCGGAACCGTGGAGTCCAAGGCAGTGCACGGCCCAATGCACAACCACCTCCTGCGGCTCCTCCGACTGCTCCTCGTGGTCGGCCCAAAGCCGTGGCCGCCACGGTCGTGGCTGCCAATGCTGTGGCTGGTGGGGGGACCGATTCAGTGGCCTCCTCTCATGGGTCCTCTGGCATTTCTTTGCCTGACTTAAAACCGGAGCAGGTTCACATTTTATTGAATATGATAAATAATTGCCAACATGATCAGATGATGGGTGAGTTCTCTTCTTTCTCCTGGATTATTGATACTGGTGCTTCTCACCATGTTACTGGCACTGAATCATGTTTGACGGACACTCATCATATTTCGCAATGTTCAGTTGGGTTACCTAACGGCGCAATGTTCAATTAAGTACTCATAGAGTTATAGGGACATTCGTTTTTTAACTAATTAACAATTCGGAATGATTCAGCTAGTGATTCAATCCAATTCACTACCAATTCACTTATGATTCACAGATTTAGCAATTCAAGAATCCAATTCCAATCATTTTGGGGTATATTGAATAGTGAATAGTATGATTCAGCAATTCAGATGGTGATTCTTAATTCATGTTTAATATTGCTAGGACATTAGCATTAATTAAACACCAAGAACTCAGAAAATAAGGCAGTCCTACCAGGCAAGACACAAAAGCGAAAATCATGAATTAGATCCTGTAGATCAACTGAAAATTATCATGCAAAAATGCAGGTTCTTATGGAATCCATCTCTATAAGATGAATACATGTATAATTCGATTCTAATATAATATTTTATTAGATTCGGCTTAGCACCCAGCTAGACTTCCACACAGTAAGATAACACTTCAAGGGGAGCCAAAGGCCCCCTTAAAGTTTTACGAGGTTAATGATTTACTCACTCAAGGGAGAGTGTTTCTTATGTTGATCTACTAGTCATACTACATAGCTTGCAAGATTCCACAAGCTAATATCCCTGAATCCTTCATAGAACAAGTCTGCTAATTGGTTATCTATTCCAATAGCTTTCTGTAATAGTCGAATGAATTAATAACTAACTTCCATGTGCCTGAAGGTTGTGTTTAAAAACGGATTCTCAGTAAAGAATATTGTCATCTTTGATACTTGATAATTTGATCAAAATTGCATAAGGTGGAACAACTCTTAACGAATTTCTAGTGTTGGTTTCCTGTACTAAACCTTAGTTCTTGACATGGATATAGTAGGCTGTCCCTTGATGTGCCAAGAAATCATTGAGGTATTGACCAGATAAATGGGTGTATATTTCAACTATGGGTATGAGCTAGTGTTACGGACTACTGAGAAACCAACGTTTTGGGCACTAAGTACTTCAGGAAAAATTTTCATAGATTGGTACATGTGAAGAATAAGGTTGATCCAAAAAACTTCTGGGGAGTTCCCACATAGAGGAAGAGCAGAGGGGACTAGAAATACCTCATTTTTGAACTAGTGTTACTTAATAGCTAAATGGCCATTCCAAAATAGATCAATAAATTAGAAGCTTCTTTATGCTACTCCAATGCCTTGTTCTCTCTCTATGCTTATAGATCAATAAGTTTGATATTTATTAAAGCTTGATTTATTGTAAAGAAATTGGACTTTTAATCTTCTCTTTTTTAAGCTTATGCAGTAATGTTCGAACATTGTTTTAAACTATAAATCAATACGGTATGGACATGAAACCATTACGCCGACAAAATAGATGTGCTAAATTTTATTATAGATGTATTTCCAAAGAAAGATTCATAAAATGAATGCAATGAACAAGGCACTAAATGGATTTCTCAATTCGTAGTTCTGAAATATTATGCATAACAAACGGATCAATATGAAAAAATAGAAACGCCTCATTGGATTTTATAAAACAGTTTCACTGATCTTCCATTTACTTATGGAGAAGATGATGATAAATTAACTTTCCAGCCAACACTTTGAACAATGCTTTGATGAACAACAGCTCGTCCCCATATTCAGATGAAGAAATCAAAAGATGATCATAAATCAGCAAATCAATCAGAAATCAGTTTTTTTATTCCATCAGTTTTGAATCATTCTTCTATTCGTCAAGGAATTAAGTTTATGCATTAATGCTAGAACGCCGCTTTAAAAATATAAATCAATAAGGTATAGACATGAAATCATTATGCCAACAACATAAATCTGGTAAAAAGAATTATAGATGTGTTTCAAAAGAAAAGATTCATGCAATGAATGCAATGGACTAGGCACTAAACAATACTAATTACATCAAAAAGCGTATTACTACTTTGCAAGCTTGTTAATGTTTCTTATCAACAAGAACTTGTTAATCATCATGCATAACTAACAGATCAAAATCAGCTCAATATGAAATAACAGAAACGCATCATTTGATTTCATCAAATATTTTCACTGATCTTCCATTTGTTTATGAAGAAGATGGTGATAAATTAACTTTCCAACCAACATTCTGAACAATGCTTTGATGAACAACAGCTCATCTCCATATTCAGATGAAGAAATCAAAAGATGATCACAAATCAACAGATCAAACAGAAATCAGTTTTTTATTCCATCAGTTTTCAATCATTCTTCTATTCGTCAAGCAATCAAGATAATATTTGATCAACAAATCAATGCAGATAAAGAGGAGAAACGTGATTTTTTACTGAAATCGGATCGGAATTAGGCGAACACAATCGTGTTTTAACTCTTTTTGATCACATTCTCCGCGATACATTTCTTCTTTCGCCCAAAGAAGAACAATAGATTTCTCTCTTTTTTCCTCGAAAGCTCGAACGTAGACTTAATCCCTCGTTTAAATGGTTTTCTTCGCCAAAAATATGAAGACTTCCAAATTTGGCACCTCGTTTCGCGCCAAAAATTTTGATTTTTTTTCCCTTTTTTTTTAATTTGAACTCGAAAATAAAATTCTAGTGCAACAAATTGAAAATGAAAAAAAAAATAATAATAAATTGGGCGGGTTGACCAAGATATTATAATTTTGAGCAAGCAGTTTATTAACATGATGTCTTCGAATTACATATGAATTTATGATTCAACGACATCCAACGTACATTAAAGAGTTTAGTTTAAAAATATGTCCTAAAAACATATAGACTAATCATTTTGTAAAGATTAATTTTTCATGAAATGCTAGCAAATACGTATGTTCTATTTTTTGTTCAACAAAAGCTTGTTTTATTCTCACTAATTGAAATTTCATGGTTTTTGACAAATGTATAAACTTTTAGCCAGCAATTAAGAAAGCAAAAACCAACAAGTGGTAGTTCGATTGGTTGAAAAACTAAGTAAATATGGAGTTGAAGTCCAGGTCTAAAATTCGAGTTTGACCGTGCCTCTATTTTTTCACTACACCCTCCAGGATACCGAAACCAGTAATAAAAAAAAATACAAAAGCAAAATAAATGTAACAAAAAAAAAAATTTCTTTGGCATTAGCTATATTTGGTGATATATAAGCATGAGACAGAGTACCTTATAAATAGTTAATTTTTTGGCCATATAAATAACAATTTAAATAATAAATACGTGACTACACATACTTGATATATATGACCAAATAGTTAAAGTTACGTACAAGCGTCAAATAAGTCGGTCGTATTTTCAATTCTACTGCCAGTTGGCAAAAATGCAGCCATTTAAATGCTAGTTTCAATAGGAGCAACAAACATATTGACATTTTATAATAGTTAATAGTCCACGCTGCCATCTAGAATTAAAGATAACCTTGTATATTGCAAATTTGACATGCATTTCACGAGGCTGCATGGCAATGGTCTCACCACTAGCTATCTTGTAATTATCCAATGTGCCTTAAATAAGTTCTATGTCTAGCTCCAACCTACCATAATATATATTACCATCAATATTAGTCTCGCTTTGAATAGTATATACTGCCTTACCGACGATAAATATGAATGAATCCATCAAGAAATATTAGCACAAAAAACCAATATCATTTTAATTGAAGTAGAAGTCGTTTTGCTTGTATTTAAGTTGCCATCTAGGATATGCTTGATGAGTAGTATACCAAAGAACCTTGATCCTAATTAACGTTGTTTTAGTTATCTAAAAAAACATGAAATTATTATTTGTTATTATATAATTTAGTACAGAAATACATATACATTTATATATATACTTCACTTATTAATTAAAACCTAATTATAAAATTAGCATGGTGAAAATTTCTAGGATCCAACAGCTTTATATAATAATCATTGTGTAATTAAGCGCATCATTTTCTACCTAAAATACAATAAAAGGTCATATCTAAATTAAGAATTACGAGTGATATATGTATGTGGGACATAACCAGTAATTTTATTTAGGGTTGGCTAAAAAATAATTTTGTGGTCTGATCGCATGAAACTTAACAAATCAAAGAGTCAAAGACCACAAAATAAGATCAAATCTTAGTTAATAGAGGTGAATGTATGAATGTTTCAAGTTTTATAAACCAGCGAAAAGTGAACCATAAGTGACAAATTAATGATTTGTATATATTTATATAAATGAAATTTTTGTAATATACATATTAGATTTAATTTTTATATTTTACAAAACTTCAGATTTTTTTTTTGGAATTGTCTACTTGGGCTCCAACCCAAGTTTGCATAATAGAAGCTCCGCCTACGGATGTATGTATACATGTGTGATTACTAGAATTTCAGGTTGTTTAAACTTAATTGTGACATTATTTTTAGGTGATTTTATGTAATAAAAACAAACTTTACGCGGCAGAATATTGTTGTAGAGGACATCTTCAAATATTTGGACTGTTCATTAATTTAACGGTGTGAAACAACAGAAAATTATAATATATCAAGTTGCCGTGCAGGAAAACTATTCATGCATGAATTTTAACTTTGATTTTTTCCTTGTACGAAGAGAGGAAGCAAGAACATATAGGAACTTAATTAAGGTCAAATGCGTTTAAGTGGCTCTCATGCATTTTGGTTTTGAATTTTTCCTTACAACGTCAGATTATAATTCTTATGAGATTGTTCAAAATTGACCATTTGTATATTATTCACATAATGGAGTTCAATCTAATGCAATACGTACATGCCAACATCTTCTTCTATATAAGGTGCTCTCAAACACCCTTTCTAAACAACAACAAAGAGATCAAGTACCAAATAATTAAATTAGAGATGGCCATTTCAACATCTTCTGTTTTCTCAATTTTATGTGTTCTTATGCTCTCAATTTCATCAGTGGTTTCTTCAAGAAGTTCTTCTCTTCATCAGAACTTCATACAATGCCTATCCCTCCATTCTAATCATCCTTCCATTCCAATCTACACCCCAAACACAACTTCTTACTCATCAATCCTCCAATCTTCCATACAAAACCTAAGGTTCATATCATCCACCACCCCAAAACCTCAAATTATTCTAACGCCATTGCATGATTCTCATGTCCAAGCAGCAGTAATCTGTTGCAAGAAACACGGGCTTCAGCTAAAAGTTCGAAGCGGCGGCCACGATTACGAGGGCCTTTCTTATGTCTCCGACGTTCCATTTGTCATCGTTGACTTAGCCAATCTTCAATCGGTCCAAGTTGACGTCAAAGATGGCACTGCATGGGTCCAACCCGGTGCAACCATAGGCCGAGTTTATTACAAAATTGCGGAGAAAACTCAAACCTACGGCTTCCCCGCGGGAATTTGCCCAACGGTAGGCGTTGGCGGGCACGTCTCCGGCGGAGGGTACGGCAACTTGTTGAGGAAATATGGCCTCGCCGCTGATACTGTCATTGACGCTCTGCTAGTGAACGCTGATGGAAAAATCCTAGACAAAGAATCAATGGGTAAAGATCTTTTTTGGGCCATTAGAGGTGGTGGAGGAGGGAGCTTTGGAGTTGTTTTATCATGGAAAATCAAATTAGTTCCAGTTCCAGCAACGGTGACAGTTTTCACAGTTAACAAAAACTTAGAACAAGGTGCAACTGCCCTTGTTCATAAATGGCAATACATTGCAGATAAGCTTCCTCAAGAACTATTCATCAGAGTCATCGTAAACAAGGCAAATACTAATGCAACAACAATACAAGCAATATTCCAATCCTTATTCCTAGGAGGATCAAAACAACTCCTCCAAACAATGGAAAAACGCTTCCCCGAACTCGGCATTAAGAGCAGCGATCTGGTCGAAATGAGTTGGATTCAATCAGTTTTATATTTTGCAGGATTCCCAGTTAATGGATCTCTAGAAGTTTTACTAAACAGAACTCAAACTAGCACAAGATTTTTCAAAGCAAAATCAGATTATGTGAAACATCCCATTTCTGAAAGTGGTTTGGAAGGAATATGGAAGAGGTTTTATGAAGTAGATGTTCCTGAGATTATATTAAGTCCTTATGGTGGAAAAATGAGTGAGATTTCAGAATCAGAAATTCCATTTCCCCATAGAAAGGGAAATATATATAAGATACAGCATTTGGTGTGGTGGGAAGAAGAAGGAACTGAAGCATCAAAGAAGAATATAAATTGGATTAGAAGGTTGTATCGGTATATGGCCCCATATGTTTCAAAGTCTCCAAGAGCTGCTTATCTTAATTATAGAGATTTGGATCTGGGTCAGAGCAAAAATGGCACTGCAAGTTACTCAGAAGCTAAGGCTTGGGGGATTAAGTATTTTAAGAGCAATTATGATAGATTGGTGCACGTGAAAAGCAAGGTTGATCCAGAGAATCTCTTCAGGAATGAGCAGAGTATTCCATCAGTTCCAGGTTTCTAGGATGATATATTGAGATTCACTTAATCGCTTGGTATGGTGTTGTTAATAAGAGGCTTATATATGTGTGTGTGTGGTGCCTCGATGTATTGTTTATTAATTTTATTCTTTGTGTGTGTAAATTGATGAATAAATTCTCATGCATTAATTAGTCACAAGTTTGATATATTAATGAAAGTTTGTTCATTTTTTGAAATGAAACAGATATTTATGTATTTTATTTCTAACTAAGCTTTTAATGCCGGAAATTAAAGAATATTAAATCCATCATAGTTTTCATATATATATATATATATATATTGTATACAATATCCACAGTACCATATGTTTGGTGCTCCTATTGAAACTAGCATTTAAATAGCTGCTGCATTTTTGCCAACTATTTGGTCATATATATCAAGTATGTGTAGCCACGTATTTATTATTTAAATAATTATATATATGGCCAAAAAATTAACTATTTATAAGCTACTCTCTCATGCTTATATATCACCAAATATGGCTAATGCCAAAGATTTTTTTTATTACCGGTTTTCGGCATCCTGGAGGTGTTCTCATTCCTTTTGGACAAAATTAATCCTCTTAGACTCGGGTATAACATAGGCATTTGGACTGACCGTGTCACACCCTGGGTTGCATAATGGCTAGGCGTTATCCACTGCGGTAGTGCGCCCGCACCTGGGTAGGGGGCACGCTGTGCAACCCAGGGTGTGACAAAAAGGCCTTATGTATCGTTCTTGTGTATGTATCACAATAAAATATTGTGAATCGTTTAGATGACGCACTGGGCTTTCAAGCTCACCCATATTTTTATATGCAGGTGCTTAGGAGAATAAAATTGCGAGTTCGTGACATAGTGCAGAGTAGTAGGGGTGGGTTAATTAATTAGTATTATTGGACTGAATGTTTTCATTTAATTTTTAAAGGTTTATTATTCAGACGAATTGTATTGATAATTGGAATTCAATGAATATTATTATGGTCAGTAAAGAACTTGTGATTCATTTCACGTGTGAATGCCTTAGAATAGAATTCATTAATTCTATTTGATGATCGTATTTTAATGTTGTGTCCATAATGGATGGACAAGGGCAAGTACCCTCGTATGGAGATAATGATTGTATGAAGAATTAAAGGTATTCGTTTATCCTAACCAGTAAATTGGTTGGAAAAATATAAACTCATAGTTTTGCAAAATTTATTATTTATAAAATGGTTATGGGTTATGATAGACGAATACGAGTAACGTCTCGATTTTCGGTGATATATTTTTATATAAAATCAAAATATTCATTATTTCACTTGAAAATCAAGTTTTGAAAATCGGGGTGTTACAGTTTGGTATCAGAGCTTTAGGCTTCAGATCATGGGAAATGTTACAACAAATTTTGAGAAGTTTAGTATTTCTAAAGGTCACTTTATAACGTAATATCGGGAATGGAAGTACAGTGGGTCTAACAAACTCAAAACTTTTAGGATATCGGTTAGAGACGAGAACTTGTATGAAAACTGTTTGGTTAGAATCTGAGATCAGGATGAATCTTTTATTCTTGGTTCCAAAGCGGTATGGGACGTGGAGGAATTTAGGGGTATTTGAGGAGTCTTGATCTTGGAGACTAGCATGCCATGTTTGGTGAATGACTAAACAACTCTGGACGAGCTTGTATCGCTACGTTCAACTGGTATGGGACAGCTTGAACATAGAGGATACCTGGGAAGCCTTAGCTGGTAGGACATTTGCGCATTGTTTGGGTGTATTGAAGTTTCTTTGTGGAAGCTTATATCACCGGGCTAGAGTGGTATGGGACACTTGAATACGGAGGGTATAAGTGAAAGCTTGGGAATTTCCTTTATACCATTGTTGGGTGGTATGTTGTTTGTTTGTTTGCTTGTCTTGTTTACATGTATCAAAACCAAATCCTGTACCCTGTGACAATCATGGATTGTCAAAACTTTTTTGAAACCTAGAAACTGAATCAATAGGATCATTTTATTTTCGAGAACTTAGAATTTTGAATCTAGAGTCACCCTAACCGGAAATAATTATCTCATGTAGTACTAAAGATGAGTTAAAATTTTATAGATGACTCCACCTTGAAGAATGAACACCAGGTCTGTGAGTGATCTCATAAGGGACACTGAACCTGCTGAGCAGACACAATCGACATCCGAATCTCAGCCGACGGAGCAAGAACATGCAAATCAAACAGTAAATGTTGACTCTGCTGGAACAGAGAACGTCCAACCTACAACAGTTCCAACCCCTGGAATTGTTTTAGGACCAGAACTGATGGCTGAATTTGTGAGGCAAGTCGTGGAACAGGTGACCAGACAGCTGCCTCAACCTCAACTGAATCCAACTATTGTGGTGCAGAATGAAACAGGAACTCGAAACATCAGGAGACCTGAAGAAAATGAATGGGCAGATCAACTGAAAGACTTCCAACGTATGCATCCTTCGAAATTTGAAGGAAAACCGGATCCAAAGGAAGCCGACAAGTGGTTCCAAGAGGTTCAGGAACACTTGGAAGTTCTGGGAGTAACTGGTCCTAGAATGGTGGCAATTGCGGCTCACCAATTTATAGGTGAGGCCAGACATTGGTGGAGAATGGTTAAAGAAAGTCCTACAGTGGATGTGAACACTATGACCTGGGCGACTTTTGAAGAAATATTTTATGATAAATTCTTTCCCAACGCGAACAGAAAAGAACTACAATCTGAATTTGTGAGACTGATACAGAGGAACATGACAGTGACAGAATATGAGGCAAAGTTTATCGAACTTTCCAGATTTGCTCGTGAACTGGTTGCCAATGAACAGATGAAAGCTAGTAGATTTGCAGAAGGTCTCAAAATGGAGATTAGAAAGATGGTTGTTCCAATGAATCTGGAGACTTACAAAGAGGTAGTTGAACGAGCCCTGTTAGTAGAAAGATAACTGAACCTACAAGAAACAATACGGAACAGGAACAAAAGGCCGCAAGGACAAAATTCTGATTACCAGAGCAATCACAACAAGAGGCAGAATCTGAATAATTTCGGTGGCAATGGTAATATGTGGAACAGAAACACGTTCAACAATGGGAACCAGTGGAACAGGGGACAAAATCCCAAGAACGGATCAGGAGGGTCTAGGCATAATGGTGGACAACAAATGCAACAAAACAATATTCGTCCACCCCAACAAAATAGAAATCAAGTAGTAGATACGAGACTTTGCTACAAATGCAACCGACCGGGTCATTTGGCACGAAACTGTACTGCGCAAGGAGTTCGACAAAATTTTCGTCCGGGCAACTGGCAGAACAACAATAATGGGCAAGGACGAAATCAAGCCAATCGTCCGAGTTATAATCAGAACCAAATCCAGAACCAAAATCAAGGCAGAGTCTTTGCAATGACAGAAGGAAATCCTGAGCAAGAATTTGATGCAAACGAAGTGGTGGAAGGTACTTTCATTTTATTTCATGTTACAGTTAAAATCTTGTTTGATTCTGGAGCATCAAGGTCTTTTATTTCTGAAAACTTAGCCAGGAAACTACAACTTTCCACTGTACCTTTATCTGTCGTTATGAAGATTTTAACACCAGTAGGAGTAAACGTCCCAACAACTGAAAAATGTAGTTGTGACCTTAGAATTAATGATAAGCTGATTTCAGCTGAATTGATACTCTTACCCATTAATGATTATGATGTAATCTTGGGTATGGATTGGTTATCTGAATACCAAGCCCAGATCGACTGCCTTCGAAAGAAGATTACCTTGTGACTACCTTCGGGAGAGCTGTTGAAAATTTATGGGGATAGAAACAAAATCCTGAGGAATATCATGTCCGCACTTCTCGACTCTGTGAATCAAAAAGAAGAATTCAAAACCCTAACAGAAGCCGAGTCTTTAAAGCCATTGAGGAATTTAGAAGAGTACTTGGTGGTTAGAAATTTTCCTGAAGTGTTTCCCGAAGAATTACCAGGATTACCTCCTAAGCGAGAAGTAGAGTTCAAGATAGAACTATACCCTGGAACAACCCCCATAGCCATATCACCCTACAGAATGGCCCATGGCGAACTAATCGAACTAAGGACCCAACTTGATGATCTTAGTGCGAAGAAATTTATCCAGCCGAGCCAATCACCCTGGGGAGCACTAGTATTGTTTGCCAAAAAGAAAGATGGGTCGATGAGACTGTGTATTGACTACAGAAAATTAAATCAAGTCACAGTCAAGAACAAGTACCCCCTTCCCAGAATAGATGATTTGTTCGATCAACTGAGGGGAGCAACTTGTTTTTCCAAGATCGACCTAAGGTCCGGTTATCACCAACTTAGAATCAAAGAGTCAGATATACCGAAGACAGCATTCAGGACTAGGTATGAACACTTTGAATTCAGAGTCATGCCATTTGGACTCACTAATGCACCAGCAGCATTTATGGACCTCATGAATAGGACGTTTAGGCCTTATCTAGACAAATTTGTAGTGGTATTTGTTGATGATATTTTGGTTTATTCGAAGACCCGTGAGGAACATCAGGAACACCTTACAATAGTTTTGAAAACATTGAGGCGAATTGAATTGTATGCCAAATTTGAAAAATGTGAATTTTGGATGAAGTCAGTCAATTTTTTGGGCCATGTAGTGTCATCAGAAGGGATATCCGTAGATCCAACAAAAGTTGAAACAGTCATGAACTGGGAAAAGCCAAAGTCAGTGACAGAAATTAGAAGCTTTTTGGGACTAGCTGGTTACTATAGAAGATTTATTCTAAATTTTTCGAGACTAGCTGAGCCTATGACAAAGCTTACAAGGAAGGATGCCAAATTTGATTGGGATGAGAAATGTGAGAATTCCTTTCAGGAGTTGAAGAAACGATTAACCACAGCCCCAATATTGATCACTCCTGCAAGCGGAGTCGGTTATGTTATTTACACCGATGCTTCTAAGAATGGTCTTGGCGCTGTTCTGATGCAGGAAGGTAAAGTGGTTGCTTATGCTTCTAGGCAACTGAAGACTCATGAACAGAACTACCCGACTCATGATTTAGAATTGGCTGCAATTGTATTTTCCTTAAAGATATGGAGACACTATCTTTATGGAGAGAAATTTGATTTATACTTTGATTATAAGAGTTTGAAGTACATCTATACACAAAAAGAGTTTAATTTGAGGCAAAGGAGATGGATGGAATTGCTAAATGATTATGATTTTCAGCTGCATTATCACCTAGGGAAAGCCAACGTAGTCGCAGATGCTTTAAGTCGAAAATCGTATAAGAACGATGTAGAAATAGCCCAGATGTACCAATTGATTGAAGATTATAATTTGGGCGTACAAAAAGGTGACAATTAGATTTTCTTGTATAATATGAGCTGCAAGCCAGACCTACTACATCAAATTAAGGAAGGTCAAGCTCAGGATAGAAAACTGATAAAATGGGTGGTAGATGCAAGAGCCAATAATGGAAATGCAAATTTCAAGATCGATTCAGAGGGATTATTGAGATTCAGAAATCGAATTTGTATACCCAGAATTGAGGAAATTAAAAAGACCTTATTTGATGAAGCACATTAGACTAAATACACTTTACATCCTGGTGGAGATAAGATGTACCAAAATTTGAAGAAAAACTACTGGTGGAAAGGTATGAAAAGAGATGTAGCCAAATATGTGTCTAAATGCCTTACATGTCAGCAAGTTAAGGCCGAACATAAAAAATCGTATGGATTGTTACAACCTTTAGAAATCCCAGAATGGAAATGGAATAACATAGCAATGGATTTCATCGGAGCTCTTCCTAGAAATCAGAAAGGTAAGGATAAAGTTTGGGTAATTGTGGATCGACTTACTAAAGTGGCACACTTCTTACCTATTAAATCCACAGATACGATTGCTAAACTGGGTGAGCTGTATGTGAAAGAGATTGTGAAGCTACATGGAGTACCCAAATCGATAGTGTCAGATAGAGATTCCTTATTCACATCTCAGTTCTGGCAGAGCTTACAGCGGGAATTGGGAACCAAATTAACCATGAGCACCGCCTATAATCCTCAGACAGATGGTCAATCCGAAAGGGTTATTCAGATCTTAGAAGACATGTTGAGTGCTTGTGTACTGGATTTTAAGGGAAATTGGAGTAAATACTTACACCTGGCAGAGTTTGCTTATAACAATAGTTACCAGGCAAGCATACAAATGGCTCCATATGAAGCTCTATATGGACGACCATGTAGGTCACCATTGTGTTGGGCTGATTGGGAAGATAAGGTACTTACAGGACCTGATATGATAATGGAAATGAACGAAAAAGTGAAGTTGATCCAGAAAAGGCTAGTCACTGCACAGAGCAGGCAGAAGAGCTACGCAGATAAGAGGCGCCGACCTCTAGAGTTCCAAAAAGGTGATAAGGTATTTCTGAGAATAAGCCCACAAAAAGGCATCATGAGGTTTGGTAAGAAAGGGAAGTTATCGCCGCGATTCATCGGTCCGTTCAAGATCAGTGATCGAATTGGTGAGAATGCTTACAAACTAGAATTACCAACTAGTTTATCTGCCATCCACAATGTGTTCCACGTGTCAATGTTGCGAAAATATGAACCGGACCCTTCCCACACCATCGATTGGAAAGACGTGTACAAGCTGATGCCACCTATGAAGAAGGACCCTTACAGATCCTAGATTGGAAAGTTCATAGCTTGAGGAACAAAGACATTCCATTAGTTAAAGTATTGTGGAAGCATCATGGAGTTGAAGAAGCCACTTGGGAACCTGAAAGTGAAATGAAGGCCAAATACGCCGACTTATTCCAAAGAACACTCTAGATTTCGAGACACAACTGGTCAACAGTGGAAAAGTCGAACATCATCAAGTGAGTAAGCTTATACTTTAATTTCGGGACGAAATTTCTTTTAAGACGGGAAGATTGTAATACCCAAACACATGCTATTCCTTCCATTGATCTCTATTCTCTCCATCAAGCTATGACCAATTCCAAGACCTTCATCTTCTTCCAAAGAAAAACACACAGCAGAAATGCTCAACATTAATCATCTCTCTCTAAGTTAAACAAACCCAAACACCATTAAAATCATAACAAAACAACACACCCGCCATGCCCAACAAGCTAAGAAAGGCCATATGAGCTGTAAATGACCAAACCAGCATCAGCATAGCCAAAGTGTATCATAACAAAACAACACACCCGCCATGCCCAGCAAGCTAAGAAAGGCCATATGAGCTGTAAAGGACCAAACCAGCATCAGCATAGCCAAAGTGTAATACAAACAAAAAAAAAACAAATGTCAAACAAGATCCGGAAATCTCGCCGAGATCTCGCCGACACGTCGCCGGGAATCTCGCCGACCTGTCACCGGAACCTCGCCGAAAATCTTTCGTTCTCGCTCTTTAAACCCAAATCGCCGAAAACAACGAACCGCTCGAAACCCTCTTCTCTTCTCCAGCGCACACCGCCACAGATCTCGCCTCTCTTCTCTCCTCCGCCGCGGATCTCGCCGTCGCCGCCCTTCCTCTTCTCTTCTTCGTCACTGATCTCGCCGCCGCACTCTTCTCCGCTACTGATCTTGCCGCTCTCTCTTCTCTTCGCCGATCTCTCTTCTCCGATCTCTCACGCCCGATCTCTTGCTCTCGATCTCTCACTCTCGATCTCTGCATCTCGCCCTCTCTTCTTCTTCTTCTTCTTCTTCTTCTTCTTCTTCTCTTTCTCTCTCCCCCTTGTTTTTCTTCATCCGCCCAGCAACCCAAGAAAAAAAACACTTACTTTATTTTATTTTTATTTTATTTTTTTCATTTTTAGCAACCATATGATATGTTATATAATACACTTCTATATATATATCATACACAATACCACATACATACTTCCTTATTTTTCTTCCTTCCGCCCTCCTGCAACAAGCATATTTTAGTTTAGTTTATTTTTATTTTTATTTTTATTTTTTTCTTTCTTTTAAGCAACCAACTCAAGCATATTTTAGTTTAGTTTATTTATTCATTTTTCTTTTCTTTTAAGCAACCAACAGTAATACATTTATACGTATCATACATAATTTTTACTAAGTGTTATTATTATTATTATTATTATTATTATTTTGCAACTCCGGTGTTATTATTAATTTTTTTAAGCAATCAAGATATTATATAATATATTTATATGTATCATACAATTTTTTTTTACCAAGTGTTATTATTTTTTTAAAACATTACAACTCGAGTGTTATTATTTTTTAGCAATCAAGATATTATATAGTATATTGATATGTATCATACATATTTTTTTACCAAGGGTTATTATTTTTTTAAAACATTACAACTCAAGTGTTATTATTATTATTATTATTTTTATTTTTTTGCAATCAAGATGTTATATAATATATTTACATGTATCATACATTTTTTTTAATTATTATTTTTAGCAACCAAAATGTTAAATAATATATTTATATATATATATATCACATATTGTATTATATCATGTTATACCATACACATCATTATATCATATCACAAGACACTATAATATGTTATTATATATATATATATATATATATATATATATATATATATATATATGTGTGTGTGTGTGTGTGTGTGTGTGTATGTATATATCTCTACACTCATAATCGAGTAATTATATTAACAAACGTAATATACGTGTACAGGTTGATTACCACGCGTGACGATGAATTTAAGTAATTTGAAATTTAGCGATTCAGGTGGGAATGATTCTAGGCCTTCATACTATTTTATTTGATATATAGATAAGAATGTTAAATTAATTAGGTCTATAGTATTATTAGATTGCTTATGCATGCCTATTGTACATGATTATATGTATGCAATGTTGAGATTGTTTAACAATGATGATATGTGTGTTAACATGATTTTTATTCTGATCAAATGATAATTGGATGCATGAAATTCATGTGGTAGTTGAATTCACTTATAAATTATAATGCCTGATAATGAAATGCATGATTTGGAATATTGGAATAGTGAATGCGTGAACGTTATTATAATTGATTTTGTAATATAATATCATGTGTAGTGGAGTTGAATGTGTTTTATGAATGCACTCACTATCGTGCTTATACCGTACGTATGGCGTGACATCACTAAAGAACACAATTAAGATAAGAATCACATATATGGGGCAGTTATTCTAAGGAATATCGCCAATGTTCCAATTTTTATTTTTGGCTGTGCCACCCTGAGTTTGATTTTCTAACGGTACGTGATTTGGAACGTGATGAAATTATCGACTCAAACAATCTAATGTTGCAACGATTAATGTGTGAAACTTGTTTGTAATGTTCTTGTGTATGTATCACAATAAAATATTGTGAATCGTTTAGATGACCCACTGGGCTTTCAAGCTCACCCATATTTTTATATGCAGGTGCTTAGGAGAATAAAATTACGAGTTCGTGACATAGTGCAGAGTAGTAAGGGTGGGTTAATTAATTAGTATTATGGGACTGAATGTTTTCATTTAATTTTTAAAGGTTTATTATTCAGACGAATTGTATTGATAATTGGAATTCAATGAATATTATTATGGTCAGTAAAGAACTTGTGATTCATTTCACGTGTGAATGCCTTGGAATAGAATTCATTAATTCTATTTGATGATCGTATTTTAATGTTGTGTTCATAATGGATGGACAAGGGCAAGTACTCTCGTATTGAGATAATGATTGTATGAAGAATTAAAGGTATTCGTTTATCCTAACCAGTAAATTGGTTGGAAAAATATAAACTCATAGTTTTGCAAAATTTATTATTTATAAAATGGTTATGGGTTATGATAAACGAATACGAGTAACGTCTCGATTTTCGGTGATATATTTTTATATAAAATCAAAATATTCATTATTTCACTTGAAAATCAAGTTTTGAAAATCGGGGTGTTACAGACCGTCCCAACAAAAGTGAAAAAACGGAGACACGCCCAGACTCGAATTCTGGACCTGGACCTGGACCTCAACCTCATATATACTTAGTTTCTCAACCAATAGAGTTACCACTTATTGGTTTTTGCTCTCTTAATTGCTGGCTAAAATTTTATACATTTGTCAAAAGGCATGAAATTTCAATTAGTGAGAATAAACTAATGATGTTAATAAACTATGTGCTAAAAATTATAATATCATCACTATTATATTTTGATAAAATTAATATCTTGGGCAATCCCAACAATTTATTATTATTAGTTTTTTTCATTTTCAATTTGTAGCACCAGAATTTTATTTTCGAGTTCAATTTTTTTTTTTTTAAAAAGGGCAAAAAAAGTCAAAATTTTTGGCGCGAAACGAGTTGCCAAATATGAAAGTCTTCATATTTTTGGCGAAGAAAACCATTTAAACGAGGGATTAAGTCTACGTTCGAGCTTTCGAGGAAAAAAGAGAGAAATCTATTGTTCTTCTGTGGGCGAAAGAAGAAATAGATCGCGGAGGATGTGATCGAAAAGAGTTAAAACACGATTGTGTTCGCCTAATTCCGATCCGATTTTGGTAAAAAATCACATTTCTCCTCTTTATCTGCAGTGATTTGTTGATCAAATATTATCTTGATTGCTTGACGAATAGAAGAATGATTGAAAACTGATGGAATAAAAAACTGATTTCTGTTTGATCTGTTGATTTGTGATCATTTTTTGATTTCTTCATCTGAATATGGAGATGAGTTGTTGTTCATCAAAGCATTGTTCAGAATGTTGGTTGGAAAGTTAATTTATCATCATCTTCTTCATAAGCAAATGGAAGATCAGTGAAAATATTTGATGAAATCAAATGACGCGTTTCTGTTATTACATATTGAGCTGATTTGATCGGTTAGTTATGCGTGATGATTAACAAGTTCTTGTTGATAAGAAACATTAACAAGCTTGCAAAGTAGTAATACGCTTTTTGATGTAATTAGTACTGTTTAGTGCCTAGTCCATTGCATTCATTGTATGAATCTTTTCTTTTGAAACACATCTATAATTATTTTTACCAGATTTATGTTGTTGGCATAATGATTTCATGTATATACCTTATTGATTTATATTTTTAAAGCAGCGTTCAAGCATTAATACATAAACTTGATTCCTTGACGAATAGAAGAATGATTCAAAACTGATTTCTGATTGATTTGCTGATTTATGATCATCTTTTTATTTCTTCATCTGAATATGGAAAGGAGTTGTTGTTCGTCAAAGCATTGTTGAGAGTGTTGGCTGGAAAGTTAATTTATCATCATCTTCTCCATAAGTAAATGGAAGATCAGTGAAACTGTTTTATAAAATCCAATGAGGCGTTTCTATTTTTTCATATTGATCCGTTTGTTATGCATAATATTTCAGAACTACTAATTGAGAAGGCCATTTAGTGCCTAGTTCATTGCATTCATTTTATGAATCTTTCTTTTGAAATACATCTATAATAAAATTTAGCACATCTATTTTGTCGGCGTGATGGTTTCATGTCCATACCGTATTGATTTATAGTTTAAAACAATGTTCAAACATTACTGCATAAGCTTAAAACAGAGAAGAATAAAAGTCCAATTTCTTTACAATAAATCAAGCTTTAATAAATATCAAACTTATTGATCTATAAGCATAGAGAGAGAATAAGGCATTGGAGTAGCATAAAAAAGCTTCTGATTTATTGATCTATTTTGGAATGGCCATTTAGCTATTAAGTAACACCAGTTCAAAAATGAGGTATTTCTAATCCCCTCTGCTCTTCCTCTATGTGGGAACTCCCCAAGAAGTTTTTTGGATCAACCTTGTTCTTCACATGTACCAATCTATGAAAATTGTTCTTGAAGTACTTAGTGCCCAAAACTTTGGTTTCTCAGTAGTCCGTAGCACTAGTTCATACCCATAGTTGAAATATACACCCATTTATCTGGTCAATACCTCAATGATTTCTTGGCACATCAAGGGACAGCCTACTATATCCATGTCAAGAACTAAGGTTTAGTACTGGAAACCAACACTAGAAATTCGTTAGAGTTGTTCCACCTTATGCAATTTCGATCAAATTATAAAGTATCAAAGATGACAATATTCTTTACTGAGAATCCGTTTTTAAACACAACCTTCAGGCACATGGAAGTTAGTTATTAATTCATTCGACTATTACAGAAAGCTATTGGAATAGATAACCAATTAGCAGACTTGTTCTATGAAGGATTCATGGATATTAGCTTGTGGAATCTTGCAAGCTATGTAGTATGACTAGTAGATCAACATAAGAAACACACTCCCTTAAGCACCTCGTAAAACTTTAAGGGAGCCTTTGGCTCCCCTTGAAGTGTGATCTTACTGCGTGGAAGTCTAGTTGGGTCCTTTGTACATGCGCTGGGAATCTGTATGATTGATTTTCTTAAAGTGATGAGTTGTATTTGAATTATTCAACATGCTGTATTTGGTAATGACTAATGAGTATAAAATGTGATCGCTTTTTTATAATCCACACTTCAATTCTAATAACATGTATATTGTATAAATCTAGTATGAACATAAATGAGAAAGAATATATGAATAAGAACTAGGAATTAAGGCAGTACACAGAAGCCTCTTATTCATTGATCATCTATCATATGGTGATCAATTAAGTATCAACTATTAAGAACACTAAGCCAAATCAGTATCTCTAGCTCTCTTTGTTCATCACCATTTCTGGAACTGATGGAATACTTTGCTCATTCCTGAAGAAGTTATCTGGATCAACCTTGCTCTTCACATGCACCAATCTATCGAAATTGTTGCCAAAGTACTTAATTCCCCAAACTCTTGCTTGTTCATAGCTTGCTGTACCATTCTTGCTATGACCCAAGTCCAAATCTCTGTAGTTTAGATATGCAGACCTTGGTGATTTGGAAACATAAGGAGTCATGTACTTGTAAAGCCTTCTAATCCAATTTATGTTCTTCTTGGATTCCTCAGCCCCTGCTTTTTCCCACCATGCCAAGTACTGTATCTTAAATAAATTTCCCTTTCTATGAGAAAATGGAAGTGCAGACTCTGAAATCTCACTCATCCTTCCACCATAAGGACTGAAGATCATCTCAGGAATGTCTACTTCATTAAAAAATTTCCATATTCCTTTCAACCCAATTTCTGAAATAGTTTCCTTCACATAATCAGATTTTGCCTTGAAGAATCTTCTACTTTGATTCCTATTCAGCAAAACATCTCTAGGTCCATCAAATGGGAAACCAGCAAAATAAAGGGCAGACTGAATCCAGCTCATTTCAATACAATCTTCACTTTTCAGACCAAGCTCGGGGAATTTTTGATCCATTATTTGTAAAAGTTGTTCAGTTCTTCCTAGGAACACAGATAGGAATATTGCTTGTATTTTTTCATTGGTTTCTTCACTTGCATTCACCCTTCTTATGAACACCGCAATTAACAAGTCTTTAGGGAGTTTATGTGCAATGGATTGCCACTTATAAACAAGTCCAGTTGCACCTTGTTCTAACCTTCTATTGACTGTGAAAACAGTCACAATTGGTGGAACCGGAACTAGTTTGATTTTCCATGATAAAATGACTCCAAAGCTCCCTCCTCCTCCTCCTCTTATTGCCCAAAAAAGATCCTCACCCATTGATTTCTTATCCAAAATCTTGCCATCAACGGTCACAATTCGAGCATCAATGATATTATCCGCAGCAAGTCCATATTTTCTGAACAAGCCACCATAACCACCACCACCAAAGTGACCACCAACACCTATTGTTGGGCAACCCCCAGCTGGGAAGCCATAGGCGCTAGTTTTCTCAGCAATTCTGTAATAAACTTGACCTATGGTTGCTCCAGCTTGGACCCACGCACTTCTGTCTTCTACATCGACAACGATGGATTCAAAATTTGCCAAATCAACTATTATGAATGGAACATCGGATATATAAGATAGGCCCTCATAGTCATGGCCGCCGCTTCGAACTCTAATCTGCAATCCATGTTTCCTACAACAAATCACAGCTGCTTGGACATGTGATTCATGCAATGGTGTTATGATCACTTCAGGTTTTGGGGTGGCTGATGATATAAACCTTAGGTTTTGTATGGATGATTGTAGGATTGATGAGTAAGAAGATGTGTTTGGGGTGTAGACTGGAATGGGAGGTTGATCAGAATGGAGGGATAGGCATTGGAGAAAGTTTTCATGAGCAGAGATTGAAGAAGCCCATGAAATTGAGAACAGGAAGATGTGGGAGAGTAAGATTATCGAAAATTTAGTTGAATTTGAAGTGCTCATCTTTGTTTTCTGTTTTCTTGCTTAGAAGGGCTTTACAGACAATTTATAGACAGATGAACTAAGAAGATGCACGCCCTGTACTATTAAACGAGATAAGCATTTAATCTCAATTTTGAATTTCTTATTCTTTTTTAAACATTTGATGCTGCAAAAAGTCTACATTTTTTGCTAGGAACCAAAAATAAAAGACAAAAAGTCAACTTTGAATCTTCTCTGTATCAAATAATTGGGTAATTAATTATTAAAAAAAAGGAGAGTATGCCAATGCAGAAAGCTCCGTCTAAAAATAGATTGATGTACACTACTTTCCTCCCATATTATAGAGTGGCTGATAATGAATTTAAATTCTGTGCCTTCTGAGACACAATGGAACAATTTTTAATGTTATGTCATGGCTTTCTCCTTTGGGTTGTTAAGTTTAAATTCATTTATATAATATTAACATTAAGTTTTTGTTTTAAACCCTCTTAGAAGTCCCTACAGAAATGAAGAATATCAAAGAAAATTCAAAGTTGAAATTAAGGAGTCTTTCTTCATGGCTCTTCAAGAGCCAAGTGGAAGGAATACGACACTTTCTAACGTGGTAGTCAGCTGTGCGGTGCGCAGCCGTCACTTACTATTAACAATTGTAAGATTAGAGAGATGTGTTAGATACTTGGATGCAATTCCAGGCTTTCAAGATTATATATATATATATTATTGTTTTTGTGTGAGCTCTCCTTCCTAATTATCAGAAATTTGGAGTATGCTGCTACTGAATATAAAATAGTAAGATTGCATATGTTTATATGTAGGTTATAAGGTCATACATGTAACAAATACTACAGTTGGCTCTCTCTATCAGTTTGACGAGGAGAGGTAGTTCAACTTTTTCTCTTGCTCTCTTGATAGGCAAGGAGCTGAAATTAAGTTGTATCTAAATTCCTTGTAGCATTCTAGATATTAATAAAAGGTGCAGGGCACCTCCTTTTGACATTAGAAACAATGAAGAAAAAATTCTCCTTTGATGTGCTTGGAAGAATAAGTTTTACAGTGAGGAACACCATTGCTTGTCTCATCCAAGTTTGATCTACTTGGAATTGATCAAGCTCTCCCGAAAAAGCTCCTAAGGTATATTTTTTAATTTTTAGATATTAATCTTTTAAGAGAGAAGGAGAGAACGGAAAAGGTGACCTTGTTGCAATGATTGAGGTTGCTTCATTGTGACTTGTACAAGTCATAGGTTTGGATTCAAATATAGTCTCTTTGATGTAGAGATAAAGTTGTGTACATCGTCCCTTTCTCATACTCGGACATTGGGCATACCTTTCTTTTTTTTCAAATAGAAGAAGAAGAAAGAAGAGAAGCTAAAGACAACATAGGCTCATGCATTGCATTTTTGTGGATAAGTGCCTCTAAGCTGTCCAATTATGATATATGACGTGCCTACAACGGACCGTCCTTTGAGGCCCTGAGTGGTGGGTTTTCTGTATATATATTTTTAATCATTATTAATATAAGTTTAATTTCTTGACCAAAAAAATCAATCAAAGACAACATAATTGAAGAATTGAAAAAGAATCGAAGAAAGGGCTGAGAGGCAATAAATTAATTTGCAGTACCCTTTTACATATCTAATTGATGAAATATGAAATGGCGATTATTGCTATCATCCAAATCATCCATATAACAGACTTGTATGGTCTAGCTTATGCATATTGGTTATAATTCATGCGGTGAAAGTACTTATTAACAAAATGTCTATAAAGAAGTTATTGAAAACCTTTGGTAAAATACTTAAAAGAAGTGTTTTTTTTTTTTTTTTCCTTATGTGCCATAAATTATTATGAAAAATTCTTTGTATTGCAAAAAAGTAGGAAAAAAAAAAGTTGGAATGACCAGCTATTTTCATTTGTTAAGAAGTGTTTATTTTACACAAAAGCAAAAATTGCCAAATGGGTATGAAAATGCTAATTTATCTGTAAAAATTACAACTACAAGTGCAATTATATCATTAATACCATTGGTTATGTATGCATTACATATCTCAATGTATGTAATGAATGATTTAATGACATTAAAAGTGTAGTTGCATTTATAATTGTATTTTTTTGTAATTAGATTAGTATTTTCCAAAAATAATAATTTAAAAAAAAAAAAAAAAAAAAAAGCAGTGTCGTTTCCATTAAGTCAATTGGTGTTAGATACACTTGAGGATCTTTTGAGTACTATTTAGTTGGTTTTCTATAATAGTAGGTTAAAATAAAACTTTAATAACACTTCTAACATTTTAACATAGACGATTTAGTAAGATTTTACTCAAAGAAAGAATCGTCCTATGGCGAATTGGGGATGAATTTCTTTCGTTGCATAATAATCATGAGCGACTGTGCTTGTATTATGTAGAACAACCAATGTGGTTGGTAGGTTTGAGGAAGGGTCTAGTGAAGTAGTTATATTGTTATTAGGCATCAATAGAGCATTTCCCAACTAAGGAATTCAAAATATTTATCTAAAAATTCAACCAAATGTTATATTACCACAAATAGGGAATAGTGGTTACGATGAAATTAATAGTATAGACAAGTGAAATCACGGTTTGAGTTCAAAGATGTGGAGTTATTTTTTATAAAATTTATCAACTTAATTTAATGCAATCTAAGAATCCTTTTCATTATTATTTTAGGAGATTACATTTTACAACAATCTGTTTTTGTTTCAAATACAAATCATTGGTTTTTACATAGCTATTCATCAAAAGTCATGAAACTAAACTTAACTATCATCAAGCTTCATGTTGTAAATTTTTTCTTATATATTGTTTTTTTTTTTTTTTTTTGGATGTATAATTGTGCATATTAAATATATATTTCCCTATTTTATGTATTAAATATTAAATACATATTTTCTTATTTTTATATTTTTTTTTGTTGAAATAATATTCTCTCTTTGTTTTGATTCTATCTTGTTCCCAACGTTATCAATAGGGGGACATACTGTTCTATCCATTGAAACGATGAACTTCAAAGTTCTCAGATGTTGTCTCATGGACCCTTATCATGATATCACAAATGGATAAGGAAGAAAATTGACATTCCATCCCTCACAAGTGCCTTTTTAGTTCTCACTAGCATGTAAATTTGGCTTCATGGATATATGCTTGAATATTGCAAACATATTTTAATATGTTTGATTGTACTATATTATAACCTATGTATCACATGCATTTATGTTTGCATTAAAAAGAATAATATTAATCATGTCCCAATACTCATAAATTATTAGCAATCAATGAAGATAACTAACTACCTAAATTTCTCACTTTGAATTATGTTTCTCTAACATTCTAATTCTAAGGCAGCTGCACCCTCCATTCTCAAACACACTTTGTCTTCTAAACAGTCCAAAAACTGTTGGGTAAGTGGTGGGCTTATCATAAAATCATTCCCTCCATTATCTCCAACTTTCCATGTAAATCATTAGGCTTTGGAATGGACCACAAGCTCTAATTGCCTTTGTTCATGTAGGGACTTCATAGCAGCTTTTCTTTCTTTCTTTTTTTCTTGATTTAGTGCAATTATTTAAAAGCATTTTGGAGCTGTTTTAATTTACTTATACTACACACAAACCTATTTATTTTTCATATGAACAAAAATATAATTAAATCCTATAAAATGAAATGGGTGTTGTCCTTTTTATTCAACTTAACTAAGTTTTTTTTTTTTTTTAATTATGTGATGTCAGCTAGATGAATCTATTTCTTTGGCTCCATTCAATCAAAGGTGTAAGTTAATACTTAAAATATAATTAGTTATATTTTTTGTAACTATTTTTTCATGTTATTTTAGGTGTTTTTCTACCTTTGTCATTATCGTGAATTGTTAGTAGGTTATTTTCATTATTAGGTATTGTCCTTTTATGAAGAAAATATAATTATTTGTTCACAATATAATAAGTTTAGCTGAATTATTATCATTATTTTTCTTTCTTGCAAAGTTGTTTTTTCTTTGACA
The DNA here is from genome assembly GCA_035771175.1 of Paratinospora sagittata. NCBI lineage: Eukaryota > Viridiplantae > Streptophyta > Magnoliopsida > Ranunculales > Menispermaceae > Paratinospora > Paratinospora sagittata. Next base: position 1,297,113 of record CM069592.1, on the reverse strand, counting down.
ACTTTGTAATAGAATAGTATAGATTATCTTGTTCTTTTCAAGAGTATACCAAATAGATTACATTCTACTTAAGCATAATCTTCATATTTACAAAAATAAAGCCCAATTTTTTAAAATAAACCAAATGAGATTGAAAACCCATTACCCAACAGCTGATCTTCATTCCATTCACATAAATATACAAATATAAACATAACCTTTTCTTGCCTTTTCTTGATTCTAGCTTCTTCTGCTATCAGTACATAAAGGTACCCCCTACTACTCTACCCACTGTCATTAAACAAACCCACGTTCCCATACCAGACATTTTCCTACATACATACCTGCCCACAAAACGGTCACATAAAACTATAAACCATCCCGGTTCACTCTCCTTTAAACCGAACGCCCCAACCGGTCTCCCCTCTAACCCAAACCGGTCAACCTCCTTCTTCCCCTACATCGTAAACCGATCCCACCCAACCCCTTCCCTCCACGTGTCTCCCTTTCCCAATAGAATCCTAAGCTCCCCTCCCCTTCTACACTTATAAAGTTATAATCACCTTCTTCATCAGCTTGCCACCACCCACCACAATGGCTCCTACTACTATCATCCTCCGCCTTCTCTTCATCGCCTTACTGGTAACGCCTAGCCTTTCCTCCGCCTCTCGTCACGACTACGGTGACGCATTGCGGAAGAGCCTTCTCTTCTTCGAAGGCCAACGCTCCGGCAAACTTCCCCCCAATCAAAGCGTCAAATGGCGCCGCGACTCCGCCCTCCACGACGGCTCCACCGCCGGCGTAACCACCTTCTCCTACCATCCTTTATTTATTAGTTTTTGTGTTTTGTTGATTTTTTCACCACAAGAAAAAAGGTCTTTCCTGCTATATATATATATTTTTTGGGTACTAGTAGTAAATGTAGAAGAATGGCAGAATGATGGTGCTCTTAATGTACTCCATATCAGGATTCATACCTTTCACAGCATTAACGAATGTCGCAAAAACTCTTATATTTCTGTAACAGGTGGACTTGACTGGGGGATATTACGACGCGGGCGACAATGTGAAGTTCGGGTTTCCGATGGCATTCACGACGACATTGCTATCATGGAGCATTATAGATTTCGGCAAGCACATGGGGCCGGAGTTGAAGAACGCGGTGGCGGCGGTGAAATGGGCGACGGATTATCTCCTTAAGGCAACTTCGGTGCCGGAGACTGTCTTCGTTCAGGTCGGAGACGCGTTTTCCGATCACGGCTGCTGGGAACGCCCGGAGGACATGGATACGTTAAGAACGGTCTACAAGATCGACCGGGCCCACCCGGGATCCGACGTGGCAGGCGAGACCGCTGCGGCTTTAGCTGCTGCTTCCATCGTGTTCCGCTCACGTGACCCTCGTTACTCATCTCTGTTGCTCAACAGAGCCGTTGCTGTACGTCCGCTGCCGTACCGAATCCAATACAACGCCACCACCACTTTTATTTATATTTCTTTATTTTTAAAAAAAATTAATTACTTAATTTTGTTATTACACAGGTTTTCGAGTTTGCTGACAGGCACCGGGGCGCGTATAGTACGAGTCTGAGGAGAGCGGTGTGTCCGTTTTATTGCGATTTCAATGGGTATCAGGTAAGGATGTGATGGACGAAGGAGGGCCGCTACATTTGTTGACTTTTGTGAATTTTGACTGTGATTCGGTTGTGACGGGTGTTGCGTGATAATGGTAGGACGAGTTGTTGTGGGGGGCCGCGTGGCTGCATAAGGCGTCAAGGAGGAGGGAGTACAGGGAGTATATAGTGAAGAACGAGGTGGTGTTGCATGCGGGAGATACGATTAATGAGTTCGGTTGGGATAATAAGCACGCCGGAATTAACGTCCTCATTTCTAAGGTAATTGATTTTTTCTTTTTATTTATTTATTTATTTATGATAAAATTACGATTTAATCCTTTTTGTTGCAGAATCGCATGTTTTTTTGCTTTTTGTCTTATTGTCTTATTATTATTATTATTATTATTATTTTCCTTCGGACAATGCTATCTAATTGGTAATTACTTTTATGACCGTTACATTATCCAAGAAAAAATGACCAAAACTGTCCCCTGAAATGGGCCATAGTTGTTTCCAAATCATGACATCTATTTTTTTTTATGTCTGATTAGGCTGATGATTATAAATTATAGGAATAATTAAGGCTATATAATATACATAGTGATGTTCCTCTTCACCAGTTTAGATCAATAGTTTTCAAAAAATTAATTATTTGTTTATTTAAATTCATTAGTTTGAGTTGCATTGGTTTAGTAGTACATTGTGAATAAAGTTAGACCTACTAGTATGTGATTTTTTTATATTTTAACTCAATTTATAGATTACCCATATCCCCAATCATTTATAAAAACAATAATATACTCAATATTGTTGAAAAAAATATGAAATTAGAAAGAAAAAAAGATAGGTGATGGATCTGATGATTGCCCATCAAGTCGCTCTATGAATTCTTTTTTGACTTTGATGGCCTTTCTTTTTGTGGGACAACGCAATTATGCCTGGGAATCTGCATGTGCAATAGTAATGCACATATCTAGAGAGAGAAAAAAATATTTAGAGAGAGAAAGACATATATGCATGGACAGCTTGTTTCCATTTTCTTACTTTTCTCTATAAAGTGAGTGAAAGGTGGTTGGTGGTCACGTGTTGCGCAACCGTTGGCGCTGAACTTGGGACTCTATAATTCCACAACTGTAAAGAATAAAGTTGCCATGTGTCACGCCACCGTTGTGTGGGTCCATCCCTCCTCTTGACGCTATTGGCTCACATGATTCCTTTTACTTTACTGAGCTTGACCACGTGATCACCATTCCCCTTCAGGAATTGTCTTCTTTCCACGAGGACAAATTCGTCATTCACTATACCCAATGCAAAAGTGGCAAATACTCACACTACGTGACAAAAATACTCTGACCCTGAGTCTGACGAGGCCCAAGTGGCTTTTTGTTAAAATTTGTGTCCATTTCTCGTATTTGCCCTTTTAATCAAGATTTATTCTTTTTAGGTCCTTTTTTTTTAATAAGACGGGTGGGGTTTATTTTGTTTGAATCAATCTTGCAGGAAGTTTTGATGGGTAGAGCTGATTATCTCAAATCTTTCAAACTAAATGCCGATAGCTTCATATGTTCTCTGCTCCCGGGTGTATCTAATTCTCAAGTTCAATATTCTCCAGGTTCTTTTTTTAATCATTTTATTATCATTATTATTTTTTATTCTTTTGAACAAAAAGTCAAAGAATTCCATTTAAGCCTCTGTCAGTGCTTCTTGTCATATGCTATTAATTTTTTATTTCTAGGTCCTTTTGGGTAATTTTGTGTTGTTATTTATTTATTTTATTTTTGGAATTAAAAAAAAAAGGTGGCCTTATCTTCAAGACTGGAGGAAGTAACATGCAACATGTAACTTCACTATCGTTCCTGCTTCTGGCTTACTCTAACTACTTGAGCCACGCCAATAAGGTGGTTCCATGTGGGGCCAAATCCGCCACGTCTGCCCAACTCAGACTTCTTGCCAAACGTCAGGTATGCCTTCCCGTGTTGTCAATTTCAGTATTCTTATTATTATTATTATTATTATTATTATTATTATTATTATTATTATTATTATTATTATACGGTGTGAATCTTTTATAACATAAATATTTGTGAATATTTTCTGTAAAGGCATAGATAATTAAGAAAAAAATATAATGTTTTAATGAGATCAAAGGGTATCACGTCCTATGTTAATTAAAAATAAGAATCGTTATAAAGTAGAATGTTGGCAATTAAAAGGGTAAATGGAAAAGAAAAAAAAAAAGATTATATGAAAGGATAAAACGATTGTTTTACCATCATTAAACAATATTTCTTTTTTTTTCAAATATATACAAGTATTTTCATTACATGTACGATTATTATTATATCTTACTAATTACATTTAATATGTTTTTATGTTCTACCAGGTGGACTACATTCTAGGGGATAATCCATTGAGGATGTCGTATATGGTAGGATACGGTGCGCGGTATCCTATGCGTATACACCATCGGGCGAGCTCGTTGCCATCAGCGGGGGCCCATCCGGCCCATATTGGTTGCAAGGCCGGTACGCGCTACTATTTGAGCTCAAATCCAAACCCTAATGTGTTGGTGGGAGCTGTGGTTGGTGGGCCTAACAGATCCGATGCTTTTCCAGATTCAAGGCCCTTCTTCCAAGAGTCCGAGCCCACTACATATATAAATGCACCACTTGTGGGCTTACTTGCTTACTTTTGGGCCCATTGAATTTGTACAAGCAATTTGAATGGTGTGTGTGTGTGTGGAGGAATAGGTTCCAAATGTAGTATAATTTTAGAAGAAATTTGATAGTTTTGATTTGAATGAAGAAAGAAAAGAATTGTGTTCTATGAAGCTAGTAACTACTAGTAAAGTAAATGGTGTCTAGTTATATAATATTGGATGTTTTGATAGCTCTTAACATAATTAATTTGTGATAAATTAAAAAAATGAGAATGTTAATTTAATAGTAAAATAATCTAATTACATTATAACTATATATTCATGTTCATTGAATCATTTATTACATAGTTTAAGATGTGTATACTACATATATTTAATGAACATAAACATGAAATGAAGTTATATTATTTTGTAATTAAATTAATATTTTTCTTAAAAAATATTAATTTAATTGGTTTAAGAATTTGCCGTCCGAGCAAAATCCTAAGTTTGAATCTCACCCTAAATAATTCCTTACATATTTTTAAATCCAAACAGTCTTTGAAGTAAAAAAAGGGTAAGAAAAAATTGGTTTATATTATTGTAATGTCCTTTTTATAAAAATTTAACAAAATAATTAATTATAATGTCCTTTTTATAAAATTTAAATTTCGGAGATGCTTCTCCACCTTGACCTTTATGTGAAATATAAGTTTTCATTCTAAATTTCCACCTTATCTATAAGTCGTTGACAAGTCAACCTCTACTAGAATTTAATAGTCCTTGACTCACCCAACTCCAACACCACACGTATCTCAGTAGGCATATCTGCCCATCTGCTTCCAAGCAATTTTCCTTCATCTTTTGCAACTATTTAATTACATCATCTTCTCCATCTCCATTTATAATTGAAAAAACAAAACAAAAATGTATTCTGATTATGAGAAATACTCATTATCTTTGCCCACAGGTCCAAACCTATCTACTGATCAATTCAGTATTGCTCCAACCACAGGCATCCCTGTGAGCTCCAAATTTACTACTTCTGATTTCAGCAATTCTGGTGATCAATCTGATGGTAATCCCCCACCACCTCCTCCTCCGAGCAAACCTAAGCCTCTTGGTCCTTGGTCCACTGGCCTTTTCGGTTGCTTGGACGATGTTCGTAATTGTATGTATTCATTTAAATTAACGTTTTTTAAGACATCAATAACTGTACATCATTGATTCATTTTTATTTTATTTTTTAATTATTAAGTTATTAATTCATATGTTAATTATTTGCATGTTCATAGGTTGCATAACGTGTTGGTGCCCATGCATTACATTTGGTAAGATAGCAGAGATCGTTGATAAAGGCTCATCTTGTAAGTACCCTGAATAAAATTCTGAATTAATTTTTATATTATTCTTTAATTAAATTACACATATATTAGAAAGATAGAATTACATGATATTGTTTTTTTTTTAGAGGAAACAAACAGTTACAAACCTGACCCCGAGGTATTCTATCGTTTAAGGACAGACTAATCCCCCATCAACTAGTACAACACATCCAAGCCTACCCAACCCTTGTATACAACCCGAGACGCATTTGATAATCTGTACACTGGCGTAATAAAGCGTCACAACATCCTGCCTATCCCTACAGCTAGCAAGACTCAAACTCGCGCCTAATATAGTGCCGAGATGTAAGCGACCATCTGCGCTACACTTCATTGGCAATTACATGATATTGTTGATATCTCAGTTTTTGTATTAATTTTTGCGTATGTTCCTATAGTATTTTTGTAAATTACAGTCAATGTAAAACTTTATCAAATTAACTATGTCATGAATTTACTAAATAAATTAAGTCGCTATAGTGTTTTTGATGTAATTATATGTGTGTGGGCAGCATGTGGAACGAATGGTGCATTATATACAATTATAATATGTGTGACGGGGTGTCCTTGCTTTTTCTCTTGCTTTTATCGATCAAAAATGAGGCAGCAACAACGCTTGAAGGAGAACCCTTGTGGGGATTGTTGTGTTCATTGTTGGTGTGAGGGCTGTGCCTTGTGCCAAGAATACAGAGAACTCAAAAGTCGCGGCTATGACATGTCTATAGGTATATATGTATGTGTGTATGTATATATGTATTAGTATGCTCATACCAAATGGTAACTAATGATTAATTTGATTTTGTAGGATGGCATGGTAATGTTGAGAGGCAAAGTCAAGGAGTGGAAATGGAACCTATTGTGCCAGAAGAGATGAGCCGTTAAATAGAGCTAGTTGTTGGAGATAATTAATCAAAATTATATTTTGTTAGAGTTTATTTTTAATTAGGAATTAGAAAGTTGAGTTATTTAAGTAAGTTTCTTATTGTAAATAAAAGGTTGAAGAAATTAGAAAGTTGAGTTGTTTAACGTAATTAATTAATTATTTTTTTCTTTTTTGGAACACATTAGGCCTCATAATCATGATAGATGTGAAGTAGTAAAGTGATCAATGCTATTAAATTGTAATATTAATTTGGTCCTAGCTTTTCTTGTTGTGTAATTGTAATATTATCAAAAACTTTATATATATATATATATATATATATATATATATATATATATATATATATATATTATATATACATTGTTCTACTTATGTATGAGTTAATTCAATGGACATCTTTTTTTGATAAAAATAATTTTTTAAACAAAATAAAAGAATTTTAAAAAATATAAATATATATATTTTATATATACATTGTTCTACTTCTATTACAATTCAAAAAGTTAATGAGATAATGTAAAAGTTCATAAGAGTTGAAAACTATTTTGCCACTATGAGAAACTATCATAGCCAACCATTGAGAAAATTGGTTACTTTTTCTCTTACAGCGAATATACCTTCACTCCTCAAAATGCTTGAGATTTTCTTAAATGATTGATATGAAGGAAAAAAAAAAATTTAAGGGAATGAAACACTTTTAAGCATTGTCTTCTAAACTCTCAAAATGAAATAGAAAGCACAGATTGTAAGATATTTTATTCACTTTTAAAAGATAGATTATGACAATATAAATACTAAAACATTAAATTGAAATCAATCATTATAGATATGCAATGGTGAAATTCTAGTATAAGTTTCTATCTAGGAGGATATTAAATATTCACTATTAAATCTAATAATATGATTTGATTTAGAGTTTATGGAAAAAAAAATTATATATCATTTTGCATTTGTGAATATTTTCCAAATCATAAATAAATTGGTTTTTAAACATAAAAGTTAATATATTTATGCTCTTCAATCAATCATGATAGAGAGAAAACTTATTAGGATTACTACTTATAAGTTTTCTATTTGTAGTAAAATTAATTTTATTTTTTCTACAGTCACTATAGCTAAAATAATAGTGTGTTTGTGTAAAGGGTTATAACACACTATTATATTGTTATTTGCGTAGTATATAAGATCTTGAAGAATGATCAGAGTCTATTTAAAGTAGAAAAGAAAAGAAAAAAGATAACAAAAAACAAACCAAAGTCCGAAGCTCAATGTTTGAAAAACAAAGAGAAATATATGAACTTAAAATAGTTTGAAAAAGAAAGAAACATATGAAAAAGTCACTTTAATTGAGAATTTAAAAGAAAAGTTAGTACTTATTAAAAATAATTCTTACCATTGAGGTTTTTTAACCTTTTAAGTTTTTTTTTTTAAAACCGCTCTCTCAAAGTTAAAAGGTTGCAAAGTTAGCTCAATTAAGACATAAAAGAATAAAACACAATATTTGAAGTCCAATTAATTGTGTAATAAAAAAGCAAAAAAAAAAAATTACAACAACATAGAAGAAAAAGTTTGAGAATGCGAGAGAAGATGCAAAGAACACGAGGACTTCCTCAGATGTCATCTATCTTAATATTACTCTCGTCCAAACACGCTTAACTGTAGAGTTCTGATGAAATCTGGTGCATTAGTGTTGTGATTCATGCCTATTGTGTCCATCAATGCTGATGAGGGTCTTCTTTTAGCCTAGCAGGACCAGACTCCATATTAGTCTCCTCCCACAAAGGGGTTAGGACACTAGAGGGTCATAGACTGAAGAAAAAAAAAAGAGAGAGAGAAGATGCAAAGAACAATAGAAAATAAAACGGGTTGCAACTAAGCAAGTGTATAAAAAAATTTATAAAAAATTTGTTTTTTTTACCTTGCTGTGCAAAAAATAACAAATAATTTTATTTTCCTTATTTTTTTTATTTTTGAGATGTGAATGCAAATAGCAAATTTCTTTTTAAAATATGAAAATAACATTTAATGTGTGAGATGAAAAGAGTAACCTAGCATTTAATGTTTAAAGATATTAAGAATAGAAGTCAAAGGTCTTTAATGCATGCAAGGTAAATAACAAAATAAATAACAAGATAAGAAAGGTAAAATATACCTTTCTTAAAATCTTGTGTTGATCAAGAAAGAAAAAAGAGATAAAAAAAAAAAGATAAGCTAGAAAAATAAAATCTAGATATAAATAATAATATTTTATTTTTTTTGTGATAAGGCTCTTTTATAATAGTTATAGATTTAGATTATAGATTATAGATAAGGTACGGGGTTTAACCAAAGATTTAATAGGTCAGCAAGGTACAAAACCCTCATATTTAAATTTTTATTCCCATAGCCACAAGTTCATGATAAGCCCTTCTCCACATTATGTGGTTGACATGCTCCATAAGAAATATCTATCATTTTATTCTCTTTAATCGGATCATCATAATGATTACTATGCGACTTGTCGTGTTCTAATCATGATTCGGATCAATTAATATTTAATTGACATAAATTAATAAACTTTAGTTCTACTCCACATTTTTATTTTTTATTTTTTATTTTTTATTTTTTATTTTTTATTTTTTATTTTTTATTTTTTTAAAAAAAAGTAACAGAAGAATACTCAAACTCAATCTAACACACATTTTACAGAAATTCTAACTAGTTAGATCTAGTCATATATATATAAGATAAGAAAGAAGAAATTGATTTTTTATCTAGTCAAAAAAATAAAATATAATAATAGCAATAAAAACGATAATAATAATTGTAGTCTTTATATCTTTTGTTGTAGCATTTTACTCGAAGTCTCAGTTACCTTTGGCCCTTTAAAAATTAATCAGCTTTTTTTTTTTCTTTCTTTAATTATGATTGCAAGATTATGTAATATTCATACATCACTATGATTCAACAATTTCATTATTACTTTTTATAAATATATTTATATATTTATATATTCGTGTGTATAAATATATAGCTCAAGATCAAATTACTTCCATCTTAATAACACAATAAGTCTGTATGTCCGCATCTCTCTTCTCTCTTCAAAAATGTATCCTTCAACTGATAATCCAGCAATAGGGCACCCTCATTTGAAGCCAACTGCAACCAATACTGCTTGGTCTTCTGGGCTCTGCGGTTGTTTTGATGATATTGGCAATTGTAAGTCTTTCTTTCATCTTTTATATATTTTCTCATCCCGTGATCCATCAACTCTATATATGTATGTGTATAATTCAAACTATACCACTTTAACATGTAGGTTGCTTGACATGTTGGTGCCCATGCATTACTTTTGGTAAGATTGCTGAGATTGTGGATCAAGGGTCTTCCTGTAAGTGCTTCGTATACCAGTTTGTGTGCATATGTATTTTGATATAAATTACTAAATTTTTAAAAAGTAAAAAATTGCCATACGATTTGGAGGAGATTGTAAAAGTAGTTGAGAAAAGTTACATTAGTTTGAATTTTACGTGATTGTATATATATATTGATGATGCAGCTTGTGGAACAAGTGGTACTCTCTACGGTCTACTATACCATTTCACTGGTTTTGCTTGTTTGTTGTCGTGCTTTTACCGAAAGAAACTAAGGAAGCAATATCACCTGAAAGAGCGCCCTTGTAATGATTGTCTTGTGCACTGTTTCTGTGAGCACTGCTCCCTTTGTCAAGAGTATAGACAGCTCAAAAACCATGGGTTTGACATGTCCATAGGTACGTATTATTTCCTTAAAATTTTTGTGATGACTCGTATTCTTAAAAGAAAAGTTCTTCACTAATTACATTCCTCTTGGGAGTGTTAATTTTCTTCTGAAAAAAAGTTTTGATACCAACAGAGAAAAAAAAAAAAAACTCTTATCTTACTCTTGGACGAAAATAGTTTTTAAATTATTTAATAACATCTGCTTTTAGAGTAAATTGTAATAAAAAAACAATTTTTTAAAGCATTTCTCCAAAAAAATATTTTTGTAGAACTTGTACCAAACAGACCCTAAATTCATTCATATAAAATGTAAATGAATTAAAAATCAATCTTGTAATTATTATATATTGGTATATTTACATATGAGCTAGTTGATATAATTGGCTATCTTATTGTTATGTGTATAGGATGGTATGCTAATGCTCAAAGGCAAAGCCAGGGGGTGGTGCCACCTGTTGTGCAACATGGTATGAGCCGAGAAAAATAAGGATGGGGATGAAAATCATATTGCATTGGAGTGTACTATTTCGGATCATCATATAAAAAGATGGTCATGATTTCTATTTTGAATAAATTTGTGTACTTGGTAAAAATAATAATAATAATAATTGAAGGGTGTGTAATTGTTACATATATGTAGCCTACCCATGATGTTATTATTAAATTATAAGGGGTATGGTGGGTGATGTATTTGTATAAATCTAATCTGTTTGTTTTTATGATTGCAAAAACCATTTTGTTCATTTAGTAACATGGCTCAGATCAGTATATTACATGAGATTGTCAATCCATCAATGTGTTCCCATTTTCATGAGGTCAAATGAAAATAAGAATAATATCAATCAATTCTTTACATAGTTGAATATTCAAAGAACTTTTTATTAATTCATATAATATGTATAGTGTTTCACAATATAATTAATAATGTTTTATAAGGTAAATAATATACATTATTTATATAATTTTTAATTCATATATATACTTATTATGCATTACACATGTTAGGCAGGGGGGGAAGTATATAATTAAGAAAGGTTCCAAATGTTTTAATTTCTTAATAAGAAATGCAAGAATTTGTTTCTTACAATTGATTATTCCTTAATTATGTTATTAACAAATAATGAAAAACTAAAAGAAATTTATAAGATTCTTTTAAAACTTCAATTGAACTCTTCCTACTGTTAAAACTGAAAATCCAAACCTCATTTAATACATTCATGAATCCTTCTAATTTCTTTTTTCAGTTATAAATAGTATAAATAAATATGACTAATTTTTATCCAACCTGATGGCTCATGGAATATAATGAAACTTCAAGAATCAATCCTTGTGGTGGGGGTTTAAAGAATTCTTCGTCTCCCTATCAATTGGAGGAGGCCCCAAGACAAATTAATATGGAACTATGCAAAGGATGGCATCTACTCTGTCTATAGACTGTTCATGGAAAAGTTGGAAATTCTGAAGGTGACAGCAACGGTGCTATGGAAAAAGAAAATTTTAAAATCTCCCATGTGCAGAATTTGTAAAGAAGAGATGGAAAATGGAGCCATCATGAGATATGGATTAGCAAAAGAAATTTGGAGTTGGTGTGATGTCCTATGTAATGACAGAAATATGCTTAGATCATTTGATATGAAATATGAATGGAATTGGGGTAATTATAAGAGAGTCAATGGGTCAAGTTATTGCAGCGTTGTCCCAAAGTGTTCATGAAATTTTTTAGTTTTCATCGCTGAAGCCCTTGCTGTTAGGAGCAGTCAATCCATTGAATGGGTAGAAGGAGATTCTTGTGCAGTAATGAATGAATCGATAGTTGATAATCACCGCCCACAATTGAAGAAGGTGCAGTAATAGAGAGGACGGCAAAAGACCGCTGGTTGAACGGCAAAACATTGTTGTTAAAGAAATCTCAAGAGATAGGGAACCATGTTGCCCATTTAACTTAGTAAATTTGGTTTATCACTAAGGGTTCCTCAGTTTTTGAATTGAAGAATCCCCCCAATTCTACTTGATCTTCTTGTATCTGAGGCTCCTCCTCATTTTGTTTCTTGAATGAATAAATATAACTAATTACAAATACAGATACAACTAAGCTTCATTTCAAGCAATATGAACTGGGCTCTTAGTGGGCTTAAACCCAACAGTTTACACAGACTTCAATACTTGATGTTCCGACTCTTTCAATTTTGAATTATTGTACACTTGACACGTCGCTATTCTCCATTGGACAACTCAGCTTGGGCCCACTTAAGACACTACTTGTCGGCCACGTGTTCACTTTCTACTCTGGTCTCCTTTTCAATAATTCTTATTTTTGAAAGAGATTTTTCAAAAATACTTTTTAACTTTTTTTTTTTTGTTTTTACAGTAATTTTATTAGAAATATATATTTTTAAACATTTTTAAAAGTATTTTTATTTTAAAAATAGAGCCAATGGGTATTAGTTTTATAATTTGTTAGAGGGTGTGCAAAATGGCCTAATTCTATTGCTAGCACTATAATTAATCACTTAAACATTTAATTAATTAAACATGTATTCCTCCATCATGACTTTAATTAGGTGTAAATGAAGTATTTTTTTTATGGATATGTCAACTCTAATTACCAATATTATAATTTCTATACATTAAACAAAATTATATAATAAAATATATATATATATATATAATATATATAATTCTAAGCTCTAACAAGATTTAAAACTAAATTGAATAAAATCCATGTCTTATAAATTAAATCGATTTACATCAAAATAATAAATTTCTTGATGCAAAAATATATATGTTATCATCATTCTAAAGTCTATTTTTTTTATGAGAATATTTCAATTTCTTGATCTTGGATCTTTTTTTTTTCAAAAAAAAATATCTCTGATATTATAATAACTTATATCTTCTTCCTTTTGCTCTTTAAAATTCAATCAGAACACGGAATCTTACAATATGATCGTTAGCTTTTGCAAAGTCAATAATGTAACTTGCGTCACTACTCCAACCATGGAAGCGGCATCATCATCATTAACTCATGTTGGTCCACCTCGGTGGCTTCAAAGAAGACGGCTGAATATTCAGAATTGTCAACAGTGACGGCTAGCAAACGTGGGCGGCAAACATGGGCGGCCATTCAAGCCATCTTTGCTGAATGGTTTATAAAATATAAATATTATATATGTTTTATAGTTACAAAATTACCCCTGTTGAGCTCTATAAATAGAGCCTTAACTTCAACTTGAAAATTCATTCGATAGATCCGAGAGAGATCTAATTCTAGAGATCTAGAGAGCCTCAAAGAGAGTTTCTTTGAGAATAAAAAGTGTGAGCCAATTTGTGAAGTGTTATCCACAAATTGAAGATACATAGGTATTGTGTATTTGTGAGAGATCCACCTAAGGGTGAAGTTTGTAATTCCATTTGATTATAGTGGAAGTTTCTTAAGCGGCTTACGGGTCCCGTGGTTTTTACCTCATTCTCAAGAGAGTTTTCCACGCTAAAATCTTTGGTGTTATCTCTGTTGTATTTTAGTTTGGGAAATTATCCTGGGATTATGAATTTATTTCTTTACAACCATCGTTTTTTTCAACAAAGTGGTATCAGAGCCTGGGTCGTTTTCAGCAAAGGTACGGTTCATACATACATTACTATTCACGTATACGTCACTATTTAGAATAGTAATACTATTCATAGAATACTATTCACAGAGCACGATTCACAAGGGCACTATTTATATAGTACTATTCACAAGGGGTACTATTTATTGAGTACTATTCACATAATACTATTCATCGTCGGAAAAGTGTCAAGCTCCGCGAAACCTGTTGACTGACGACTCAAATGGAGGAGAGCACAAGCAATATGTACACAGGCAATATGATCAGGTTGACTGCATTTAATTATGCAATTTGGAAGCCGAAGATGGAGGATCTTTTATACATTAAAGATCTGCGGAAGCCGATTATAATGCCGAAGGAGGAAGCTGTGACTACAACTTCAACAGATGACAAGACATCAAAAACAACTAGCACAGACACTGATTGGGTCGTGCTGAACCGAAAGTGTGCTGCTCAAATCAGACAATGGATCGACAAGAGCATTTTTCAAAATTTTGCTAATGAACACGATGCTTACGTTCTATGGCAAAAGTTGGAGACAATGTATGCGAGGACAACCGTACAGAATAAAGCTAATCTGATACGACGATTAGTCAATTTGAAGTATAAAGATGGAAGCAGCGTATCGGAACACATGAGTGAGTTCCAAGGCATTGTAGATCAACTCAACTCTATGATGATGATCGTAGATGACGAGCTACAAGCGTTGTTGTTGTCGAGTTCTCTACCAAAAAAGTTGGGACACTCTAGTTGTGTCAGTTAGTAACTCAGCTCCTGGCGGCAAGCTTACCATGGAAATGGTAAAAGACAGAATGTTGAACGAAGAGTCTCGACGAAAAGACAATGGTTATACTCCTGAAACTGAAGCACTTGTCATGGAAAAACAAGGCAAGCAAGAATGGCACGGAAGGAGTAAAAGCAGATATCCTCGTAACCAAAGTCAGCAAAGAGGACGCTCGAAGTCCAGATCGTGGCATGACAAGAAGTGTCATCACTGCGGCAAGCCCGAACGCTTCATTCGAGAATGTCGAAAGTTAAAGGCGGAACGATCCAGAAATCCAGAAGCAGAAACCCGAACAAATGACACTGCAACTCTCACTGAAGAAGTCGTCATTGTTCGAGATGCTGATTATGTCAACCTTGCAAGTCAAGACTCTACATGGGTAGTTGACTCAGGTGCGTCCTACCATGTCACCTCACGACGAGATTTCTTCTCAGCCTACACGCAAGGTGATTTCGGACTAGTGAGGATGGGAAATGATGATGCATCCAAAATTATCGGCATCGGTAATATTTATTTAGACACTAACCTTGGATACAGGTTACTCTTGAAAGATGTGAGGCATGTTCCAGATATCCGCCTCAATTTGATCTCCACCGAAATGCTTGATGACGATGGCTACAATAATAACTTTGGTGAAGGAAAATGGAAGCTCACCAAAGGAAACTTGGTAGTAGCCAGAGGCAAGAAAGATGCATCACTCTACCACACAGAAGTCAAGCTGTGTAAAGAAGAAGTAAATACCATGAAGAAAGAAGTTCCCACCGAGTTATGGCATAAGCGGCTCGGCCACATGAGTGAAAAGGGTCTCAGAATTCTTTCCAAGAAGGAGCACTTGCCAGGAATGACAGGTACATCTTTACGTACTTGTGTAGATTGTATTATGGGTAAACAACACAGAGTTGCATTTCGTAGTTCCCCACCATCTAGAAAGGCAAATATTCTAGATTTAATACACACAGATGTCTGTACAATGAGTTGTAAGACACTAGGAGGTGCTCATTATTTTGTGACTTTTATTGATGATCACTCTAGAAAAGTGTGTGCCTTTGCTTTGAAAACTAAAGATCAAGTGCAGGAAGTTTTCAAGCAATTTCATGTAAAAGTTGATAGAGAAACTGGCAGACGTTTGAAGTGTGTACGATCAGACAATGGCGGTGAGTATCGCGGATCATTCGAGGAGTACTGCAGAAGTTTCGGCATCAGGCTGGAAAAATCAGTACCAAAGACACCTCAACACAACGGTGTCGCAGAGAGGATGAACAGAACCATCTGTGAAAGAGTCAGATGTATGCTCTCAAATGCAAAACTGCCAAACTCCTATTGGGGGGAGGCAATGAGGACAGCAGTCGATTTAATCAACCTTTCTCCATCAGTTCCTCTGAACTACGACGTACCAGAAAAGGTTTGGACGGGGAAAGACATTTCTTACAAACACTTGAAAGTATTCGGCTGCAGAGCATTTGTTCACATCCCTAGAGACGAAAGGTCCAAGCTGGATGGAAAAGCGAAGCAGTGTATCTTTGTGGGATATTCCCATGAAGAATTCGGCTACAGACTTTGGGATCCTGTCAACAAAAAGATTGTCAGAAGCAGAGACGTGGTGTTTCTTGAAGATCAGACGATCGAGGATTTTCAGAAACCTGAGAAGCCACAATCAGAAGAACTTCCAGTTAATCTGGAACCAGTCTCTCCATCAACAAATTCAGATGACAAGGGAGCTGCACCAGATACTGAGGATAATGTTCCACCAGCTCAAAGTTCAGAACAAGAACAAGTTCCTGAACAAATTCCTGAACAAGTTCCTGAACAAGTCCAACCAGAAGCACAGCTAAGGAGATCTACCAGAGAGCGACAACCAAGTCAAAGATATCCTCCTAGTGACTATGTGATGCTCACTGACGGGGGAGAACCGGAGAGCTATACCGAAGCTATCACTGACCAGCATAAGACTGAGTGGATGAAAGCCATGCAGGAAGAAATGAAATCTCTGCATGAGAACCACACATTTGACTTGGTGAAATTACCGCAGGGAAAGAAAGCCCTCAAGAATAAGTGGGTGTACAGAATCAAAAGCGAAGAAGGTAGCTCGCAACCTCGATACAAAGCAAGATTGGTTGTGAAAGGGTTCGGACAGAAGAAAGGCGTTGACTTCGATGAAATCTTCTCACCAGTGGTAAAAATGTCTTCAATCCGAGTTGTTCTTGGATTGGCAGCTAGTCTTAATCTGGAGGTTGAACAACTTGATGTAAAAACCGCATTTTTACATGGTGATCTCGACGAGGAAATCTATATGGAGCAGCCTGAAGGTTTCCAAGTCAAAAGAAAAGAGAAGCTGGTATGCAGGCTAAAGAAGAGTCTGTATGGTTTGAAACAGGCACCGCGACAGTGGTATAAAAAGTTTGACTCGTTCATGGAGCAAACGGAGTACAACCGAACGACAGCTGATCACTGCGTCTTCATCAAGAAATTCTCTGATGGTGATTTTATTATTCTTTTGCTTTATGTTGATGATATGTTAATTGTAGGCCAAGATATTGACAAGATTAACACGTTAAAGAAAGAGTTGAGCAAGTCTTTTGCCATGAAAGACTTAGGACCCGCAAAGCAAATCCTTGGCATGAAGATTGTTCGTGACAGGAAGAACAAGAGACTTTGGCTATCTCAAGAAAAGTATATTGAGAAAGTCTTAGAGCGATTCAACATGAGCACAGCTAAACCTGTTAGTTCTCCACTGGCAAGCCACTTCAAGCTTACTTCGAGCCAGTGTCCTTCAAGCGAGGAGGAGAAATCAGAGATAAGCAAAGTGCCCTATGCATCGGTAGTTGGCAGTCTAATGTACGCTATGGTATGCACTAGACCAGACATTGCTCATGCTGTTGGTGTTGTGAGCCGATTTTTATCAAATCCTGGAAAGGAACATTGGACAGCAGTCAAATGGATACTCAGGTATCTTAGAGGTACTTCTAGTCATTGTTTATGTTTTGGTAATGATAAATCTGTATTAGAAGGATTTACAGATTCAGATATGGCTGGCGATGTGGATAAGAGAAAGTCGATATCCGGGTACCTAATAACCTTTGCAGGGGGAGCTGTCTCATGGCAATCACGATTACAGAAGTGTATTGCTTTAAGTACCACAGAAGCAGAATACATTGCAATCACTGAAGGTTGTAAGGAGATCTTGTGGATGAAAAAGTTCCTCCAAGAATTGCAGCAGAACCAAGAAAAATATGTTCTTTATTGCGACAGTCAAAGCGCAATTCACCTCAGCAAAAACTCAACCTTCCATTCAAGGTCCAAACACATCGACGTGCGGTATCATTGGATTCGTGATGTGCTGGAAAATAAACTGTTGCAAGTTGTGAAGATCCACACTAATGACAACGGGGCAGATATGATGACAAAGTCCCTAACCAGCGAAAAACTTGCTATCTGTCGAGAGATTGCAGGTGTGGAGGAGCCCTGTTACACATGAGGTGGAGGGGGAGATTTGTTGGTCCACCTCGGTGGCTTCAAAGAAGACGGCTGAATATTCAAAATTGTCAACAGTGACGGCTAGCAAACGTGGGCGGCAAACATGGGCGGCCATTCAAGCCATCTTTGCTGAATGGTTTATAAAATATAAATATTATATATATTTTATAATTACGAAATTACCCCTGTTGAGCTCTATAAATAGAGCCTTAACTTCAACTTGAAAATTCATTCGATAGATCCGAGAGAGATCTAGAGAGCCTCAAAGAGAGTTTCTTTGAGAAGAAAAAGTGTGAGCCAATTTGTGAAGTGTTATCCACAAATTGAAGATACATAGGTATTGTGTATTTGTGAGAGATCCACCAAAGGGTGAAGTTTGTAATTCCATTTGATTATAGTGGAAGTTTCTTAAGCGGCTTACGGGTCCCGTGGTTTTTACCTCATTCTCAAGAGGGTTTTCCACGCTAAAATCTTTGGTGTTATCTCTGTTGTATTTTAGTTTGAGAAATTATCCTGGAATTGTGAATTTATTTCTTTACAACCATCGTTTTTCCCAACAACTCAGTCAAATTAAAAATTGTTCAGCAATTTCATTCTTACTTCTTATAAATATATTTATATATATATTCATGATGGGTATAAATATATAGCTCAAGATCAAATTACTTCAATCTTAATAACACAATAAATCTGTATATCCGCATCTCTCTTCTTTCTTAAAAAATGTATCCTTCAACTGATTATGATCCAAAAGTACAGTATTGTTCATCTCCTCCTCCCACCGCACCACCACCACCTTCTGAAGTTTCGTTACGACCCTCCAGCACCAGGGCTCCCTCGTATCAGCCCAATTGCAACCAATCCTCCAATCAATAGTATTTCTTGGTCTTCTGGTCTCTGCGATTGCTGCGATGATGCTGGCAATTGTAAATCATTCTTTCATCTCTTACTTTCCGATCCATCAACCATATATGTATGTATTATTAAAAAAAAAAGAAAAACCTATAAATGTATGTAGCCAACTTATGTGGTGCAGAACATATAGTCGAGATTTTGTGTTAAAGATGGTTGAAGGATGAAGGTTGAAGAATCAAAACTTATATTCAACTAAGTCGCGTCCACCTAAAAAGAGCCGCCTAATGCTCCTGCATTGCTCAAACCCCGATTAATCATGTCCGAAGGGCGTGGATAACTCGTGAAAAACCAAACCCAAAAAAAAAAAAAAAAAAACTATATATGTATGTGTATAATTTAAACTTTACCACTTTAACACTATATGAATTTTTTTATTTATTTTTTGGTCGGTTGCTTGACATGTTGGTGCCCATGCATTACTTTTGGCAAGGTTGCAGAGATTGTGGATCAAGGGTCTTCATGTAAGTGTTACATATACTAGTTTTTATTATTTATGATTTTTCAAGTTTTATAATTTTTTTTATGTTCTTCTTATTTTGTTGAAAAATACTGTATTATTATTATTTTTTATCAACAAGGGATTCGTTGGCTCAGAAAGTGAATTATGAGGTGCGATTGAGGGACTAATCACGAGTTCGAATTCGTTTTCGTTCACCTCTATTGGGAGATGTGTCATTACTCCTGTAAATTCTCAAATTCAAAAGAATTAGTCTTGTTCTAAAGGAAAAAAGAACATCTATCAGGTGCCAAAAAAATCAGTACCAAAAAAAAGAAAAACACTATATTTTTAAAAGTAAAAATATTATTTATTTAAATAAAAGATATAAATAAAGTAAAATATTATAACTATAAGACAAAATTGAAAAAAAAAATAACAATTATGAGCCCCAAAACTTGGAAGAGATTGTAGGAGTAGTGAAAGAAAGTCAAATTATTAAATTATTTCGATATTTGAAAATTAACAACAATAATGTTTTAAAAATATTTTTGGGACAACAATAAAAATGAATAAAATATATCACACTGAGTTTTTCACCTTTTGACATTAATACTGGAATTGGATTTTATATGTATAAGATTTCAGAACTATATATGAGTGTTAATTAATTAGACTGATTACTTTGAATTTTATGTGATTGTATGCATATTTATGATCAATATTGATGATGCAGCTTGTGGAACAAGTGGTGCTCACTACGCTCTATTAAAGTATTTCACTTGTTGCGCTTGTTGCGTGTCGTGCTTTTACCGAACGAGACTAAGGAAGCAATATTACTTGGAAGTGGAAGACAGCCCTTGTGGTGATTGTCTTGTGCACTGTGTTTTTGTGAGCACTGCTTCCTTTGTCAAGAGTACAGGGAGCTCAAAAACCGTGGTTTTGACCTGTCCATAGGTAAGTAATAAAAAATAATTTTTTTATGTGTTTTTACCAACTTTTTAGAAAGTGATTATCGAGAAGCATGTCTCTATAAAATATTTTTGTAAAATTTGTACGAAACAGACCCTAAATGTAAATGAATTAAAAATCAATCTTGTAATTAATTATATATTGGTATATTTACATATATGAGCTAGTTATGGTAAATTGAGTTGATATAATTGACTATTTTGTTATGTGTGTAGGATGGTATGCTAATGCTCAAAGGCAAAGCCAACGGGTGGTGCCACCTGTTGGGCAACATGGTATGAACCGATAAAAATAAGGATGGGGATGAAGATCAGCACTGTTTAGGATCACATTACATGGAAAGATGGTCATGATTTGTACTTTGAATACATTTGTGTACTTGGTAAATAAAATAAAAAAAATTTGAAGTATGTGTAATAGATAATTGTAGCTAGCTAGCTACCCATGATCTTCTTATTAAATTACAACGGTGTTGGACACCAGCGTTGAAGCCAACAAGTCAGATATATTTTACAATTTTTTTTTTTTTTAATGCATGAGTTATAGAAAAATGACGAAATTGAAGTCTAAGCAAATAAGATCAAATAACTTATTTATTAAAGTTTTGTTAATTATATACATTGTTGAGATGCATCCACTCAAAAATTTTCAAAGCAAAGAAATATAAGTAAATTTTTCTATATCATCTTGAGGGAGAGAATTAAAAAGGAGTTATTATTTAGTGTATTGTATTATTTTTTCCTTCGCTATGGTTGTCTTACTGAAATTTTCTGGCGAAAGTTTTTAACGAGACAATTTTAATAATATAAGAGTCCAATAGAATATGTACTATTTTTCTTTCATTTGACTTTTTCATTTTCTTTAGTAAGGTTTTAACGGCATATTCTACAATGATGAATATTTAAAAGGGGGGTGTTGTAAATATGCTAAATATTCAAATAGTAATTACATGTACTATACACATATCTCAAGCAGTATAAAATCTAAGTAGTATATGTATCCAAATAGTATATGTATTCAAGTGATATATATATATTTAAGTTATATAAATACGTATGTATATGTATTTCACATAAATTATGTGGAAGCATAGTTACCCATCACGTGTGTTGGTAATCTTTTGATGTAAATTTCTCTTTATAAATATGAAAAAGATCATGAAGAGAAGTTGTAAGAAATGGTGTAGAGAAAATGAGAAGAAAATAAATGAGAAGAGAAAATGAAGAATGAAAAATCAGTTTATAATTTATTAACATTCTCTTTTATTATTTTGATTCACTTTACAACAACAATATAATTATTAATGTTTTATAAGGTAATAATATAAATTGTTATTACTATTATTGCTAATATCCAACGTATGCATTACACATGTTAGGTAGGGAGGGACCTATATAAGAAAGGTTTTGAATGTTTTTCTTAACAAGAAATGCAAGAATTTGTTTCTTACAATTGGTTATTCCTTAATGTTACTAACAAATAATAAAAAACTTTCCATAATGCTAAAAGAAAAATCTAAACCTCATTTAATACATTCATGAATCCTTCTAATTTCTTTTTTCCGTTATAAATAGTATTGCATTATTAATAGTATAAATAAAAATAAATATAATTAATTACAAATACAGCTAAGTTTCATTTAAAGCAATTTGAATTGGGCTCTTAGTGGGCTTAAAACCCAACAGTCTCCAAGCCCAACCCTTAGCTCCGCTCAACTGTTTAACACGGACTTCAATACTTGATGTTCCCCACTCTTTCAATTTTGAATTATTTACAACAAACTCACCGCGTTCTACTTTTCCCCAAACGAAGTAACGGACACTTAACCATATTGTACACTTCACACGTCGCGCTATTTTCCATTTGACAGCTCATCTTGGGCCCACATAAGACAATACATGTCGGCCACGTGTTCACCTTCTACGCTTGTCTCCTTTTCAAAAATTCTTGCGTAGAAGAAGAAGATAAAAAGAAGAAGAAGCGGCCAATGATTAGAGCCCTTTCGTTTTCTTGAGGAGCTTTCGAAATTGCAAACAATAATGGCCCAATTGCCACCGCGGTTTCTCACAAATTTCTCGTCAGTTCCTCCGAAACCGCCATTTTGATCAAACCTAATCAGTTTTTTTTTTTACTTTTTTTACTGTTTTTTCTGTAACTTCTCTCCGAATTTCCGTAAATTTCTCTAACTTTCTCTCTTCCGAAAACCTAATTTGAGTAATTTCTTGGTTGCGAAGGAAAAGAGTTTTTAGGCTTTCGAATTCGAAGAATCGATCGAAGGTGGTTATTGATTGAAGTTAGAGTGTGGATGTGATGTTGGATTGGATGCTGATGCTGATGCTGATGGATGAGTTGCGGATGTTGTTAGTGTTTTCTGGTTTGGATGTTTCATGTTTGAGGCTAGAAACCCTAATTTGAGCTATTTCTTGGTTGTGAAGAAAAATATTCGGAGAATTGAAGGTAGGTGTTAATGGAAGATAGAGTTAGGATTAGTGGCGGATGTGATCTTGGATTGGATGATGATGATGATGAGTTGCCGATGTTTGAATGATTGATAGAGATGAGAGGAGGAAGCCCTAGAAAGTGCGATACCAAGGATTGTCAGAACATGGCAATTGTGACGGGAGATCGGTATCTCGATTTCCTGGTGAAGTTCGTGGAGAAGGAGGCAGGTCCGTTGATTGAAGGAACTTTGGTTTTGAAGTTGAATCCAGTGGGGCTGCACTACGTGCAATCGAGGCTTGAAGCACTTCAAGAGCTTGAAGGTCTTCTCGCTGGTGCTCCTGTTGATTATCTTCGCGCTTACATCTCTGACCTTGGAGATCATCGCGCGCTTGAGCAGCTCCGGAGAATTCTTCGGCTTTTGACGTCTTTGAAGATTGTGACGGTGTTGCCGCCTCCGGCTAGAGATCCCACTCCGGTCTCGCTATTGCCTTTTGGACGTCTTAAGGTTTTGGAGCTTCGTGGTTGTGATCTTTCGACTTCAGCTGCTAAGGGGCTTCTTGAGCTTAGACATACCTTGGAACGGATTATTTGTCATAATTCTACTGTAAGTTTTTGTTCTCTTTGAGGTTGTTTTGATTTTTTGTCCAAACCAGCTTATTGAGAAGAAACCAATTAAGGTCGTTTGAACACATACAGCAATTGACCTTTAGACGTCTGACCTATTAATAATCCATGGTAGGGATAGAGGTAGAGGAAGACCTAAGAAATAATTAATTAAGAAAGATATAACTATGTATAATTTTGATGTTAATTTAGCACTTGATAAAGTAGAGTAAAGGAAGCAGATTCATGTAGTCGACCCCAGGCAGTTGGGAAAAGATTTAGTTGAGTTGAGTTGAGTCTTTTTTTTGTTTCGTCTCCTTTTTTGAATTCACAATTTCTTGTTTATAATGCCTTATTGATTCAGGATGCTCTTCGACATGTATTTGCCAGTAGAATTGTGGATATAAAGAACTCTCCGGTGTGGAATAGATTGTCATTTGTGTCTTGTGCTTGCAATGACTTGGTTCTTATGGATGAGTCTTTGCAATTGCTTCCTGCTGTGGTAACTCTTGATCTCAGTCGGAATAGATTTGCAAAAGTTGATAATCTTCGGAAGTGTGCAAAATTGAGGCACCTGGATCTCGGTTTTAATCACCTGAAGTCAATTTCATCATTCAGTGAGGTATAATGATTCCAATACGCCTTACAGTTAAAAAAAGAAAAAAGAAAAAAGAAAAACAGAAATAGACGTCACGAATACATTAATCCTGCATTTGCAATGAATGTAAGCATTGTTTGTTTATCACTCTTTCCAATAATGTGCACTTGCACTACTGAGCTAAGTAGCAATGTATTAAGCTTAATGCATCAAATATGTTGCCCCAAGTGCACAACAGCACAGTACACACAATATATCTTCTGATTCTTGTGGAAAGAAGCCTGGACCATGTTCTTTTCCAAAAAACTGAAAATGGAATCAAAATTATTAAGGCTGTGCTTGGTTGGGTACCCTAAAACAGTTTTCCTGTTTTCAGGGTACCCAAAAAATAAAATTAGGACACTTCATCTTTTTGTAAGGAAAAATTAGAAAAGCACTTTTCAAATACTACTCTACCAAACATGTTTTCTCCTACTATTTTCTATTTTCTACTATTTAAAAACTGAAAATTATTTTTGGGTTGGAAACCAAACACAACCTTAACCTCTTCAGCACTTGTGTCAATGGAAGAACTATACATGTTGACTTACCAAAATTGCCTAAAGTATATTCAAAATAGTTCAATAGATGTGCCAAGTCAAGTTTATATAGAAGAAGGTATGGCCAAATAGGGATTTTAGCAGGTTGATATGTCAAATTGGGCGTACGTACCCAATAGCATAATGACAAGTTTTGATGCAATACTACATTTCTAGCATGACATTAACGATTGCACATGAGTAAAGAGTCACCTCATAAAATGTTTACAAATCTTGTTTTCATTTTAAGGTAGTGGAAGAAAAATCTCCCAGTGTCTTTATCACTAGAGGTTATAACTTGTTGGATCATGCAGGTTGCATGCCCAATTGTTAAACTTGTTTTGAGGCACAATGCTCTAACAACTTTGCGTGGCATTGAGAATCTGAAGTTACTTGAAGGCCTTGATCTCTCCTACAATGTCATTTCTAGTTTTTCAGAGTTGTATATCCTTGCAACCCTTCCATCTCTGCAGAGCTTATGGTTGGAAGGAAATCCAATCTTTTGTGCTCGATGGTACCGAGCACAAGTTTTCACCGTGTTCACTCATCCAGAAAGGGTAAGTTCGTGTTTCTCTTAGTTTGGTTTTTGCATTAATTTACTTGCTTCCCACTTTGACTTGCATCCTTTATTATGAACCACTAGAATTCATTATTATATAGTGGTTCTAAATCTGCTTCTGATAGACGGTACAGTCCTACTAGTACTATGCTCAAAACAGTGGTTTTTTGTTGCAGCAATAGTTGCCTGTATCTGCGAGTTAACATTTCCTTCACCTTTGTTCCATGTAATTTTTCAGTTGAAGTTAGATGAAAAGGAAATAACCACAAAGGAATCATGGAAGAGGCAGATTATTCTTGCAAGCAGGCAGAAAAGGCCTGCTGGATTCGGATTTTATTCTCCTGCTAAAGACAATGCTGAAGAAGAAGGAAATTTGAACACAAAAAGGGTTCGTGCTTTGATTCTTTCTATTGTAATTTATTCTGCTGATTAAAGTTACTATGGAACTCTTTATGAGATAAACACGAAAACAGTTGATTAGATCCCCATGCTTGCAGCCTTTTTCTCATGATTTAATTATTTGGATTTTATCTGCACAACAATTTCTTAGTATTTTGAGAATTGCTTTTTGTTACAGAAAAAACTATGTCGTCTTGCTATGATTGAGGATGAGGAATATAAAAGACTTACTGGTTTGGAGGCTGCTGAGCAAGAATCACCATCATGTGACAGTGACATACGAAGCAGAGAAGAAAATGCTATATCTGATGGTGAAGCTGAAATAGTTGGTTTGATGAATAGAGTTGAATTCATGAAGAAGGAGAGGTCTATTCTTTGGCTGCGTGAATTTAAAGATTGGATGGATCACCCTCCTGAGGATATGGTGGATGACAGTAAATTTACTGGATTGATTGGTCCAGATGGAGAAAACCACGTCAATAGCACCACTGTCCATAAACATCTTGGGGAAAGCTCAAGGTATGTCTCAGATTCGGCACAAGCTTCAGGAGATGAGAGTAGCACCAATGTTTTAGAATCTGATAACTCATTTGCAGATACTTTCATCGGTTTGCATGGCTATAAATACTTTAGTTCAATTGGTGAAGCAACTTCTGTGTCCTCGATGGTTGACTGTAGTGGAGATGCCACTCCTATCTTAATGGTTGGGGAAAGTGATAGAAGTCAGGAGAAATTGAAGCCTCAGACTCATGAACACGCAAATTGTCTGCATAAGACAATGGATGCACATCTTCCTGACGCTTTGTCACTCCAAAAAGGTGATGCTACAGACCTAAAGCATGCTACACCATTGAAAGCCATTGATGAGATTATGGACTCCCACTCATCTTCTACTTTCCCCGGGTCACCACCTCATTATAAAGAGGATATACTGCATCGACGCCATAATTTAGAGGAAAAATTCATGCAACTATCAGCTGAGTCCTATTCGTTAGTGTCATCCGACAGTGATACAAGCTCTACTGATGATGATTTCTACAAATTTGACTCATCGTTGCCTAGAGTTGATCAGGCATTGAATGATCAATCCTCAAAAACAATTATGGATGACCAGCTGAAGCTGGTTTTTTCTAACAATAGCAGTGACAGGAAGCATAAATTGTCAGACATATTTCAAAATGGCAGATACTCATCTGATCCAAAACCAAATGATGTACAAGAATCAAATGCTGACTTCATGCTGGCTGATGGTGTTGACTATGATGTTCATGCTATGAGTGAAGAGATGGGGTGTTTAGAAAAGAAAAGGAGAAATCGGAAATCAAAAAGAAGAATCATTTCACTATGTGAAGAGATTTTTAGGCAAGATGGCATGGAACCACTATCTGAAGGACAAAATGGCATTACAGAAGTTAGTATTGTCGACATGGATCAGAGTAATCTCCCAAGTGCCTTATTGGAGAATTACTCTGACACACTTCCGACATCCAAATCCTTCTCTTCCCAATTTTTGACTGATGAATTCATAAAGAATTATTTCCATTTATATGTTGCTGATTCAAGAGCTTCCGAGACTTGTTTGCGCTACATGATCTGTAGCGGCATACTTCAGAAAGAATCAAGGTGTATAGAAAGGTAAGTTACCATATCTTTCTCATCATTACTGGAAAATAACAGTTCGTTGAATATTCTGTTTGAACCTATATACTGTTTAATTGCAATAGCGTTATTCAGTACTGCTCAATTATTTAATGGTGTGATGAGAAATTGTTCTGTAGACTAGGGTTTAGGGTTTAGAACTTATTGCATTGGCAACTGTATTATCAAGCTTATTGAAGTTATGTTGTGATGAAATGAAAAAAATTCTTTAACATGATCAATATAATCCTATGAGTATCGTCATTTCTGAGTTCTTGTACATGGAATGCAAGATGGTACTACTCTGTGCTGATGAGGAGGATAATTTGTACAAGGGTTGGCCTGATTTCAAAAGGAACACATCTTGATGGTCCAGTCCATTCTTCATATTAATACAATATTCTTTTGTCTCCTCCTCAAAAAAAAAAAAAAAATATATATATATATATATATATTTGAGGTGCATCTCGAAACGAGGCACCCCAAATCACCCTAAGGCATAAGCCTTAAAGTTACATGGTGAAGTTTTCTTGTTAGAATCTTGTGATTGGAATAATTTTTTAGCTTGGTGAATGGAATCAGAATTCAAATCAGTGACTCACAAAGTTCGCATACATGGTATGATTTTACACGAATATGTACATATCGATGTTAAGAATTATAAATTTTTGAAACTTATTATATAATTTGCTATTTGTTCATTTTTACCAAGTTAAAGTTCAAAATGAACTTCTACTCTATATGGATAATTTTGTTTATGAATGAGATCATCCTTACAAATATTGAGTTCATTCTAAATTTGTACCCTAATCAAATTATTTTAATAATAAAATCAATATAGATACTTCATAATTGTTTATCTCCCATAACATTTTTCACTAGGCCCAACGTGTTCTTTAGATTGGAATAATATGTAAAATTGCATGATGCTTGAAACCTAAGATATGCAATGATACATATAAAATACAAGATACTTGGAATCTAAAATATACACAATGTGCAATCTATGATGTTTTTATCCTAGAATTGTGCTCATTTAGTTTTTAAATCTTAATGATGTTAATGAAAACTCAACTCTGCTCAACAAAGCCTTTTATCGCCTTCATGGGGTCGGCTCTTAATGATGTCTATGGCAATTGATATTTTAATTCAAATCACTCGAGTTCTTAACACTTCTATAAAAATACTTCATATTTTAGGTATTTCTTCAGTGATTGTTGATACTGCATTTTTTTAGAATTTTTGTGGTTTTCTCTTAATTCTTTTATTTAAATTGAGGTGTATGCCTTGATTATGGCTCACAAGTTTTAATACCTAGTTCCAACCAGTGTCTATCCATAGACCAACATTTGTAGAAACTATTTTGGTAAGTTTCCTTAAATAAATTTGGAGAATTTTACTTCATTTTTTGTTCTAGACTTGGTTAACTTTGCATTGAGCATTTTTGAATGGTCATTATCAAGTATCATGTACTAGAACCTAATGCATCTGGAATAAGCTCCTTTCACAGTTTCACTTCCATTTAATTAAATATTGTGAATGCAAATATAAAACATTCTTGCTAAAAAGATTTAACCTTCTCTCTTTTCCAATCTTAAAAATTCTTTGCTTATCATAACCCACCAAAACCAAAACTTTAAGACTACAATCAATGAACCCCCATATATATTACCAGCTGGTCATTTTGTGAACGTTATTTTTATTTAACTATCTTAGGGTCCTTGTCAATTTGCCGTTTTGCTTAGTCCTGAAAGGACTCTGCAAAAGCAATCTACTAAATAATTTTTAGACTTTTAGTTTGATATTGAAACAAGGTACAAAAATAACAAATGAGGGGCTTCAAATGAGAAAAAGAGAATGTTTTGCCCATGATATCACATGTTAATTAGCCACTTTTCTAAACCTCATTCCTTGTGGTGAATGGTTTCTTTTTGGAAGAAGTGAAGAGCTATAAAAATAATTCCTTCTAACTTCTTTTCTTATTTTATTTAGCAATTAATTTGGTTATGAGATTTATGTCAAATGTTCTTTTCAGTGTTCTTTGTTGATCATGTTTAGCTTTGCCAGTTCTTTCTCTTGGGTTCACTATAGAAGGAGATGGTTTTGGAAACTATCTCCTCATGAGTCACGGTTACCTTTTATATAATTAAAATCATCCTCTATCTATTCGTAAACAGTTGTAACTCCTTGTTCTCTAATCACTTTTGTGTTGTTCTGTATACAGCGAAGTAATCATATTGCTGAGCAGTGAGGATAAGTTGTATGTACTGCTCGTGGACACTATATCTGATGGGTCAGGTCCTGCTCATTATGACTAAAATTCTTTATTAAGGAAACTTCAGTCAAATTCTTAGAATATTGTTTGTATTGAGGATAATTGGCTATTTGGCTTAATGACTGCTGCTTTGTGATTGATTGGCGCTCAACAGGAGCTGTGTTTGAAGTTATTGGATGTCATAGGCTTGAAGAGATAAATGAAGTGGTTTTCGGTCTTGGTCTACAGATTTTAAGGTTAGCATCTTATTAACTTTTGAGCAATGATGAAACTGCATATGTTCTTAGTTTGCTTCTGTTTCTTTTGTCAGGGTGCATATTGAAAAGGATACATCATATGTATTCATTACAAGGAATATCGAGAAATCAAGGCAATTAATAACTCTTTTTGGGATCTGTGATTTAAGAGATACATATGATAGATGTTCTCTAAAGAGGTATTTTTTAAGCAAGCACCACTTGGTCTAGAAAATAAATAGAATTTAGCTTTCCGGTTATGTATATTGAATTGTTATTTGTTCAACTATTGTGATGGTTTTGGTCTTTGGATTCAAATTGCAGTTTAGAGCAGGCTCAAGTTGAACT
The DNA here is from genome assembly GCA_035771175.1 of Paratinospora sagittata. Lineage (NCBI taxonomy): Eukaryota > Viridiplantae > Streptophyta > Magnoliopsida > Ranunculales > Menispermaceae > Paratinospora > Paratinospora sagittata. Next base: position 1,267,010 of record CM069592.1, on the reverse strand, counting down.
GTTCGAGAAACATATCTGTGGTGGTTCCAAATTGAACATATTCCTGTATTCCATGTTACTTTTTTGGTGCACCAATAGTGAAGGTAAGTTCTTACATTGTAGCATTGTAAGCCTTTGTCCTACACTCTTAGTTTGTTTCTAGAAGTGAGTTGATAATCATACTAGTTAAGAGGGGTGGGGTAAGAATGACTTATTCACAATTCTCAATAATAAAAGAAGCAAAGAAAAACCTAAAATAACATGAATATCATTAGGAAAGAGATAACTACTTGTAATATAATTGTCAAATAGTCCTTGAAAGGGCAAAATGGAGGAAACAGATTCATGTAGCTGACCCCATATAGCTAACAAAGGCTTTATTGAATTGCACTGAATTGACCTAGCATTAATACGTGAAACTTGCATTGGTGGATGATGATTTTTTTTTTCTCCCTTACTGGATAGTGATTGAAAGCATAGATTGTGGTAGTGAATAGTGATTATTGATTGTAAATGTAATTTTTTTACATTGGTTTTCATGGAACACTAAAATGTAATGGTTTTGGGTTTATTGTGAATTTCAACCTTGTGGCCCCTTTCCTATTTGAGAGTCCATTTCTAGTTTATTTTTAGGGAAATGCTTAAATTTGATAAGCATGTGTTTTTGTGAACATTATTTAGCATTAATGAGATTTCAAGATTGTTCACATTAATGGTTTGCCACTATAGTTCCAATTTGAACATCAATTTTGTGAGAGGGATGCCCATTAGATGTCCTTGGTAAAGCGAAGTGGAAGAAACAAATTCATGTAGCCAACCCCATGTAGTTGGGATAGCCAACCCCATGTAGTTGGGAAAGGGCTTAGCTAAGTCAAGTTGAGGTGGCCATCAGATCCGTGGTCCGGTTCATTTTCAATCTACCAATGTTGCTTTTGAAATTTTGAAATTTGAATTGATAATTATATACTAATAATTAGTTGATGATCATGTGATCATGATGATTCGATCGGGGAGAGACCATTGGTTCCTTGTCTTCCTTGTTGTTATAACTTATGAAGAGTGCCTATATAATGCCAAACTCGCGTACATCATAGTCCATAACAATGGGGTTCACAATTCTTGTCACTTTTCCCCTTTACTCTATAAGTCTACAACATAAAAGCATTTATCTATGTAAGCTTAGATGCGCTACATGTCATATTGATTTGATTAAATCACTTCTTTGAGTAAAGACCTAATTTCCTTGTTTAATCAATATTCCTCTTGTTCCAGCACTGATTTTGGCTTGTAGTATTTAATCATGCTCATAGTTTCTCATTTCCACAATTGAACAGAGGAATCATGGCTTTCAAGATCTTTGTTTGTGATCGAAGGGTATGTGCTGGTGTGCATTGAAGACCTTATGCAATTTAGATCAATTGAATTGGCTGATGATGCATCATCAATCCCATATTTTTGGCTTGACTCTTGCTGTTCCATCAGTAACATATCAGAAATGGTATTTTATGTTGACCGTGCCTTTTCTTATTTGCTTCAATATGAAGTAATTTTAAACAGTTTCTTTCATTGGTGTAGCATATAATACTACTTATGCACACACAATGATCATGATATATGTTTTATTTTAAGTTGCCCATATTACTACTTGCCAAAAATAAAAGATGTTGTGCACATACCAAAGAGGGGACCAAAGAAGGGATGTGGTAGGGGTGGAAGGGATGTGGTAGTACATTAGTACATTAAACCTATATACCTGTATGATCGTTTTTTTTTTTTCTCAGGAGCTAGGAGTGATCATGCAAAACAAGTGATGGTATTGCTATTCATTCAGTCCCTTAACTGTGTTTGCACTTTGTAGAAGTATGAAAATACTAGCCTCTTGAAACAACTAATTCATAAATTGATGGTCGTAGAAATTGACTGTACTTGCGAGCACCCATGAGGCAAAGGGACTATGTAGGGTAAAAAACAAATATAGTATGTATATATATATATATATCTTTGTCTGTGCTGAGTATATTTGCATATGTTTATAACTTTTTATGCAACCAGTCTCAAGCCTGAATAATGGAGGGGAATTCTAGTAGTTAGCTACCAATCTGCATTAAACTTTATTAGTTCAAGTATGACATGAATCTATATAATTAAACTATGTGAAGTGCTAAGATGTTTGTCAAATTAGCCCTTGATAGAGTGGAGGATAGAAAGCAAACTCATGTAGCTAACCCAATGTAGTTCGAAAGTGGCATTGGTCAAATAAACTAAATCAACAAAGCCTATAGAGAGAGAGAGAGAGAGAGAGAGAGAGAGAGAGAGAGAGAGAGAGAGAGAGAGAAGGGGGAAAGGAGGGGGGGAGTGAGAATGCAAGATTTTAATGGAAATGTAGGTAAAGAGAGGGTTAAATATGAAATGATGCATGGAAGATTACTGTTTTCAAGGCCACGCCTATGCAACGACTAGTCCATCGCCTAGACTATTTGCAATTAAATGGCCTAGACCATTCTTAAGGCAGACAATAGGGCTCTTTAAATTTATTTATTTTTTAAGTTTAAGCGGCTTGTATAAATGTATAAAGCATAAATGTTAAAATAACTTTTAATTGTAGGGTTATACTTATATATCCGTTATGCAAGTTACTTTTTTCTATTTTTTAGTTTTGATTTTTTATTTTATTTTGTTATATTGCTACAACTACTTTTCTTTTCTTTTCTTTTAATAAGTATAAACCTTATATATATACATATATTTTGACTCTTATCTCATAGAATATGCATGTAATTTTATACAAGGTTTATATAAGAAAAATAATTATTTATTTATTTAGGGGGCCGCAAAGGAATATTATTTTCATGGCCTAGGCATCGTGTAGGGCCTAGGCGACGTCTGGGCACCACCTCACCTTGATAGGACTATTCGTATAGGCATTGCCTTGACACCTTGACAACATTATGGAAGATGTGGATTTAGATAGAAAAGAAGCTGGAGTAAGCATACTAGATTTTACAATAGTGTATGACTTTATAAGAGCAAATACATACAACACCTAATAACATGTAAAAATTGTAAGCTTATTCTAGGGGAAAGCTTAAGTTTACAAGAACAAACTGGTAGAATTTTTGGAACGAAAAAGGTTAGAAATATTTAAAGAAAACTCTTAAAGAAATGACTGTGTTTTTCATATGATCCTCATAACATAATGTGGAATAAGATAACTAAATGCATAAAAATGTAGTAAACAGAGTTTTAGGAGAATCAAAGGGGGTTGAAGATCATTAGGAAAAGAAACCTGGTAGCAGAATGACGAAGTTCAAACTGTTATAAAAACAATGTCAAGTTATAAAACTTGGCAAGAGGTTAAAGATGAGGAAAGTCTTAAAAAATATAGGTAGCTAGGAAAGAAGCTAAAAGAAAGTAATAAGTAATGCTACACTTAAGCATATGATGTTTTTATACTAGCTAGATACAAAAGAAGGCAAAAGTATTACTTATAAACTAATAAAATTAAAGAAAAGAAAAATAGAAGATCTTAACTATATTTAGAAGATCTTAACTATATTACTTATAGTTTTAAAAATCCATTGAGGCTTGGGCCTTGAAGCCCGCCTGACCTCAAGCCTATTGAAAGTCGCCTTATGGCTTATGCCTCAATGGTACCCTCTTGAGGCTTGCGCCTCACCAGAAGTGTTCTAGAAAAAACTAAGTTGAGCCTTATGGTGACATATAGTCTTTGTTTCTAGTCTTAACTATTTAGGAGAGATCCAAGTTCTAAGCCCCAAGCTAAAACTCTAAGTCTTTGTTTCTATTTACATTTTCAATTTTTTCCAAATCACTTCAATTGATATTAGTATAAATATGGTAGCTCCTTTTCTTTCTTAAAGTTATAATATAAATTATTAGGAGAGATCCAAATTTAGGAACTCAAAACCTAGACTACTCGTAGACTACATACACATTACCAAGTGAACTTCTATATGTCAATTGTTTCTATAACCTCACGGTAAGGAGCAACATCAAGTATAATAGAAAAAAGTTAGACGCTTAAAAAATTTACGAGGGAATGAGAAAACTAAGAAATGGTTATGCCTAATAATGTTACATTTCACTTGTTAAGTTTCTATTTATATGCATGCATGCATACAGACATACATACATACATATATATATATATATTGATATTTAGACGCGCAACATCTGCAATCTTGACTTGTAATACGATGATACAATCTCATTAAGTTTTTGGTAATGTTTATTATAATTAAAGCACTTATATACCAAAGTCTGTCTCTTGAATGCTTGACATTGTGATCAGAATAGATTGATTAGAAAATAATTCTTATAAATCATTTAGACATAAATATAGCTCATGTTTGTTTCATCTTTCATTTCTCTAGTTATTAATGATATTTGAGTTTTTAGATTTAATGTAGAAAATTTTTACTACTCTTTCTTTTTAATAAAAATGTGAAACTTACGCCTCGTACCACCTTGAGGCGTAACAAAAGATAATCGCCTTAATTACGCATCACTAATTTTAAAACCTTAACAATATTGTGTTTAATAAAACTATAGCTACTAAAAAGAATGTTCAAAGATTGAAGGAAAAACATTTAATACCTATCTATAAAACTGAAGGAGATATTCAAAATTATACAAATTATAGAGTTGTTAGATGATGATTCATTTGATGAAATTGCGGGAGAGTACTAGAGAATCAACTAGAAGTTTAGACTTTGGTGTTGAAAAATCAATTTGGGTTTATACTTGGAAGATCAACCATGAAGGTTATTTACTTATTAAGGAGATTGACTGAGAGGTATAAGGAGAAGAAAAAAAAGATCTCCACATGGTCTTTATTGACTTAGAAGAGCCTATGGCGGAACACCTAGAGATATAATAGGGTGGGTTTTAGGAAGTAAAGGAGTTATAATTAGGTAAATCAGCTAGACAAAGGATGTGTATGATGAAGCAATAACCATTGTAAAAACAACAATTTGAGAAACTAGTAAGTTCCTAATTCTAATAGGTTTACACCATAGATCAAGCTTAAGTCCTTATCTCTTTGCTCTAGTTATACTTGGCTAAACATATCCATGAAGATATTCCGTGGTGTATATTATCTAGCTGTCAATATAGTGCTAAACAATTAATTGATGAAATAAAATCAGGAGTAAATGCTTAATAAAGGTTTGAAGAGAGATTGTAGAATCTAAAGGTTCAAAACTAGTAGGATTAAGACTGAATCAATAAACAAAGATGGAGAGATGCTGAAGATTGAAAGCCAAGAGATATCAAGGAGTGAAAATTTTAGGTACATGGGATCAGTTATTCAACAAGGGGGAGAAATAGGAGAAAATGTGATCATGTGAATTATAGAGTTAATACAAGAGAATTAAGTAGATAAGTGTTGGTGGAGTATTATGTGATCAACATATCTCATTGAAGTTAATATGCCAATGCTTTATGGAATAGAATGTTAGATAATAATTAAAAAAAAGTATATATTGACAAAATAAGTGTAATGAAATGTGAATACTAAGATAGACATGTGGTAAAACATTGAAAATAAAAATAAAAATAAACATATTCAATAAATGGTAGGAGTAACCCCATTTGATGATAAAATGAGATAGAATTGATTAAGATGGTTTGGACACATAATAAAGACCATAAGATGTGTCAAATAGGTAGAATGATCTATTAACAATCCATGGTAGTGCTAGAGGCAAAAGAAAACCTAAAATTACATGAACAGAGGTAATTGAGAAAGATATAACTTTTGTAATATAAATGTCAACTTTAGCCCTTGATAGAGCGGAGAGGAATAAAGGAAGTGGATTCATGTAGCCGAGTATTTATAGTTTGGAAAAGGTTTCGAGTTCTACAAAAGCTAAGGCCCTGTTTGATTGGTGAGAAAATAGAAAAGTTGCACATTTGATTGTCAATATTTTCTCAAGAAAAATTTTGTTAACCTCCTTATTTTCTCACCAAAATTTTTTATTCTGTAGAGATGAAAAAATTTAATATTCTCATGAGAAAACTTGTAGTATTATTGATTATGTTCACGTTTCTATTTTATGAAACTTCTTACTATCCAATTTTTTTTTTACGTCCTAAGAGTGTAGAAAAATATTTTTTAATGTACAAACAAACAATCATGAGAAAATTCATTAAAAAATTTTCTTGAGAAATTATTTTTCAAGAAAACTGTATTTTCTTGAGAACACTTTTCTCAGCTATCAAACAAGGCCTAAATGTGTGACGACATATGTATAGAAAAGGTAGTGGTAGATAAACTTTGTAAAAGATGATAAGATTAAAGAAAGGCGATAAACCTAATTTGAAAAATTATTAATTGAAACTGAAGTTGAAAAAATGAAAGTGAATAAGATTATAATAACTTAGGGGTATCAATTCCACTATTTCTCAACTACTTGGTATCACCTTCAACAATCCATCTTATCCACTCTACCCTATTAAAGGCTAAATCTTTTGTTACATTGTAAATGGCTTTGTGTTTCTTAATTATCTCTACTTATTTCTCGGTATTCCTTCCTTTTTTCTATCATTAATGTTAATAATTGATATATTCACTCCTTCTTTTATCTAATATTATTGTGGTACATGCCCAAACTACTTCAATCAATTTGTTCTCATTTCATCTCCAATAAAGAATACTCACTCTTACCATCCTTTTTTATAGAGGAATTTTTTTTTATCAATGTCAAATATGTAGAACTTTCAGGATACGAAGCACCAACATTGCTCAAAATAAAAAACAACCACTCAGCCTCTATGCCTCACCCGACACCACCCTAAGACCATTAAGATCATTACATACAACTAGACCCATCCCATATTCCAGTCATTAATACCCCACAGCAAACTTGGAACAGGCCATTTATTATCATCTAATGTAAAATATAGGAAAATTCTCCTATTCGTTTCCAACCTATATTCCATAGTGTAGCAAAAACTGCCAAAGGAAAAAATATTTCGTAGACAACTAGGAATCTTGCAACATATAAAAGCATTCCTTGCAAGATGTCGGAATTGTGAACCTCCCATCCAAGAAATCTGCCCAAATAAGCCATATTCTCCAAGCAAGTGGGATAAAAAGAACAAATGATCTACCGTTTCACTATCCTAGGACACATGGCACAACAATAGGGAGATATGGACAAGCTAGGAAACTGAGCCTACAACATATCACCTGTGTTTAGCCTCCTATGAGCCAATATCCCACCAAACACCTTGATCTTAGAAGGAAAGTGAGCATTCCATATGGCATTGTATGGGGTAAAAATAGGAAGGAAGGGGAATCACATAAAAATTCTAAAATGGAACTACGAGTGTAAGCGCCAGAAGGATGAAGTGACCTAGTAAGACAGTTAGGATTATCTGAAATCCTTACCTGGCCCAACCTATCAAGGGGAACTGCAATTTCACCAAGTTCCCCAATAGTAAGTGCCCTAGCAAAGTGAAAGTTCCAAGATAGAGTGAAAGGTGGGGAAGAGGGTACTAATTTTCAAGAATGGTCAAATAGGTGGGAATAAACTAAAGATAACCTATAAAGACGTGAGAAATAGTCCACCAAAGAGGAGTCCCCTAACCATTTATCCTCCCAAAATCGAAAGGTGCCTCCATTTCCAACCTTATGAGTGACATGTGGCAAAAGCTTAGGAGCAAGCGACACAATAAATTGCCAAGGACCCCGATATGTGAATCTTTCAGATCTACAAGTTGGCCTATCAAAAGCCGATATCCCATATCTACTGGCAATAACCCAAGCACACAATGAATTCTGCTCTCTAGTGAACCGCCATAGCCACTTGGCTCTGAGAGCTTCATTATGTTTGATGATATTGCCAATGCCTAGTCCACCCTTATTAGTTAGTCTTTGCACCACCTTCCAAGCAATCAAATGGATATTTGAGCCATATCCTAAATGTGTTGATTTCTAATTCTAGTTTAATAGTGTTTTGTCACACATCATCCATCTTAAGATTCAAATTTCTATTGCACTAAATTTTTTAACGTTTTGTTTCTTTATTGCTTTATATTATATTCTACGAAGCTAAGTTTGCCTAATGTTAAGTCTTCCTTTCAACTTCAATTGAATGTATTGATCATATAGTATTTTGAAAGCATTAATTTTACTCTGTAATTAATATGATCTCTTATTTGTTCCTCTTAATGAATAATCAAGCCTAACAAAATTTTTACTCTTTGGTCTGATCCATTTTGTAAGTTAAATCTTGTTCCCACTCTTATCCAGCCACCAAACATTTTATACATGATGACAAGAAATGAGCAAAAGGAATGGAAGGTATTTGCAGTTCACATGTGCCCTGTATTTGAGGAAAATGCAGGCACAGATAATGGAACTCTATAAGATAATTGTGGCAAAAAAACACAATTAGTTGATAGTTCCAACAACAATATAAGCCGGATTACAGTTGAAATTAGGGTGGTCCACTTTTCTTTTTTCTCAAATGATCGTCACAGAATATCGTAGCGATTATCCATCAGAGTTTCTTGAGTTTTCATATTGCTGGGGATAATACTGGGTTCACTTGGACCATTTGATTGTCTTTTTAGGTCATGATGTGCATGACTGCTTTGAGTATAATACATTTGCTGATAACTCCTCCATATCAACATATTTCTACATTTTTTGTTCACTTTCCGCTATAAAGGGATTTTGATAATTTTTTTGGCAATGTTAATGCTTCATTTTCAGGTAATTGAACCTAAAGATAGTCAATGTCGGATGACCTTGACCACAGAGTGCGTTTTGTCAAAGAAGTTCAGCAACTCTGCTGATGATCCTGGGCTGGAAAAATTGGAGACCGCGTTAGAGAAAATGGCTGTTGGTTCTTGTACATGGAAGCTCAAATGGTTCTCCGAGCAGACATTGCTTATGTTTGTATCATTACTTAAGGCCCTTCATGCAGAAACGGGTGCGTCTCCACTACCTGTAAGATGTATATCATGAAAGGCTCTGTCATTTGTTCTATATTCATTTCATTTGTTTTTTTCTCGTTTTTCATTTCTCGATTTTTTTTTTCTTGGGCTTGGCTACTTGAGCTTTGGTGAGTCATTTTATTTTGTTGTTTGTATTCTTTGATTTTTGTTTCTATTTGCCATTCGAAATTATCTCATGTATAAATTGTACAGAACTTAGAATTTGAAACAAATTAGCTGTGGTTTCATACTTCCTATGTAAAATTCTACGAAAATGCCAAAGGTTTCTGTATATGCTAGATGTTTCAATTTTGTATAAAGTATTCCTTTTCAGTGATCTGTATATATTAACTCAATAATCCTTTTCAGCTTTTGTAATGGAACATGTACAGAATCTGAATACATATGCTAGAGAGAGGATTTTCACGAGAGATCCTTATGTAATAAGTGCCATAAAATAATAATCTCCTTGCTTTCATGTCTAAAGTGCAAGACCTTACCTAATGGTCTAGGGTCATAAGCTTATTGATGTGGTATATTGTGGGTGGTGAGTGTTTCTTTTTTTTTCTTTCTTTTTGTTGTCTACGGTGACGTGGTGTATTGTCATGTAAGCACGAGTATTGCTTTTATATGGTGAAAAAACCTGAAAATACTGTTACTTCTCAATGTTACAGGATTGGATCTTTTTATTTTTTGTTATTATTTTTTGATGGTGGACACCTGGTGAGTCAAACGCCCTTGGAATTTTATTTTCATTATTTTCAGGTATATTTTATTTCAATTATGTCCCTACAGTTGTGGGCCTTTTTCTTTTAATGATGTGTTTTTTTTCCTTAGGTCCCTGTGTCTCTCTTACCGTACCAAAAAGATTAAAGCAATTTACAGTGCACATGCTTTCAGATTATTTGAAGCATGGTTAAAACTTTGCTTCCAGCAGAGTTGGCATGTCAGACTTGATTGCCCTGTCCCTTAATACCCCAGAAAAAAGAAAAGAAAAAAGAAGTAATCCAAAGCAACTCAAAACAATTTGGAGTTAAATAAGATACAAAATCCAAAGTATACACACATACATATATAGATTGAATTATTCTACCAAAGTTCAAATGAATTTAGTTGAGAAATTAATTGAAAATGACAAAAATTACTAATATCTAATTTTTAGTTTGATTTATTTGTTCCTATAAATAAAATATTATGAGAGAACTTTCTTTTATTTTGATGAGACAAGAAGAAGAAGAGGAAGAGGAGAAGAGCAAAAGGTGACAGAGAACCGACAGACTTTCAAAGTCATCGTTCCGCGTGTGAGTTCTCTTTCTTTCTTCTTTCTTTGTTTCTGCCGCAACTGCCGTTGTCTCGTTCCGCGTGTGAGTTCTTCTCTCTCTCTTTCTTTCTTCTTTGTTTGTTTGTTTGTTTGTTTGTAGGTGTGTGTGTTTTTTTTTATGTTCATGAAACGTCTCTGTTCATGCGGATATCCCCTATTTTAAGGCCTTCTCGATTTTTCTACAAAACCCTAATAAAGTTCTTTGAACGTGATACACGAAAGGCTTGACATGGCTTTGGTTCTTGAACGTAAAGTTAATCAAAATTTCAAGTCTAAATATAAAAGTTACAATCTCTGGATTCTTACGAAGAAATAATGGCACTGCCACCGTGAGTTTGGCAAATTAATGTAGCAAGAATATGTCACTAAAATATTGTCAATTTACATGTATTTATTTATTTATTTTTTATTAAGGTATCATGAATATACAATTTTATTTAATAAGTGAATAAGTATAAATTAAAATAATAGTCTCATATTAAATATAAACAAATTCATTAAATTGAAGTTTAGGTATCGAGTTCGAATTTGGGCGTGTTCTTATTTATTCATTTTTATTGAGAGCTTAGTTTAAATGTTATTGTCATATTCGAGTCTAGAATGATTAATCTCACCTAAAGGGTAGGAAGACATCTCTTGGGTGCCACAAAATTTGTAATGAAAAAAAGAGAAAGAATGCAAGTGTTCGATTTCTTGGTCATTAGTGATGAAATCTTTTGAGAAAAACCTTGTATTTAAATCTAAATCTTGACGTGATTTACGGTGACCGTGGGCATCATGCCTATACATAACTTAGGATTGATGATTTGAAACATGAGTCAAAACGTTGATTAGAGAAAAATTAAAACTATGAGTCAAAACAATTAATAAGGATAGCTTAATTTTATGTCATGAAATGACCAAAAGGATTTTTTTTTTTTTTTTTTTCAATATTCCTATGCTTGACTTGTACATCACTCAAGACTTTTTGAATAGCAACTTTCTTTTTTCATTTGATACCCAAAAAATAAGAATTATTTCTTGTAATTATCTGAATGGTTTCTCATCCTTAATGATAGCAAACCTTCTTTTCTTTCTTACCATTGTAGCACCTTATGAACTGAAATGATTTGTTATGATTGAATTTTCCATCATAATTATCAAAGTCAACTTCTAATGCCATAATGGTAGGATGTGGAAGGTGCACCATTTAGAGTACTTATAATCTTATATCTTACACCATGAAGTTTGATTGAAAATAAACCAAGTTTGTTTTTTTAAATAAATGATTGCTCACTTTTGTTTATTAATAAAGAAATAATGGGCAATGGTTAATCAACATTTACATTCCTAATTAAAGTTGGCATTATAATAAGAATTTCAACAAAACTAAGGTAGGTGTAAAATGTGGCAGTAGTAATTAATAATTATTGCTTTACCTCTTCTTTAGCTCATAACAAAATTATCATTCATGTATTTTACTCAGCTTCATATTAATTAATCAAACATGGTAAGAAGACAAATTTTTTTTCATGAAGTCTATGTTCAAATCTTGAAGTACTTATTGTGAATTAGTCTTTATAGTGTGTCACAGAAAATAAATAATTACTATATATATATTTATATATATATATATATATATATATATGAAAAAAAGAAAAAAAGAAAAAAAAATAAAGAGAGGAACTTTTCTCTTCCACTCTTGTTAAAGTAATTAATAAATAATTATACTTATTATATTTTAAAAAATGAATAAATCAAGTGAAAATGGGTATATGTCCAGATTTCTTCCCAGCTCTGTCGGATCAGAAAAACCTGTCCCCCACTTCCAACTTCCTCAGCGACACGCAAAGACACAAAAACGCCACAGAAAAAAAAAAGAAAAGAAAGATCAAACGGCCTCTTCTCTTCTTCATTCCTTCTCTCTCTTCTATTTTTACTCTTCTTTTCTCTCAAACTAATGAAACCCAACATCAAAACCAACCATTTTTTGTAGAAGAAGAAGAAGAGATTGTTATTGGGTGTGAGATGAGAAGGGAATGGAGGGAGCAGAGGAAGAACTAGAGAGAAGAAGCAAGTTTCTGAGCAGTCTGATACAGAAGAAGAAAGCATTAGAGCAACATGAGCAGCATGAGCAGTATGAGCATTTTAATGTGAGAGTTAGAGCAGCAGATATGCCTCTTCCCCTTCAAAATCGGGCCTTTCGCTGTGCTAGAGATTCACTTGATTCCATGCCCAACAAGCTTGACAGCAAGCGTCTTGCTCTTGCTCTTAAAAAGGTAAGTAATAATGCTCAGAAATTAAATAAATATGATATGTACTTCCAAACTCTCTCTTTTTTTTGGATTAATAGATTAATATGTTCTTGTTTGTTTTTCCCTTTTTTGGGTAAAGGGTGCTTGATTTTACCTTTTTTATGAGAAAGAAAAGAATAGTTAGATTTACAGCTTCATATTTTCGGTTGTTGTTGTTGTTGAAAAATGGTGATTTTAATTTATGATAATTCTTTGAGTTTTTTTCTTATTAGTGGGAGTAATAATGAGTGGTAATGCTTACTTTTATAAGTTTTGTAGAAATAAATTTGCATTTTGAGAAAATACATTGGTTATCAGTATCAATAGAGAGATACCCAGAATGAAGTTTGTGAAGATGCAGAAAAAGGGAAAAGTTTTGGTAGGAATAGTTGCTCTATTGGAAATTTGAAGATATTGAAGTCTATTGAATAAGCTGAATTTTGTCACAAAGTGACACAATTGACAACATTGATATCTTAAGAAGATCCAAGATCAGGCATTATGTTGCTGGGATATCACAGTAACAGTGTTCGGTGTTAGCTTACATGAATAAGGAAAGTCTCAAAATTAAACAGCTATATGTTGTGATATAGCACATTTGAATTCTCATATAGCTTTAGGTATTTTGGTTGATAAGCACATGCTCTGGTTGTTGCAACTACAGCTCACATTCTCCATTAAATAGCTCTGATAGATTGAATTTATTTTGAAAATTCAGAGTTGTTAATGCTTCAAGTGTTGATGCTTTAAGGGTTTTCTCGTGATGAAGTTCTCGATATAGTCTATTAAGCTTTAAGGAAACCCCATCACTGCTATTCAATGATATCTGAAAAATCTTATGATTTAGGGGAAGGCAGCATTTCCCTGGCGCTTCTTAGATGAAGTGTACAAAATTCTTCATTGTGTATGTCTTTGCTTGCCCGTTTCTGTATTACCACTATTCGATACTTCTTGTGTTCATAAAGGTTCATTTTCTCTATATACTGCTTATTTCTTTTTGAATTATTTTTATTATTGGATCCATCCAACTGAAGAGGAAATTTATGATAGACCATTGATGACGATAATGATAATGAATCCAAGTAATCTGAACTACAATAATAGAGGTTTTCAAATGGGAAGAATACGGAGGGGAAACTTTAATGCCCACTTCAGACTGTTTTGGCACTGGTGTTTAAGGATTTAATTTGACAGGCAGAACTAGTCCATGGGAAAATCTGGCTGTATGAACTCTCATGATTGTTGTGCATTAAGTGGAAGCAGATATTCCAAATATGAGAAGTATAATCGTGAAATAAATTAGAAAGAAGAGAATTAAATTTTATTCATTAAAACACTTCAAGAGCTTTATCTTACTTCTTCAAGGTTGTGAAATCTCTTGATGTGCTTCCCCAGAACTCTCAGTCCCTTGCCTGAATCACTAAATTCTTTGTTAAATCATAGTATTTTAATGCCAAACAGGGCAACTACCAATATTAACCATTGCTTTTTCATGGTAGTAATGCATCTACACTTTCATGTTTTCAGATACCAAAGGTTTTTACATGTTTTGGAAGCCAAATCCCATTTCAAAAATTGCTCGACATAGTGGAATAATGTGTAGTTGATCAAATACACATGCAGAAAACTTCTCAGGCCCTTTTTTTTTCAATTCTCACATTAGATATCCTGCAGACACATCATAAGAAGTATAACCTATTAATTTGATATATGTATTGTTCTTCTCGCCCATTAAGCTTGAGATATCAAGAAGCATGTTTTAATAATTTTTCTTGTTAATTGCTAATACCAGAGGGCATCCTATAGTGTTGAACTCTTATTAACAGTGGGAATGAAAGAGTACTTCTAACTAATAAGCGTTTTATTTTGGTTTTTTTCCACAGGAATTTGACACATCATATGGCCCAGCTTGGCACTGCATTGTAGGCACAAGCTTTGGATCTTATGTCACACATTCTTTGGGAGGTTTCTTATACTTCTCCATCGACAAGGTTTACATCCTTCTTTTCAGGACTGCTGTTCAGCCTTTAGATCAATGAAAAAAAAAAAAAACTATCTTTAATTTTGAATTTTCCACTTGTGCTTCTTTTGGTGTGCAAATCTAAATTCAAAAGGTTGATTGAATTACAAAGACTGCATAACTATCATTTTATTGCGCATGTTACATTCATCTTCTATATCCATAATGAAAAAAAAAAAAAGATAGCTACCAAACCTTCAGCTAATTGAGCTCGTCCAATGCCAAAAAAATAAAAAATAAAAAGTAAAAAATTCTTGATAAATCAGTTAGGTAAGGTTTGTGTTGATTGTGACGGTGACGATGATGTTCTTGAAAAATGACAAGGCATTCAAAGTCTAGTTCAGCTGCTTCTTATCAACAAATAGGGAAAAAAAGAAGTTCAAATGCTAACAAGCTTGGTTGTAAGTCATGTAAATGTATATCTTAAACATGTAAACTCTGTAGTAGCTAAGCTTAGCTCAAAAATTACATTTCTGAAAGCTTCCTAACCTTTGAATTATTTTTTCTAGATGTCTAGAACTAATGACTTGACAGTTCTTGATCCTTTTTCGCTAAGAAAGATGCTTCTAAATCTCTTCTGGATGATACAAGTTATGTTTTGTTTGAAGAATTGCAATCTTGTCTTCTTCAGAAGACTATTACAAATTTACAATGAGTTTATTTTCAGCAGAAATAAGTCCCTCATTGGCCACTTCTACACAAGTATTAAATTTTGAGTTTATTATTAATTAAAAAAAATTGGTATAATTAGCCTTAATTTAGTTTTGCTAGCCCTAAAATTCAATGATTCAATGCAATTGTTTAAAAAAAAAAAAAAACCTTCGGGTCAGACTAATCTGCGTCAGAGCACTGTAAAGTCGCCCACGGCTCTTCCGAAGTGGGCGCGATTAAGGTAGGCATAAGTTTCGATTTTAAAATATTCACTCATCAACCATCTTTAACAAAGACCTTCGAGTATTTGTGTTGCACCATATTGGGTATATTTTTTATTTCTTTACATCCACAACCCCTCAAAGATGTCATAGATTTCTTTGAAATTAAATAAGTGAGAACAAGTTTATTACTTGAGTATATAATATACCTTCTTCCTAATCATTTATAAAAACAAATTAAGTTTAGTTTTCTTCAACATGGGCATCACTCAGAATCGATCATGACTATATTTAAGGTCTATCTGTTTAATATTTAAAGAAAAATGTTTTGATTTAACTCAATTATTTGACCAAACCAAACTCAAAACAGAAATTTGTTTGATCACATCGTCTATAAAGCATACTACTTATAGAATGTCAAGCTATTTTTAATCTAAAAAGCAGGAGAAAAAAAAAACTAAATAAAAATGAGCATGTTTAGATTTATATCATTTAATTTAATTTAAACCCATTTTCATTTTTAATTTAATTTAAATGTTCATTAATCTTAAATAACTCATTAACTTGAAATTTATTAAAAAAGTAGATAAACCAGCAACTTCAACTATTTTTTTTTTCCAACTTGAACTACAGAACTCAACAATATCTTGGTCCACCCAAACACGCACTACTAGCCAACACAACAATTGAACATGAACCACACATATATATTCAAGTCCCTTCTACCTTCTTCCCCAAGCAAACTTATCCTTATATTCCAATTAAATTGTTTAAGTGCTTGCCTTTTGAATCTAATCTAAACTATGGAAGAAGTGAAAGAGCCAAAGCAACCCCATGAAGCCTTGTTCTTTGTTCTACCTTATCTTAATTTACTAGAACTAATTACGATAAGCAAGGTTTGCCCATCACTGGGAGATGCAGTTGATAATGATCCATCACTATGGCAACATATCTGTGTTGAAGGGCCTTTAAATTTTCGGATTAGTGATGATATTCTGCTGAAAATTACATCCAAAGCACAGGGGAGATTGAGAACTTTGGGTTTGATGAACTGTGTAAATATTACAGATGATGGGCTTCAAAGTGTCCTGGAGAACAACCCTCATATTATCAAGGTATATATATGGAGCTTTACACTAATCTTGTTTTCATTTAAGTTTCTTTAGGCCCTGATTGATTTTTAGTTTGGATTTGAAAAAAAAAAAAACCATGTTTGGTTAGTTGAATTCGAAAATAGTTCTTTAAGATTTGTTTATGAAAACAACCTGTTTCCTAAAAAATGATAGAAAGTCATTTTTTGAATTTTGTTTTTGGATTATATTCCTGTTTCTGAATCACAAACCAAACACAGCTTTAATTTTGTTATGAATTTGATTGGTGGATATTGCTCCTCCTTCATGTTAATTATGAAGAAAGCAATAAAAAAGCAAGTAGTAGTTAATGAATAAAAAAAAAATAGAAGAAGAAGAACAACAACAATAACAAGAAGAAGAATCTAATACCACTTTGCCTTCAATTTGCTAGAATTAATTTGTTGGAAAAATGCTTTGAAAAAGAATGTACTGATCATGTTTGTGTTTCAATTGCAACAGCTATTTGTAGCATCTTGCACCAAATTAACAGCTGATGGGATTGTGGGAGCAGTAAAGAAACTAACAGAAAACAATCACAACTTGAAGTCCATAAGGCTGCATAATATCGCAGACATAACCAAAGATCACTTGCAAGCTTTATATTCATGTCTACAAATTATAAATCCTGAGGAGCAAAAACCAAACATGTATCTTGGCAATGATCACACAAATTCCCTCAAAAGTGAACACATAAACCGCCGGATTGATCTCGAGGTGTGCCCGAAATGCCATTCAGTGAAAATGGTGTTCGATTGCCCAAGAGAAAGCTGCAGGAAGAAAGGCGAAGAAGCCCCTTCGAGAGCTTGTAAAGGATGCTTTCTTTGTATTCCAAGGTGTGAAGAGTGTGGTGGATGCAAAAACTTCGAAGAATTTGAGGATACTATTTGCTTACATTTCTTGTGTTTGGATTGCTGGCTTCGGCTTCCGAAATGTAATATGTGTAATAGGTCATATTGTAATAGGCACGGTTGCAGAAGAGAGGGCAGAGAAGCTGGTTTTAATGGATTCATTTGTGAAGATTGTGAAGTTGGAAGCTTGGAGGGAGAGGACTTTTAGGACTTGGAGAAGATATTTTGTGAATTAAAATTTTGTAGTAGTACTAGTTTGTTCCCTTTTTATGTTGTAGAACAAGTTAATCTGAGAAATTCAACATGGGCATGTTGAGTTTCAATCTTATTTAATTAGGGAATAATACTGAGACAAGAATCAACATTTTAGTCTTTAAAGTTAGGAAATAGGGATTGGCTTATCTAATAAGAAAAAGGGTTAGGCAAGATTTTACTAAGAGAAAATCACCCACCTTGTCCTTGCTTATGTAAAATGAAAACATATTTTATCTAGAGTACCTTGCATCTTAAGTTCTCTAACTTTTTTACTTAACCTCATATCAAATAAAGTTAAAATATTGAAATAGGTTACCCAACATGAGGTTGGGCAAATGGAGAAGAGGGGCATAAGGTTCTACTATAAAATAGATTATGAGTTCGAGCCTCCTTATTCGTACAATAACGTCGTAGGGTGTTTGTAGTCGTATATCAGGAGACTGGTAAAGGTGGGTCCCTAATACCCCCTCACCTCGAAAAAAAGAAAAAAAAGAACTATTGGAATAGGTCATAAATGAAATTAATTTGGTTCCCTGTTGTTAGGTTGGAGTTTGATTAGGGTGTTTGTTGGAAAGAAAAGAACCCTAAAGTGAATGAGTATTATTGCATTTATAAATTGAAATCATGAACAGAAAGAGCTCTCACTTTTCATTGAACAAGAATTTTTTTTATTTTTATAAACAATATGATAATCTCGAGATCTCTTGAAACATCAAAGGAAGTTGCACAAACTACAAGAATATTCAATTAAGAAGCATTTTCAAGCAGTTGGTTGCACTACTTCTTGAGTTTTTTCCTTCATTTTGTATCCACCCTTGTTCTATTTTTTGCTTAAATGATAAAGAAACCATGCCCTTAAATGGTCTAATAAAGGTAAGTAGGCCAACAGCTTGAGAGACTACCATCACCAGAACTTACCCAATTGTCCTTAGAACAATGTGAAAATAGTTACCAAGATCCTCTGTTGTTAGGAAAAACAATTGCACAAATCAAAACTTGGAGAAATGGGCATGACTTCAGAGAGCAGTCTATGTTATTATAAGCACACTTGGATAGAACTAGTAGCCTTGCAAGTGTGTTTGATCAAAATCACAACCTCGCGAAAGTATGGCAATTCATGAAGTAACACTAGTAGTATTATTCGTCGTCGCAGCCCTGGCAGCCATGGCTTCAGCTACATCACTAGTTACATTCATTTTTGGGGACTCATTAACAGATGTAGGGAACAATAATTTCCTGCAATATTCTCTCGCGAAGTCGAATTATCCTTGGTATGGCATTGATTTTAATGGAGGGCAGGCAACAGGAAGGTTCACCAATGGCAGAACTATCGGCGATATCTTATGTAATATATATATTTATCCTGTTTAGATCTTATTACTGTTGATGAAACTGTTGGAATTACAGTTTAGTTGCTTATGTCTTGGTGATCAATGATGTTTGTTGTGCTATTTGCAGCTATGAAGCTTGGAATTCCATCACCACCTCCTTATCTATCATTATCTCAAAATGATGATGCAATTCTTAAAGGTGTTAATTATGCATCAGGAGGAGCAGGGATTCTCAATGACACTGGACTTTATTTTGTAATACAAATGTCCCTTTTTTTGGATAGTAGAGTGAGAAATGTTCTGCTAATTTGATCTTTTTTCTGATCTTTGACTGCCTTTTTGTGGGTGTTTGCAGATTCAAAGGCTCTCCTTTGATGACCAGATAACTTGTTTTCAGAAGAACAGGGAAGTAATCAAAGCTAAAATTGGAGATCAAGCTGCAAACAAGCTAGTAAATGAGGCAATTTACTTCGTTGGAATGGGTACATAAGCAAAAAAAAGTGTTTTTGTTCTCTTCAATGAGATATTAGTATTACAAAGAATCGCATGCTAACGTATAAATCTTCCTTTTTTATCTGTTCTTACTTCACAGGCAGCAATGACTACGTCAACAACTTCTTGCAACCCTTTTTAGCAGATGGGCAGCAATACACTCACGACGACTTCGTTCATCTTTTAATCTCAACCGTGGAAAATCAGATAAAGGTATTGTACGCAACTTCAATTGTACAAATAGAACCAAATGTTCCAATGTAGCAATTTGCAAAAATTCATCACATAAGAAGAAGCTATCTTCTTTCAAAATCCAGATCTTGAAGCCAAAATTTGCAGTAAATTTGAAGCTTTCTTGTTTACCCACAGCATCACTTTGAGAAGTTCTAACAATTCAGCTCTTATTTCTTGGATTCATAAAGAGGCTACATCAACTCGGAGCCCGGAAGATCATATTCAATGGGCTAGGACCATTGGGTTGCATTCCATCTCAAAGGGTGAAATCAAAGAAAGGAGAATGCCTGAAGCGTGTAAATCAATGGGCATTGGAGTTCAATTCCAGAGTACAAAAGCTGCTTCTCAAACTAAACCGCCAGCTTCCCAGAGCAAAGCTCGCCTTTGCAGATACTTATTCAGCAGTTCTGGACTTGATCATGAAGCCAAGCTCCTATGGTAAATCATCAAATATTGGGCAATTGCAGAAACTTCTAAAAAGTGATTTCAGAATCACCAGTTGTTTAACAAAACTCGTGATCTTGCTTCATGTGTTATTTTTTACAGGATTCAAGGTTTCAAACACTTCTTGCTGCAATGTTGATACCACTATTGGAGGGCTGTGCTTACCCAATTCAAAGTTGTGTAAGAACAGAAAGGATTATGTGTTTTGGGATGCATTTCACCCCACAGATGCTGCAAATGAAGTGTTAGCAAATCAGCTCTTCTCTAATCTCTTCTCCAAAGCACCTGCTCCTGCTCCTGGAATTGCACCTGCTCCTGCTCCTGGAATTGGAATTGCACCTTCTCCTCATTAATGGTTTCTGCTACAACTACCAAAACCACCCATTAAGCAATACATACGCTAGAAACAGGCTGAAAAATCCGATAATTGAGGACCATTATCATATATAGTACAGCTTTGGCATGAAATGTCACTTTAAACAATGTAGCTAAATATAAGTTTTACTAAAATAAATTTTAGATAAAACCTCTTTCCATAAATTAAAATGATTACCCAGAAGGCTTACTTGAGCCATCGGCTTGGCAAATTGATAAATTATGATAGATTCGGTGTCTTACACTAGTCCTCACTTATGTTAGCAAGAAGCAATGCAACAGCTACCGTTAAACATAAAAGATACCGGACAAGTTTTATTTAAGAAACTGCAGATATAAACATTATCAATATGGCTGATTTGGGCTAGAAATTGTTGCTTCAAATACATATTTTTAGTTCTTACAATGGATCCAATTTTACATTCAAACAACAGTAGCAGGACCCTCCCCCCAACAAGGAATCATTAAGGAATTAAAGCTACAAAATTTCGTCTTCAATCTTCCAATCTGAGCCACAGAGCTCTCAAGCCTCAGCAAAACTTCATGATGGAGGTGCCTACCACCTGAGTGGTAAGATCTAAGGGATTGAAACAATGCCAAGTGAAGAAACCAAGTTTATTTTAGTCTTTAATCATTAGACTTGAAGCTGCAAATCAATCAAGAAGAGCTCCAAATCCACCAACAAATGAATAAACAATGGAATCAAACTTGTAGCTTTTTACCAATCCCTGTAGATCTTACCACACAGCTAGGTGACATCTTCCAAACTCCTCGGTACGCAAACTCAATCATCAGAACTGAAACACCAAGTAACACCAAAAAAGATCGTTTTTCACAAAAAAAAAAAAAAAAAAAAAAAAGAGGATGCCCAAATCAGTATCAAAACGTTCAAATTCTACCAAAAAAAAAAAAAACAAGTTTAATTTTTTTGCTCTCAGTTGAAAGGCCAAGGTTTTCCACATTAGAACATCAGAGAGAAACCCCTTTTTAACAACACATCAGAAGATCCTATTCCATGCTTGATGCAATCTTCTCCTTCTCCTTAAAAAGATGGATTTTACAAAAAAAAAAAATCTCTCCTTTAAGAAAAAGGGTCACAAGATCACACCAAGAACAAAACAGAGCTCCTGATAATTGTTAGAAAGAAATCAAACCCTCCTCAGATTCTCTTCGGTGTGGTTAAAGCAAATCAATCATCACAGAGCAATCTATCAGTCGAATTTTTTTCCTAAAAAAATTGCAAAAAAAATCGTGAAAAATGCTATAATTACAGGCAGTTCTTAAAAATTTTGAAAATATCAAAACTAAATGTAGAACTTACGAGAAAATGCGCGAATCCATTGAAATAGGGACTCCGCATGTCCAGAAGTACTTATGTTTAATCAATTTTGCAGCTCTTCTCTTAAATCTCTGCTAAATCAAGCAAAACAACATGAAAATCTAACAGGAAGAGTGCCAAAAAAATTTATTTTCGAATGAAAACAAAAATACAAGCAAAAACAAGATAAAATTATAATCAAAAGATAAATCAAAGGCTAGTTATTGATATTAAAACGAATGGCTCATCGAGTGTGACGAATTTATAGCTCAGGAATTAGGGCTTGAGCGAAGCCAGCTAATTAAATTGGACTCAAATACTTCCGAATCTACAAAAATGCCATTTGGGCCTCCGTCAATGTGGTCCGCAAAAGCACCTTAGTGGGCCAGCCCTGCCAGCATTGGCTCGAAACAAAATTCAACTCAACTCTTTTCCAATTATATGAGCTGGCTACAAATTAAATCAAAATTTAACAACGGGGACATCCTCACCCTTTACATAAAGTGATTTAATAGATTTGTATCATCGTTGATTTTGACAAAGATTTAGAAACACGGTATACTCTTTTATTCGAACTTATGATCAGAGATGTAAATATACTTGGCATAAAGGAAGTATTAGCTTTTTGCCAATGGGACATTGGTTCGATAGTACGAGGTTGGGCGCTTCACCCTTTTCGGCTATGAAGTCGTTGGTTCAATCCACAGGTCATATTAGTTCAGCCAATAATTTTTAGCTTTATTACCTTTAGTAAGTCCTTCACTGGTGTCGGATTAGTCAAGTCGTGGTGAGGAAGTGTCATGACCCCTCTTTAAGTGACATCATGACCGACACAGAATATCATATATGTTATTCGAAGACGTATACGATACTCTGTCAACTTCAGCTCATAACACAACCTTAAATAATCACTAAATTTTTTATAATGCATACTCAATCCATTTATGCATATGAATACAAAATACTATCTATTTTTTTTCACAAAACTTAAATACATCTAAGTCCCAAAATATACATCACATGTATCATTTATACATTGTTTAGTGTTATAAATATATATACCAAAAACAAAAGCATAGACTAACTCCCAAAACACACAATATACTCACATAGCAGACAGACAGACTCAATCAACTTTTGGAACATTGCCCTTGTAAATTATACCTATAATAAAAAGGGAGTGGGGTGAGCTCAACTAACTCAGTGAATAAATTTTCACAATATATTTTCATGTATACATTTATAAAAAACATGTATGCATTTGAATACACATTATAAATACCCATGCACAATTCAATATCTCATACATGTAATGACTATACCATGATCATGAATTTCATTGAAAAACATGCATTCTCCACCTTCAAAATCGCTCTCAGACAAATCTACTTATCTTTCCCTTATTAGCGCATCATAAGGGATTGATCAGGATAGATTTTCTCACTCGCCCAAACCGTTAACCCTTTTGTTCTCTGTGGGAAAGTCCATACTATGGGACACCACCAAGGTCAAACCCGTATCATCCTTCCTGAAGAACAAGTAATAAACGGTGAAAATCGCCTTAAAGCATGCTCAATGTCTAAAATCATTTCATGAATACAAATATGTCACATGAAACTTATTTACCATGATCATAAACATTATGCATATATAACATAAAAAATGCATATCATTCAACAAACAATTTTTCATATATAGAATGTCATGCATGGAAAATCAAGGTGAGAAATACTCACAAAGAAAATTGTCTAAATTAATAAGTACCCAAACACTTAACCAAATTACCAATCTTACACGACACAAACACCACCCTTGTGTGTTTTCCAAAACCCAATTCATATCAATACTCTGCAAATTCACCATTTCAACACACATTCGAGCACATGAATTTCATTTAATTGATCATAATACATAAGTTGCATGCTAGTATTATAAACAACCCTAGACAAAAGTTTTCAAGTCTAAATCAATTGTACTACACCTAAGTGGCTGAGAGAGGCAATACACATGCGTTAATTCACTTGTTAGGTGGATGCTAAACAAATGAGACATTTATTTCATACATGCACCCACCATGTGCACATTGTCCCACTTTTATCATATTTATTTATTATTATTATTATTATTTTATCCTAGGACCCACAAACACATCAATACACTTTTATACACCTAAAGGTCATGGACATACCTATACACATATCAATACGTCTGGCAATACGTATTAATCAACGTAATTGTTTGACTCGTACACACAGAGTGTTATAGAAAGCGAGACTATCAACCTATCTATCATATATATATAGACACCCCACGGGTTACAGGGCCCTTGGGTAATTTCTTCTAATAATAATAAAATAAAATAAAAAAAGCTCTCTAGATTATTTAAAAATATATATTAAATTCAATTTTAGTTAATCTGACTAAATTAATATAGTTATTTCCAGCTAATATTTCACAAATAGTTGAATCAGAATTGACAAAAAAATCTAGTTACATTCTATAAGTATGATTTAAATATTTAATAAAATTAAACTTGATTTGGATTTGTTTTGAAAATATTTAAAGCTCAAATGTGTTTGAAAGTTTATATAATTCAGGTTTTAATTTGAATATGTTTTTAAAATTTAACGTCAGATTGTCTCATACATTAAATCTATCAACCATTATCAATCATTAACAAACAAGTTTATCAAAATTGGATATAAAGCCTTACTAAATCAAAATTTTGAAAATATTTATTATCATAATGGCTAATTAGATGGGCAAAAGCCTCATATTCTAAGTAAGCCCTTTTATCATAATCTTTAATTAAAAATTATATTATATAGTTATAAGTTACAATCATCTTTAACTGAACTAAACTTTCGGTGATGGGATCAGAAAAGGAATTCATCATAAACAACTTTAGAAAAATAAACATAAGCCAAAGAGAAAGGGTACTAAAACAAGAGTACAATAAGTCTAAAAGCATAGATTAACACCCTTGAGAATGCACCTTGTAGAGCCCCTTGGTCCCCTCTTAAAGAAACACAAGAACAAAAAAAAAAAAAAGCGTAAGCATTGTCCAAAATACTACTAATTTCAGTCAAGTGTAAGAAGCATTAGTTCTGTTGAAAAGTTAAGTTAGATTTCATCATCAAACACCCTTTTCCTATACTACTGAAAAATGCAAGTTGGAGAATCATCTAATGACTTGAAACTAGAGAAAAAAAAAAAATTAGAACACTAGAGAAAAAAAATCAGAAAGGCTTAGCAGGAGGAAGTGATACATCAACTTCAGTAGAAATGCACAAAAATTAAGATGTTTTTGAATCATTTCATCCAGCATTGACAACAAGAAGATCAAATTTGAGACTATTTTCATTTGAAACAATCCAAGGCCGCCATGATCAAGAAACAGATAACATGAATTGTGAAATCCAATTCAAAGAATCAGATGAAGCCTATCTTAAGTCCAGGAGTAAAAGTTACACAACCCTTTTGGTTTGTTTTTGTTTGTACAAAAAGCCAATGGAAGCAACACCACCTGCATTAGAATTTCCGTTTGTTGCTTTCTCCCTCCGCGGCACTCGCCCATCCCTCCAAGAACAAAATTGGGTGTGTGCTGCATTTGCCCGTTCACCTTTAAAAAGAAGAGGAAAAAAAGAAAGAAGAAGAAGAAGAAGCATTCCCTTATCATAAGCCAAAGAGTTTAGGATGTGCCCAGTAATAGCCACCATTACAATGCCTCCGAATCATACACCACCCATTTCCTACAAGAACACTGAGATCCAGGGTAAAATTCCAATCATTAGAGTGCTTGTGAGATCAACAACATAGAAATGAGTTGCAACGCTAGCGGCCGTGGAATTGGAAGATGGAGCCAAGGATGTGCCATTATACAAGGTCCCGTTCCTACCACCACTACACACAACAAAATCACAGATTAGAATATATCAGCAGCACCATGGTATCATCAAGAAAAATCATGGTATCATCAAGAAAAATCTTGTGAAATAAATGATCAATATACGTTGAAACGGAATGTCCTACTGGTTCTAACAGTTTTGGAGTCAAACAAATAGTTCAAGAAGATAATGAAATTCTGCAAAGGTACCAACCTTCCAGGAAATATACAGGACCCATGACCTGAAGCAATTAAACAAACTAGGTTCAGTTAGCAGTATCTAAGCCAAAGGGGGGGGAATGTGGTTCTTGATGTAGATATGCATTCAGGTGTGAAAAGTAGTAGATATTGTGTTGAAATGGTAGAGATAACATGATCAATTCTTACTTGGGTCACTAGTAGTGACAGCCGCAACACCATTGAAGTAACAAGTACCAGAAGCCATTCCCATCTTGCGATAATACGCATCAAAAGCAAATGAAGCATGAGCGACCACATTATCTGGTTCATAGCACGGTTGCCCTTGCAACAAAGGTGAACAATCTACTTTCCCAGGACCACATGCCCAATCTAATGCTGCCTGCAGCATCTTTGGATCAGCACCTTCCCTCACCGCACAAAATGTCTGGTTTGTAGTATCATTTGCCAAAACTACTCCAGAACCAGTTAAGTGCATGACATAAATCGGTACACCATTAGCATCAAATAGACCCCAGTTCTTCTCAGACACCGGCCCGGTCTTCATGTCCTCATTGTAGAGCTCATATATATACGTACTAACTGCTATTCCTGGGTGCTTGGGTGTCCCAGTGTTATTCAGCACGTGTCGTATCAAGTTGCTGTTGTATGTATTAGCATTCTCAACGGTGGCATCTTTCTCAGATGGATCACCTTTTGACGGCCATCCTGACTCGAGCACAACAATGGGAACATTGGTGAAGTTCAGATAGGCCATAGCAAAGTAGGCTGCATCAATCACGGCATCAAAGACATTGGTGTAGTGGAGGAGCGTGTTGGAATCCACGGCTTCTTTGTTCGGAGGAAGTGGGCGGAAAAGTGCATAGTCCAACGGGATAACGTCATTGGATTGCATGTAATCATAGTACGGGTAAACATTTAGCATGAAGTACGAGCCAGTGGATTGTAGGAACTTGAGCAACGGGACCATCACAGGGTCCCATGAACGATTGAAGAAGGCCTGAGAAGGCGGAAACGAGTCCAAGATGATGGAGGATGAATGTGGCGTAGAAACTTTGATTTGCTTGTCGAGATTAGATGCAACAAGGGCGGAGTAGATGAACCTCATAGCTGAAACAAGAACAGGTGCAGCATTTGGAAGAGTTGTCAAAACCTCTGACCCGACGGCAATTGCAGTGATGTTCGTGGCAGGGACATGGGCTGCAACATTGCGGGCCACCCAGTTAGCTGCTGTTGCATTTGACTGGCCAACGCCAAGGAGTTCATTGTTTGGGACAGAAATAGTAACACGGATGCCTGTGTTTGCAAGTGCAAGGAGCGTGGCACGATCAGCGTCATAGAGCCGAACATGGCGAATTTGCTGAGCTTTGAGGAGGGCCACCACTTGGGTCGGATTTGGCATGTCGGAGAGGTCAGTTCCAATATTCACACCAATAAACGCATCTATAAGATACCAAAAAATAACATCATCAAGGTCTAGAAAAATGCCAATATGAGCATATCCACTCAAACATGCTTGCCCGCAAGTGCTAGTAAGATTTATACTTGATAACATAAAATACATTTTAATTACATATTTGCAACCACTTAAATACACAAAGGCCCATGATTTGTTTTCTTCTTCTTCTTTTTTTCACAGGGTGGGAGTAGGGGAAGTTAACAAAACTTTGACAAGTAAGAAACCAGTTTGGAGGCACAAGCAATAAAGACGAGACATACTATCCCTAGGACCAAAGTAATAGTAAATGCTATATCTGGTAACATACAAGGCCACCGACAATGTCAGATTTACCAAATCGAAACACATTGCCCAAGAATCTTTCCCTTAATAAATACACAAGACAAGCAGGTCATTCACCATAAATGGATCGCATAAGAAGGATACCAGGGCCAAAATCAACCAAATTGGACAACTTTAATTTCATTTTAATTGGATTAATCAAGCTAAACATGACAACCTACGTACCCAGAGAGAATGTTTAAAAACATCATAGTTATATACTCAAATCACTTTGCATCAATACATCATTTCGAAAAAAGAAAAAAGAAAAATCCCTCAACATGCAGCGGACCACAACACATAGCAGTCAAGCCTGTCATAAAAACACATCAGAGAGAAGAAAAGCCATTAAAGAATCATAGTACACAGTGTTGTCTCTTCTGAATTTTAGAGGAACAAAACAATGTAACCAGTAAAAAGTTGGGAATGGGGTAGTCCAATCTAAATCATGTGCCCAAGATGAAGCCTCAAATAATGTTTATTCCAGCTGTAAGGGCACCACTCTGAAAAATAAGGTGTACAATGCCAAAAACTAGACAACCTAAAGGATTTTCTGGAATCTGAATCATGAAGTGTAACTGTAACTTCCTTGGACAATGTTTGTATTTCTAAAACCATAAGAAATTTGGACTAATTTTTTAACCATCACCCACGGTCATTGAAAAATCCATGAAAACATTTTGAAAAAAATAGCTTAAGCAAAGAGTCACCAATCACATTAATTTTCACAATAAGATCTCTGCATTGGCTTTTTGGGCATTCTAAATGAGACCCATGTGGCAGAGGATCATGGAGAGTGGAGAACAAAAGACAAGCTCGTTATCAAAGCAAAATAATGTCACAAGGTTACCCAATTTTCACTAAGGATTCTGACTGTAAAATGACCTTGGATCCATACAACAATATTATATACAAGTCCAGGCACTTACCCTCATGCCTAAGGCACCCGATTAGAATACATGTCCAATCCATAATCTTTTTTGATATAATGACAGTTTCATCCAATCCAAATTTTAAAAAATTCGGAAATCTTTTCAAACGAACTCTCCCATGTTCATTAATGTTTAAAAACACAAGTACTAGACCAGAAGACCATAAAAGCTTTCACAGACAACAAATTCACCGGCTATATACAACAGAGGACATGCTTAAATTTACACAAGTGAAATTTTTTAAATAAAAAACACCTCTGTTTTAATAATGGTAGGTGGATGCTGTTTTTTCTTATAATAATAGCACCATGGCCCCACCAAATATAACTTATACAGACTACAGATTTAGAAAAAAAAATTTAATAATAGAAGCCAGATTTTAGCACATAAACAATTAATGTTGCTGGATTGAAATGGATTTATTTATCTAATATGCTATAAATATTCATTTGGACCATTCAAGAAGAGAATGCTGACATTAACATTCAAACAAAGCATAGAATAAAGGTGATGAAAGGCTTGCAGAGATCAGATAAATGATATAACAACGACCATCTAGACTTCTGTAAAGTTCAACAAAGTAAGTAAGATTGGAGGCAATGGGGCTGCCTCCATTGGTAAAGGTTTAAGGATATATAGGAAACTTGTACAAAACCAAGGGCCCATGAAACAGTTTTCAACTATATACAAAATTGCTTTATCAAATAGGGAATAAAGGAGAAATGCCACAAGCTAGACAGCTCATAGCAATACCCATCTGAACAGAGTTTATTTAAATTAGAATGAGAATCCATGAGAACTTCTTCTTCCATTATTGCCCATTCGACAAAAAATGCAAGTTATCTTCAAACTTCAGAAGACTCTCAGACCCAGAAGAAAATAAAGCAAAATACAACCAGAAAAATCACATTTTCCCCTCTTTTCAATGTTTTAAATGGAAAAACCATTACGGATCAAGTTTTACACTGATAAAATGAGGGAAAAACTTAAAAAAAAAAAAAAAAAAAATGAGAGAGAGAAG
Source organism: Paratinospora sagittata (assembly GCA_035771175.1). Taxonomy (NCBI): domain Eukaryota; kingdom Viridiplantae; phylum Streptophyta; class Magnoliopsida; order Ranunculales; family Menispermaceae; genus Paratinospora; species Paratinospora sagittata. The sequence goes on along the minus strand of CM069592.1, from coordinate 1,237,334 downwards.
CTTAAATAACGAAACTCTTCTAACTACTAGTCAGCTGGAGCTACAGTAAAACCCATCAAAATATAAAAGAAATTTAAAAAAAAAAAACCCAAATAGAAACAAGAAGAAAGAACTAACCTTCATCAGCAGTAACAGAAGAAACTGCAAAAAGCAAGAGAAGAAGTAACAAAGCCATTGATTCACAACAGCAGTTCAGAACCTTATATATATATGTGTGTGTGTATCCTTACAGAACCATAAAAACCCAGCTCAGATTCCTCACAAACAAACCCAAAAACCACAAAGTCTCAGCAGAAGATGGAACTAAAGAAGAAAAGAAGAAGAAGAGGTAAAAAGGGTTCTTTTTTTGTGGGCTACAGAGAAGAAGAAGAATAACAAGAAAAAGAAGAAGACGGGACTGGAGGGAGTGAGAAAGGGAATTAAAATAAAATAAATAAAGGTGGCAAGAGAGAGAGGGGGAGATGTTTTGTCGTGATGGGATGTGTATTTTGTCACAGATCACGTTGTGGGATTTTCAGTTAATCCGACGGTTGAGATTGGAGTTACGTTCCAACCGATGTCACTCAGACACTCACTGCTGAGTTTATGACTGCTACTGTGTACGTAGCCGTTTGAAGGCCCCTCTTGTAATTGTAAAATCTGTGGGAAAGCACCACACGCTGGTGGAGGCTTCTGTGAATATGACGTGGCTGCACCAGCTGGATCCCAACGGTAATATTATTCTTCTGTCCTTTCTTTTCTTTAAAAATATATGTATAATTTTTTTATGTTTGATTCTTTCTTATTTTTTTGGCTCCCTTTCACCCGATTTTTTTTTTTTTTTTTTATTCCTTGCTTAAGAGAGCCACTAAAACTTGTCTATTATAAATAAGCACGAATGTGCAAATTTGTGTCCGTCAGACTAATTTTAAGGACGTGCGAATTCCTAACCAGCAAAAAAGGCACTCCTTGAACCTCTAAGAAAAATCTTTATTTAGACTTGTATATATCTTAAAAGAAAAATAAGTAAATGAAGCTCGAACTCGTGACCTTTCGATAACTTATTTATCTATCCAATTACTTAACCAACACCTCGCACTTATAGTATATTATAGACCTTATGCCTTAGTATCCATGAAACTTAAGGCACCACGTAGATGTTTTGGGTTCACTTATCAGTTGTGGGCAACATTAGTCTTTATTTTTTGATAATAAAACCACAAGATGGGTTGACCCACACTCAAGAAGGGCTTATTGCACCCCGTGTGCGCCATATTTATGTCGAGGTCAAAGCTTACGAACCTACGCAGATGAAACCTAAGATGTAGAATTAACTTACTTCGCTAAAAACCACTGGTATAACTTTAACCTTGGCTTTGTTTAGGGCGTTGCGATCATCTTATCAACTAAGCCCACGGCATGAAACAATGTTGCTCTCAAATTAAAAATTATATGATAGTGAAAAAAAAAATGACAATCTAACTACAAAAAAATACAATTACAATGCAACTACGCATTTTTGTTTATTGGATGTGTATGTTATATATATCTTAAAATGTGTAATAAATTATAAAATGAACATGAATGTATAATATTATTTTTATTTTAAAAAATAAATTTTTTTTTAAGTTTATTGGATGTGCGTGAAATGTACTTCATGACAATTTCGTCATATTTACACTTAGTCCGAGCTCATTTGGCCGTGGGGTGTCATACCCCACCCGTACCCGACACGAGAGTAATGAGTGAAAAACAGTGCCCCTCCGCTCAAATTAACCTGAAATAGATGAAAATATGTTAAAATTGTCACGAAATACATATTAATACAATATGATATGTGATAATGAAAAAAATAAAATAAAAATAAGAGGGTCGGTCAGACTGGGCTGATCCTTACAAAAGAGGATCGGCTATGTACAAGAGTCAACCACGAAACCTAAGGACGAGCTTCGTTCTTGTCTATTTTTTTTACGCAAAACACATTAAAAAATACTCATAAATATTTCATTTTATGAATAAAAGTGAATATAAATAAAAAAAATTATTAAAACATACATTTCTCACCGATTCAAATGATCAAATGTCAATTTTTTTTTGAAGATGACGAGTGGCTATTCGTTCCAAAGTGAGTCCAAACGATGTTTCTCTAGTTCAAATATTCTTCCAACTAAGATAAGAAGATGAAAATGGTAGACTTTAAAGTTAAAAGATAGGGTTTTGAATAAATTAAAGAACGAAGGGTGGAATAGATTGAGAGAATGGTAGTTTAATTTTCTTTTTAATTTTTGATTGAGTAAAAAGAGTGTATGTATGTTAGGATGAGATTGTGCCGGTGATTAAGATGTAAATAATTTATTAATGAAATCTATTTAGTTTTTCTCAAAAAACAAAAAATAGCAATTACGTAAGCCCTCAATAACTCATAGGCTATGAAATCAAATACAGGGATATTGTTGGAATTTCCCATCAAATCTAGGGCATTCCAGATTAGGGTTTTTTGCCAAAACTCCAAACCCAGATAAAACCCTATCTTCTCACACAGCCATGTTTTAGAGTTCTGGCTCTGCTGTACTTCTCTCTGATGAAAGCAAATTTTCATTGAAATCCATTTTTAGCTTTGTATTTTTAGTTTGTTTCTGGAAGAAAACTTTGTAATAGCCAAGGCAATATGTAAGCGTCACTGATGCGCTCAGTTTGAAAGATAGCATATTCAGCCCTTTGCGTTGCCGAAAGTTTTAACAGATGGGAATAGTTCTGAAGAACTTTAGCATTTGCTCATTATGCTCTTGCTTTTCAGGCTGCTCCTACATTTATTTATTCTATCTGTTTCACTTCTTCCTTTCCTCTTCTCAGTTGAAAATGGGAACTTTGGATTCCTATTATACAAAAACTAAGTGAATTAATCAAATTAAATTACTATTTCTTAATCTTTTTATATGATTGTTTTTGGTTATATATATATATATATATATATATTGACAACACTGTAATTTTGGTTTAGTTTTAGAAGTAGAGTGTTTAGCATCTACTGTCTCATTCTTGTTTGTGTTTATATGCATAAGATTAATATATTTTTAAAATTTACCAACTTTATTTTATTTATTAGTTATCAAACCATTAACAAATAATCTAATTTTTTTCAACCTTTATTTAAATAAAATTTTAAAGGGATTGGAGAAGAGTTAGAGAGAAGTACTCAATTGCATCTATAGCTCAAGAGGTAAGCTCAGGTATTTAGAAACAACCAAACAATAATAACAGTTAATCAAGTTCCTATTTTACTTGATGACTACAATTGATGTTTCTGACAGAAGAGGACTGATATTTAAATTATATTAAAAGGGCCTTTCACAGGGCAGAATACAGAGTACATAGATATGCCAAATTGAAATGCTGCTGCTTTGTAAAGCAGCTTGATCTCAGAAAAAATCCTGTGAACAAGTTCTGCCCTCAGAGCACTAAATCATAAAAAGATGCCCTGCCCTGACCATTTGAGGTCCCACCAGTTTAGCGGGTAGTACCAACAATGCAACTCTTTAAAACTAAGTAATCATGGAAACCAGGAGGTCCCATTCATTTTTTTTTTCAAATTAAAGTTCAAGCTCTAATAAGCTCAAAGCTCTGCTGCAAATGAGTTGAACCCAATGGTAGAGTTTCAGTGAGCAGGAGTCCCATTGTGGGTCAACCTACTTGATTAAACTTTGTATCTTACAAGACCTCAAAACTGCCATTCTATGAATCAAATCATTGAGCCAACGGTTCAACTCTTCTAGTCTACAAACTTGTATCACTAATTCTTACTACCTCATTTACTTTCTTCTCATACCATACCCTATTAATCTCCATAAAAAAATCAGACTGATCAATGATACCTTAGATGCTTGATTTGAGCTGTTTGTATTGGTGAACTTTAATATCAATGTTTTCACTCATTGAACAACCAGTTTCTTCAAGCACTTGAAACATGAATGATGTTTCATGACCTCTGTTTTGAGTACTACACGGAGTCCATCAACAAATCTATATTTTCTATCAATCGATTTATTACTATACAACGAAGAAAAGCCCCCGGGGGATTGCATGCAATTCCTTGCTAAATGTACTGCAATAAAAGGTTCCAGGAAGTAGCAGGTTAAGGAGGGTTGTCGCTTGCAATCATAAAGGATTTGGAAGTCAAAACTTGAACTTTACAGAAGGTTTAGGAAGAGTTGGAAGGGGGGAACAATCGAAGGCATGCCAATGTTACAGGCGATCCTCTCAAGCCTTAACATCAACTTCAAAGCCATTGAAGGCATTGTCATTCAAACCAAATTATACCACATGACAGAAATAGATGATATGACCTAGACCAGGACAATGCTTGAAAACCCTGGCCACGTGACAACTCAAAAACTAATCTAAGGAAGATCTTCCAGCAAAGTCAGAGGTTGCAAAGAGTTAGTGGATCAATAGCTCAGAAGTAACAAGGGAAAACTAGAATAATATTTAAAAAAAAATTAAAAAATGAAGTTGTAAGAAATTACATGAAGACATGTGAATCTGCACAGCAGAACTCCACATTTAAGGCAATTGATGAATCTAACAGCTAAACGATATTCTTAAGCATCCACGTGAAATACTAAGACTACAAAAAGAAATAGAACTATCATCTTATGAAGTTTTTCAACATGTTGTTTGCAAAAGAAACCTAGGAAATAACTTCCATTGCTAAAAGCATAATAGACTTAGTACGATCGAAATCAACTGCCCAGTCTGGTAGATGTTGAAATATCATTTCAGAGGTAAAACAAAGAATGAATATGAACACACAAGGTATTATGACTAAATAAATGAACCACATATCTAAGAAGTCCCTGAACTGACACCAAGTATGACTCTTAAAACTTCTGTGATAGTAAAACTATCAATGATATGACTTTCAAAGGCAAGATAATAGTCTCTGTATAGTCTCTGTTTCACGGCTCCCTATCGCAGAAACCCCACCAAGAACAACTGAAACAACACCAACATTTTATCAATTACTCCTAAATAATCAGGGTAAGCGATTTGAACTCTGTTTCACCAAACTGTACTTTCCATCATCTTGTGCTTTAGGTCTATTCTTGCTAGTTGCTACCTTTGTCCCCCACTAACTTTTAAAGGCTTGAGACTTCAACAAAGCACTCATACATCAATACAAGCCTTTATTGCAGTGCATGAACCTTATCAACCTACCACTGCAGTACTTCTCTTTCTTCGTCTTACAATTCCAACAAGGTACAATCCACCTCAAAGCACTCATCTCCATGGGCTTTGTTTTATAGATGTGTTTATATCTCATAGTAAAGACTGAAGCATTTAGCTCCATAAAACAAACAAAAAGGTCTAATTTTTTGAGTTCAAAAATTTCTTCTTCAGTTTAATTACTCTGTCACTTCAGCCATCAAAACAAATTCTAACAGTCATGTCCATTCATCCTTATAAAATTTAAATCTGGAAGTACAACTAAAAATTTGTTTGGACCAAGGTCTGACAAAGTTCTTAAGTTGAGTTAAGTTGGATCATACAACCATACATAATTGTGTAAAGTAGCAGTTGTCGAGAAACTAGTGAGTTTCCATTCACTGTGTTTTACTATGGGTTTACACCAACATCAACTTTCAAGCCCTTATCTTTTGCACTAGCTATTGGATGAATTGATTAAAACACATTCAAGAAGACATTCAATGGTGTATGTTGTCTGTTGATGGTATAATGTTAATTAATGAAATTAAATCAGGAGTATATGCTACATTAGATATCTTGATAAAAACATCAGAATCCAAAGGGTTCAAGATTAGTAGGATAATTTTGGTGGTAATAGATTACAAACGGAGAGAATGCAAATATTGAAAATCAAGAGATACTAAGAAGTGAAAACCTTAGGTATTTGTACTATGTTTCTTATTAAGAAGGAGAAATAGGAGATCATGTGAACTGTATTATTCATATAGGAGAGTTAAACAAATGAGTGCTCTGGAGTATTACATGGTTGACACATTCTCTGAAGTTGATAAGAAATCCTTCTAAGACCACTATTAAAACAACCATGCTTTTATTGACAAAATGTCAAGTAATAAAGAAACTATAAATTAATAAGCCAAGTATAACATAAATGTAAATGCTAAGATGGATATCTAGTAAAATATTGCAAGATAAAATTATAAATAACCATATTTGAGAACCGCTAGGAATAGACCCAATCAAATTTAAAATGATAGAGGACCAGTTTTCAAGCATAGATCACTAATTGTATGCATATCATCTACAATAAATAAATAAATAAGCACCGTGTATACTAACTTCAATCAGAAACTTGACAGAATAAGAGATGGCATAATAGGCCACATTTTATCTGCACACCAATTGAGACTTTGTAAAACAATGAATGGATGCAGTGATCGAGACTTCAGACAAGTTATTGAATTAGGCTGGTCTTTTTTTATCTCACATCAAAAATGCGAAGAACACCCTCCATGAGCAAAATTCCAAGACCTTCTGTAACTTGAACCATGTGATGATAGAGAAAAAAACATAAAATATTAATAACAGTTGAGATATATCCCAGGGCAGCCATATCGCTCAATCATGACACTTTTGTTGTTTGTTGTTTTTGAAGGGTGAGGGACAAGTTGGAGAGAATCTTTAGAAAGCACAAAAACAGTGGTGGTGTTTAAATTAAAGATTTACTAAGAAACTGCAACTCAACCATGTTGGAAAATAACAATTGAAAGCGCATAAACTCAAATATGTAGGGCACAAACAAATATGAGAACTCCATCAATTATTTGACTGAGTCTGAGTTGTAATTTATTGATAGGCTCGGCCATCAGATCAGTGTTAACCTCAAACACCCGTCTTCTAAACTCTTTATAGCCAAATTAAACTTCCAACAGTACAGTAACTGTTTCATGGTTCTAATCAGTCACTAAAACTTATCTCACTGAATGGAATCAAAGTTACTGGAACTAGAAATTGGAGCAAGAATCAAACAGAAATTGCGATTTCGATCTATATCCAGCAAAAGTATATAATTATGTAGCCAGATAAACACAAATCCACCGCTCTTGATTAAAGTACCTGAATACAATAATAAGAAAACCTAGAAATCACAATCTAAACCGTAACAATTTCGCAAAACAGTGAAAATCTACCTCGCCAGACACATCAAACGAACTCAATTAGTCTTCGGATCTGGCATTGGGAACAGTCCAGCACTCGCCGCTCCTCTCGGAGGCGAAAACCCTAGAAACTTCTGCAAATTGGTCCGAATACTAATCGAACACAGAAAATACAAAAACGCCATCGAACAATCCGTCGGATCATCACCAGGAATACCGCGATGGCTCATCTTCTGAACAAACGCTGCGGGAGAGAACGGCAATTTCGCAATTACTTTTCCTTCGAACAGCGAATTGAGCAATCCGAAGACGACGAAGAGAACGAGAGCGACAACAGCTCCGGACTTGAACTTCGACATGGAGAGATCGCGCGTGGATTCCTTGAGACTCGTCTCAACTCGATCGATCTTCTTGGTTTTGGATTTCTTGGTTGAGCCGATCTTTGTGTCCACGGTTTTCATGGTTTCGAGTTTCTTCGAGGCTTTGTCGATGGAGGAACGGAGAGATTTGTAGGTTGAAGTGCGGTAGATGAGAAGCCATGAGATGCCTTCGCAGAGGAACGCTGTGCAGATTGAGATTCCGAGGACTGCGAGACTGTCTGAGTATTTGATCGAAGATAGCATTGACGCCATTGATGTGAGCTCGCGAGAGAAGAAGAAGAACTGTTGCTTCGGGAGAAGTTTTCGAGTTCGACGACTTCTCGAGTGGTGGTGGATCTGTGTGTTTGATGAAAATAATAACTTTATCAAATATTCGTCGAATATTTATATTTTAATCAACATATAAAATTTTTCTTTTTTTTAATTATTTTAAATGTTCTTTTTTTTATTTTTATTTTTTTTATTTATTTTTTACCAAAAAGTGAAGAAACCTTACATTCACGTTAGATCAGATGCTCCAAGCTGGAGGAGAGTCTTCAATCCACACTCTCTCTGTTCAACAAGAGCAATACCCATTGGTTAAACAGTGGACGATGTCATTTATAAGGAAAATCTTTCACCAACTGGTTATTCGCCATGGCTAATATGTCTTGAACCACTAGTTCTGATTCGGCCCTTTCGATCACTCTCCCATTGATGAGGTTGATCACATTTGATGCATCGGATTCTACCCAACAAGGTGTGTACCATGATTCTTGAGCTAACTTCAAACCTTCTTTGATTGCCACCGATTTTACTATATCAGTAGGCCCTATCAGACTTGGAGGAATTGTTGCTGCTAACATGAGGTTGCCCGACATCGTTTCTTATGATGACCCCCACTCCGATCCTAGATTGTTTCGCATCAACGTTCAGCTTGAAATCTCCATTGGGGGGAGGTTGCCACTATCTTCGGTCTGTCTGGTGATGCACTTGGGAACTGGACTCCATAGTGTCTTTCTTAACGTTAGCTTCTTGGTATAAGGAAAGGTAGGATGATGCCCAAGTAGCAATGTCCATCCTTTTCCGGCCCTGCTTCCATGCACGACATAATTGCGATTGTGCCATAACGACCAAAGAATGATGATTGCTAAATCATGTCCCTTGGATAAGATTGGGCCACCTTCAGATAGTATAAAGTTGAGATTCATCCCATCTAGGAGCACGAACTTTGAGTCTTGAAAGCCCATCTCCCACGCCTCTTTCGCAACAGAGCAGTGAAGTAGCATGTGGGAGAGGGTATCCAAACCTTTTCTGCACAAACAATAGTATTCCAAAGATACAATCTTCTTTTTTTACAGATTGTCCCCTAAGGGGAGGCAATTTTTTACTGCCTTCCAGAAAAAGATTTTACTTTGTTCGGTATCCTGAGATTCCAGATTGAATTCCACCATGAAACTGATAAGGATGCGTTTGATGATGAGCATGGTTGGTATCCGAATTTTACTGTATGGTTCCCGAATTTGCCAAAGTGCCACATAACTGTACCTGGTGGCCTTCTCAAACTAAGGGGTGTTGATAAAATCAAGTTTGCATCCTCTGGTAGAAAACTTTCTTGAATCAAGGTAGTGTTCCACTCACCATGGTCATTCATTAACTCACTAACCTTGGCATCAACGTTCAGGACAGTGGGAAAGTAAGACTTGAATGTAGTCTCTCTAGGGAGCCAAGGATCAATAAAGAGAGCCTTTACAAGAGAAGATGAGAGCCACTGCGGCGCCAAGGATTCCTAAGAAAGGAGCAGTTTCATTGTTGCAGAACGTCGATCCCATCTTCGATCATCAATTTGTAGAGATTTCGATCAGATCTGATGCTTCTTCTTTCTCATCTAAAACACCTTCAAGTGAAAACCAATATGGAGCAACCACTTTCTAGAACCTTCTTAAAAGAGTTGAAAGAGAAAAAAACAAACCAAGATAGAAGAAGAATCATTCTATTGATCTTCTATCTTGAAGTGGCAAAATAGACCAAGATGGATTGAAGTGGAAGAAGACGATGGAAGGAAGAGAAAGAAGAAATCGCCGAGGGAGGGGGCCGAAATCGCACTAGGTAGTGGGGGAAAAAATGGCGCCAAATGCAAAGTGGGTTGATATGCGGGTTGGGCCGGGTTACTCGAGCCAGTTTTTCCTAAGACACCCGACCTGATATTACCGAGTCTCTTATTATAAGACCCGATAGATCCGAAGCAACAACTTACACCTGACTCGATATGTCGGTCGGGTGGGGTGTGCAGGTAACCAATTTACCCCCAGCTTTTTACTTCCCCTAAAAAATACTTAAATTTATTCTAAAAGACCATAAAAATAATAAAACTATTCCATACTTTTAAAAAAAGTTAATACATCGTATAGATTAAGCAGCAATGTTTTTTTTCTTCCCTTATTTGACATGTTTTCCCACACTATATAATTTTCCACGTGGCAGTTAAATAAGATAGTCATTACTCATTAGTCACAGATATACCATTTCCATGCCCATCAGAACTGCGCGTTCATGTACGGCAGGCCTAGTTTCATCAATTAGGATAAAAACCGAGGTTCAATTTTCAAACTCGCGCCATTTTCACCCGAGGCTCAGATCTATAACTGCAAAACGCGCGAGAGCCCTCACACACACACAGAGCAATGCCATTAATAAAGGTAATAGACAAAACTTCTTCTTCTTCTTATTCTTATTTTTCTTCAAGAACAGATTAGAAACCCTAGAAGCAACACTCTCATTTTTTTTTTCTTTTTGTATTTGTTTCACTTGAAAGGATCTGAAAATTGCGAATTGAAACCCTAGTTCCGAGATTTCTCACCTGTGATGGTCAGCCTGGTCCAGCCATGGGCTGCAAGAACCGAAACTGCGGAATCAGTGACCGGAGTTTCGGTTCGTAAAGGCGGTGGTGTGTTGATTAAATCCGAGGTTGTTGGAGTTAACGATGCGATTGGAGTGGATGAGCTTGACCTAATTCCGCTGAAAGAGCGGTTGAAAATGATTGTGGGGAGTAAGATTGAATCGAGCAGCTGTGTTATTGAACGAGACGGAAAAGGAGTCTTGATGTGAGTTTTTGGTTTCATACAGTGTAATGTTTTGATATGTTTTGGAGTCGTTTGAGTTTTGTGTTTTCTTTGGGCGTTGTTTTCAGGTCTGCAATGCCAAGTAATGTGCGTGTTAGAAGAGAAGAAGATGATTGCTCTTCACAGGTAATTTTCAAGAATGTTTGATGCGTGCACTGTGTTGATTATGTTTTCCTTTATCTGCTTCATGATTTTGTTAGAAGTAGATGAATTTTACGTGCATATTTGTGATATACTGATATCAATATTCATGAAATCTCCCGTTTTCTGTAGCAGTTGTATACCTTGGTATTTTAATTTACCATCCACTTTTTTCACTGTAACTTTAATCCTCATACTCTTTTCACTATAATTATGCCTCATCATTTATTTCTTGTTCACTCTTATGTATTGACTTATTTTCAAGTCCAGTTATTAGATGCTACTAAGGCAATGGTATTAATACATGGGTAATCAATTTCTTTGTCTTCATGCCGTGCAAAATGTTTTCAATGGGCCAGGCTGCTTTATGCTCTTCCAAAGAAGAGATGGTAGGGAGACTTACAACTGAACAAGGTCACGAAGATGGAGTAGGAGAAACAAAAGTTGCTGAGCTTGCCAATATAGCAAAAGTCGATGATGGAATAGTCCAGCCGTGTTCCTCGATTGCCAATGAACAAAAAACTCACGCAAATGATTCACGTTGTTCCAGTCAAATAACTTGTCCGGAAGTTCAAGTCGACTTTTCTGGATCGAGAAAGGTGGAAGCTGACGATCATAATTCACCCAAACATCCAATTCATTCAACTTTCTCCGTTAGAGTTGAATGTGGCTCTGTTGCACAAGTTCACGAAGAATGTCGTGTAAAGAATGAAACTAATGGTGACCTTGGAACTGATGAGCTTGATCACATTCCACTCAAAGAACGTTACAGGATGCTGATATCAAGGTGTCATTTTCCTTCCAATAATTTTAAATGTTCTGAAATAAGTGGACAATTGTGCTGCAAATGGGTCATTTTTTTAATAAAAATCGTTTTACATAAGCTGTTAGAATGGCTTAAAATTTCTGAATTATTGTCTCTTCTATTATTTAACAAAATTATCTGATTCATTTACATTGAACATTGTGCAGGATTTCTGTGGAAACTATTGAGCAGGTACATATTCCTGTTATATTGGTGCTTATTTAAAGTTCAAATATGTTACTCATATATATTATAAATTTCGTGCATGGTAAAGGGTTGACCTTGTAACAGTAGTAAACATTGCTCCATTGTGACTTTAAGGTCACGGGTTTAAATTCAAAAATAACTTACTTGCAAATTAGGGTAAGGTTGGTAAATTAACCACTCCTTAGAACCTACAACTGGGGAGCATCATGCCAGGAAACACCCATTTTAGATTCTAAAGGTTGTGCATGTTTGCTAGAGTATTACTAAAATGCATCTATACTCTTGAAGAAATGACGAGGACTTAGGCCTTGTGAATTGAATATGAATTTTAAAAATATAAGAACAAAAAAAAGCCCTAAATTCTATGCACCTGTCTTGTAAATGTCTCATCATTTTGGAATTGAATGTTGTAAGTCAAACTAATAATTTTTCTTCTGATTTGACGGAACGTGGCTTTGACTTTTGGGTTCCATCACAAAGTGGCGCCGTTGGGAGGAGTGATTATTGACATACAAGTCCTGTGTTAGGGTGGCTAAGCGAAGGGACTAGAATACAAATTTAGAAGACTTTGCTGACCACAAACTGCAACGAAAATAACCACTCTCCAATTGTCCCTTAGCCTTGCTTGACCATCAACACCTGAAGGAAAAGAAAACAAATTGCTTTAAACAGGAACTGTTGGCCATTGAAGATACCACCTTTTCTAGGCCCTTATGGTGAACTTGCGCAGCCCAAAGATGTGATTGGCTGATTCACCCTATTTCCTACGAAGATAACACCAATTTGGAATCAAGTACCACCCAAGAAACCTGCATTGCAGTACATCTGTGGTATTTAGCTTTCAAAGTGTGATAATCCACCCAATATTTTGACATTTTGCTACTTATTTATCTTTCCACTACTCTTGTTGCTTGAATGGAAGAAAAAAGAAAGCTATTTGTAATTTTTCCATGTTTTTCATTAGGTAGTCTTTAATTGCTTTCTTGTTTTATTTTCTAGTTTCACATGTTTCATACTTATTTATTATGCCATTTTTTCTCTTACTGCTTGGGCCAAGAAAAATGAAAGCTAGGTCTAGCAATCATTCCTTTTTTGAAGGCGAGGATGTTTCTTACCCTTGGATGTGTGGTAAAACGTTAAACGAAACTTGGAAATGAGTATACTAAAGAAATGAGTAGTGTCAATTGGATTTAAAATGAAAGAGAATTGATTAAGATGATTTGGACAAATACAACTAAGTTCATTGGATGCACCAGGGAGAAAGAGTGACACATTGAGTATTAATGGGATTGGTAGAGGAAGACTCAATAACATGATAAGATAATTGAGAAAGATGTGGCTACTTGTAATGTAGCCTTAGTTGTTGATAGAGTAGAGTAAAGGGAGCAAATTCATATAGCTGGCCTCATGTAGTTGGGAAAAGGGTTTGTTTGTCTTCAAGATGCTTCTTGACCTTCTTTGTGGTGTTATTTTGTGTAATTGGATTCCCTTGGTTGCAACGTGTCATTTGACAATGGTCAATGTTGCGTTTATGTACTCAACTCTACTTAACTCAACCATGTCTCTTCTCAACCACATGGGGCTGGCTACATGAATTTGCTTCCTCTTGACTTAGTAGATTTATGTCATGGTTGATCTGATAAAGGTTTATGCTGGTTGTCAACTACTTAAGCAACCATCCTCCTTTATCTGAGCTTGGGATCAATTGTGTTTAAAGATATACAAATATACTCAACATAGGTAGAGTTGGTCTTGCACTCATGTGTATTATTAATAATGCAAAAGGCTTTGAGGTTGCTTTGGAACGTTTGGCAAAGCAGTGGATTAGCCCACAAATGACTTGGATTTAAGTGATTTATGGTCTTATTCAAATGGTCTCAATAGGGATGCTTATGTTGTTATGTGTTTTTTAGACGTTTCATCCTTTTGTTCATTGTTTTATTAAGTAAATTTGCTGGCCGCCGTTTTTAACCTTCATTCAAGTAGATTATCCTTGAACTAGTTAATGTTGCTTTTGGTTGCAAATGCTAGCTTAACATCAGTCAATAAGCCAGTTTTTGGATTTTGTACCTTTTGCTTTTATGCTGAATGCACTTAAGGACTTGAGAATTTCAGCTAGTTGAATTCTTCTATCTGTGACGGAGTGATTATATTAATTGTGCCTTTCTTTGTATTGAATAATGTTATTTGCTTTTGTCTTACTCCTGTCTCTTTTCTTGCTCAGTCTGCTTTCCTTACGGGTGATGTTCATCAACATGATTCTGGAGATGGAAAGGAAGAAAGTCATTATGTGGATAAACAATTTCCAATGGCAGAAAATGATATTCATAGTCATAATGTTAAGCTTTTTGGATCGCCAGCATCAGATCCTTCAAATATGGCTGGAGCATCTTCTGTGTCTTCTTATAGTTCACTTAATGACAGTAATTCCAGAGAGAGTCTTTCACCAAAAGCTTGCAGTTTAGGAGGATTTCTGGAAAGTCCAAAAGAGTGCTCATCTGAAATTAGTGCCACAAATCTTGAATCCAAGGTTGAACATGGTTTTATGCCCAGTAATTGCAACAATATGCTTGATGCAACCTTGCCCGCTATTCCTGGCAAAGTAAAGGTTGAGAACTTGGAGGATGGTTTGGATTGTCCAAACGAGAATCAGAATGCTATGTGTATGCTCAATATGCTTGATCCAGCTTTGCCAGCTGCTCCTGTCAAAGTAAAGGTTGAGAACTTGGAGGATGGTTTGGATTGTCCAAGCGAGAATCAGAATGCTATGCATATGCTCAATATGCTTGATGCGGCTTTGCCATCTGTTCCTGTCGAAGAAAAGGTTGAGAACTTGGAGGATGAATTGGGTTGTCCAAGTGAGAAGCAGAATGTTGTGCATATGCATAATAAACTTGATGCGGCTTTGCTAGCTGTTCCTGTTAAAGTAAAGGTTGAGAACTTTGAGTATGGTTTGTATTGTCCAAGCGAGAATCAAAATGCTATGCATATGCTCAATATGCTTGATGCAGCTTTGCCAGCTGTTCCTGTTGAAGAAAAGGTTGAGAACTTAAAGGATCGTTTGGATTGTCCAAGTGAGAATCAGAATGCTGTGCATATGCATTATATGATTGATGCAGTTTTGCCAGTCGAAGAAAAGGTTGAGAACTTGGAGGATCATTTAGATAGTCCAAGTGAGAATCAGAATGCTGTGCATATGCACAATAAGCTTGACGCAGCTTTGCCAGCCATTCCTGTCAAAGTAAAGGTTGAGAACTTGGAGGATGGCTTGGATTGTCCAAACGAGAATCAGAATGCTCTGCCTATACTTTCTTATTACAGTAAGCTAGCAGTGAAGAGTGAAATGGTAGTCTCAAATATATTCTCTGAAGATGAAGCAGACCATTTGCCTCTGATACAGAGAATGAAGTTACTATTTCCTAAGAAAAGCTCTAATCTAGATGATGCTAGAGATGTAAAACGCTCAATGACAAATGCATCTTCTGCCTTTCAGTGCAATCCTGCCATTCCTGAAGTGCATAAACCTCAGGGCATCAGCTGTCGAAGGAAAAGAAAAAAGACAACCACGTACTTCTTTCCTTCTTTTTGGTTTTTCTTTCCTTCTAAATTCCCTTATTTTCTTTAATATTAAGTCTCAGGTTTCTCCTCCTTTAAATGGTATGCAGGAACTTGGTGGAAACGGCACTGGAGGAAGATGCTCCTGAACTACTTAAGGTACCATTAGCCTGTTTGGGAATTGATTTCAAGAGAAACACGGTGATTAATTTTTACAGAAAGTTTTCATCCCTGCAGGTTTTAATGGACAAAGGTATAGTAATTGAAGAAATGAAACTTTATGGGGACATGGGCAGTGCAGATGCCTTGGATGAAAAATTCGATGAGGACAGCTTTCGAGATCTTGAAACTGTGATTTCAAAGGTTCAAACTTTTGTTTGCAATCATGAAGTTTTATACCAGGAATGCTTTGTCTTTTGTTTTCCATCTCACGTCTTTTACAATTCATGCCTCCTATTGGTATCATTTTGGTTTAGTTTATTATACAACCCTTGCCTTGTATTTCTATGTTATCCCTGTGACAGTAATAAGCAAAATGCAGTATGATTCTCCATATTGTGTTGTTTGTTAATTAGTGTTTTGTGTAAGGTTGATTTCACAATCAGCTTTGTGTTGTTTCCGGTTTTCACAGCTGATGTTGCTTTTATTTCCTATTTCAACTCTGTTTATTGGCTCTATTTATTCAATCACTATTTCTCCTTGTTTCTTTATATGACAACATCAACAAAGTCTTGGCCCAAATGTTCTACGTCAGCTGAATGAATCCTGTTTGTAGCTGAATGAATCCTGTTTGTCCATTCATTTTTATTAAGAGCCATAACTTTTAGTTTAGGAACTGGAATGTAACTGAATTATTTTAAAGTTTGGAAATCAAATTGGGATTTGAACAATGAACTGAAAAATTCATACATTTTACGAATCATATATGTATATATACATATATAAGTCAAGGTTCCCGTACTCTGAAATTAATTTTATTTATTCCATGTTAAAGTTACAAAGTGGGCCAATATTTTTAGGGGTGATCTTTTCACCAAGATTATTGCCCTTACAAAAGTATGGTTCATTATAAAAGTTGCAAGGTGATCTAATTATATTTTAAATTAACAGTGAAAATGAATATTTTATAATTTTTCATCTCCGATACAACCTTTTGCTAGGATATGAACATTGAGATAAACTTATTAATTGTTTTTTTTTTAAAATTCAGGAGTCCATTTAAAAAAAAAAAAGCACTTTATTCTAAAATTTGTGTCTAGGTTAAATGGTCACCGTTTATGTATAAAAGTTGTCTTTAATAATTACAATTTTCACATTCTCTAGGAGATTGATATGACAAATATAAAATGTGTGGGACTTGAAGTTTATGATGTAAAACATGCTTTTTTCGTTCTTTATAAGAATCATTTCAATCACTAGATTTTAGTTATCATAAGATTCTATTAGTTTATTAGGATTCTCTGTGGGATTTAGAAGCATAACAATCAACATTGTAAATTGGAAGCAAATTGTCCGAGAGTGTTGCAAATTGAGTCAAGATTCAAATTGATGAGTTGTAAAATTCATGTGCATTATTCAAATGTTGTTTCTTATAAAAAATTACATTATAGGAGTTGTGTATAAAAAAACACATAAAAGTCAATATCCTTTGGCATGTGAGAGTTAATTCATGTTTATGTTAACAAACCATTTTGGTCCTAATTGAAGATCGAAAGGGGCTAATATCTTGTAAGGATGACATCTGCACTAAGGAGATCATTCTTACAAAATCTTGTGATTTGTAATATCTGTATCTTAATCAAGTTATTTTTCAAATTAAAATTAAACATTGATACTTCATAAATGTTTAGGACCCATACCACCTTTATCTAGGATATGATTGTTAGGATAACTCAACTTAACAAACCTTTCCCTAACTATATGATGGGGGGTTGGCTACTTGAATCTGCTTCTTCTTTTTTACTCTATTAAGGGTTAAGTTGACAATTATACTATAGGAAATTTTGTCTTTTTGGATAATCTTGTCCATGTTATTTTGTCTTCCTCTGTCCTATGTTTTCAAAGCTTCACCTAGGCAGCAACTAGTCCATTGCTGAAGCAATTTGCAACCAGATCGAAAAGTAGTGGAGCTTTTTGAAATCTTTTTAATTTAAGGGGGTCAATGTAAATATATGAAGCCTAAGGTTCTATTTTTTAATGTGAAAATGGCCAAATTGGTAATTATCTCACTCCTTATTTCAGCTCTTCTCTCTTCCTAGCTCTCCTCATATGGCTTCGCTATCGCTTTGCCGTCTTCAGCTTGAGGATAGCTAACTCTTTTAATATTTTACCAAAACCTCTTAAGATCGAAACCTTCAAACCCCAACTTTGACCCTAAGTAGTGGTTGGGTTTTCTTTTTTAAACTTTTCTTTTCCCTCAATTACTATGTTGCACATTTGTAGTTATGTACCTTAAGCATTGCATTAAAGATTAAACCTAATTCTATAGTTATTTTATTCCTCTAGTAAAGTTTGGCTTTAAAAACAAAATATCTTTTTTTGAAAAACAAAAAATCACACTCCCGTTTTCTTGTTCTTTTCTTTATGTGTTGCATGTGTGATTTTGTATCTTAAATTTTTGCATCACTCTTATTGATGCATGTATTGTGAATTTGTGATTATGCAAATTATCTTTTTTTTTTTCCTTATTTTCTAGTTCTGATTTATTTTTCATTTTATTTATATTGCTGCAAATATTTAATAAAATTGTAGCAGCTAAAGTAATCCCAATGATTGGAGGAAGAACTTCTCAATGCCTATATAATACATAAAAATAAAGGAGACATCGAAAATTGTGCAAATTATAGAGGAATCGTTTCATAAGTCATACAATAAAATTGTGGAAGAAAGAAATAGTGAATTGAGTAAGAGTTGAAACCTTAGTGTCGAAATTTTAGTGTCAAACAATTATGAAGCTAGTTATTTGTTAAGGAGATTGATGGATAGATATAGAGAGAAGAAGAAAGAGCTTCACACGGTCTTTACTTAATCGCTTATGATGGAGTACCTAGAGATGTTATTACTTGGGAAAAAAGGTGTTTCAAATAGGTACACTAATCTGGTAAAGGATATGTATGATGTAGCGATAACCATAATTAATAATAGAAGGAGAAACCCCCTATATTTGGGTTTTGACATAAATCATGCTGATGGATCTTGGTGTTAACTCTTATGCTTATGATGTTGAACTATCTGTATTTTTATCCAACAATTACTAAGTTAATAAGCATGCAATCTCAATTTTTAACGTTCTTTTTTGTCTGTGATTATTTCAGCTATTTAATCAGCCTTCATCTTTACTAAAGTTTGCTCCAGAGCGATGTACAAAGGGATCAAAACGTAGTTATTGCTTGGCTTGTTTAATTTCACTGGTGGAGCAGGCAAGCATCTTTTCTAAGATCTACTTTTGACATAGGCAACAAGACATTTTCTTGGTTAGTTTATCTTTCAGTACCTGCTCATTTATAGTGAATGTTTCTACATTAATTTTCAATATTACCTTCACAGACTCGGTATCTACGTTTACGGAAATGGCCTGTTCAATGGGGATGGTGTCGAGACCTCCAGTCATTTATATTTGTTTTTGAAAGACATAACAGGTGCAATATTGACAACTTAAATACCACTTTTCCTCCTAGCTATTTTTAACTTGGAAACATGCTCATGGTTCAAAACTTTGGACTTAGTCATAACTTGGTCCTTTGAGAAACCTATACTTTGCAATTGATTCATTATGATAAAAACCAAGAAAGACCCTCTTAAGTAAGGTTGTCATTGGTTCGTGATTTGTAAACTATAATATAATCCAGAAAAATGAATATTTAGAAAAATGAAAATGATTTCTATTTGTTTTCTAGAAAACATGTTTTATGAGTAAAATCTCAAAAAACTGTTTTCGGGTTCAACTAACCAAACGTGTTTTTTGTTGTTTCAAATTTTTAGATATAGAAAACTATATCTAAATCACAAACCAAATGCTGCCCAATATTCTTGATATCTTTGTGTCTAAGATGTCTTGGCTTGACACTGCAAGTTGGAACTATACTTTGAGCTAGTGGTGTGCACCAAACCTGCCCACCCAAAAAAACCAACCAATCCAATAGCACTGGCTTAGGTTCAATTAGATCTAATCATACTTTTTGGCTCAATCAAGTTATAGTTAACATTAGGGTCAGATGTTATGTTGGGCTCAATTTATGAACCCAGTAGTAACCCATTGTGCCCAGTAATAGCACATATTCATATATGCACAAATGTTTGTGAAAATATAAAAAGAAATTGTTTGAAAATGCTTGGTCACATCTCCCTTTGGAAAAGTTGGAGCCGCCTAATCTCATCTCAACTCAACTAAGCCTTTTCCCCACTACATGGGTCGATTACATGAATCCGTTTCCTTTACTTTGCTCTATTGAGGGCCAAGTTGGCGTTCAAATTACAAAACATTAGATGTTTCTTAATTATAGGTTTACCTATACGTCTATCGTTATCATCTAGCGTTAATAGGTCACTCTTATGAACTGGTGCACTTGAAGACTTGCATTATTTTAGGAGCGCTCCCCGCTCACACCCTTAATCCTAATTTGGGACTAAATGGGATTGGACTGAAAGAGGGTTTTTTTTTTTTTTGGTGGGGGGGACAGCTTCTCCCCATATTTTAAGTCTCACATCGGGATTGAGTGTGAGTTCCCGTATTATTAAAGGGGGTAAGTCCCCCTTCCCTTTTTTTCATTCTCATGTCTCTAAGTTCTTTATGGGGCTCTTGAGACTATTGTTCTTCACATCATATAGCAAGATGTGAAGAATCAATAAAAATATAAGTTCGCCTTCCCTTTTTTTCATTCTTATGTCTGTAAGCTCTTTATGAGGCTCTTGAGACTACTGTTCTTCACATCATATAGCAAGATGTGAAGAATCAATAAAAATATAAGTTTCTTGACCTAATAAAAAGGGTTGTAAGTGAACTCAACACACCCAACCGACTTTCTCCAACAGATAGGTTAGTCAGGTGATTAATTTTATTAAACTTTTAGGTGGTGAAAAGTACTATCTGTAAGTTTGGGTTAAACAAAAATTTGGTCTAAACCAACCCAGCTTCACCTGTGTGCACGCCTACTTAAACCATTTTAGTAGTTGTAATTTACATACTGGATTTGACAATGGAATGACTTTCTAATTTTATTTAAACACAGAATAGTTGTGGAGCGCCCAGAATATGGCTATGCAACATATTTCTTTGAGCTAGTGGACCCTTTAACTGTTGACTGGCAGATTAAACGCTTGGTGACTGCAATGAAGCTTTCCAGCTGTGGCAGGGCTACCCTTATTGAGAACAAGTCACTTATGGTAATATTCCAAACATTTGTTTTACATGATAGTTGTAGGTTTTGGTTAAACATATGGCTTCACGTGCTGTTATTCATGAATTGGCTTATGCTCATCATTATTAGTCTACTTAAGTTTTTGTTCTAGTCATGGCATGTTTGGATAACTAAGGATAGATTTGATTTTACGTATTATGGATATCTGCCACTATAACTTTTAATACCTAGTTACCTACCATCTATATATTTTGGGGGTTTCAAAATAACAGGTGTAGTCCAGTTGTTGAAGGATAGCTAGAGCTTTGACTTCACAATTAGCGATGCTGATTGTGTATCGTTTGTATGCATGACTCTTTTTTCTTTTTCTTTTTCTATGCTTTTTGGTTGTCCTTGTTGATGCTTGAAGTCGATTTCACAACTTGTTGCATTTGGGTTGTCTACCATTCACCAATCATGCACTGATGTCTGTCAAGTTGGACTGCTTCATGAGGCGTGTTGTAATTGCATAAAGAATTGGGATCTAGGATTGCTTGTAAACACACTTTTCATGCACTTCGGGACTATCTTTGAGAAATTTAAATTTAGTGTGAACTACCCATCCCCAAATTCCATAATACACTGGTCCTTAATAATGATATTTTCTTGTGCTAACTTTAGCGTCATCAAGTTTCAAGGATTGAAAATTTGTTCTGAACTTTGTTTACTATACTTAAAATTTAGAATTAATTCAGGGATTCCGATTAGACAGATTTTTTGTAAATGAAATTGTCAATTTTGATTTAAGGTGAAAACAGTCAAACACCAGTAAATCAGGGTGTAGATCCCTCACCAGAGCTTAAATCCTTTTTCAATCTTCTTGAAACAAATTATGACAAGAATTTTACAATTGTAATCGATCAGGATCAATTAGCTATTAACCAAAAATCTTCAAAGTTACACCACTCCAAACTTAGGGTGTGTTTGGTAGCTAAGAATTTTTTTTTGAGAAAGTAGTATTTTCTCGAGAAAGCATGGTTGTTTAGTTGGAGATAAGAAAATTTTTTCATAGTTGGTTATTAGTTAGTTATTCATTTATATAACTGTAACTTCTTCAAATTAGTGCAAAAAATTTTCTTGTTTACCAAACACACCCTTAGATCTAATTGTTTTGGCTCTTTATTGCAGAATGAAATTCAAAAAAATTCTTTTAACGATTTTAAAAAATCTCCAAAAAACTTAAACTTCATTATGTAAATTATGATTTATCATTTGGTGGACTTTTCCTTTCAGTAATGATGCCAGCAACCTTTCTGGTGTGTTTTGGTTCTCCTAAAACTCCAAGGCATTAGAACTAAGAAAATTGAGTTGTATAACTACAAAGAAGATGAGAAGTGGTACGCCATTAACTAAAGAGTTGAGAAGTTAAGAAGAATAAAACAAAACGAGTCAATGAGGTAACGTATGGCTTTTTAATATGAGGAAAATATGTTGAAAATTAAAATGCCCCAAAAGGGACTTTTCCTCAGGAGACTAGTCTAGAAATTGGGAACTTTGTTTGTAACTGCTGCTTTGTTTTTGTTTTGTTTTTTTTTTTGTTCTATGTATGTCTCTAATGGTGGAGTACTTTTAGCTAGTAGATGACTTGTTGCTTTCAAAATTAATGGGGACTTTTCTTTAGGAGACTGGTCTAGAAATTGGGAACTTTCTTTGCAACTGCTGCTTTGTTTTTTACTGTTCTGTGTATGTCTCTAATGGTGGATTACCCCTGGTTCTCTCCCCTGAGTTCCTTTGTATTTCTTGCTTCTTCTTCATTAATATATCTTTTGTTAACTCTAAAAAAAAGGCCCCAAAAGTATTAGTATCTGTATTTCCCTTGTGGCTCTGGCAATAGTTTTTTATCAATATTTACATTTTTATTTTCTTTTATCAAAACCTAGGGCATAAAGGAATAACGTGGTTTGCATGTCCTAGATTATAAACATTAGAATTTTGGGCAAAGTAGTTAAAGGTGCAAGGTGCACTTGAGGCACAAGGTGAGGGGCATGGCTAAGAAAAGTGAGGCACCAAATTTATAAAGAACTCAGTTTTACATCAATTAATAATATTACCTTATTTTTTAGCAAAAAGGCAAAAATTAACAAAATCGTTTTATTTTTCTCATCATTCATTATAATGTTCATAGTAAAAACAATGTTTCATATTTCATTAGTTGGTATGAATATTATGTTCACTTGCTTTGATATATAAGTTTGAATTGAAGCAGGAAACATTAAAGCAAAGAAGAATAAGTAGCAACTATGACACTTCTTTAGCAACAACTTCTTGTTGTTGGTATTAGTATTATGTTTATTTGCTTTGAAATTTAAATTGTTGTTAACACAAGTTTCCTTTAATGTTTTATGTTGTAATTTATGTGTTATGTATATACTATTCAAAAAAGAGAGAGAAGTAAGAGCCTTTCAATTATTGAGGCACAACATGTGCGCCTTGCTTCATGGTGTGCATGAAGTGTACGTTTGAGGTCATCTTGACTAGACTAGTTTTTGTTTTTTCAATTTAGCATGACTTTGGATCACTTAATTTTTTATAAAATCATATCTATACTTTTATAATGAGAATACTTGGGCAGCTGACTATGAAGCCTTTTTACTGCCCAAAATGCCCTATAAAGTAAATTTTTATTAAAAAAACTAGTTATATTATCAATAAGTGTAAAATAATAATTCAAGATTTTAACTGCTTCTCACTTTTGCATGTCTCCTACATTTTAAACTTTTTAATTCCTATTTGTATTCTATCCTTTTAACTTGCAGCTTTTTACTCTTACCTACCCTCACCCTTACGTTTTACCCATTTTAATCATATCAAAAAACAAAAATATCTATTTCTTTTTTTTAATAAATTTTATTTTATTTTATTTTATTTATAATAAAGATCACTTGTGTTGCATGTGTGACATGCGCAACCACTAGTAATTATGTATATGATTTTGATTGAATTGGGATTTCTTCTGCATTAGTGCCCATAAATTTAAACTATTACCTAAAAGATAAAAAACCATACCAAAATATGTGCGGGCTATTAAATGCAGCAATGACCGATCACATGATGATTTGTGTTATGAACCCACTATTAATTAATTTAAATGTGCGTTAGTGAAATGATTCATCTTCTAATTCATATATCATGAGAACATTGAAGTAGGATGTGTTGAAGGGTGAAATACCAATTTCTTTGAGTAGGACAAAGAATAGGCTCTTTATTGCTTATAGGCACCGTGTACCTAAAAAAACTCGATTTCTTTGTTTGTGCAAATTTTTTATTTGCTAATGATTGTTGTCATGGTACTAGGTTGGGGAAGACTTGACAGAGGGAGAAGCACGGGTGTTGGAGGAATATGGTTGGACTCCAAATAGTGGACTAGGTTCCATGCTCAATTACTGTGATAGGGTCTTTCATGACAGAAATAGAGAGAGGGATGGTTCGGAGTGGAGATCCAAAATTGGGAAGTTGTTAATGGATGGATATAATGGTGGGACCATTGTATTGGCCAATCTCCCGAAGAAGGTCATTGAGTACAACAACGATCATATTCCAGAAATCAAGTTGGAGCTTTGATATAAACCTGCTTCATTTTATTTTATTTTTTGTAAAAAGGTTACAAGAAAATCACTAATGCGTCGGGGGGGGGGGGGGGGGGGGGGGCTAGATTCTGTTGGACATTGTACAGTGGCAAACATGTTTCTATGTGCTTGCATAGTCATCCACATGATAATTAATGGTTAAGGTATGAGCATAATCTTTAACTTTGATTTCGTTGATCTAATTGCTTTGTTATTAAGTTGCTATGCTTGTTGACATGTGAAAGGTGAAAGGGCGTTCTGTTCTAGTCCAATCAGTTCTTAAGTTGTTAATTGACAGAATACTGCTGCACAGTTTGCATATTATGTTGGGTCATGATTGTTGCATACTATTATGATTACTCATATTTATGCAGTTTTTGTTTAATCCTGAACTCTGAAGTTATAGGTTCTGATTTCATTTAAAATAGAATTTTCTATTTCCCCATGAATTATGAGAATTTAGATTATGCATATAAGAAGATTGCCCTGATGGTTCGTGAAGACGTATTGATATTTCCACTTTTTCTTTCTCAGAAACTAATTAATATAAATATAAAGTATTATGAGAGGACAAGGCTTCCTCAAGTGAAGGTTTCTGTATTTACAGGAATGATTCCTACTCCTAATCCAAATGGTGAAGGCATGCAGACGTACTTGTCTGAGAAATCCACATAGTGGCCCTAAATTTTTTGAGCTCCTACACTTCAATTGTCTCGCTGATGATTTCCTTAAAAGTCCTTACCTCTTTCTATCGTAATCTCTATGCTCTTCTCAAGCCTGCAATATTCCAAACTCATCTTTTTATTGGACCTTCTGTACCATCTATGAGACCAGATATGCAGTCAGCACCATTCAATGGAGTAGAGACAGCTCCAACTCTTTAATCAATGGATGTCATATAATCTAGAGACAAAGGAGCAATGAAGAAATAAGTGGTCAACTGTGTCATATGCATCCATACATAATATACACCAGGAGACATGCGAGTGAAGTGCCGCTTCTTTGCACAATATTAAAGTCTTATCCGTTAATATAGAAAAAGGATCACCTAAATCTTCAAATTTACAGATATTTAAGATTCTAGAAAAAAGAAAATTCCAAGATGGTGAGCTTTATATCTATTATGAACTATGAAATTAGCAATTGGTGCAACAAGGATGGATGAAAATGGGAACAGAGATGGATATGATGACCTGAACGAGTGATTCCCGCACTGTAAGTCTTCCCAAAATCTAATGTTGGATTGTCTACTTTGCATCTTATTGAGTTATAGAAGTCACAGTAGTGAAATGATATTTAATGCCGCGGGATCTTGATGGTTTCTCATTTTAATATCCTAGGAACTCTACCCATTTTCTACTTCTTTTTGGCACCATATGTCTAGCATATTTTCTTCTATGAATTTGCTTGTCTTTCCATATGAGATAGATTACTGTTAGTGTCTGACTTAACCAGTCGTTGACCAAGACTTTTAAGTCGTTGAAACTATGGAGGTCATATGGTGGCCAGTCGTTTGATATATGTGGTATTCTGACAATCCTAAAAGAGAACATCTTATTATTTGTCTTTCACCTAATCAAGGCATCATGTGAATCCAAGTTTTCTTTCGAGTCGTATGACATTCTTTTTTTTTTGACAAGGAAACAAATATATTAAATGAAGAGTCATACAACATCCTCAAGAAAGCCTTCTCTCAAGGGCCAACCCTCACTACGCATAAAAAAAGAAAAGAACAGTTCAACTATTATCGTCATCTAAATCGCCAAAATTGCTAAGTGCAATACTGAAAACATGCAGGGTATGGTTAATTGGGTATTTGACAGGTTAAGGAGAAGAAGGAAAGCATGAAGATTGGAGAATGTTCTCTCTCTTTAGCGTCATCATGAAGTAGTTGAGTTACATCTAGGCTGTCAGATTTCAGAATCTCTTACTGAAATGTCAAATAATTTTCTTAGGTATAGCTGCACTCAACTTGCTCTGAACCCGAAAGAAATAATTCATTCACTAGTTTTTTTTGCAATAGATTACACTAGCAAGGAATTGCAAAATATAGGGTAGAATTTAAATGACCAAATGCTTCAAGTAGTGCATTCCTTTCATCATCTCCTCCACAAATTGTTGGCTAAAAGCATCTGTGAAATGTAAACCGTCCCAGCTCAGAAACTCTCTTGGCTTTCTGCATGCTTTTGCTGCAGGGTTCTTTCCACATGCAACGAGAGGACTATAGTTAAAGGGCCCTCCACCATACCCGCAGCAGGCCTTGAACTTTTCACTTTCCTTGAATCCTACATTATGGAATGAAATTTTTCTTAGATATTGAAGTATTATTGGCATTTAATGCTCCAAAAGACGCTCAAAAGCTTATCTTTGTTTTGTAATTTTGTTCTGAAATGAAAGTTCAATTCTTCTTGTGCATAAAGAAAAAAAAAAAGCAAGAAAGAACAAAAAATATATGAGAAGAAATTTACCATAGTATTCTGGGCTTGCAATAGCATCTAAGATGAAGCTATATAGATCTGCAACCTTGATATTGATATCTCCCAAATGCTTCTTGAGAATGGTAAGAGCCTTTTCTTGTTCTTTGTTAGCAAATTCCACGACCTCATTGTATTCTCTAAGGCATCCTAGTTTATCTGTTGAATTGAATGGTCCTTGTGATCCTAGAGTCAAAATAACTGGGGTGCATCCAATGGCTGGAATATTGAAGATCAAGAAATTCTTTGCTCCTTCTTTATGAAGATCCTACAGGCATTTCACACATTTATACATTTGAATGCCTCATGCTTTGAGGTGACATGATTATAAAGAATTCTATGAAGAATGTTCTTGTTATAGATAATGTAGCTATTCATAAATTAGGGGCCTCTTGAGTCTTGATATATGTGATTTGCAGATGATTTTTTAAGTGGGTGGAGGCGATACATTTGAGAATGAAGTGAAGGGCTACTAACCTGTACAGCCTTGGTAATAGCTGCCACAACAGGCGGCACTGTCTTCTCTTTTACATCTGGCGGGGTTAAACCGTGAAAAAGGAGGCTGGAAAGAATGTCATTGATTCCAATGAATATCATGTAAGTCCCATCCTCTAATGCCTTTATCTTAGGAACATGAGAAGCTACACAATCTAGTTTATGAGAAAAGAAGAGTGATTAATTGTAACATGATTCTGACATACTGAGGATGCATGAACTACAATATACGGACCTACCTGCTGATCTATTTGTAGAATTTAATGAAGCATACACACTTCTTTTGAATCTGACAAATTGGTCAGTTTGTAATGGGAGGAAGAAAGGTACAGGTTCTGTTATATTTTGTGCAGTAGCTCCCGATACAGCAAAGTTAGTACCGTATCTGTAATTAGGAACAATGTTCTTGAAACAGGGTTCAATAAATGGAAATCCCCACTTGGAAGCTGTAATAGAATTGTCAGAAAGAACTTGAGAAGTTAGTTCTTTTGGTGATTGCAGTAGATATATGACTTGAACTTGTGATTCTTTGCTTCACTTCTCCAAGTCTTATGAAATTCAAAAAGAATGGATCTTACCCAGAAAATCAATGATCAGACGTCCGTCTGAATACCTTCCTGTAGGGGCATGGAAAAAAGTAGATCCATAAGGTGAATTCTCTGAGTCTGCGTAAAATGGAAAGGCCTGTATAAGATTTCCAGTGTCGCTTAGTGAATCGCCAAAAACAAAGATTGCAGGAGGAGGGCAATAGGGAAAGGTGTTGGTTTCATTGAATCCAATAGATTCTCTCAGGTGAAAAATTAGAAACAAGAACAATAATAGCTGATTAACCAAGTTTGCCATCCCTCTCAGTTAATGCTTCTCTTAGTTTCTTGCCATCTCTCGGGTGTTACTTTATCTTAGTTTTACTTTCTCTTGTTTCTCTTAATGTTTTTATTGTATTGTTGATATTAGGGCCGGCTTTGTCCTATACAACTTGGCGACATTGAGAAGAAATCAAGACCATAAATCGTGGAAATCAATGTTAGCTTAAATGTGTCAGGAATTTGATCTGAAGGTTAAATGCTAAGTGATGAACTCTTCCATTTAATTTCTGTTTTGATTATGTTGAAGTGCATGTTTTCTTGTTTGACTTGTCTAATACTTCTATTGTTTGTAACTATGAGAAGGGGATCAAATAGATCATCAATCAAGTACTCTCAGCCTGTATTATCATTTATTTTTCTTAGGAAAATTCAAAAATAGATGTCATGGCTGTAGGGTTTTTTTTTTTTTTTTTAAATATTTAATTATTTATTTTTTTGCCTTGTACCTAGCCAAGAATTAGAAGAAGAAAAATTGTGAATTAAAAATATTGTTCTTCGCTCACTTTAACAGATTGATCTAATATATTATACTGATGACATCATCAATATGGAGGACATGATCTGATGACTGATATGTACATAGGATACACAAGTCCCTTCATTCATCTTAGAGATACATGAATTTGGTGGTTCTAGGATGATTCAAGGGATTTGGGTAGTAAATGATACACCAAAATCTCCATTATTCTTGCTGATTTTGATTTTGAGCAATTTTCTGATTAGCTATTTAGGATGCAAAAAAGTATATAAGAAAAGAAACCCAATAATATTAGAACATAAAAAGTAGATTGAACTGAAAGTACTGTCTGGTAAAATATTATTATCACATAGATTTGATAGTGATCTCTTCTACTAAACTAACTGACTATTTCCTACTACTGAATTTAAATTAAGGATAATGAACTAGCTAGCTAGGAATATAATTATTTGAATCTAAAGCATTGCTGAGATAAACACAGGCATGGAGAGAGCAGCAATGAATCCATATCCTCTCATGAGAGCAAGCTCAGCAGCTGAACTCTTGCTAGTGTTGTTGCCTGTAGAAGAACCTGGACAAGAATAACAAGGAAAATTAGAACATTCCATTATATTTGATTCACAAATTTAAAGGTTTATGACAAAGAATATCTCTTGAAGCCTTTTCCTATGTAAAAAAAAAAAAAAAAAAGGATTTTGTCACAATTAAAAATCAGACTTACCGTTTGTGGGAGCAGTTGGAGAAGGTGGAGTTGGACTAGGAGGGGTAACATCTGCCATCAAAAAGAGAAATAAGGAAATCAAGAATGTAGAAATAATATTATTAACCATAAATAATATTAATCATGTTATATGCTCTTGTAAATTTGACTAAAAATTTGATAAATCTCAAGTTCATCAGGACAACATCAAAATCATGTCCCAAACTCTCTACAAAATAATAATAATAATAATAATAAAAATTCATGGATTTCAATATTCCTTTTGAAAAACATCTTCAAGGGTTAAAAAGAGAAAAAAAGAAAAAAAAATTATAGCATGCATGGGTTTTTTTTTAATTCAGATGATCAAACTAATTAAATTCCCATATGAAATAAGAAGGAAGAGGAGGAGGACGAGAAATAACCAGGCAAGCAATTAGAGCAAAATGAGTGAGAAATTAATTAATCATCAGACCTTTGCAAAGATTAATATCAGCATTTGCACCACATGCCTTGGGAAGCTTGAGAGCTTCATCTTGAGTTACGTTAAGACCCTTCAAGATATCAGGGTTGTTGAAGATGGCACAAAGGCATTCTGTATCATCTGTCACCATCTCCTTCAAAGGAACACAGCAACTTGCAGGTGGTGCTGGAGACTTCAAATAAGGCTGGCATGGAAGCAACTTCTGCATGCATGGCAAGGAATCACCAGAAACTTTTCCTTCTTCTTCACCAAAACCAACAAAAACCCATGAAGATAACAACATGATAACACAAAAAAACAGCTTCTTGGACTCCATTAATCTTAAAGAAAGAATATATAAGAAGATAATTATAAGATCAGAACTGAATGATATATATAAGAAGATGAATTGTAGAAGATATGGTTTTTTTTTTCGGGCTTGTGATATTATTGCTTTTGTTTTGCTTCTTCTCTTTCTTTCCTGTTTATGAAAAGAGAGATCAGAGATGGTTGAATCCGTTTTTTGCTGATGCAAAACTGTATACCCGTTTTGCCTGCTGAGTTTTAGAGATTTTTTTTTTTTTTTTTAAAGATTTTGGGTGATTTTTAAAACACCTCCCTCAAAATTACTTCTTTTTCACATTGCTCTTTTTATTTTTCATTGTTTTTTTAGTTAGGTGCATGACCTCATAAATGAAAATATGCTTGAGAATGCATGCAATAGTATGTGTGTGCTTTTAAAAAAAAAATATTGTCTTATGATTAAGGGTGTTCCAAGATTGTGCTAAAATTGAAAAATCAATGAACATGGGTTGGTTC
Organism: Paratinospora sagittata; assembly: GCA_035771175.1. Lineage (NCBI taxonomy): Eukaryota > Viridiplantae > Streptophyta > Magnoliopsida > Ranunculales > Menispermaceae > Paratinospora > Paratinospora sagittata. Next base: position 1,206,770 of record CM069592.1, on the reverse strand, counting down.
ACTAGATGATGAGCGTACCTTAAGGTGGTTGAGGGACGTGAGTTCAAGTCTGCTTTCGATTACATACCCCTGTTGGGAGGGCCGCTCGAAATTATCTTTGCAGTGTCCGAAGTCTATAAGGATTATTAGTCTTGTCTTTCGAAGAAGATGATACCTCCTTAGCACCGAAAACCGATAACAAAAAAATAAAAATAAAAAAAATAAAAATAAAATCAAAAAACCAAACTACCTCCTAGCGAAATTAATAAACTGATAAGTTCTATTTAAGATTTTTTAGTGTTTTTTAAATTGATTGAAACCAGTTTGAAGTAAAAATGCATACAAATATAAGTAAGTCCTTTTGTTGTTATTTTATTCGATTTTAGAAAAATGTTAATTTAACTGTAAAAAGTTACAATTATAATACAACTACTCATTGATGTTCATTGGATCGTTTATTACACACCTTAAAATATATAAACTACACACATTCAATGAACATAAATATATAATTACATTGTAATTGTAACTTTTTGAAGTTAGATTAACATTCTTTTTTTTTTTATGCATTCATGAATAAAAAAGTATTAATAAATATAAATAAAGTTGAATGCTAACTTGTTTGCAATTATGTCTTTAGGCCTATATATGCCATTTTCAAACTAATTTGAATTGAAATTCTTTCTTAATTTAGAAATTCATTGTCTCTCCTTCAAAATCACTAGGGAGGTTTTCATAATTTTTGGCTTATCTTTTTCAACCCCACACGTTCTAGTTGAAGAAAGAGTTTGCTACATCTCATGTAACTTGGAGTTTTGATGTCCACTTCTCTTATATATGCCACCTTTGTACTTGGGCAAAAATAAGCAGAAATTAAAACAAAAAAATGATGGCAGCTCATAATTTGTCGATTAGATATGCTGTGTTGCTTGTGGTTTTTATCATGCACGTGGGATTTACTATATATTAGTTCGGATTTTTGGAAGATTGAGATCCCCAAAATCTCTCTTGGGAGCAATACCTAACGTGGGAATCGGTAGTCCAATATGAACCAACTTCTCTTCCCCTTTCCTTCTTTTATTTTATTTTATTTTAGTTAAAAATATATATATATACTTCACCTATTAGACGAGGGAAGGTTATCTTAGTCCAAAGTCAGGACATGTCACAGGCCTCAAAGAAGATTTATAATGGTACTTACAAATCGTCCACTAATAAAAAATATCTTTTAATTTCAAGAGGTAACTATGAATGACATAGAATTCAAACTATCGTGGGTATATATATATGAAAGAATATATTGCCTGTTAATATTATATATCGTGGGTATATATATATATATATATATATATATATATATATATATATATATATATATATATATGAGAGAAGGTTACCTTAGTCTAAAGTCAGGATATGTCACAGGCTTCAAAGAATATTTATAATGATACTTACAAATTATCTACTAATAAGAGATACATTTTAATTCAAGAGGTAACTATGACTGGCGTAGATTTCAAACTATATGAAAGAGTCCATCTTCTCCGCTCCTTCGTCTCCACTTATCCTTGATCATATAAATAATAATTATTATTTTTGTACAATAAATACAAATCTCTCAATATATAGAAGCATTATCTTCTATATATTTTTTTCAAAAAATATGATGTCAATAGAGAAAACTAATTGATGAGAACAGTTTTTGGAAGTACATTAATTGGTGCTATTATCACTGAATGCCACTTGCATGTTTTTATTTTTTTAAAGAATGATTGTTTTTATTGCCCATTTTTTTTTAGCATATTAATATTAACTATAAATGTTTCTCTTGCTAAAGTTGAATATTTGGTCGGTTCCTTGATTAATGCCATTAAAATTTTCCTTGTAGATATTGAGGGTCATCTTGATCACACTTTGTATGAACAATATTCTTCTATTTTATGCTTAATTATCATGGTGAAATATTTTTTGTCAATGGGTCAATATTAATGCTCCTCAAAAGTTTTTATTTTTATTTTTATGTGAATGTTACTTCTGACCCTTATAATTAAAGAGCAAAACAATAACTTTATCTTTTAATTTATTTTTGACTTTTTTTTTATTACTGATTTTTCAGTACCCGAGAGATGTTTTCATTCTCTTTGGACGATACTAATTCTATTAGGCTCAGACATTGTAGAGGCGTTTTGGCTGACCCTTCTAACGGGGGTGGATAAATAGAAACACGTTCACGTTCGAACTTGAGACCTGTATATTTAGTTCCTTAACCAATTTAACTACCACTTATTGATTTTCTGACTTTTACATATTGTCTCGTCCTCTTTTACACTCTTTTTTTTTCTCCATAATATATATTATATAAAACATTAATTAATACTAATTGACAATTTGTAACATTCCGTAATTTTAATGAAATACATACGTTAAAGTACGCGTATATCGAGATATATAATATATGTAGGTCATATGTATGAGCTAAATATATGCGTGAGAATACACGTGTATGAAATACATGCTATATTTAAGGAATATGAGCAAATAAATAAAATTAATTAATTTATGGGCTTGGTTAATTAAATATGTGGATTGGAGTATGATTTAATGAATTAATGAATAGTATGATTGAATGAATGAAAATAAAATTTGATGGGGAGAGTTAGTTAACTATTGAGATGAGGAGCGTTGGATCATTATTGTATATAATCTCTCAAAAATCTCTCTCAACTTAGAATAAAAAAAAATGAAAATAAAAGAAAGATCTTTATATTTAACTATCTCATTTCATTCTCTTTACATTTGAAAGATCTTTATACTATTTCATTCTTTTATTTCATTCTCTCACGTCATTCTCCATTCACTCACCTTTTTTTCATTCTCTCACCTCTCTCTCTCTCACACGTTAAACAAAAAGAATAATAGAAAGGGGTTGAAGGAAAGAGAAGTTGCTGCAGAGAGAAGAACGAGCAGACAGAGAGAAAGGAAAAGAAGAACGAAGGGAGAACGCGGACTTCGCGCGAAATCCGGAACCGCGGTAAGTGATTTTCACTCTCTTTCTTCGTGAAATTGATATCTAAGCTATATGTAAACTTTCTAGCGGAGTAATTTTTATTGTGGGAGCCGTTTTACGGCGTTTTCAAAAATTGAAGTTTTGACCCAACGTGAATGAAAATTCGCTAGAAAGGTAGAAAAACGTTCCCTGAACTGTCGGGACCCCAAATATGTGGTTAGATTCAATTTTATGATTTTTGGAGACCATTTGCCAATTTTAATACAATTTACATCTTTCGGATGAATAGTAAAAATAAATAGTGAATAGTAAAAGTGAATAGTGAATAGCAAAAAGTGAATAGTAAAAAGTGAAAATTGAATAGTAAAAAGTGAATAGTACTGTGAACAATGAGTTGATATTTTAGTAGCTACTGATATGGTAAATGATGATTCTCATAATAATCTATGGGTAATTTCAGTGTTTAAATTGAAACCTTAAGGGCATGGATAAACGCTTTTGAGGAAGCAATGACGTTTATTGTTGCTCGATTTTAGAGGTTGACTTAGAAACCCTGTGTAACCATTGTGAGTATTGTTTTCTTGATTTGGTTCTTGTATGACATTGTACGCATATAAAAGGTTTGATTGTATGCATATTATATTTATATATAATGCATTGAGTTTTATGGATCATGCAAACTAATTTTAGCAATTGGAGTTTGTAATGATGAGGTTTTGCGAGTCCTCATTGTCATTTCGTTAGGCACTAGACCCGGATGAGGTTTTGCGAGTCCTCATTGTTAGTAGGTCTGTCCTAACAAGAGTTGGGATCCTTGAAATGACTGTTAATTGGGTAATGAGAGGTTGTGGCTACCTTGTAACGACCATACAAGGGTTAGACCCGCTCTCTTGCCTTGCGGAGGAGGGAGATTTGTGCATTGTGTTATTGAAAATCATGAAATTTATGTTGTTGACATGTACAATATATTCGTTGAATGATGCATGTGTTGAATAAGTGTTTGAAAGGATTTTAAATGTCATATTTCTCTAAATGTATATAATTGTCATCTCAAGAACTATATTCACTGAGCTGTTGTTTGCTCACCCCATTTCCTCCAATATTTCAGGTATTGAGTTGAAGGTAAAAGGAAAATCCGTGAGTGAAAATCACGTGAGCCTTCGTATGATATGTGTACGTATGCTTGGAGGAAATAACTTCTATTTTTGTTATTTTACTTATCACACATCATATATATATATATATATCACCTAGATGGGTTATGTGGTAAGATTATATAATGCTTGGGATGATGGAATGGATGATCATAAATATTTATCAAGTGAGAATTTAATTTGTGGAATGAATAGAATAAATGTGAGTGGAATGATCATTTATATAGCTAGTTGATTGGATTTGAATTGTGGTATAGAAAAAAAAAATTATGTACATTTTTGGGAGTTTTGTGAGAGTACGTGAAGGCTGACAGTGTATTATATATTATATATGGGTATGTACAGTATATGGTTCACTGTGTCGGTCATGACGTCAGCCTACGTCAGGGGCGTCGTGACACAATTTACTATAAATACTTTTCTAATAAAGATTTAATGGCTGAATAGGCCTTTCTTGTAACTGTTATAATTATATTCAAAGAAAGAAACAAGGTAGATATTATATACTATTCTATTTATAAGGTATGAACAACGTTTAAAACCATAGTGCAAAAGAGAAACAATCAAGAGAATTAAAGGAAGAAAGATAACTCCTTTACCATTAAGTTTCTTTTGAGACAACTTAATATGAACAAAATTTACATAAAAAAAAATATGCACAAATGGCATTAATAATATGATATTAGTGGGACTCAATCAGATACTAGAATTTGATTATTTTTTGACACCATGGTCAAATTAAATTACCCCAACATCACCAACAACGCCGTCTCCTTCACCTTTATGTAAAAAAAATGAAGGGTAATGCTAAATAAACTTAAAAACAAGCTCAAGTCATAAACTTTAATGATGTGACATTAGCTACACCATTAATAAAAGTACATATGATTCAAATGATAAAAGAAAATTAATAGTGTAAGAAGCATTGCTGACTCCTCATAGTTTATATTTTGAGTTTATTTAGCATTATTAACAAATGAAACATCAAAAGTCATATTAACAATCTCTCAACTAATCATCAAAACCGCAAGCCTTGGTTAGCTCCAACAACATGCATCCAAACCTTTTCATTCAAAGTTGGAAGTTTGATTTTTCTCTCTTGCAAATAAGTGAGAGTTTTCCCTCTAATAAAAAGTGAGTGCAAGATCACGGTAGTTGGTTCGTATGATTCTTATCTAACCCCTTATGTCTTTCGCCGTTATGCTCGCCTTATTGGTTTTACCCTGTGCCAGTTTAGTAAAAAAAAAAAACTTATCATCAAAACCATATAAATTGGGATATTAGTTAGTGCAATCTGTTTCTATTTGTCATCAATGGAGAAGAATATATTATAAGGCCAGACTATTTTCACTCATCCCTTTCTATCTCTTCACCCACCTCATTTAAAAATTAAAAAGACATGAAAAGCCTCACGTGAAATTATAAAAAAGGATAAGTATTAAATATCTTAAACCTTCTCACTTCTCTTTTCATCCACCCACTCTCTACTCTAAACTCTTTAACTTATCTCAATATCAATCTTATAATTTTTTTTGTATTTTTGTAATCAAAAGCATATATTTCCATCATTTTCACCCTTTTAAATTATTTCTTTTTTGCAAAAACATATCTAAAATCGAAGAGAAAAGGGGGGCGAAAATGAGCTTCAAAACAAAAAAAAGCTCCCGAATTGGGTGCCTCCCACCCTGCGTGAACGGACATAATGAAATATGTCCGCCCTTAACAGGCCGGACAAAAAAGAAAAATAAAAAAAACTAAAAAATACATTGTCTGACCCTATTAGGTTAGCACACCTTTTTATGTCTATGTTTGACCTATAGTGGTCAGATATAAAGAAAAATGTTCGACTTTGGTAGGACGGACATTTACAATTCTGGCACGCAAAATGAGTTTCTGGAACCCATTTCCGCCGCCTCATTCTACCATATTCACCTATTTTTTTTGCAAAAAAAAACATTCAAATCCAATACCATTAAAATCAACTTATAATATATAAAAATCATGATTTATTTATCGATTTGTAATCAAAATTGCACTTGAAACACTTTGAGTTTAAGGCCTCTAAAACTCAAAATAACCCAATTTTTTTACAAGATCTCGCTACGTTGTTGTTGACAAATCTTCTGAACGGTATTCAAACCCTTTGAATGATTGGAAAACTTGAAGAAATGGTGAAGAGAAGAGAAGAAATGAGAAAGAGAAAGGGTTTAGGGCCATGGGATGAGAATGATAGAATAATAATTTAGGTGGGTAAAAATAGAGAAAATGACTGATTTTAAATTTTTATGAGGGCAAAAAGAATAAGTTAGCGAAGAGAAAAGAAAATGTGGTTGAAAATAACTGACCTATACTATATATAGAATTATTGGGCTCATGTGCAGAGCCCAACCAAGGGGTTCTGTGGGCCTTAAGGCCCACTAACATCCTCGAAGCCAATAACCCAATCACCCCGAATTCTTCTTTACTTAAAAGGCTTAAACGCACACGTGGCAGAACATTTTACGACTCACCTAGTACTTATCCGACTCCTAGGAACCACAGTGTCATAACCCTTCTTCTTCTTCTTCTTCCCGTTAAGTTCAGCGTCTTCTTGCGTTGTTTCTTCCTCCGCACTATATAAATCTTCAAGTTCAACACTAGTCGTTTACGATCGCTCGCTCGCTCTACGTTTCCTCTGCGAGCTCTCTTTCTCAAATGCGAAATGGATCAAAATCAAAGAGCCGCAGCAGCAGCTGCAGCTTCGAGAGCTTATCAGTTTCATCCTGCGAGAACTGCGATAATCGATCTCTTCAACTTGTATTTAGGGGTATTGTATTGTTAATCTCACTTCTTGTAATCCACCGTTTCATTGTCTCGATTCGACTCAATTTTTTATTTTTTGTTTTTTGTTTTTGAATTGAATTGAATTGGTTGCAGAGAAACTCTCGCCAGAATCCTGAAGTGGAGATTAGAGAAACTCCGTAAGTTTCGTAATTTTTTTTTTACCTCCTTTTGGTAGTTTGAAATTTAGTGATCGAAGTTTTGTGTTGGTTTGATTTTTTTTTTTTTTTGGTTTATGTGGTTTTGTTGAGGGTTTAGTGTGGTGTTCTAGGGTTTATGTTTTGTGTAAAGAGATTTTTGTTGTTGTTGTTGAATTTAGGAACAAATTGCAGAAGAGGATAACTGCTCTTGGTATTGACCTTCCTCCACCGAACGAACAATTTATTTTCGATTTCGAGCAGCTCCAGAGCCAGTTTCCGGTAAGGTTTCCGATCGTTTAGAGGCTTTTTTTGCATGGATGTTGTGAGTCTCCTTCTTGTTTGCAGATGGAGTATGATTGGACTTGTTAGCGTTGATGTACTGTCTATGTCGTGTTTTATGTATGTTTTTCTGGCTTTAGGAAGGTTGTGATCCTGTGCATTTTGTTTTTGGTGATTGAATCTATGGTTTTATGTTCTTTGAGTGGGAAATACTCTTCTAACTACAAAAAAATGCAACTACTGAGATTGATCATTTGTTACACATACTGAGATGCGTGAAACACACACATCCAATAAATGTGAAGATGTAGTTGCATATGTAATTGCATTTTTGTTGGTTAGAATAGCATTCTCCTATTTGAATTGGCTTGTTATGATTCTATCATTTTGATGATTTCTGTTTGTATTAGTTGGAGTCTAATGTTGTGTACGGATTGTTGAAATTGTCTTAGCCTTGGTTAGATTTAGAGTCACGTTTAGTTTTTTGTTGCTTGGTTCATGTGGATCATTTAAGTCTAGTTTGGTTCTGTTATTTTTTTTCAGGATCAGGAGCAGTTGCGTTCGGTTACAGAATCAGTTCTAATTTCTTTGGTCGTGCAATGTAGTAATCATGCACCTCGGGCAGAATTTATTCTATTTGCTTTACGGAGCTTGCATAGTATTGGTTATGTGAACTGGGATACATTCTTGCCTTTACTTCTTTCTTCAGTTTCATCAGCAGAACTTTCAGCTGGGCAAGGAAGTCAGGCGACAAATGCTGTTCCATTTAACAATCTGTCCCAATCTGGAATAATGACATCTTCCACCATGGTTCCTAATTCTTCTAATTTTCAACCTTCAAATCCTGCATCTCCGTTGGCTTCTATTCATGGTATTGGGTCGCCTGCTCAGTCAGCATCTGAACCAACATCCTGTGTGACACTTTCACCTATTAAAGCTTCTGACATATCCTGCAATGGACAGCAAATGTCACTGAGGTCCACTATGAGAGACAATGCAATAAGCTGTTTGCGTCAGCTATCTTGTAAGATTATTTTGATAGGTCTTAAGTCAAATTTAAAACCAGTCACTCATGCAGATATTTTTGCCCACATGATGAATTGGTTGGTTAATTGGGATCAAAGACCTCAAGTGGTTGATGAATGTAATGGTGGAAAGGCTTGGAAACCTGACAGGGCTCTTAATGAATGGCTACACTGTTGCTTGGATGTGGTCTGGCTCTTGGTTGAGGAGGATAAATGTCGCATGCCCTTCTATGAATTAATTCGCAGTGGCTTGCAGTTTATAGAAAGCATACCTGATGATGAAGCGCTATTTACACTTATTTTGGAGATCCATCGGAGACGTGATGTGGTAGCCATGCACATGCAAATGTTGGATCAACATCTTCACTGCCCATCTTTTGGAACACATCGGTTTATCTCTCAAGCCTACCCAAGTATTTCCGGTGAGCCATCTGCAAACACACGATATTCACCAATTACGTATCCCAGTGTCCTAGGCGAACCACTCCATGGAGAGGTGATCAATTTTCTTTTTTAAAGAGAATTTTTCATTATTTTCATTAAATTTCTTATCTAAAAAGTAGTATTAACCATACATTTTTTAGCTATGCTAAATCATTTGTCTGTTTGTACAGTCATTTTGCTCTAGACTTAAGTGACTACCTTGTGAAGGTTGTATTATGATGCTTTGTTTTTAGTGAATTTTCCTGCATGTTAATTCACCTCAACAAAACTTTTTCCTAACTATATGGGGTTGGCGACACGAATCTACTTCCTCCACTTTGCAATAAGTTGACAATTTTTAGCAAATTTTCCTATAAAGAAAAAGCAGAGAAAGAAAAGAAAGAGTGAGATTTAAAGTTTCAGTTTTGGAGTTTGGTAATTCTTTCATCAAGCCTTGAACCATGATTTTTTCTTAAAGAGATTTTTACAAATGTGAAAGTAATTTCATAAAGCAATTTTTAGTTTGAAATTAAGTGTTCTATTAATTACTGTTTTTTTTTAAAGAACATTTCAATACTTTATTTTGATTATTTATTGTTATTATTATTTTTTATATGAAGGTATCTTGGCTTATTAAAGCTCCTAACTAGTCCTGATGTGTGTGTGTGCACCTCGATATCCTCACATACTGGAACTCTTTGGGCCCACCTGAGGTAGTAAGGTTGGATTTGAATTTTTTGATTATTTATTGACCTTTGCCAAGAGGCGGTGGTACCTATTTTCACATCTTTACCATTGAGTCAATTTTTTGTTCATGATTAAATAGCACATGAGGCCATGATAATTGCGATCATTTCTGTACATGATTGTTGACTATGAATAACATGGTCTGGAAATTTCTTTCTCAAGGGTCATGCCCTTTCTTAAGCTCTCAAAGAGCATTGATGGACACACAAGAATACTTTATCATCCACTTTATAGAGTTCAAATTATGGTTGGGCAGCTCAATTTGATTGACCTATTAATTATTTATTTCTTTGGATGGGTATCAGGGTTTAGAGACATCACACACACACACACACACACACATGTAGGTAAGATGTGGGTTTTAAACTTATATAGCTTCTGTCAAACCATTAACCCATACACAACCTCAATGATCTATTATACTGTTTTGGTGACAGGATCTTGCTACTTCTATTCAAAAAGGGAGTTTAGACTGGGAAAGGGCTTTACGCTGTCTAAGACATGCTCTAAGTACTACTCCATCACCAGACTGGTGGAGGCGAGTGCTTCTTGTGGCTCCTTGCTATAAACATAATACTCAACAAGCACCAACCCCTGGTGCCATTTTCTCTTCTGAAATGGTTTGTGAGTCAGTGATCGATAGAACAATGGAACTGCTAAAATCGACAAATTCAGGCAATAGCTTCTTCCTTTATTAGATGTTGCAGTCTATATCAAATTTATTGCTTAAAATGGTTGGCTTCTTCCCATTTTATTTATTAGCTCCTTTGCATTTTTTGTAATAAATTATGTACAGATAACGGTGCCTCATGCAACTGCTTCTACTTAGAAATTAGAATGCTAAAAAAAGTTGTTCTTTCTGGATCCCTTCCAGTATAGCATTATTATTGACAGTAAAGGAGGGTAAAATTTTATACGATGGGAATTTGGTACAATTCAATCACAACAACGTTCTAAAAATCAATAAAGGCCTTGTCTCTTCTCCCAAAAAAATAAAAAATAAAAATTACAACAATGTAAAATTATGAAACTGGATATATTATATAAGCATATGATGAGATCTCAAGGCAATGGTAATATGTACTGAGATTTAATATAATTTCCAAAATCAGCTGAAGCACCGAAATCTGAAAGTCTGAATGGATATTCGTTAGCAAGAGAAAAAGGAAATGCATGTACAAATATCATTGTTTGCCAACATGACTTTTTGGGAGCTTGGTTCACTTGGATATTCCTTCCAACATCTCTTGTTGCTATTTCTCAAATTTGATGACATTTTAATGCTTCGGTGGATGTTTATTCTATAATTTAGAGATAGTGTGTTGCTTTTGTATTTTTTTAGTTTAATTTTATTTATTATCATTATCAAGGACAATTTTGCTAGAAATGTTGGTGTCTTAATTGCAACAGTATAGAAAAGAATCAAGTTAAAGAGACTATTCTCATACCCTTTCCAAATGAGCCATTTTCACCCGTGTATGTACCCTACTCCTATAATCTTATGAAGATGGATGTGTTCGAAATGTTGTTGAACAATTTAGATTGGATGCATAGCATGCTGTGCTTTTTTGGTTTTGTTTCCTTGTTTTAGCTTTTGTAAGTCTTCCTACTCTTTTACTATTTCTTGTATTTCCATTTGCTTTTCCTTGTTAAAAATTAAAATTTTTGTAGAGTTACAACGCTGGGGTGGAAGGTAACCTAATGATGCTTCTGTTATCTGCTTCAATTCAGAGACACAATGCTGGCAGGAGTGGCTTATATTTTTAGATGTATTTTTCTTTCTTATGAAGAGTGGATGCATCGATTTTCTTGATTTTGTGGACAAGCTTGCATCTCGAGTTAATCGGGATAATCCTCAAATTCTGCGTAGCAATCATGTCACTTGGCTTCTGGCACAAATCATTCGGATTGAGATCGTGACTAGTGCTTTAAACACAGACCCAAAGAAGGTTTCTTTTGAAATTCTGTTGAATTTTATACACTTAAGTGTTGTAGTGTAGTTTGTGGCTTTATCCCTTCGTGGTGTCCTTTCTAGATGCATTTTTTTTTTTTTGGTCATTTCTAGATATTTCTCTCTTCACTTTATGATTATACCAACTATCAAGATATAATCTTTTTAGTTGGATACTTGTTTCACAAGTTGTGAAGAAGCATTTGCTGATTTTATTTAATGTCATTGAAATGCATTTGTAAAGTAGTCAAGCGAATGCACTTATAGGGAGATCTATCATCTTACATTTCTTCTTGTAAGGTGGAGACTACTAGAAAGAATTTATTTTTATTTTTATTTTCATAATGAAGGCAATAACTCTGATCCAAATATGTTAGTCCTAGAAGTATTCTGCTGGACTTTATAAGCAGTGTTCTTATTATACCACTATCAAGATATTATATTTTTAGTGAGGGTACTTGTTTCACAATTTGTGGAGAAGCCTTTGCTGATTTCATTGAATGTCAGTAAAATCATTTATCAGGTAGTCAAGCGATGCACTTACAGGGAGATCTTACATTTCTTCGTGTAAGGTGGAGACTACTAGAAGGATTCTTTCTTTTCATAAAGAAGATAATAGCTCTGATTAATCCTAGAAGTATTCTGCTGGACTTTATAAGCATTTTTCTGATTATACCAACTCTCAAGATATAACATTTTTAGTGGGGGTACTTGTTTCATGATTTGTGAAGTAGCCTTTGCCGATTTCATTTATTGTCAGTAAAATGCATCTATAAAGTAGTCAAGCGAATGCACTTACAGGAGATCTTACATTTCTTCTTGTTAGGTGGAGACTACTAGAAAGATTCTTTCTTTTCATAAAGAAGATAATAACTCTGATCCAAATAATGTCAATCCTAGAAGTATTCTGCTGGACTTTATAAGCAGTAGCCAGACCTTGCGGATTTGGTCAATAAATGCCTCTATTAGAGATTATTTGAATCCTGAGCAGCTTCAAAAAGGAAAGCAAATTGATGAATGGTGGAAGCAAGTTACCAAAGGTATGTGTCAATGCTGCGGTGGAATATATGTAAGTTATTGTGATCTGGTGTAAATGAGTTACTACAGTCATTGTTTTTTTTTATTTTATCTCATTTTCTTTCTCTACTCTTTCAATTTTAAAGCTACTAAAATGTGAAAAATTGGGAGTTGCAATTGTACTACATCTCTTCTTTCATAGCCTTACTCTTAATATCAAAGTGCTTATACAGCTATCCCAAACTGTTTTGACTGTATAATTGATGTGTTAGGTGGAAGTTCAATGGGGCAGCGAGGAAGAAAAATTTAAATTCGCCCTGAACTTTGGTCTCTTAAAATTCAGGGAATTTCAATTCAACATGGAGAATTTTTGTTAAAATTCGACATTGCAAAGAAGTATAAAGAAATCTTTTTAATTGTTGTAAAGACCTATTTTCTTTAAGATATGCTGAAACAAACATAATTATATACTTATGACTCTTTAAATTATGAAATATAATGATCTAAAGTAAGATTTATAATCTCTATATTTACTTGATGTATATTGGAGAACTAAACATGCTATTTATGACTTTTATGCTTAACATATATAAGAGAGAGATATATTATGGATTAATTACACATAAGTCATAAATTAAATTTTCATTTTTTATTTTAAACTAGAGTTCTATAAATCTTATTTTGTTTCTTCCTTGAGTGATTTTTTTAGTTTCTACTTATTAAACATGAAATTATGCTTTAGTCTCATATATTTTTATTCTTATGCGTTATCTTCTAGCAAAAGTTAAAGTTAATGTTGACATATTCTTTTAATATAACTTTGTGCTTAAAATGTAAAAAACACTGGGGAAGTTTTTGAGTTTTTTAAAGTATTTCGGTATTTTACCTAACTTTGATGGAATTTTTGTAATAATTCAATTACATTTAATTTGAAATTTGATGATTGGAAAATCATGATGGGAACCTTGGTAGTAAAGAAATAATAGGGTCTTTGAAAGGAGGGATGGAGCTTGGGAGGAGGTTTGGGTCTCCTTACATTTTTTGGCTTCTCTTTGGGTTAGTGTATGATGTGCATCTAGGCTGGCAAAGGGGTATGGTTTGTGGGAGTGGCTTAAAGGATGGGGGCCCATTTTGGATTGTACATAATTGCCCTCGGGAACATCTTGTCCCTTAGGGTTTTGTAACTTTTGCTAACCTTTGCTAGTTATATAGTATAATCCTTGTCGTTTCTTGTAAAAAAAAATGATGATTGGAAAATCAATAAAACTAGATGAAGATTCAAAGAATTATGTCAAATTTTCATTCCATTACTTGAGCAGTTGAGCCAACCTTTGGCTTCCAAGGAGCTAAACTTCCTTTTTGATCCTTGAATCTAAGCAACTAATGACTATTGAAAAAAGTTATAGTCAAATTACACAATGCTGATAACTTTTCTGAAATCAAAGTGTTTGGAGGTGACTCTAGGAAAGGTCTTTTTAAAGTATTAATTTGTTATGCCAGTTCCGAAAGACCAAGGTCATTAACTGCTAGTTAGTGGTGTAAGACCTCTTTTTTTTATTTAATTTCTTACTTCTTAACGGACTAATTGTGGAGATGATACTCGAATATGTGATGTTGGTTATGTCTATTGAAAGCTACTGAACCACTCTACCCTTTGTTGAAGATAAGAGCAGAAAACTCAGTAGAAAGCTCATCAATCGTGATATGCTCTTTAATGGTATTTTTAAGTAATCAATGTTTTATTTGGGGTTGGGTTCACAATCATTATGAGGTTTTATTTGGGGTTGGGTTCACAGTCATTATGGGTGTTTTTTTTTTTTTAAAGATTTAAGTGCATTCTTTTGAAATTAACAATGCAGATATTCAAGTAATTCAAGAGTCTATTCCAAATTTTACTCCTCTCATCATTTATTCTACTTAAACATCGTAAGTTTATCTTTTGTTGCTTTTAATTTTTAAAATCTTCTTGGTTGGCATTATGCTCCTTTCAATTAAGGCTTTGGTGTCATATCATCATGTGCAAGAACTTGGAAGCACACATGATTATTGTCTTATTAAAACTAAATTACTTTAGTGTCTTGAGAGCTCAAGAAATGCAGGGTAAGACTTGGGCAATTTATCTTCATGAGGCACTAGATAAGTGTTTGAGCATTGTGAGACATGCCTTGATTAAGAATTCTATAAATCATGTCAAAGTCTTAATAATGGATCCATTATCTCCCTTTCGCCTTTTCTCTTCACATTGGTTGTGGATGGGCTTACCAAGTTGATAACTAAGGCGATGCAAAGTGCATTGGTGAAGGGTACTTAAGGTTGGAATGGATGAGGTCGAGGTCTCCCACTTGCAATATGTAGAAGATACCCTCTTTTGTTTGCATGGGGATGAGGAAAATGTGATGAATGCGATCCAATTGCTTAAGTGTTTTTCTTTGCTTTCTGGGCTTAAGGTGAAAATGGCCAAGAGTCAGTTGGCTGGCATTAACATGAAGAGGGATTCTATTTTGAGGATTGCTAATAGGTTGGGTGCTCCATTGGTGAATGGCCACTAAGCTACATGGGTTTACCATTGGGTGGTAACCCTAGATCGATGAAGTTCTAGAGGGGTTAGATTGACGGTAATTCGTTCGGTCTTAATGGAAATTCCAACCTATTATATGTCCTTATTTAAAATCCCAACTTCGTTCGTGGCAATGATTGAAAATAAAATCAAAACATTTTTTTGGGAGGTGGTTCAGAGACTAGTTGAGAAAGGCGGTCTTGGGATTGACCAATATTTGCAAAAGGAACGAAGCTTTGGGGGCTAAATGGTTATGGCGGCTTGCCAATGAGCATAATGCACTTTGGGCACAAATTGCCATTGGTCAGTATGGGATTTCAGCTTTCGATTTGTCTATTCGTAGACCAAAAAGTTTCACTTATAGAGGTCCTTGGAAATTTATCACTTCCCTTGCTTCAAAGACGGCTCCTCATCTCTCTCCTAGACTTGGCAATTGTGGTACCTTCAGGTTTTGGGAGGATGTTTGGATTGGTGACTCCTCCTTGGCGGCCTCGTTCCCTTGTTTATATTGGTTATCTCTTATCCACTTTCAACCTATTAGATCTTCCCTGACTAATGATATTCTCTCCAATCAGGCTACTCTTTTTTGGAGCTTTCCCTTTCCTAGGCCTCTCTCTGTAGGGGAAATAAGTGAAGTTTCTAGATTACTAGAAAAACTTAACCTGCTTAGGATTCTTGACATTCCGGATAGCTTGTCTTGGTCATTACATCTGTTTGACTTGTTTTCTTGCAATTCCTTTTTTGACTTCTTATGTGACTCACCTTCCTACCCTCATTCCATCCGTTTGCTAATCTATGGAATGCTCACATTCCTTCTAAAATCAAGGTATTTGGGTGACTATTGGCCCATAGGAGACTTAGTACTGGAGACGTGCTACAATCTCGACTTCCTTTCATTTGCATTTCCTCCTTTTGTTGTCCTTTATGTTTGCAAGACGGTGAATCAGTTGATCATTTGTTTATTTCTTTCCCACTAGCACGACAAATGTGGCAAAACTAGGCAATCTTTTTGGAAGGGAGGTTCATTATACCGTCATCCTGCACTCACTGCTTCAACATGTCATTTGATCTTGACTTATCTTTGAAGGAGAAGAATATTTTCCCCACGTTTATTTTTGCTACATTATGGTGTATTTGGTTAGAACGAAATTGGAAAAATTTTCACAATGTTGATTTAGATGTCGATAGACTTTGGGAGAACATTAAATGGGTGGCAAGTTCATGGGTTGCTAGCTCAAAATTTGCTACTGGTTTCTCTATTTCTTCTTGGTTAAGGGATTGGCCTCGGTGTTCATAAGGTGCTTGTTGTTTTGGGGTGTTTTGTTGAGCGATGTCTTGGGTTTTGAGCACAACTTGTACTTTGTATTGCAATCTTCTTAGTTCAATAATAAATTTGTTCCCTCCAAAAAAATCTTAATAATGGATAAACTATTGACAAAAAAAGAAAGGGATAAACATATTAACTGAAAAAGACTCAATTAATTGAGCAAATTATTAGGAGGATGATTGAGTTTGACGTCTTTATAGGTTTTACAAGTGTGGAGGGTGATAGAAATTTCTCATCTGGATGTTTTAATGAATCAATGATACCATCATCTATGTAGGAGCCGGCATTGACCTAATGCGATTCCTTGAGGGGGATTTTACTCACTTCTAACTAGTATTGAGATTAAATCCTAATTTCTTTAAAAGTAAGGTCTTCAATTTGGGGCCTTACAAAAGGAAGGCCTAATATGAGCCCTTAAGTTGGTATGTCATCAATCATCATCTTGGGCTAAATACAAACCCAAGTCCATATGGCATCACATGATTCCAAAATTTTGGCTAGGGACTTGTGGGATTGAAATTTACAACTTTTCCAAATTCTGAAGGTGGGACGATGATGGTTGGCAAAAGCACCTTTTTTAATTTTCTAATCATTGTTGTCAGAATTGCGATTCAAATCAGATTCATGAATCGCTATACCTGTGATTCATAAGTGAACCGGTTCTAATAAGTGGTGAACGGGACCAAATCAGTGTATTAGACCAAATCACTAGCTGAATTGCAGTGAGCCTTTAATGAGATAAAAAAATACTAATGTCTTTATAACTCTTTGGGTACTTAATAGTTAGAATATACAAATTTACCCTTTCACATTTTTATCGTGAATCTTATGATTCACAAGTCTCATTCCCAATTTCACTAACCAAGGCTCTAAACGATTCGATACTGATTCAGGATTATGACAGCAATGTTTCTTATACACTTCCTCTCATTGTTCCTCATCAGTCTTAAGCATGTTCAAATATGTGGAAGGACGGATGAAATGCTTCCAGCTTTTTCCATGGAGTGAATATGATATTATGTCACAAATTTTGTCCATTGGATTAGGGGCAGTTGTGTACCTCGAAAAAAGAGGGGTTATTGGGCTTACTTAATTTTCCCTTGTGTTAATTGGGAGTAGATTGTGAAGCTGCTATAAAGTTTAAACTCAGGTTTAAGTGTCGAGGCGACCCACTAACTACCATATAAGCCATTGAAGTCTAACCTCAAGTTAAGAGGCTGCACTGTGTGGGACACACCTTAAGGCTTGAGGTTCACATGGCAATTTTAAACGTATTCTTGTCAATTTAGTAATGAGTTCTACTTATCTTTTTTGAGCAGAAAAAGAAAAGAAAAGAATTATATTAATTTAATAG
Source organism: Paratinospora sagittata (assembly GCA_035771175.1). Lineage (NCBI taxonomy): Eukaryota > Viridiplantae > Streptophyta > Magnoliopsida > Ranunculales > Menispermaceae > Paratinospora > Paratinospora sagittata. The sequence continues at coordinate 1,188,990 of CM069592.1, read as the reverse complement.
AGGTAAAGTACACACTTTGATAAGCACCAGAGGTGATTACAAGTACTCAAACAAAAGCATAAAGACAAAATGAACTTCCTAACAGCAGAATACTTCCTTTCTCATATCACGCGTGCTCATGACGCCACTACCGAACTCCACCTAAGGAAGCTTAGGTTTCATCTATCTCTCCCTTGGAATAAGCAATTATTCCAACTCAACATCCAATCTGAGATTGAGAAACCGTTGGCTAATGAAGAAGCAAAAACCCACATTCTTGCCATGAATCTGATTTCATCCCATAATTGGTCCCCATCCTTGACCATATTGTTGAAAATTTGGTTATTACGCTCTAACCATAAAGACCAAAGAGAGTATGGGTTTTACTTATCAAGTCTGTCTTCTTCCCCTTCTTTTTTGAAGGCCAGAATGCTTTGTTTGTATTTTTTTTTATTTTCTTTTTCTGCTTGTTATGGTCTAACATGTGAAAGCTGCTCTCACTTTTTACCTGATCAAGAATGTAGATCATGTATGATGCTAGTGCAGGAAAAGTTCTTAACATTTTAATATATGTTTCAGGGGAGCGTATGGTTGATTTTATGAATTTGGATGATAGGTCAATTGGAATGTTTTGGGTACTTTCATATACAATGGCACAACCTGCTTGTGAAGCAGTGATGAATTGGCTGACCTCTCCTGGAGTTACAGAGCCCTTACCAGGGTCAAATGCACAACCCATGATGCGTGAATGTTGCCCGTTGTCTATGTCATTACTGTCTGGCCTTTCAATCAACTTATGTTTGAAGCTTGCTTATCAAATTGAAGATTCTTTGTTTGTAGGCCAGGTACTAGGATATGTGTTTGAATTTTATGTTGCTTTTGTCCAAAATTTATCTGAGAGGAGCTACATTTGTCTTTTTAATTACATATATAAAATTGACATAATACTTTGCTTATGTTCAAAAGTGTGTAACTTTCAAGAACCCTAATTATTATCTGAGGCCTTGAACACAAAATGGAAATTGTTCAAACATTCTCTTCTTTTTTTATTTTATTTTTTAAACGTGGGTATCTGGGCCAGCTTGCATGCACCTGACTAATCCCAAGGGCGTGCAAGCCCCTAGCCCGCAAGGGGGGCACCCCTTGAAACCCCGAGAAAATCCCCGCTTGGGCTCATACCTTGGAATGGTGATAGGGGTATGGAACCTGGGACCTCAACCTAGTAAAGACTTAGGCATGCCCCGCTCAATCACTCCGCCCCGTTCAGGCATTCTCTTCTTATGCTATGGCAATTGGAAACTAATATAATTGCAGAGTTTAAGTGGGTATGTGTGTGCATGCAATAGCTGTGGTATCTCATTGGTATATTAGACTCATTTGACTAATGCATGAGGCATGTGCAATCCCTTAATTCCATAAACACCTGATAATTGCTTGTTAAGTTGGATGCCCAGGCTGTCCCCAAGAGGAATTGTTTGTAGGGCTCTGAAAAGAATCTAATTATAAACCTAAGTTCCATATTTCTTGAGGTACATATCCAGCTCAGACCTACTACTAGGCTGTAGCCCCTTGGATTATTTATCAGCCTGCCTTTCACTTGACTCATTCTAATGGAACATCACTTTTTTTATTGGCTTTGATGTTTTGGAAAAGATGAATCTTTAAGTGAAGTATCCTTAAATTATGAGTCAATAGTTTTCTGTATGAAGCCCAGGCATCCTTGGGTTGGCTTGGCCACCATTTATGGGTGCCCTGCAACTTGATATGAAGTTATCCCATGGTGTCATGAGAATATTTTGAGGTGACCTGGTTCCGTTGGTGCAAAACTGCATTTATTCACCCTTTGTCTACTGTGAAACACAATGTGAACAATTTGACTATTTTACTGCTTTTACTTTTTAGTGCACACAACAATTTCGGCATGGTTGCATGTGTTTTTCCATGTTACTGTTTATTCTTTTTATTTTATTGGTAACGTGAATATCTTGCCGGTACTAGACCTGTTAGACTTACCCTTGGGAGCCGATACACCCAGTTGCATGTACTCTGTAATGCAGATTGTATTGTGGCTGGTTCATAAAATCCCATTCCAGAATTCCATTACGACTGCCTCTGTAACAACGAACCGACATTTATGAGGTGTCTGCTCCAGATCCTTTGAAGAGCTTCTAACATGAAGAAGTTTGTAAATTATTGCAGTTTAGTATGTCTCTGGACTTAAAATATTTTTTTCACAAGTGATGATATATAAACAGCAAACATTTATAATCCACAATATCTAAAATTAAACCACAATATCTAAAATTAAATATATTTCAAGTATAAGAATGTTGTTATGTCTATAATTCAGCATATTCTTGCAGATTGTTGATTAATGAAGCCCTTATTAAAGTCATTTAGTATGTTTTTGTACGTAAATGTTTTGTTTAAATCAAAGAATTGATGCATAGAAGTACTAAAAGCAAACATCTATACACACAATATCTAAAATTTAATAGAACTCAAATATGAGAATGCTGTTTCGTCTATTCAACATATTGTTGCAGATTATTTGTAAGTGAAGCCTTTATTGACGTCAGTTACATGTTCACCTGGGTCTGGGTCTGAGTGCCCAAAGTGAGCTGTTCTTGTTGCATGGCTAATCGCGTAAGCATGCATATGTGGGGCCTTTTATAAATCCATCTATGTTGTCCTTATGTCTGCTTTTAATATCTGTTGCAGGTCATACCTAGCATTGCAATGGTTGAAACGTATATCAGATTACTGCTGATTCATCCTCATTCACTATTTCGTTCACACTTCAATGTAATATTCATTACCTTTTCCTGAAAGTTGTGCTTGTATTATTTAATATTCTGTGATAGCCAATATTTCTTTCTCATGCCTTGTTGAATCCTGGTTCTTTTCTGCCAAGGTTAAAAATATTCTCTTACAGGATGGGGTTGTTTAATTGCACTCGTTGAATTAACTGCACACATAAGAACTTGATGTCATGCTTATTTTGCCTTCAGTTGTCTTTTTCAAACTTCTAACTCTTAAGTCTTAACATGCTTTGTATATTTGAGAAAAGGAATTGTTGGCTTTTGTTGTCTCTTTCTATGTTACCCAGACTCTTTACTTAGCTCGATGTATCCGTGTCCGACACCTCATAATACGACATGGGTATGAGATATGTGTCCGACACTTTAGATTTTGGAATATTATTATGTGAATTTTCTAATGGAAAGAAGAGAAAGCATGAAAAAAGATAATGACTAACACGCAACAATTCACCTAAGTGAGGGAACAAAAAAGATAATTAGCAAGTAAAAAGAAGAAAAAAAGGAAAGAACAACATATAATATAGGTTGTAACATTGTCCAAGTACTCAGATCCAAATTTTGAGACACTTTTTAGCCGAGGCCCTAGATTCTAGAATTTGAAAATGAACAAGTCGGACCTCTAAATATGTACTCGTATCCGACGCTCATACCCAAGTCTAGTGGCATAGGTCTCTTGTAGAATGGTTTTCATTTTAATGGAATTAAGCTTTTGTTTCTACTTTTTTCTTGGACGAGCATAATTTATTGAAACTCCATGGGTTTACTTGGTTGCTGCCTTGGACATAAGATGATTTAGCCCCTTTTAGCCTTAACTTCAAATAAAGCATCCCCCTTTGTGTTTGGTAACAATGTTGGGAGACAACTAGCAATAAGGGATCTAAAGGCATACATCCTAATGAAAGATCTTGCTTTTTCTTAAAGATGGCGATGAACTTGTTAGTTGTTACTACCTTAGCGATTAGCACCGCCCAAATTAAAATAAAAAGAAAGAAAAATGTTTTGGTCCTTTTGTCCCTCCGTGATAATCATCCCAAATTTGGAATTAGCACCTCGTCAATGTGAAACAGAGAATATGTTTTTGAAATTCTTCCATTTTGTTAGCTGAGTACCCATATCTATATGATCTAAATTCAACCTTGTTCAATAATAGTTTTAGATCGAGCTTTGGTGCTCCTTCATTATTATGTTAGAATTCATAGTATAGCCATTGTTGAGTCTTGATATTCATTAGTTTGAGCCTATGTGCTTTGCTAAAAAAAGGGCATACCTAGCACAAAAGGTTCTTGCCATTGCGGGGTTTGGAAAAGGGACGATATATGCAACCTTACCCCCACTTTGGAGAGGTTGTTTCTAGAATTGAACTTGTGCCCTCTAGGTCACAATGGAGCAATCTGCACCAAGGCCCCGCCCTTCAACCTATATGTTGTGGTATAAAACTTAAGTGATGGCAAGATCAATTGAAAGAAGGCCCTATTTAAATCAGTTTAGTTATCGTTGAGATGAATGCACTTGAGTCATCTTATTCAATAATAAGAAGGGCACTTTGGTGTCTTTGGAAGTTTGGACCAGCATTGCTAGGAACTTATGTTTCATATACACACATAAAATCAATTTATTTTTCAAAAGACTAGGGATAAGGAGTCAGGTGAGTTTCAATTTTCTTGTATGGATAATTTGCCTTGGTTTGTACGTAAATTGATTACTTTTAATTTGATTTGGTTACATCTTGAAATTGAACCAAACTAAATGGGGAACACCCCTGAGGTGTAGATCTTACAAATGTACTTTCTTAACCGTTATTATTTATTTATTTTTAGAAAATATCTATTCTATATCTTTTAAAGATTAATATATCCAAGCTTGTTTTTGTTTTTGAAGTTCGAGATAGTAAAAGGCAAAATATTGTTTTAGAACTCTGCCCTTGAGCCCCTTATAGGCCTTTGAGTAAAGTGTATTGGAAAAATGGTAAGAGTAATCTCAATTCAAGATGAATGAGAGAAAATTATTAAGATGGTTTGAATGCATACAACAAAGACCATTAAGTGCACTAATTAGGATGATTTGATGTATTGATAGTGAGAAGTTGGTAGCTAAACAAGAAGAGGAAGACCTAGAATAACGTGATAAAGAAGGTTAAGAAAGATATAGTTATTTGTACTGTAACTGAAACTTAGCCCTTAATAGAAAGGAGTTGAGGAACAAAATTCATGTAATTGGTTCCATGAAGTTGAAAAAAAACCTTGTTGAGACGTTTAGTTGATTTTAACTATAGATGAGTGTTTAATCTAAAACTTGAAGGCTTTAGACGAATGATTCTAACAATGGTCTGTGTAACTTTTAAATAAAAGAATTGCTAGAAGATTGTGACCTGCGAGAAGTTCTAAAGGCTAAAGAGGTCTAACATCTTTGCAAGCTATATCTATAAGTTTCTTGTTGTTCATTATTTTTTTTAAAAAAATTAAAAACTTTAAATGTTTGAAATTTTGATCAGTAATATGTAATTAGTTAGTTCTTAATAGTACTTATTATGACAATCCCTTAGGCCCTTGTGTCACGGTCATGTCAAGACATGCATCGTCACTTAAGAAGAGGGTCTGTGAAGTTTCATCTCAATCAGATGTGGCAATCTCGTAAATATGGCCCAGTATGATTGGCCTCACATTTTGATGTTTCCTTTTGGAAACAACCAAAAGCTTAACATCTACCTTAGGGAGGAGTAGTTGTTTAACTCTCCCTCATGGCCAATACTTGGCCAAGCATAGGACATTCCCTTGGCGCAACCCAAGGAGCCGATTACCATCATCCTGAAGTGGGTAATGATAGTTCCCATAGCATCTGGGTAGGTTATGGGACACTGTTATAGGGCTAGCAGTGCAGGGTTCACCGGTATACAGGGTTGGCAATCTCGTAAATATGGCCCAGTATGATTGGCCTCACATTTTGATGTTTCCTTTTGGAAACAACCAAAAGCTTAACATCTACCTTAGGGAGGAGTAGTTGTTTAACTCTCCCTCATGGCCAATACTTGGCCAAGCATAGGACATTCCCTTGGCGCAACCCAGGGAGCCGATTACCATCATCCTGAAGTGGGTAATGATAGTTCCCATAGCATCTGGGTAGGTTATGGGACACTGTTATAGGGCTAGCAGTGCAGGGTTCACCGGTATACAGGGTTGGGTATCTAACATTGTTATGCCACCCGTTATCGAGTTGAACGCATTGAGCTATCGTTAGCCTACGTGCTAGAGTGTGCTTGTGGGGATACTCATGAGTGAGTTATCCATGGAACTTACCGGTATTGCATGGTTCGGGGCAGCACTGTGCAAGAACTGCTATCGAAGGTATCCGAGTGATCCGTCTGAGTGATTATCTAGCGCTACGCACAAGTGCGATATTCGAGTACTCCGCTGTAACATGAGTATATGTGTGAATGGCTGACCGAGAATATGTGTATTCGAGGTGCCGCATAGGTAACATGTCTGTCTTACAGATATGCCCGTGACAAGTGGTATCAAAGCTAAAACAAGATTGCACGAACCTCGTGGTGAGCTAGTGCAAAGAAGAGATGCAGTCGGAGAAATGTGTGCTGTATGCAATGGAACCGTCATGGGGAATGAGATATACAACATTGGTGTTGGTACAATGCCTGAAGTGGCACGATGATGGGAGGATACTCGATACAATAGTTGACCCGAGCAATATCCGATGAGCAAGTAGAGCTTCAATGGTCGACAAGCGTGTTGACATAAGAGCATGCGTAGGGATGTATGTCAAGTGAAGCATATGGGACAAGATGGCTATAATCGTTGTTCCGGGTTGCGAAGACAAGGCATCAAGCGCATGTCATGTGTGAAATGATGGTGTGATTCAAGCAGTTCCATTTGGAGGAACTCTTGAGACACGTATGGACATGTACATCGGTTGTGGTGATTATTTCTTCCTAGGGGAAGACAGTGGTCGAGGTACTGGAAGAAACTCCATCAATGAAGCAAAGTTTGTTATTGTGGAAGTCACACAACAAAGGAGATTGAGAATCTAGTGGGGTAGCCCTTCAGCATAGTGTTACTCCATATCATGACTGGTTCGAGGTGCTAGTGCAAGCAGACGCACAGGTGAGAACAATCTTAGTGAGTGGAAGCACGAAGATGCGAGAGTGAGCTACATCAGGTAAATGATAGCTCGTCCCAAAGGGGATACTGAAGATCTCAAAGACGGAGATCATTGCTATGTCATATAGTAGCACAATGCCCAAGTGTAGATGATTATCGTAGGACTGAATAGGATAGTGGTTCCTCATGCAGAGAAGTTGAATAGGATAGAGTTCCAGGTTCAAGTCAAGCAATGAGGCCACGAGTAGGGGTGCGACAATCAGAAGGTGCATATAGAGATGCCGATGAGAGATGATTCGTCAGGAAGATGCAGCAGGCAGATGAACTCAGCGATTGTGTTGATGAAGGGCATCGAGCATTCAAGTGGGGTAGTTTGTCACGGTCAGGTCAAGACATGCACCATCACTTAAGAAGATGGTCTGTGAAGTTTCGTCTCAATCAGAGGTGGCAATCTCGTAAATATGGCCCAGTATGATTGACCTCACATTTTGATGTTTCCTTTTGGAAACAAGACAAAAGCTTAATATCTACCTTGGGGAGGAGTAGTTGTCCAACTCTCCCTCATGGCCAATACTGGGCCATGCATAGGACATTCCCTTGGCGCAACCCAGGGGGCCGATTACCATCATCCTGAAGTGGGTAATGATAGTTCCCATAGCATTTGGGTAGGTTATGGGACACTGTTATCGGGCTAGCAGTGCGGGGTTCACCGGTATACAGGGCTGGGTATCTAACACTGTTATGCCACCCGCTATCGAGTTGAACACATTGAGCTATCTTAGCCTACGTGCTAGAATGTGCATGTGGGGATACTTATGAGTGAGTTATCCATGGAACTTACCGGTATTGCATGGTCTGGGGCAGCATTGTGCAAGAACTGCTATCGAAGGTATCCGAGTGATTATCCGGCGCTACGCACAAGCGAGATATTCGAGTATTCCGCTATAACATGTGTATATTTGTGAATGGCTGACCGAGAATATGTGTATTCGAGGTGCCGCATGGGTAATATGTCTGTCTTATAGATATGCCCGTGACACTTGGTTACTTGAGCGAGAGACACCCCCAGTGGCCAACGCTAGTGGAGAGTTGAACTCAGAATCTCGTTTCCTGAGACGAGCGCCTCGAGCCACTCAACCAACCGAACGTTGGTTAAAACTTGTGACCTCGTTTGACTGCTAGACATGTTACTATATTAGATAAGATATATTAATCTTTTTAAGTTTTATTTTTAAAAAATATGAGGTATACAACCTGAGACTTTTACCTTAACCTTGCCTATGCAAATCCAGTGTTTTCAAGGTGTCGCCTAGGCAACGCCTTCGGGCGAAAACGCCTAGGCGCTATCCTAGGCAGGCAGTGGGGGTTTGTTCAAATATTTAAAAAGTTTTGGGGGTCTCTCTAATTTAAAAAAAAAAAGCTTTAAAAATGGAAACGCCCCTTTTCTACAGTAAACCCTCGAACCTTTCTCTCCCTAAGCCCATCCTTGCCATTTGCTCCGACCAAGAAACGTCGTCGAACTCTCCGGCAACCGTCAACGACCCTCTGACAACTCTTTGGTGACCCTCCGGCAACAGCTATTTGAATTTTGTACTTTTGAATGTTTTGGATAATGTGTATTGTGACATAAATTAATGTTTTGTGGACATGATTTTAATTAACATGAAGTGTTTTTGATCATTTTATGAAAATTTAACATTTATTATAGATTATAGTTAGATATATATAATTCTTCATATGAATTGTCAAGGGACCTGTAAATAAATAAATAATTATCTAGGGACTTATAAATAAATATTTTTTTTTATCGCCTAGGCTACGCCTCGCTTAGACAGGGCAAATCGCTTATATATCACCTTGGCACCTTGAAAACACTGAGCAAATCAGCTCGATTATGCTTCATCAGTTTTAAAACCTCAGGTCATATTTAAGACTTTGTATTAGCTGCCTTGCCTAGCTTCTTTCGATGATAAGTGCCAATGTTGCTGTTTTGTTCATCACAAAAAGACAATTTGGCAAACAATAGGAGTTGTCACATCTTTCCACTTTCAACTGCTAACTTCTCTGCATGCCATTGGCGGCCTTCTCTGCCCTATTATGGCCACTATAAATTAATGTGGTACTGTGGTAGTATATTCACCATGATAAATCTACATAGTATTGTTTGAAGATAATGGACCACATTTCTTTTCTTATTGTAAAGTGTTTATTCTCTCTATAGAGCTTGCGGGTTATTGCATTTGATAATTTAGCTTACAAGCTGGAATTTGCCTTAGGCGTTGACGCAGAGATCTTCATCCTCATCCATACTGAACAAGCCCGGGGCAACCCTTCTCCTGCTTGAAATATTGAACTACCGTTTGATTCCACTTTACAGGTGACCTTTATTCTTCCTTGGATGGATTTGCTCGTAACATAGGTTAAAAAAGCTCAATTATTTATTTCATATTTTGAATTCTTATTAGTTTTTTTATTACTATTAAATCATTTTCTATTTAAACAGTTGGAATTGCCAATTTAATCTATATTTTGTCTGTTTTTGCTATATCTTAGGGTAGATGCTCTCCTTTTGCAGGTACCATGGTAAAAGCAAGGCCTTAATGCATGATGTTACAAAGATAATTTCTTCGATCAAGGGAAAACGTGGTGATCATCGCATATTCAGATTGGCCGAAAATTTATGCATGAATCTGATTTTGTCACTTCGAGACTTTTTTGTGGTGAAAAAAGAATTAAAGGTGAAATAACTTAGGGGTTTGAATTGAAGGATTCAGCCTTTAGTTCAATTAAATAAAAAATCTCCCTGGTTTTGTAGGGTCCTTCAGAATTTACTGAAACTCTGAATCGGATAGCAATACTTAGTCTTGCCATTACCATTAAAACCCGGGGTATTGCTGAGGTTGAACACTTGATTTTCCTTCCTTCCCTTATAGAGCAAATAATGGCAACTTGTCAACATACATGGTCAGAAAAGACTCTACGCTATTTTCCTCCTCTGATCCGTGAGCATCTAATGGGACAGATGGATAAAAAGGCACATGCGATTCAAGCTTGGCAGCAGGTTTATACTGAGATACTAACTCTCTTGTCCTTGTTATGAATTCGTTTATTTTTGGCTTACACTGATGTGGTGACTATTATACCTAGATGTTGGCATGCATGGTTTGCCTGTATCACCCCACTTTTTTTCCTTCCAACAATCAATCTTTTCGTATCTTATTGTGCTTCTTCCTGTTTTCTAATTCACTTCCTTTGAAGATTTACATAATTTGTTGTAACTGAACCTGTAGTGTGGTGTTTCATGTTTTGTTAACAATTACATTTAGTACGAGTTAGAGTTATAAACATTCTGATGTGCTGATTTAAAGCCCTAGCTTCTGCTTATTCCTTGGATGAAAAGTTGTGCACTCTTTTCTTCTAGCTGTTCATGTACTTTTCTTCATTTCATAGGTTTTACATTGTTGGACTTCAAAAGTCATTGCAAGCAGAGATTGCTTTTGCAGGAAATTGTCCACTGTCACATAAAGAAAAAGGTGAAGGATGGTCTAAAAGGGAAAGTATATTGCTTCCTAATCTTTGTTGAGAGTTTTTTTTTTTTTTTAATTCTTAACAATTTTCCCCAAGAACTCTACAGTGCCACGACATTTTAGGGCCTACTGGCCCGTTGTAGTGTTTGCTGTGGTTTGGTCCATCTGGAAGGAGAGGAATTGTCGAATATTCGAAGACCAAGAAAAGGAAGTTGGGGCCGTTTGGGAGAATTTTTTCTTCTTGGCCTCTCTATGGATCAGTGCATCTAAGATAGCAAGGGGATTTTCCTTGGGGGATTGGTTGAAGGGTTGGCAACCAATTTTGCAAAGTTTAGAGATCTAAAATTGGGCTTTTGATGTACATAACCACATATAGATATATTTTACATTAATACAACGCATTTTTGTTTCTTGTCAAAAAAAAAAAAAACAATTGCCGAAACAATAATGTGGCGATGATATCTATTTGAACAATTCTTGAAATCATCTCTAAGCCTTGATAGATGATATAGTACTTGGATTTTGCAGATGCTATAGTGCTAATTGATGAAACTAAATTTGGAGTAAATGCTAAGCTAGAGGCTTAGAGAGAAGCACTAGAATCTAAAGAGTTCAAGATTAGTAGGACTAAATCTGAATACATTAAATATAATTTAGTGGAAGTAGAAATAAAGATGAAGAGGCAGTGAAGATTGAAAGCCAAGAGATACCAAGGAGTGAAAATTGATGGATTTGGGATCCATTGTTAATCAAGAAGCTGAAATAGGTGAGGATGTAAATTATATAATTAAAGCAGGATGGGTCAAATGGAGGATTGCTTATTGAGTATTATATGATCGACGCATCTCATTGAAGTTGAGAGGAAAATTTTATAAAACTGCTATTAGGTCAGCTATGCTATATGGAATAGGATGTTGGGCAGTAAAGAAACAACATGTAACCAAATTAAGTGTAATGGTGCATGTTGAGATGGATATGTGGTGAACCATTAAAAGATAAAATTAGAAATGAACATATTCAGAAAGTAGTAAGAGTACCTCCAATTGAAGATAAAATGAGAAAAAATCGATTAAGGTGGTTTGAGGACATTCAACGAAGACCTAAAATTATATGGACAAAAATAATTTAGAAAGATGTAACTATTTGCAATTTAACGTTGACTTAGCCCTGGATAAAGTGGAGTGGAGGGAGCAGATTCATGTAGCTAATCCCATGTTGTTGGTAAAAGACTTGGTTGAGTTGAGTTGAGTTGGATTTATCTCTAAGCCTTGCTAGAGTGTTAGTCAAGACTCGAAAACATGAGGAATGTTCATAAGCTGTACTGTAATGGCCATTTAAAATTGTTCTTTGATTATTTGGCATCATTACAAATTCAAGGTTTAATATATCTATAGAGAGGAATAAAATATACTAATAGTAAAATTGTTGTGACCTCTATGAAATTAGTTGCTTTCATGATTGACGGTGATCCAGTTATTACTAACTCCTCTGTCTTTTACTACCAGAATGATGTAGGCATTGTCAACCATGCATGCTTCAATTGTTTTTGTCTGCTTCAGATTGAAATTTTTGTGTCAGCTTTTTCAAAGTACATTTTCTTTCTGTAGGTTTTATAGTTGATTTTGAATAGCAATGTTTGTCATTGTAGTAGTTTCTTGCTCAAGGTTTAATTGAATAATAAGAAGTTTGAACTTGCTCTTTCTACAGGCAGAAGCAACTGTTATACTCCAGTGCACACAACTCCTTTCACCGTCAGCTGACCCGTCTTATGTTATGACTTACATCAGTTGTAGTTTTCCTCAACATCGACAGTATCTATGTGCTGGTGCTTGGATGCTTATGCATGGGCATCCTGAAAACATTAATTGTGCAAATCTTGTACGAGTTTCTAAGCCTTTGAACTTACTTCTCATGTTTGGTTAATTTTATCGTTTTCTCATTACAAATTGTTGAGGTTTTGAATTTACCTTCTTGTTCCCAACATTTTTTCTTGAGTTTTTGTATAGGGGCGTGTCTTGAGAGAAATTTCACCTGAGGAAGTAACATCTAATATTTACACAATGGTTGATGTTCTTCTCCATCATATTCACACTGAACTACAGCATGGACGTCTTTTACAGGTCAGTGAATTATGGTTATGTGTTCTCTTCTTTTGTGCCACTTTGCTATCTAATGCGATATCATCTATTGTTATTAAAACTAGTTTTTCTTCATCTGTTTCTTTCATCAGGACCTTTTGTTGAAAGCTAGTGCAAACCTTGCCTTCTTTGCTTGGACTCATGAGCTATTTCCATTGGATATTTTGATTCTAGCACTTATTGACCGTGATGATGATCCCCATGCTTTGCGAATTGTGGTATGTTGACAATAATGCTTGTTTGCTCCTTTTTTAAACAGTGTACTATGTTGCTGGAAGGAATATTAGATCATTTAATCTATTTGTAAATCAAATGAGGTTTTGAAAGAAGTGGATGGGTCATGGAATCACAGCCGCACAAGTAGAGTTTAGAAGCATTTTTTATATCAATTTACATATGGACGACATCATCTTATCAACTAAGGATCCTCTTAACATGTCAAACTTGTAGCTTCCTTTGGTATTTAACATGATCAAAGTGTAAGGCCATTGTTCAGTTTATTGATCGTGAACTGGAATCCATAATTCTCTTTTAAAGAAAATTGCAAATAATTACATAACTCAACTAAACCTTTTCCCAACTACATGGGGTAAATTACAAATAATTATATGATATTCACAATTTTTTTTATGTTTAATGAAGAAAATACTGTAAAGAAATTTTAGGTAGTCCAATTTGATGTAGAAATTCTTGAAACAATTATCATACTAGAGAAACTTATACAATCTTTACCTAAATGCAAAAAGATTTATGTTTCCTAAGATAGGCTAAAGTACACATAATTATATGCTTAGAATGTGAACTCTACTCAATCAATTCAACAAAGCCGTTTCCCAACTACGTGAATGTGCATCCTCCACTCTGCTTTACTAGGTTTAAGTTTACAATTATATTTCAATTTGCTACATCTCTCTTAATTATCTCTATTTGCATTATTTGGGTATTCCATTTCTTCTATCGTTACCAATAATTATCAATATGTTACTCTTTTTAACTTGTGTACCTAATGGTCCTCATTGTTGGTGTCCAAGACATTCAATGATTTTTTCCCTATTTCAAAGATAGACAATCGTGCTCCAAATTGTTTCCATTTATCCACTCTTTCATAGGGCTTCCAATTTATGCTTATGAGATCTTTTAAGTGAATATCACCTCTCCATTTTGTACTATTGGAATAAGTCATCCACCTTTTCCCAAAATTTTCACTAGGTATTCTCTCCCCCTTGAGATACATACTAGCTAATAATAATAAATGTACTTTCTCTTATGGACAGTTCAGTGTACATGAATGTTGTTGCCAAAGTTGCAAGACTATTTATGATTTTTCCCTCCAGCACTTTACTTATTCCATTCACAGCATTTATGAGATCTTATGCATATTGAACCTTATCATTGCATTGTTCTTCAATCCAATCATTGCAGTCCACTCCTAAGTGTCCAATCAAAAGAATAGCCAAAATAAATTCTATAGAATAGAATATTTAAAGAGAAAAATAATTGATGTTGATTGATTGAATTTCGTAATTGGAGCTCCTTATAGAGCTAACTCCCTTAAAACAACTTAGAAACTACTCAAAATACTTAAAAAATAAGTTTCTAAGCTATTTATGACATAATAACAACTTTCTAATTCTATAATAACTCTATTTAAACACTTCTAACACTTTCTAGTACACCTTAAATATAAAAACGAATTTTAGAAACTATCTAGAAGTACTACTAAAATAGAAATTAATAAAAGGAACTTAAATAAAAAAATCCTAAAATACGTTATGCATCAATTCCCCCCTTGTTGGAAGGAATTTGTCCTCGAATTCGAATAACCACTAGAAGAATCATAATAGTATGGAGGATGTTGAACAGTAAAATCATTTGATATGTGAAGGTAGTCACGTAAATGCACCATGTATGCATTAGGATTATTCTTCGCAATAACTTTTGAATTAGTTATCTCACTAAGAAATTTGTCGAACTGCCACGACCTTCCCAACAAGAGATGATATGTCTTCATCTCATTACTAATAGTTAGGGGTTTAAGCAGACCCAACCACTCGACCCGACCTGACTAAATCCGATCATTCCGGGTGGGTCGGGTCTCGAGTTTCATTGAAACCCAATCAGGTAGACCCAACCCGAGTTTCTAAGAAATACACATACTATACTTTCATAATATATATATATATACTTTCATAAAAAAAATATATTAAAAATTATTGCCACGAGGGGATTATAAGTTAAGAATGTCCCCATTCCACCCCCTTTGATTGTGGGTGAATAGTTAGCTCTTGAATAAATGAGAGGGGGGGGGGGAGGAAGTGGCTTCTTTCTTTTACTTTTATTGTCTTTTCTTTTTTGTTTTATGTTTTTTTATCTGTTGTCATGGTATTTTTTTTCAATTAATGTTTACGTTTTTTATTATTTCTTCTTTTCCTATAAGTTTTTTTTTTTTGAATATTGAATATTTTTTATTTTTTAATCTATTTTCTTTCTTTTTATATTGTATTTTTTTATTAAGTTTTGTTGATTTAGCTTTTAATTATTATTATTTTTTTATTTGGTTGGGATAAACTGACCTAGTCTGACCAATGGGTTGGTCTGGTTTAATGCACTTGGTGCTTAGGTTGGGTTGAGTAGCGGGTGGAATTTTCCTTCAATTGACCTAGTCGAGTCGGGTTAGTTTTTGGGCCAAACATGACCCGACCCGTTTATAGCCCTACTAATAGTGCATGTGGACCAGAAAATATTAGTATGTGAACACGCATCACCTTCTTCAACTTTTGGATTAGCCAAACATATTTGAACAACTAAAAGTTTCCCTTCATCACCATAAACCATCTCTTCCTTGATATCATCAGGATATTCATCAAATATTGGCAAATTATCAAGATCGACATATTTTTCGTCATTCACATCCACAAGTTGATCGGGTTAAAGATCAACTCCAAAATATCGTGTTTTAATTCTGATTCCTACCTCATTATTCCCTCCTCCCTCATTGATGCCCTCTATGTTTACTGGATGAAGATTCAACTGATCATCTTTTCTTTAGATGCTCTTTTTCCTCCAGGTTCTGGGAGGAGTGGCATAGGAGGCGGTAACAGATTTTCCCCACCTTTATCCTGTGAGGAATGTTTGGCTTTGGAAAATTTGCATGGTCTTTCTAGAGATGGATTGAAGATTATGAAGTCGGCTTCTTTTGCAACTCTTTGGATGATTTGGTTAGAAAGGGATCAGCAGGGTCTTTGAAGGTGTTTATAGGAATGTTGATAATCTAAGGAATGACATCATTAATTTAGCTAGTTCGTGGTTGATGGCTTTCAAGATAAATGGTGTTTACTCTAACAGTGATTGGGCTAGAAACTTGGGTTCTTGCTTGGTTTAAGTTCTATTGTTGCTGGTTTTTTTTTTTGTTTTATTATTTGATCGGAGGAGTTGTCTTTTTGCTTGTTGTGCCCCCTTTTGTTTCTAGGTTGGTCGTTGTAGTTTGTTTGTTGGTATCGAGTACTGCTGGTGCTCTGTTTTGCATCTTTCTTGTGCTTTTTTCAGTTTTATTAATACTATTGCTTTGCTTCTTCTAAAAAAAATGCCGATTCACACCTTTAATCATGTGATCGTTGTGGAATATGAAAACCCCTTTGAGTAGCAAACAGATTTTTAATGTCTTCACCATTCCATTAATCTCCCATAACTGGAGACATGGAACATCGACGCTCTAGGCGTTCATCTTGTGCTTCTCTGTAGTTCCAGATGATATAAGAAATTCGACGAAAGAACACGTTCATAATCTTCACTATGAACAATATCGTGATATCGAATTGGTGCATCTAGATCATCACAATGGTTGTATCGTATCTCAGTTTTGACCCAATCATCTATTCAGTTGGCGTGGAATGAACCTCACACTGAGTGATGGTGTTGGCAAGTGCTTGAGGTAGCAACGATCCTTGTGATCTTGGTTAACTCGCAGGGGATTGGTTGGATTCGGACCCCTATTCCGAATTTTGGAGTGAAACTACAGGATTGTCGTGAGAATCTGTGGATTTCTCCCTGTCTTGAACATGACCGATTCGTTAAGTAGTTGCTGCAACAATGTCAAGCATGGAACAACTTCTATTAGTTAATTCACAGTTTCAGAATTGTTGGTGATTAGTTCTACAAGTTGATTCCCTCGAGGATTGATTGTGAGTCTTCCTCTCTTCTTTGGCGCCATTGACGAAAAAAGAGCGAGATTACACTTGGCTTTGATACCAATTTTGATATAGATTCGTCATGGAGGCAAGAATGAAAATACTCAAAAGAATAGCCAAAATAAATTTTGTTGAATAGAATATTCAAAGAGAAAAATAATTGATGTTGATTGATTGATTTTGTAATTGGAGCTCCTTATATGGATAACTTCCTTAAAACAACTTAGAAACTACCCAAAACACTTAAAAATAAGTTTCTTATGCTATCTATAACATAATAGCAAGTTTCTAATTCTATAAATTTAGACATTTCTAACACTTCCTAATACACCTTAAAATACAAAAACTAATTTTAGAAACTATCTAGAACTACGACTAAAATAGAAATCAATCGAAATTTCCCTAATAAAGAAAACTTAATTAAAAAAAAAAAATCTAAAATACATTATTCATTACTAATATTTTTGTATTCTATATATCTGTCCAAATACATTAAAGTCTTAAGGTAAATTAACATATTATGGATAAATGGACAAGATAGGCTGGTGGACCTAATCTCATGAAATTTTTTTCTCCTTTCTTTGGAGTTAAGAGTTTGTTCTTTAATAGTAATTAATTTCTATCTCATTTGAGTGAATTGTATGCAGAATTTAGTCTTATTTATTCAAATGCAAGCCATCTGCTTGGTACATGAGTTTTACGTATTTATTTTACAGATAAGTCTACTTGAAAGGCAAGAAGTTCAACAAAGAATCAAGTTTTTCTATGTGAATCGTGGGCCTCCTGAGCATTGGCTTCACGCTGGAATTTTTAAGCGCAATGATTTGCAGAAAGCTCTTGGAAACCATCTTTCTTGGAAGGAGAGGTAATATTTTTTATAAGCTAATATATGAGAATCTTGAACCAATTAGGCCAAGGATAAATTTTTACATTTTGTTGCTTTGCTCTTTGCGATGACTGGGAAAGCTGTTGTATTGATTAATTTCTTAGACTTAGTTTTCTTTTTACGAGGATGTTGCCATTTGTTGGGATCAATCCATGTCTGAATGTAGTCACCCCATAGATCATCTTCTTGATCAAGGCATTGGGAGATCTAAAGACAAAAAATGAGCAGGGCATACTTAAGATTCAGTGATAATCTATTTTGACATTTATTTGAATTATCAAGAGGTAAAAAACAATGTACCTAATGCAGGGGGCTCTCGCCAATGTGAGGAATGGGGATGGGTCAATGTACGCAACATTACCCGACTCTACAGAAAGGTGGTTTCTAGATTCAAACCTGTGACCTTTAGGTCATGATGAAACCTTACCTTTGTGCCAGGATCCATCCTTCCTTAGAAACATCAAGACGAACGTTATTAAATTTTCTCACTCATCTACTACTAGAAGAATTATAAAGAGTTACTTTGTAGAAGAATAACAAAAAGTTACATGCATTCTTGCCGGTACTAATCGTTAGGCATTATGCTTGTTATATAAATAGATTCATATTGAGTAGTCCATGGCAACTTGCATGTTAGTGGGTGCGTCGTGAAATTGTATTTTCATTTATGAGTACCTTGCATGTGTTTTTGCATTTAACTATGTATTTGAAGCACTTCACAATATTATGATCTTACAAAGAATATTACCACGTTCAAAATTTATTTTCATAATTTTCAAAAATAAAAAGTTCCGCAAAGTTGTAGTCAAATATACTGTTTTTTTTTTTTGGTAATAAGCATAAGAAAATGTGGTAGGATGAAAGAAAACCGTAGGAGCACAAGAAATTCTTTTGTGCTAACTATGACCTGGACACATTACTATACTGACTCCTATACCACTCACTAAACTAAAGCCCCTCGAAAATTTAGTTGCAGCCACCCACTGTGAAGCTAAAAAAAGAGATCTATCCAAACTACTACAGCAGAGTGAACCCTTCCTTGAAAATTCTCTGATGTAACACTGAAAATAAGAATAAGAAATGGAGAAGAAGAAGAAGAAGAAGAAGAAAATCACTTATTCAATTCATATTCAATCAACCATCTCTCTACAACCCTATTATAGACTATTTAAAGACACTCAAGTAAAGAGTTAGACTCCCAGAAGAACTCTTCATAAAAGTCTTAATAAAGTAGGACAACTAGAATCCTATTCCTCTCAAATAAAACAATTAGATTCCTACTAAAAAAAAGCAATTAAAGTACTATTTTAAATAACTGAAATTTTAATAAATCAGCAACTCTAAATCCTATTTACTAATTAATCCTCATCATTCTCTTTGGCTTGAAGAGCTTTGGCGAGTTAAAGTAACAGACTAATAGTATTTTGCTAAAACCAATCCATGTGCTTTAAGTGCATGGTGCTGAATACAGTACTTTGCTTGTCCAAAGTTGCATGTATGTACACGAGATCGAATTTACTATGGCTGCAGTAGCATGGAATTAAGCCTTGAGTCCTCTTCTTTGCAAAGGTGCTGGTCATGAGGGTAGATTAGCTGGGAGAAAAGTAAAGGTGAAGGAGTAGTAGTGATGAGATTAGAGAAAGAATATCAGAAAGTATAGAGAAGAAAGAGAGAAAAGGAGTGAGATATTAGAAATTAGAAAGAGAAGTGAGCAAGAAAGAGGTTTAAGATGAGGAGGATAACAAATCTGAAAACTGGCGCACAAATTTTAGATGAGAAAGAAGAAAACTAAACAAGTCGATTGAGAAGAAGGGATGAGACTAAAATGTTGTAGAAATTTGACATTGTATAGAAGTATAACTAATTTTATTTACCTGTTGTAAAGTTCTATATTTCTTTTAGATATAGTGAAACAATCAAACTATATACTTAAAACTCATGAAATCATGAAATATAATGTAAAGTAAAATTTATAATCTATATATTACTTAAAGCATATTGCACAAGTAACAAGCTATTTTATGGCTTTTATTTTAGTATATATAGGAGATATATTGATTAATTACACATAGTTTAAAAATTACATGTTCATTTTTTTTTATATAGATTTCTATAAATCTTATTTTGCTACTTCCTTTAGTGCTTCTTTGGTTTTTATTCCTTACATATGAACTTGTACTTTAATCTCATACACTTTTATTCTTTAGGAATATTTTCTAACAAAGGTTGAAGTTAGCATTGATTTTTATTTTTTTCCCCGTTTTTAACTGTGTTTTTTTTTTTTTGAAACCCAACAACTTGTGTTTTAAATTTACAAAAATACTGAAGGATTATTTTGAATTTTACAAATTATTTCAATAATTTATCTAACTTCGATGGAATTCTTGTAATAATTTGATTACGTTTGGTTTTATTCATAATTCGATGAATGAGAAATCAATTTGATTTGATTAAAATTGGAGAATTATGTCGCATTTTCATTCCATATTTCAATCAATTTTACGTGCCTGGTACCTCAGTGAATACTCTTAGGAGCCATTCAACCGCACACAAATCTACTAAGATTGAAAAGACTTTGAGTCAATATACTATTGTTGTTTCGTTATAATGCATGTTCTTAAGGTTCACTCCACAAACAAAATCTGAGAAGTTGATGTTTGACTGTATATCAAATTTCTAAGTGTAATTGAAAAAATCTAGATTTATCGGTTGATTACACAGTTTATAAGTTGCATGTTCGTTTTTTTGTTGTTACATTGGGGTTGTATAAACCTGATTTTCCTTATTTCTTATGGTGAGTCTTTTGCTTCATCCATCACATATGAAAATTGTGCTTCACTCTCATATATTTTTATTTCTTTAGGAACATTTTCTAATAAAAGTCGAAGGTAGCATTATCATTTTTACTGTGTTTGAAAAGAATAAGAAAAAAAACTCAAAAGGATTTGTTGAATTTTACTAATTATGTGATTCTTTTGCCTAACTATGGTGGATTATTTAATATTTCATTTACATTTAATTGGCAATTTGATGATTGAAAAATAGGAAAACAAAATTCATCAAAATTTGAATAAGTTCAAAGAAACTTCGTTGTGTACTTGAAAGTATTGTGCCTGTCTTGTTTATTTGAATGTTCTTTTACTGATTTGAAAAAGAAGCAAAAGCCTATAGAAGTTTTAATTGAATGCAATGCATATAAAGATATATTGTAGATACATCTTTCTCAGTCTTTCACATATTACTGATGAAAAATCCCGAAGATTATGCTTTAGACTAGCCTTGTTCTTGAACCTATTTTTTTTCATGCATTAAAAGAAGGCTTTATCGGTTAAGATTTATAACTGCTTTCCAATTTTTGTTGGTTGTTTAAATTTTTTTTTTCTAGTGTGCCTTCACTTTATGGTGATGAAATTGCACCTAACTGCTTCTTTCCTATCTTTTATATTTGACTTTGTAGGTATCCTCCTTTCTTTGATGATCTTGCAGCACGTTTGCTTCCAGTTATTCCTTTAGTTGTTTACAGACTTATTGAGAATGATGCCACAGATACAGCTGAGAAAGTTCTCGCTGTTTATTCATCATTTCTTGCTTACTACCCTTTGAGATTTACATTCGTTCGTGATATTCTTGCGTATTTTTATGGTCATCTTCCAAGCAAGCTCATAGTGCGAATACTAAAAGTACTTGATGTGGCCAAGGTTGTAGGGTGTTTTGTTTATTTGTTTTTTTGGGTGCCCCCCACCCCCAAGCAATCCCCCCAATATCCTATTCTGTTTCTGACTATTTCTTATGACTTTTGATCTGCTTCAGATCCCCTTTTCCGAGTCATTCCCACAGCACATTGGTTCATCAAATTCATCTATGTGCCCGCCTCCAGACTATTTTGCTACACTCTTACTGGGCCTAGTGAATAATGTAATACCTCCTCTAAATAGCAAGTCAAGATCAGGATCAGTGGGGGATGCTTCAAATGCGTCTATGCGTGCAGCACATAACAAGAATCCAGCATCATCTCAGTCTGGATCAACAACTGCTTCTGAGGGCCAGAAAGCATTCTATCAATATCAGGATCCTGGGACGTATACCCAGCTTGTTCTTGAGACGGCAACCATTGAACTCCTTGCTCTTCCGGCATCACCTCCTCAGATTGTATCTTCACTTCTTCAAATAGTTGTGCATGTTCAACCAACACTGATTCAGTCCAGTAATGGTATGCAAGGAACATCAACTAGCAGTGGGCTGAATTCTGTTCTTCCAACTTCCCCTTCAGGTGGAAGCACAGAGTCCTTGAGCACAAGCAGATCAAATCCCTCAGCATCAGGAATAAACTGTGCCAACTTCGTTTCCAGAAGTGGCTATACATGCCAACAGTTATCTTGTTTGTTAATCCAGGCTTGTGGTCTGTTATTAGCACAGCTTCCTCCCGAGTTTCACGCACAACTTTATTTAGAGGCATCCCGCATAATTAAAGAATGCTGGTGGCTCAGTGATGGGAAAAGGTCACTGAAAGAGTTAGACTCTGCTGTTGGCTATGCTCTGTTGGATCCGACATGGGCTGCTCAAGATAACACTTCAACACCCATAGGTATGTCTTTATAATTAGACTTGATCTGCACTAGGATTAGCTGTTTATTTACTATTTGAATACCTTGGTGTTGATCTCGCATAAGTGTGTCCTGTAACCAATAATTCTGAGTTCTTAAGATTGCATTCCGCAATCCCCAAGAGCTGATAAAGTTATGCCTCTATCTTGTAATGAAGTTGAATATGCTAAGGCATTATTCACAAGGATCGCCTATTTATCATTTTTCCATTGTCTGCAATATTATAAGAATCTGTGTTGGACTCTCAGAATGGAGTGTATTGCATTCATCCTCAGATGTTTGCATGATGTTTGTTAATAGTTGCTCGATATGCATTGTTGGGCTGTAGTTTTTGGATGAAGTGGTTTTTAACATGGTATCAGAGTGTTGGTAATTTAGTTTTGTAAGAAATTTTGAGTTCAAGTCTCCTTGTTTGCATTTGCACATTCCTCATTTGGCATATTGATAATTTTCTCTTCTTCTCTCTCTTCTATCTCTCCACATACAGGATAGGGCTGCTTGGGAGAGGAAGTATTTATAGTAGCTTGACCTGCATTTTTGGGCCTTCACCTATTAGCTATAGCTTTTGGGTGACGTGCTTTCTAACAGTGTTCTACATGAACCTAACTAGAGCTTAGAGCTTCATTGATTAAGATAAATGTTTGCAAATGATTAACTACAGTGCTTCATATAAGATAAATCCGGTGTTTTTTTTTTATTTAATTGAAGGAATCAGCACTGTGGGACTATAGGTTTTGAGAGTTCAGAAGTAGGGACTTGAGTTAGGAAGTTTGGTGGAAGCTTTTCTAGAATATAGGAATTTTAAAAATTTAAGTTGTGGATGTGCCAGTGAATATGAAATGGTTAGAAACCTCAAAATCTGTTGATCTCAACTTAGGACAAACAAACATACTGAAGAGCATTGACACTTCACGTCTTTCATTCAGTTGAATTGTTGGTTTAGAAACTACTCTCTTCTTGTTGTGGCTTAGTCATTGAGGTTTGGCTCTTACTATCCAATTTTCCCATCCTCAGGTAACATTGTTGCACTGCTTCATGCTTTCTTCAGTAACCTTCCTCAGGAATGGCTTGAAGGGACCCATGCAATCCTTAAGCATCTTAGACCGGTGACATCTGTTGCAATGCTGAGAGTAGCGTTTCGTATCATGGGCCCATTACTACCTCGGCTTGCCTTTGCTCGCAACCTATTTTTGAAGGTGAGCACAATGTCTTTTCTTTCATTTTCTTGTCTTTATACTTGTCCTGTACATTGAGCATATTGCAGGCTTAACCATTGCTCGTTAACATGGTAGTTTTACACTTCTAACTTGAGTTTCCATGTTCTAGCCAGCACGATGCGTCTGGTCTAAATATGATAGATGTTCATAAAAAAAAGTGAATGCATAAAGTAGAATAATTATAAATGAAACAGGAGAGTCATCATCTAGCATGATCTAAGTTTCTGAAGTCTTGAGGGTCAGGCCCTACAGAGTAAATCATCTCTATTGTTCATTAAAACAAGGAAAAAAAATCTATTATTGGGGATCTTTGTTACAATGATCTCTTTTTATTGGTATTCACTGGACTACTCCCACCGGACATGTGCAATCTCTTCTTTCCACACTTGGCACTTACAGGGCCAAATTAGTCCCATTGGTTTGGGCTTTAGAGAAAACATTTCTATGACCTTCGTTTTGAGTTTAACTTTAAAACAATACTTCTCGATAACTTTTAGGTTTGTAGTGATGTCTACTTCTCATTAATGTCTAGTTTTAAGTTTTAAATCTGTTTTTATCAGCAATAGTTAAGTAGGAGTGTTTCTCAAAAAAAAAGAAATTAAGATTTCACATTGTATCTTGCAGACATTAGCCTTGCTGCTCAATGCCATGGCAGATGTCTTTGGGAGGAACTCACAAACATCAACTCCTAGTGATGCATCAGAAATAGCAGACCTCATCGACTTCCTGTAAGATTTTTTCTCTTCCATTATACTTTGTTGCTTTGAGTGTGAAATTCCCCTTAACTTTTCTCTCTTACGTGCGTACATCTTGTTTTTGTCAGTCACCATGCTGTCCTCTATGAAGGACAGGGAGGGCCAGTACAGAGTACTAGTAAACCTAAAATAGAGGCCTTGACCATGTGTGGAAAGTTAATGGAGATCCTAAGGCCAGATGTGCAACACCTTCTTTCCCATTTAGGAACAGACCCAAACTCCTCAATTTATGCAGCTACCCATCCAAAGGTGGTTCAGAATCCATCATAGCAAATGGGTCTTACAGAAGTTTTCTCTTCATGGCATTCATCACTAAGCCAATTTAAGTTAATTTAACACCAGCTGTTATGTGTGCCAGCAGCACCTGAAAACTTCAATTCAGGTGCTTCATTCGCACTAGTGCTATATAATGTATAGTTCTATATGTTTCATGTATAATTTATCCGTGACAATTGAAGAATTACGTGCTAACTTGTGAGGTTTGGCGTTTGGCCCTCTACTTTGTTAGGAGAAATGTCAAAAGTACATTTACTCTATCATATTGATTGTAATGCCATATTAGTGTAGGTCTTTCTTTTAACATTCCTTTTTAATGAAGCTCAGTTGTTGTCAACTTAGCCCTTAATAAAGTAAAGTGGCATAAACAAATTTATGTGGCCAATCTCATGCAGATAGAAATAAGGCTTTGTTGAGTTAGGAAGCTCAACGCGTTGATTGATATAACATGTTTAGAACAAAATCTTCTCTAAGATTTTTTAGGAAGCTTGCTTACTCCTAATTGATAACTATGTTTGTGATAGTTGTGATGAACTATCTAGTTAGGGAGGTGTGATTAATCCCACATTGAAAAAAAGTGAGCCTAAGTTGGGATGTAACTCCTATGTGTATCCAAACTATCGAGGCACTTTTTGTGAGCCTGTAGATTGTAGCGGGGCAAAATGGGCGCGACCTCAATGAAGGCGGTGGGATTTTCAGTAGTTAACCAAAGGAGGTCTTTTAAGCCTAAAATCTTTGCATTGACTAATCAATGCTTAGATGAAACAAATTCAATTTGAAGTATCAAGGTTATGCTCATGAAAGTCTAATTTTGATTTGTTTATATAGGTTTACAATTTAGGGTAAAAATTTATAGTCTATAGTTTGAAATTTGTTCATATAAGCATACAAACACAAATGTCCCATTTGGGGTAAAAATTATTTATTTGTTTATTTAAGCATAAGAGTCCACTTTGGGGTGAAAATTTTGTATTAATTTATATAAGCAGAGGAAGATCTCATTAAGAGTAACAATTATAAATTTGTTTATATAAGCATGTGAAACTTTTATTTAAGGTAGAAATACGATTTTTTTTTTTTTTTTCTAATATATAAGCACACAAAATTCTCATTTTGAATGAAGATTGTGAATTTGTTTATACAAGCACAACAATTACGAATTTGTTAATATCAACACAAAAGTCCCACTTGTTATGAAAAATATGAATTTGCTAATTTAACCACATAAAAATCTCATTTTGAGTAAAAATTTAGAATTTGTTTATATAGGAATATAAAAGTAGGGGTGTTCACGGGTTGGGTCAGGTTAGGTCAGGTTGGGTCAGGTTGAGGTCAAATACCGACTCAGTCTAATCAAGTGGGTTGTAAAAATATTAAACCAACGTAACTCAACTCAACCCAATAATTTCGGGTTGGGTTGATCGGGTTGGTCTACTTTAATGTATTAATTCTAAATTTTCATTTCTTAAGTTAATTTTTAAGCAAATATGAATATGTCTATAAAAATTTTTCATATAATGTTTTTGTTCATGTTATTTTATTTATGAGATTTTATGTGATCGATAACAATAGGTGACTCTAATAAAAATGTTAACTAAAGAAATACTTTATATTCTTGATGAGCTCGGGTTGGTTCAGGTTTATTTGCAAAATTTTTATCCAACCCAAACTTGATCGAGTTGCTAATTCTTAATCCAACCCATAAGATTCTGGTTGGTCGGGTTAATCGGGTTGGTCAATAAGATGAACACCCCTATATAGAAATTCCATAGAAGGTAAAATTATGGATTTATTTTTATAATTACACAATATTATTAGTCCCATTTGACATGAAATTTATGAATTTATTGATATAAGTATGTGACAGGCCCATTTGAGTTGAATTCAGGAATTATTTTCACATAAGCACACAAAACTTCTATTTAGGGTAAAAATTATAATGTTTTTTTTAGAACAGTAAAGTCTCATTTAGGGTAAAACTTATATATTTGTTTATATAAGCTTACGAAAGGGTATATTAGAAACAATTACAAATTTGTTTGTACAAGCACACGGAAGTCCTATTAATGGTAAAAATTATGAAATTGTTTATATAAACTTACAAAACTCCCATTTAGAAATTATGAATATGTTTAAGTTACACGAAGGTCCAATCTCACATGAAAATTATGAATTTGTTTATTAGCATGACATAAAACAAAAGTTTAGGAGAGACCTAAAATAGTAGCATGGAAGAAAGTATAGTTGAAGCTTTTCTTTCAATGTAGAAAGAAGAAAAAGGTGGAACTCTTTTGTAACGAAAATCAATCACTTTTCTAGTTTTTCTTCTATCTGAAAGAAATATAAAATTTATTAGGGCATGACAAGTGTTGAAGACATAAAAGTGAGATCAGCAATATGTTTGAAAATGAAGTGGATTCACAATTCACATATCTTAATGGGCACTTGAAAATGATCTTCAAATTGACCAATGTAATGCGGTAGGGACTCCACATAGGTGTACGTGTTCTAATGGCATTGATTCAACTTGACTGATACACCTTGGCAAACATAAGAACAATGTAGAAGCTATGGTGGAAGTGTTGGATAGGGATGTTAGAGATGGAAGCTACGGTGGAAGTGTTACAAAAAAACATCTTTGTAGTCATCATCGTCATTATACTTGTAAAAGTGACGGTGAAGATATCAAAAAAATCAAATCTTATATTTCTCTTTGGTAGTGGGACTCCAATGCCTCTATGTCACATCTCCTCATCAATCTATTGGTGACAACTGATAAACACTTACTCCAATTACTTTTTCTAACCTGTTTAGAGGTTTAGACCAAGGAACACATTGGAGTCCACAAACTCATGAGTCGTGTCTTTTGTCGCTGTTTTTTGTATTCAATGCGTGTATTATGATAGACCTTAAAATCATAAAAAGTCATTTTTTATTTAATAAAATTTAAGAAGATATTGTTATTATTAATAATATTATTATTATCATTATCAATGATCTCTTTGACCTTAACCCTTTTCTTTTCTTTTTTTTTTCTATTTTATTAAAAGAGTGAATTAAAATAGAATTTAACCCTTTTGTTTTCTTTTCCCATGAAGATTTCTAATATTATCTTAAAAGCCCACTTCTAATTTCTTCTAATAACTTTACAATACCATCTTACCCTATAAATAAAAAGTTCTTATACATATATAGTTGGGCTAGCTAAACAACAACAACAATAATATAGATTACATGTATGCACTATTTCAGTCATTGATTCATTTATTTATATATTAAAGGGTATGTGGGACCTTAAATCCACTAAACAAACCAATGAAACTGATGAGCATGGCCTAAATGGACCAATGATTTGCCACCGCCCCAACAATGCTAAATAGTAAAAAAAAAAAAAAAAAAAAAAAAAAAAAAAGATAGAAAGAAAGAGAGGTATGGTCTTCTGCCACATTGCCCTCTTTTTTGCTATGAAAAGGGCAAAAAAAAAAAAAAAAAAAAAAGATTGAGAAGCCCAACCTTAGCCAGAGCAATCTCAATCTCCATGCTTGCAATAAACAATACGCAATATGTTTAAAGGGTTCATCATCATCATCATCATCTTCTTCTACCTTCTCACTTTCCACTACCCTTTTCTCCCTACTCCTTGCCCTTTTTATATGGAAGTAATGATTGTAAAGGGCACCTACCCTTTACAAGGTACATTTCTTTAATGCATATACTATTGGCCTTTGCCTAATTTTACATATATAAAATTAATTATATATATATTTATTAGAATGTCTACACTACTACTACTGTAGTTGCTGCCGGCATGCTGTGTGTGTGTGTGTGTGGAAGTGTGTGAAATGGACAGAACTTGGTCTGCCAGAGGCTGTTGGGGGCATGCACTAAGGTGGAGGAAAATGGGTCCCATTATGGTTTTTTCTTTAATAAAAAATAAATAAAATTGAATGTGGTTTTCCTTGTACGCGTTTTCTGAAGTGGGGAAAAAAATTTGGGGGTTAGCTGTTTGGGACATTCTTCAGTGGAGTGGGATCCCACGTTGTGACCTTAACTCCTACGTAGTCTTACGTTAGCATTTTCATAGATGATGGTGGGATTGTTTTGTTTTGTAATTTCTTTTTATGGTTTTTTATTTTTGTTTTTGTGTGTAATCATCTGTAACTAGCTACTTCGTTAAATTTGTTTGGTTTGTGATTCAAAAACAAGATTACAGTTTGAAAATAAAAAATTTTAAAAATAAGTTTTATGATTTTGAAAATAAATTAGACAGCATTTGATTTATGATTTAAATATAATTTTATATATTTAAAATTTTAAAAATACAAAAAAAATACGTTTGATTTATTGAAACTCAAAAATAATTTTTTAAAATTTATAAAGAAAATAAGTTATTTTTAAAAAATAATAAAATATTATTTTATGAGTTTTTATTTTTTAAGTTGTATTCTACTTTTTCGAATCACGAATTAAATATAATCTTATCTTTTAGTAAAATTACTCAAAAACTATTTTTAAAGACAACTAATCAAATATGTTTTCTTTGTTTTTAGATTTTGAACATACAAAACTGTATTTGATTTATTAACCAAAAGTCATGAACTACCATTGTCTATTCTTTTGTTTGGCCCTTAGCCTTCTTATATAGTTGAGGATAGACATATAATTATCAACTTAACCTTTGAAAGAGTAGCGCAAAATATGTAAATTATCAAAGCATTTTATCTTTTTCTTACTAAGAATTAGTATTATATATTAGAAAGAGACCATGTTGAACTAAGTTGAGTTATGTTTACCATTTCTATCATAAAAGTTAGTTGTAAATTTGACTTAGGGTAGTAGCTATTAAACCTGTATTTTTGGCAATTAAGACATCAATTGTTTTTTTAAAATACCATAATAAGATACAATTCAATTTAACTAAGTTTTTTTTTCAATTATATATAGAGTCAAATACATAAATTTGCTTGCATAATGTATATAAAGTTAATTACATAAATTTGTTTCTTTCATTAAACGCTATCAAAATGTTTATTTTTGTAAGGTAATTATTTTAAATAACATGAAGTGTACATCACAATTAATTTATTTTCTTTGATGAGTGGTGTTAATTTCTTGAATTTTTTTTTAAAAGTATTGACGTAAGGTTAGAGGAAGTCAGGACCTTTCAGTAGGACTAAAAATATGAACACAATTACGAAAGGAATAAGAGACCCGAATGAAAACTGTGCAAACTAATTACTATAGTATCGCTCTCACTTTTATTAGAAAAAAGAAAATTATCACTTATTTGTAAGGTGGGAGATTCAAGCTACCAGCTTTGAGTAAATAAGTTTGGATGCACGTTATTAAAATTAGCCCACGTTTATAATTTCTTAAATACTTATAACACTCTAATAATCTAAAAGTAACATTTATGTACATATATATAATAAAAATAAATAAAAAATAAAAAACAGAGTTTCAAACATCAACTTTTGATTCTTCCTCTGCCCTGCCGTCTTACAGGAATCTCCACACAATTATTGTGATACAGACAACCTTCTCACGCGGTCATGCGACAAGTGTCCAATAGGCAACTATATATATATATATATATTTCAAAGTCGTGACACGCGTCGTATTCTAGAGTAACAACTACATGGTGACTGAACGCTGTACACACCATAAAAAAGATCAAAGAAGACGGAAAGAAAGCATTTTGATTGATCAAGATTTTCAGAAGCGCGTGGACTCCACCGCATGGGACTTGTGGGCCCATCTAATCCTTTCCTGACCTATCACCGAAGTCCATTCTGTGAGTCATCAATGTCGGTGTGGTAGAAGAAGTGCTCCCCTGCGACACGGGATCAATCATTATATCTAAGCAATTGATACAATTTTACCCATTAAGCAACAATTAGTGAAAGTTACTAAGAAACCACTTTCTAGTCTTCTTGTTTAAATGACAAAATCACTGTTAAGAAAAAAAAAACACTTCAATTATATTCAATCTATTTATTTTTATTTTTATTGTCATTTTTTTTTAGTATATACAACAATTTTTAGCGTATCCATCCTAGGGGTATCCAGGCCTTTTAGATTCGGGATAAAATCCGACTAATCTTCTTGAATTAAAAAATTGAAAAAAAAATTGGTGACGGCGAGACTCAAACCTGGGTACAGTAGTGTTCACACCATCAGATCAACTCCTCGTTGGCAATCTATTAATTTATTATGTATCAATGATAATTAAACAAATAATTTTTTTTATCCTTAAAAAGTAGAGGAAGCAAAGGTTTTGTTGCGTTGAATATTAAAAGACATATTTAATGCATGAAACTTTCATCTATTGTAAAGTGTTAGAAGACACTTTGCAACATTTACTCACTCAATCTTATTTTTACATAAAAAAAGAAAAAAAAAGATTATATATTTTTTATATTTAAACCCATGACACGTAGTTTACAATAAAATATAACTTCAACCTCGACCAGGATATATATTAATTGTATACCAATAATATTAATAAGAGTATCGAGTAATAATACGATATTTTTAATCATATTATATGTTATTGATTGAGTCATGCATGTAGAACAAGAGCATACGTACATCAATACTTAGAATTAATAATGGGTCAGTAATAAGAATGTGTAATTAGTCAAGCATCAATAATATTAATGAAAATATCGAGTAATAATACGATTTTTTTTTTAATCATGTTATATATTAATAATCGAAACTTTAGAACAAGAGCATAAATCAATGAAAAATCAGAATTAATAACGTACGGGTCTGCCATAAGAATGTATAATCAGTCACGTATCTTCAAGTTAGCTAGCCATTAATATTCCTACGTGAATTAATGGAGACTAGTTCTAGCTAGTCATTTTATGTATTGAAGTATGTAAAGCTCTACTGGTATCAAGAAAATATAAACTCTTCCTATTAATCACAACGATGTCAGCAGCCATCAGCAAAAGCGAAGCAATTGATACATTAAAAACACAACGACAAATTAAAGAAGAATTCATTTGACTGACTCTAGAGTTTGCATGTTGGTCCTTTAACGTAAATGTCGAAGTAATCTATTTTGACTGACTCTAAAAAAATATATATGAATGATGATGTATAATGAAAATTAAGATACATGACGACAAAGGGATCCATCCAAGCCCTTGTATTGGTAATCTATATTTTGACTAAAGATATGGTGACGGTGATGGTGATGGTGACGGTGATGGTGACGGTAATAGTGATAAAATGATCAAGTCATCAATGCGCTGGCACAATGCGTTGGCACAGTGATGAAGTTTCAATGTTTATTTTATAGGGTGGAGAGTTACAATAAGGTGAAAATATTAATAAATACGTTTGTGGGATATTCTATCAAATTAAAGACTTTTATAATGCAGGTCTTTTATAGAAAAAGGTATCACACTCAAACTCACGATACAAATGTACAAACTAGATTTACCGCAAACTTTAAGGACGAAATTATTTTTATCAACCATTGCCGTAGGGATTAATAAGTTGTCGAGGAGACTAACACCTCGGGAGTAGGGATACAGACATTATAGGCACATTGTTTCCAAAAAAAAAAAATAAGAAAAGAAAAAGAGATATGCATAAGGACAAAGGCATATTGGCTTGAGTTGAGCCAAGGCCCTTTTATTAAACTGAAATTTAATAATATATATTAAACTCAAAGGTGTGAAAGTAGTGCGTTTAGGATGAGATATATTGACTCAACCCCAAGTCCACAAATTCCAAAAAATTTAACTCGTTTTCACACCACAAGACTAGAAAAAGTTATCTTTCTAAATCTCTGCCAATCGCTATCTTTGAATGCAACTTACCAAAGCTGAGGATCTCATCTAGCTAATTTTGTCTGTTCTTTAGCTTTTTTTCTTTTAGTTTTTGTTTTTCTTTTGAATTTAGCGCAATTTGTGCTCTTTCTTCATTCAATTCAATTCTCAAAACGCGTCTATATCTTGCTCATCATTTCTAATATTATTGCCAAGATCCCATGGGTCGTGGCAATGGTGATTATTCTCTCACAGTAATGTTTAAATTCTTTTCAAGTCAATTCCACTCAATATATTATTCACAATTTTGTAGTACTGGATTTTATTCTATTTTTTGAGTTTTTTTAAGTGTATATTCCTACCCGTTTCATTCCAATTTTAGTTTGACGAAGGAGCAAGGAATATCTTAAGGATAATGCTAATCTAACAGTAAAAATTATAGCAACAAGTATATCTACATTATTAATATCCTTCGATATATGTGCATTAGCTCAATGCATGTAATAAATAATTTAATGATATTAAAAATATAATTATAATTGTAGTTATATTTTTTACAGTTAGATTAACATTTTTCATATCTTCAATCAGCTTTTGTGCATTACATATTAATCAATATTTTTGAATTGTTTAAGAATATTTTATAATTAAAGGATCCGAGAGGAACTAACGTTGTTATTTCTAAAATTCAACAATTTAGATATTTCATTTCTTTTCATGAAAAGTCAAGAGTTAATTTAACTTTATTCTATTAGTCTCTAATTTGTCAATCACTAAAAAGAATTAATGAAGAATCTATCAACGATGACTAACAATCACGTAGACTTGTCATCAACTTTTAAGCCTAATTTTTTTATTAATTTGATTATATTCAGCTAATGACATAGTAAAATGCAGACATAATTGATAGATACGCTTATGTAATACTTGAAAACGCTAGTAATACGTACGTGCCTGTTTGAAATACGCATGCAAATATTTAACTAATTATTATCTTAGACAATAGGGAACAAGGTTGACATGTAGTACTTTTATCTTGTAAAAAAATCGAGTAAGAAGGATATTGCTGGCTAAATGTTGCCTTGAATTAGTAGTAATTTGGAATTTTTCCACCTAATTAACTTGGGGGTTACTTATTCATTTTGACTCAGTTTTTCCATGGTAATTAACATATTAATTAAGCTCCTTTCTTAATATAAATTAAGGCTCTCTTATTTTATATATATATCAACATTTAATTTGAGTAAGAATATCATTCTAGAATAAATTTATATATAACTCATGATACATTACATATATATAGACCAATTATTCATGGAAAAGAAACTCTTTGATCTATTGGATAATTTAGTGAGATTATTTATTTATTTATTTATTTATTTGAGATTTTGAACAAGAGGGCACATGATCATTTAACTTTTTAAAAAACATAATAATCCTTGGGCATATCATAAAAAGTTATATCTAAATGACAAACCAAAAAGGTATCTAATTAAGAATGTTAAGCATATTATATATCTATAAATAAATATAAATAACTAAAGGTAGCATATATATATATATATATAGGATAAGGTGGGGGCAAACTAAAAGTTTTGGCAAAAAAAAAAAAAAAAAAAAAAAACTAAAAGTGAGACACGCGGCAATAAAAGCATCATCATGAGGGAGAGAGGCGTAGTGAGAAATTAAGTGGCATGATATATATATATATATATATATATATATATATAGTATGAGTAAGTATGCTGGATATACAATAGATTGCTTTTCATTACTTTTATATATTAGTATACGGTAGTTCTTGGTTGGACCCATGTCATTGTTACTAGTATTTTACGGTTTTGTTTTACAAGACAAAGCAATCTTTGTTATTCTTCCCTCCCAAGAAATGTGCATAATAGTATAATATATATATAACCCTTTGTAATCACTTAAATAATTAATTACATTGGTGGAGGCCATCAAAATGAAAGTAGCATTTTTCAAGTTTTATATTAATTCAATATTCATAATAATATAACCTTTATTTTAGTTGGTGACATTGTAACTACTAGCTCACGTACTTCATCGATTTACTATGTAATCAAATACGATGAATTTTTAATATTTAAGATTATATATGCGACTGTATCAACCATATATATATATATATATAGGTAGGTAGATCTCGATCATTACTTTATAGTACCCTTATAACTATAGAATAAATTAATAATGGGTATATACTCAACGTTGAGGGAGACCACTAAGGGTGCTTTTCCAATAATATTCTCTCGTGGACAAGAATTTGCACTTCAATGTCCAATTTTCTTCACGAATATTATTTAGAGGATTTAAGAAATCTTTTTCTTTAAAAAATATATGGCTCTGAAGTCAGTTAAACCCTGGTCAAAAAATAATAATTAATAATAATGAATTAATAGTTAAATTGTATATAATTATATGGTTGCAATATTAGCATTCATTTTACTCTAGAACATGCTTTCCAATAAGTATTTTTGAGACCAAGGTGTCTTGGCGGGCTTGCCCGCATTTGATTAATTCCACTGGTACAAGTTCTTAGCTTACAAAGGTGACGCCCCTTGAAATCTCGAGAAAAATATTTATTCAGGCTCGTATATACCTTGAAAGATAACAAGTAGATGAGGACTTGAACTTGTGATCTTTCGGTAACTCGTCCCTCTACCCAACTACTTGGCCAACGCCTTTTGGTTGCTTTCCAATAAGTATATGAAAATGTTTTTCAAAGCCTTATAGTCTTTTCGTTGTCTACATGTATATATATAACTATAATTGCAAGAAAAAAGAGTTGATCTATTTTCAAAAAACAATTTGCTCCCAAAATAAAGTAGTGAAACTTTTAATATGCTATTAAATATCCACATGTCTTGTTTCTATTGCTACAGCAAGTGGATCATAATGGAAGTTGCTCAAAAATACTCTTTGGAACAATGAATGATGCAAAAATATTAAGGCTCTGAAAGACTGAATCAAACAACAATACACATCTCCCTCACAATTATTATTTTGTTTTCCACAAAGGAAAGAGATAAACTAAGAAAGAACACAGAACCCAATAAATTAAAGAAAGAAAAAAAAGACTCCATAAATCTACTGATAGAGGTTTTTTCCAATGTAAAAGTAAGAAAAAAAAAGGTGAATATATAATTCTTTAGAGCTTATTCTCTACAATATTATCACCAATTACAAGCAATTAATCCCATGTTGAAGCTAGCAGCTGCTTGAATATAATTAATTAATCAGGAGAGCTGCTGCTCAAACTTCCACGATTCTTGATCCAAAAACATTTTTGAATGCTGTGTAGTCATGAGAAGAGGATCATTAATATTATTGGCAGCTATTTTTCTGTCACTCTGCTCATCATCATAAATCAAATCCCAAGTACTGTTGAAATCATCCCACAGAAGCATATTGCTGCAATATTCATACCAATCCATAGTTGGAAATTGCAATTCTTCATGATTATGAAGCATAGATGAACCAGAAGAAGAAGATGATGATGAT
Source organism: Paratinospora sagittata (assembly GCA_035771175.1). Taxonomy (NCBI): domain Eukaryota; kingdom Viridiplantae; phylum Streptophyta; class Magnoliopsida; order Ranunculales; family Menispermaceae; genus Paratinospora; species Paratinospora sagittata. The sequence goes on along the minus strand of CM069592.1, from coordinate 1,153,178 downwards.
GATGATGAAGTAGCTGTTGATAGTGAAGGATTAACAAGTATCTCATGAGGTTGAATTAAAGGAACTTCATCTGTGCAGAAAGCATCATTATAAATATTCTCTGTAAAATTGAATAAGCTTGAAGCATGATCATCATCAGCAATGGCAGCAGCAGCAACAGCAATATTAGTATTAGTTGTGGTAATTATTTTCTCTTCATTAAATGAGCTTGTAATGCTCTTCTGATCTTCTTCTTTTGTCTCAGTAATAATAGACGATGATGATTCTGCAGAATTCTCATTTTTAAGAACTGATGATCCTTTGCTTTGTACTGCATCAGATATACAAATTACTTCTTGCTTTTGATCTTGATTATGATCAGTTGCAGGAGAAGAAATAATTGGTTGGTGAGTAAGAGGATCAATTCCCATTTTCCTGAGCTTTTTCTTGATGTGAGTATTCCAGTGGTTTTTAATCTCATTATCAGTTCTTCCAGGAAGATGAGCAGCTATCTTTGACCATCTGCAAGTTATCAATTAATACAAAAATTAATAAATTGGTTCCATAAATAATTCAGTTCTAGATATTGAAAAAAAAAAGACCCAGATGATCAAAATGCTGTAATGTGACACAAAATAGTAATAACAATTTCATTTAGTACCTGTTGCCAAGCCTAGCATGAAGATCAATAACCATCTGCTCCTCATCATCAGATAACAGTCCCCTCTTCAAATCAGGCCTCAAGTAGTTTGTCCATCTGAGCCTGCAACTCTTCCCACATCTTAACAGACCTGAAAAAAATGTGAAAAAAATAATATATATCTAAAATTGAACATGAAGATGAAGATGACATGATCAAATAAGAGAAACCCATTTGAGATTTTTTCAAGAAATTAAACTTGAGAAAAAGTCAAATTGGTTTAAACTAACAAATTAAAGAAATAAAGGTGATGTTTTGGAAGCTGACCAGCAAGCTTAGGAACAGCTCTCCAGCAGCATTGGCCATTAGTGAGGATGAAGTTGATGAGCTTCTTGTCTTCTTCAGCTGTCCATGGCCCCTTCTTCAGCCCTACTTTGTCACAACAAGGCTGTCTTCCCATCTTCCTCTCAAATATTGCGAAGTTATAATTAAATTTTCTTTCTTTTGAAAACCAAAGAAAATTATAATAGGCCACTACTATACATATAAATATATGTATGTATGTAAATAAATACAAGAGATGAGATTGGAAGAGACGGGGGAATATGAAGATATATATATATATATATGTATATATATATATATGTGAGCTGAGAAAAAATTGGCACCACCACCTTCCTTTATATATAAACCAATGAAGCCTCCACAACACCAAGGTTCATGAGGCCTTGCATTCTAATAAAAAATGGCTCTGCACACGTGTCAATAAGGCAAGCAAAGCGTCCCACACGTGGGATGTCATCTTCATAAAAATAGCCACTTCATCTGCTGCCTTTACTTGCATTCTAAGCGTGAGATCATCTCCTCACGAAAACCAGAAAAAACCACACGGCTAAGTGGAGAAGAGAAGAGAAGAGAAGAGAAGAGGACCCTGGAAATTAGTTTTGCTTGCCCATCAAAATTTATATCTATATAAATTAATAAAATATATTATGTTATATATATTTTATTTTTTCATCAGTTATGTACCCTGCTCCCAGTACTATTTTAATTATAATACTCCCACTGGTTTATACATTATTCTCACCAATTAGGAGAATCAAAATACTTGACTCTGTCTAGCTAATTAGTAAAACGTACCCCTGAATGAGCTGGATCATACTAGCTATTACACATATATATAGAAGATCAAATCAAATTATTTATTCGGTAATGGAAATAAAGTATGCCCTTTTGATGGATAAGATCATCCTGATATTTTCTTTTCTTTTCTTTTTCTTTGGGGGATTCCATCTGATTATGTTTGATAAGGACTTGCAACAATTGTTCTTTTAACGGTGAGTTCCTCCTGATTTCTTGGGAATATTATGAACATAGTCATTGCATAGATATCTCATCTTTTGGAACAACATGTTGATAATTTTTTAATTTTTTAATTTTTTTTTTAGTATTTCAGCAGACAAATTATAAATGCATGAACACAATAATCTTGCATTAATTAATTTGCTATTAATTTGTTAAATGCATTCTGAACATTCTCCCATAGGGCCATAGATATATGATTGTGATATCTAGTCCAATTTCAAGAATACAAGCTTTGATATAGAGCTGTTTAAATAATATTAAAACGTTATCAATGGAAGAAAAAAATATGCATGTAAATTGTGCCAATAATAATGATATATCAGCTCCAACAATAGAACCTTAACAGCACAAAAAAAGTTCATATAAATAAAAAAATCACATGGCATGCAAGACAATATATACATATATATATATATATATATATATATATATTCATATTGGTGCATATTGGTGCATATATACTTCTAATTAAGTATAAACCAATGTCTCTAATGTATTGTCAATGCGGCATTGGTTCAAGTTTAATGGTTCAAGGTTGGGGCACTTCACCTTAAGGGCTTCGAGGTCGCTGGTTCGAATCCAGATACGAAGTGGCACGAAAGAGTTTGGTAATTAAAACTTTATCACCCTTGGTAAATTCTTCACTCGCGTCGGGTTCGTGTGAAGACTAGTCAGGTTGTAGTGAGGAAGCAGGTCGGTCGTCAATCTATCCATCATGTATTCGAACACCCCAAGGGTTAGGACGGGCCAGGTTCCCAACAGGTTATGGGGGCCTTGAGTTATTTCTTCTCAAAAAAAAAAAAATGTCCCTAATGTACTTTGCTACAAAAACTGAAGAGAGATATGATCTCAAAACCTTTATGGTATGTATGAAATATAAATGCAAAATAAAAAGAATGGTAGATCTATAGCTTTTAGTGGTAGTTCCAAGTACTCCAACTTTAGTACCACCATGCACTCTCAATATCACAAAATATTAAGGCCAAGTTGATGCATTTTTTGTGCTAATAATTTCAACAAAGTAGTTGGTGTGGCATTCAATCTATATAAAATGTTATGACTTCTTTACATTACTTATTAATGGAAGCTAATGACTACCCAAATTTATATATATAAGAACATTTTGTTTATATATACATTCAACTAGCTTAAAGTAAGTCCAAATGATTTATATGTTTTTAATTAAAGACGAAAAGGATGGTCAAATTGAGTGAGTGAACCGATTGGCCCCTTTTGCAATAAATCTGTTAGCTAGTGTGTCGATCTCATTTATAGATGTATTTGTCTCATGAGTTATTATAATTCCTAAGACCTTATTAAAAAAGTAACCATGACGAGAAAGATATGGGCTCTATAGATATGAAAATGATCACTCAACATAAGTTTGATTTGTATATATATATTTGACATTTTAAATACCTTGTTTACAGCTAAATATATATATATATGAGATTAACTAAATTCAATTATGATCGTATATTAATTACACTTATATTTTTGTAAAATAATTCAACTGGTATATGTGACATTTGAAACCATTTTTTGTAAAAAAAAAAAAAATTCAAATATCAATATCTACATAGAGAAGAAAAAAAAAATGTAAGTATCCAGCCTAGCTTGAAGCATCTACTTGAAGTTATAAAGCCCCTTTTATTCCAATTGGGTCAGTTCCAATAATTATTTATTTCCATAAGCTATTTATTACACATGGCTTAAGGAATTAAAAATAGAAAATATATTTATTCTATTTTTAATCATTTAAAGGATATGTAATAAATAGCTTAATTATTTTACAAACATATATATATATAAGTGTAATTAATAAGAGTTTAAATTAATGTTTTTCTAAGGTAGGGAAGAAGATAATACAAACAATGATTTAAGTCATTATTAGGAGAAGAAAACCACCATTAATACAATTACAATATATATTAAGCAAACAAACAAGCAAATGAAGCTTACAAATGAAGTTTGTAGACTTGTTCCACATTGACTCAACATTTAGACAAACTACTCATTTCTTCAATTAATATATATTATGGCCTAGGTGCACAAGTCCAGGCCAATAAATTAACTTTGGTCAAACTAACTAATTAAATTACTTAATAATCAAATACATATATAACTAACAATTTTGTTTTTCTATGTATTATTTTTGCCTTTTCCCATTTGTACTTATACATATAGAGTTTATATTGCAAGAGAAATATCAGCTTGGTTAGTTTCTGATTTCTTTTTTGGTCAATTTTTTCTCAAATATATATATACCTAGAAGAATCTATGATTGCAAAAACTTCAAAGTAAACGCCCAAGATTGACCAATCCCATTAAGGAATTTATGGAATTATGGGTTTCCCGGATCATTCAGTGTGAAATCTCTGACCCAAGAATACTTTTCATGAGTTTCAAATCAATAGGTAAGATTTTTCCCCTCATATAATTTATTACACTTGTGAGTATTTCCAAGGCATGCACGGGTTGTTTGTCTAGGTGATTGAATGTGATTGAACTATTTTTAGTTTCAATTCTATCTTTGAAGTCAAGGTGAAATGAAATAAAAATAATTTCACCGCACTGTTTTATCTCCTTCCAACAGAATAAAACAATCTCACCTAACCTTTTCTTTTTTCGTCTTCTTCTTTCTACTATTCTTCTTCTTCTTTTTCTTCTTGCTTTTCGTTAAAAAAAAATAGTTTTGCAAACTAGCATTTTTTATTTTAATTTTTTTTAAGGTTCAATGTAATTTAAAAAAAAAAATTTAATATCAAACATATCATCCAATACAAGATTACTCTATTTTTAATCATATTTTATCATATCCTATTTAACCTAATCTAATCCCATAAAAAAAAATTATCTTATTCAACACACCAAACGGACCCTAAATCTATAAGGATTTTGACCATTTGATGTCGTGGAAGAAGAATGATTGGTTAATATAGATTTCCTTTAGGTTCGACCATTTGGTCCAGTTTCAGCATCCTTTACGGTATAAAAAAAAATAAAAATAAATAAATAAATAAAATTTAAAAGTAGTTATGAGAGTGAGCTTGAATGTGAAAGAGACCCAAGGATGTCAATATTAATAAAGGAACTCTGACAGCCCAAATTCTAGCTAATGGGCTTAAACCTAAACCCTATTTGAGTCTATATTTGAAATAACTAGGAGAATTTTTTTTTTCATTAAATTCAACTCAATAAATCTTTTTTTCTTAAATTATGAAATCACTTGCATCTTCCTTCCTTTGTATTCTATCAAGATCTAACTCTAAAGCAACTACAATTCAACTTAACTAAGATTTTTCACAATTATATGAAATCGGCTACATGAAACCACTTCTTCCAATCTGTTTTATCAAAGGTTAAGTCAATATTTAAATTATAAAAAATTAGAGCCCCGTTTAATTTATTATCTTGATACAGTTTTCTTTATCCTAAAATTTAAAAATACTAAAAACTTATTTGGTTCAAAAGATTACGAAAAAAAAAAATTACTTTTTTGTTAAGAAAACAGGTCATTTCCATAAAACAATAGAGCATAATAATGAAAAGTAAGCCATGGAGTTATATATAATATACGACCTTCCTTGGATTGCGCTATAAATCAAAATGTCAACCAAGTCTTTAGGACGAAAGTTGATGATAAGATTACGTGAGTTTTCACTGAGAATGATTTTACGTGTCACAATCCGATTAAGTCATGTCAATGAGTTAGTATTATAAATAGATGATAATAATTTTATAATAACAATACAAACAAAGTTTTTCTCATCCAAAGTCTTCCTTGGGTCTTTGTTGTTAATATTCATATGCCATTTGGTATTAATCACAAATCATCCCTTTGATTGTTATTTACTGTATTAATTTAATCTTGTCCTCTTCTCATTTGATTTATTACATTTGTTAATTGAAGGTGTTGAATAATTTTATTGAGGGGTTGAGTAAAATAAATGAAAATCATTTTTGCTCAATGATCCATTTCCTCTTTTCATGGACTTGGGTCTTGGTCATGGGCTTCCCTTTGGGCTATATAATAAAGATGAATTTAAAAATAGTTTTGATATATTACTCTATTTTTGAAATATTTTGAAAATTATTTTTAAACTACAACTCAACACAATTGCTTACAAGTGTGCCAACATTGTCCTTTGAAGTTGGTGATGGAATGAGTGGGCTTGACCTCCTACCAAGTTGGGGCTCAATACCCGCTGGGCAAGAGTTTCAAATCAATTATTTCTTAAAAGAAAAAAAAAATTACAAATAAAATAATAATAATAATTATTATTATTATTATTATTATTAAAAAACCTAAGCCCTTGTTACAACTACAAAAAAGGCTAAGTGAATTGTATCTAAAAAAAAGGGAATAGATATAGAAAAATAATCTTTTATTCTTTTTTTATTATTTTTTATTATCGATTTTTCAGTACTTCGAAGGTGTCTTCTTTCTTTTTGAGCGAGACTAATCTTTCCGGAATCAGACATAGGAGAGACGTTTGATTTGACCCTCTCAACAGGAACGAATAAATGGGGTCAAGCTCAGGCTCGAATTAGAGACTTGGACCTCAATCTCACTTTTATATACAGTTCTTCAACTAACTAAGTTATCACACGTTGGTAATTCTTTATTTTCCCAAATAAAACTCTAAAGACTAATTTTAGAAATTCTTATTTTCAAAGTTGTTTTTAAATACTAAATCAAACAAGGAATTTTTATTTCCAAAGCTGTTTTTAAAATTCTAAATCAAACAAGCCCCCAATCTTACTAAAAATGAATCTATAAATTCAAATAAGAGGTTGTGTTATAAGGAAAAAGAAATTCACATAAGAAGATAAAGTAAGATCAGTGCTTTTTAACTAACGTTCTACATTTCCTTGTTTCAAAAAAACAAAAAAAAAAATCTAACGTTCCACATGTTTTAGGAATGAAAAACATTAATGAAGAAATATTCCACGTGTAACATTGCTATTGAATAGTAGAGTGTGACTCCAATGATCACTAGGCACAAACTACGTGGAGAGCATAATCAGCGATAAACGCGTATGGTACTATATCCAAGCGAGAATCTAACGCAAAATCATACACGTGCAGAGCACGTGCCCTTCACGCCAAGCTCTCTCTACCTTCCGTCTCTCCGCTCTCGCAAGTGATCCCGAAGATTCCGGTTTGTCGTCAGCAACAGCGAAATCTCTCGTCTCAGACACTTCATCTTCTTCAATTTTTGTTCTGATAATTAGGGTTTTGATTTCACAAATCTCTTTAATTTCTGTTTAGAGATCTGAAACATCGCTGCCATGCCGATGGGACTCTGGGAATCATTCCTCAATTGGCTCCGAAGGTATACACTTATCTTTGCTCTTTTTTTTTTTTTTTTTTTCCTGGTTTTGGTTTGATGTCACTTGAAGTTTTGGAACTGTTGTTAAAGAGGAATAAGAATTTCTTTTGGGGGAGCATAAGAATCAAATTTAAAGTGGAAGAATCTGCGAAGATTAGGTCTGATTTTGATAATCCTACTGAGTGGTTAGGGTTCAATATATATGTTCTAATTTATTCACTGAATTAACCGAACGAGAAACTTGCAAGAAATGAGATAGATAAAGTAGTAAATTGCTCTAAAGGTGTAATTGATTGGTATACACCATGATTGATAATGCAATAACCTGTTGTATTGATTGATAATGCAAGTTTAAAAATGTGGTGAAGTTTATGAGAAGTATGGTGAAGGTAAAAAAGTCAAGGAAAATAGGTTGAGAGGAGCTACTTAATGTATTGGATAAGCTGATGTGGTTGGGAAGAAGAGGAGGTATTAAATGATTAAGAAAAATATAGTCACTTGTAATATAATAAAATTGTACTTGAGAGTTGCTAGAGCTAAGTAAAAGAAGCTTATTCATGCAACGAGCCCCATTTAGGTGGGAAAAAGCTTACCTGAGTTGAGATTAAGATCTATGGTAAGATTTGTCCATTGTGGCCTAGTGGTCACAGGTTTGAGTCAAGGAAATAACTTTTTACAATGCAGGGTAAGGCTACATACACTAAACTCAGAGTGGTCTGACCCCTCCTCCTTGGACCTTGCATAGGCGGGAGTTTCGTGCACCAAGCTACTTAAAGCAATAAAATGAAATAAAAAAGAAAACTTAATCCATGGATTCTTTTGCTTATCTTGCTTATCTTCGTGGTTAGAATCATACGAAGTGTTTGGAGCAAAAAACACATCAGTGCCTGTGTCTTTATGTTGAGAATCTCATAAACATGTTTTCTTCCATTGCTTGTAAAGTTTTTCTGATTCTCTTGACCCAAAATCCCCACAAAATAGGCAGTGAAATAATCTATGATGTACACTTTCCTCTAGAAGAGAAAGCTGTTGGGCTCCAACACTGATATTGGACGGTTGGACCAGTGATCCTAATTTTGACTTCATTGAAGCTTATATATCGTAATCTTTTTGGGTGTCTGACTCGCTTGTATATCTTAGTTTGTTCTTCAAGCAGGAAATGGAGCTTTCCCTGGTTGGCCTTCAAAATGCAGGCAAGACATCTCTTGTTAACGTCATTGCTGTAAGTATAAAATCTCTGCTTCTTTGTTTTGTAGTAGTGCTTGTGATTGAATTATGTCTAACTTACCAACTACTCCTTTACATGTATCAGACTGGAGGCTACAGCGAAGACATGATTCCAACTGTAGGTAGCATTTCCTCAAAATAATTTGAGCTCTTAAGCTTCAGGTTCATGCTTCTCAGAAAACCTCATTGAGGATTTTGTTTTTTTTCAACTATATCATCCAGGTGGGATTCAACATGCGGAAAGTTACAAAGGGAAATGTCACCATAAAGCTTTGGGATCTTGGAGGGCAGCGGAGGTTTCGCAGCATGTGGGAGCGTTATTGTCGTGGTGTTTCTGCAATTCTGTAAATTATTCTTCCTTTATATTTCTGATTTTGTATTTCTTTTTAGTTCTCTATACATCTCTTTGTTGTCAAAATGCCTTTGTTCCTAGAGATTAGAAGAAAATGTCTGCATGTTCAACCTGGGAACTATTACTAAGCTGGGATCAAGTATCCTCACTTGCCCAAGAATACGACCAAGTACTCTTCCCATGACTCTATCCCAAATTTAGAGTTTCTCTATAAAGGCGACAAGTAAATGTACAATATATTTGGGGCAAATCATGAGTTATTGGATTTTTCTTGTGGCTTCTCTTTTGATAGTCTTAGAACACAGAAGGGTCTTGAGCTCTTGTTGCTGATCATTTGGGAAAATTATGGACTTCTGGATCATGTTTTGGTGTTTTCTCCTTTTCTTTTTTTTTCTTTTTTTCTCTTTTTTCCTTTTGTTTTTTTCCTCTCGCAGCATTGAGGATTGAATTTGGGGAAGAGGGAGAGGTGCAACTGAATACTTTGTCTGCAGTATCATACTATATATCAATACATTTCATTGAATTATATATGTGTAAAATGCAACATATGAATAACGAATATTTATTTGAATAAAAGAATGCCCATTGGTAATTCTCAGAAAGATAAAAGAAATAGAGAAAGTATTTCAGGGTTCCTCTTCATTTTTTTTTAATTCTCTCAGTTATATTTCCTTCACTGTATATGCAATCTATCCTATAGTCATTGTTATAAAATTAAAGTTTGGTACTAAGATCTCTTTTGTTCCCATTAATTGCTTCCAATGGCAGATATGTAGTTGATGCTGCAGACAGGGATGGCGTTCCTATTTCTAGAAGTGAGCTGCACGATCTTCTGACAAAACCATCCTTGAGTGGAATCCCTTTGTTGGTACTTGGGAACAAGATCGATAAGTCTGAAGCCCTTTCTAAGCAAGCATTGGTGGATCAGCTGTGAGTTCATTCCCAACATAAATCTTTGTTTTATTGATTAAATTCAGTTCCATTGTAGTTGTTTTCCTGCATTTTCATCTTTGTCTGCTACTAATTTGTCAATCATGGAGCCAGGGGTCTGGACCAGATTAAAGACAGAGAGGTCTGCTGCTACATGATTTCCTGCAAGGATTCTGTAAACATAGATGTCGTCATTGATTGGCTCATCAAACACTCAAAAACAGCAAAGTAAAAACATATGGTGTGCCATTGATCTTATTTCCATGGTGTTTTTGTCAAATCGGAAGAAACAATTAAGATTACAAATGGATCATTTTGGAAGATGTCTGAGCTTCAGAATTGGCAGTACCTGAGGAAAAGAGAGCTTCCTTGCAGTCATCTACTATCAAACTCTACTTAAAATATATTGCCATATCTGAATAAAAATGTATTGTACAGTGACTACTTTCTTCACGTTTTTTTTTTTTTTATTCAAATTGTCTCATCAGTTTGCTAAGTGGGTCTTCCCCATTGTTTGCTTCTCCAGTTAATATCTCTGTATTTCAAGGGACTTGTGCGTGTATTTTTTTTTTTTTTTCTCTTTGATCCTACCTACATCTCTGATTGCTGCATTTCTAAGCTTTCCAAACTTCTTCCTTGTGCATTTCTTACTGTGTTTTAATTGCCATTGTTATTGATCCTAAACAGTTGTAAAAAGGCTTTGTTGAGGGTTCATGTTATTGATCCTAAATAGTTGTAAAAAGCTTTACTAAGTTAAGTTGACACGAGCACTAAAGCATCATGAAATAGTATAACCTGTCCCTTAGCTTGTGAAAAAAACTAAAAAAATAGGGTGGATGGCTGTCTCTGTCTCTGGTGCGCAAAGCAACAAAAGGGCACACCTCTCCTTCCTGGAAAACCAAAGCAAGCTAACGTAGAACCCAACAACAAAACTAACAGAAACTACCCTAATTCTCACCGGCCCACTTATCCCTTCTCATTCTATTGTCAACTTCCACATCCCTCCAACCCCATTTCTTGCCTTTAGAATCTAAGCTGAACCCTATATAGATCAAACAACTAACCTTAACAGACCCAACTGAACCATTAATAATATAGCCTTTACAAGCCAACCTTAAGAGCCTTGTTTGACCTCTTTTCCTATCACAGCAATGGCGAGGTTCGGTCGTACCAACACCAATAGGAGGCTTGAAAGCTTGCTGGACTTGAACAAACCTAACTCTACCAAGCAAACCACCCTTCCAAATGGAGTTAACAAGCTTAAGGTTCGAACTCAAGGGCTAGAATTCGAGAATTTATCTTACAGTATCATGAAGAAGCAGAAGAAAGATGGTGTTTGGATAACAAAAGAAACCTATCTCCTCCATGACATATCTGGGCAAGCTATGAGAGGTGAAATCATGGCTATCTTGGGCCCTAGTGGTGCTGGGAAATCGACTTTTCTCGATGCTATTGCCGGGAGAATTGCTCGTGGGAGCCTTGAAGGATTGGTTCGGATCGATGGGAAACCAGTCAGTTTTCATTTTTTATTTTTTTGAATCAACTATAACTGGCTATATTAGATTCTTACTATATCATAGTTCATGATATATATCTTTTGCTTTTCTGCATGGCTACATTGTGTGTAGGTGACTACTAGTTACATGAAGAAGATATCATCATATGTGATGCAAGATGAGCAACTTTTCCCAATGTTGACAGTCTTTGAGACCTTCATGTTTGCTGCAGAAGTAAGGCTCTCCCCTTCAATTGCAAGGGTTGAAAAGAAGAGAAGAGTGTATGAACTGATTGAACAATTGGGCTTGCAGGTTAGCTTTTTCCGATTACTAGATTTCATCTTAACCCTCATTCTTATTTTCCTACATAACTAATATTCTTCTACCCAAATCATATATAGTTGGAAGAAGACTAAGTTAAATTAAATTGATGTTTACGGGTGATAATATGATAGAGCGCAACACATACATTCATCGGGGATGAAGGAAGGAGAGGGGTATCGGGTGGAGAGCGACGCAGAGTCTCCATTGGAATCGATATAATCCATAAGCCATCGCTGTTGTTCCTTGATGAGCCCACTTCTGGTCTTGACTCTACCAGTGCTTACAGTGTTGTTGATAAGGTGAAAGACATTGCTAGAGACGGCAGCATCGTTCTCATGACCATCCACCAGCCCTCCTTCAGAATCCAAATGCTCTTAGACCGGATAACTGTCCTTGCAAGGTAAAAGATTTTAACACGATTCGAGTCACCAAATGCTTGTACACCATTAGATCATGTCGTAGTAGTTACTACAGTTTTTTACAAATTTCTACCCATACTGATAAACAAAGACTAACTTCAGTGTTTTTCAATAGGGGGAAACTAATATATGTAGGAAGTCCCACAGCTGTTCCTGATTTCCTCTCTGGATTTGGAAGGCAAGTCCCTGAGGATGAGAACAGCATTGAGTACTTACTAGATGTGATCAAAGAGTATGACGAATCAACGTTAGGGCTCGAGCCACTTGTCCTCTATCAAAGGGACGGCATCAAGCCTGACCAAGTGGCCACGACCCCTATTCCTAAAACACCAAAGACACCACGCACGCCATATAGCAAGAGCATAACCTCCTCCAACTCCAAGTTCATTCACCTCCGGAGCCAAGCCTTCTCGGTCGGAACTCCAGCGAATTCCAGCCACTTCGTCAACTATTATGGCGATGACAATGAAGAAGAAGACTTTGACAACTCTCTTGAACGTAAAACTTACACGCCCATGAACCTTCATAGTGGCATTTACAACCCGCGATTAGCTTCTCATTTCTACAAGGATTTCTCGGTGTGGCTTTACAATGGCGTCAAAGGCACGCCTCGCCGGCTGCCTTCGTGGACTCCATCAAGAACTCCAGGCAGAACTCCGGCCATTAACACACCATTTTCTGGACCAAGAAGCTATGTTAGAAGTCAGTTTTCAACTCCTCATCAACAAGAATCAATTCCTAGCACTCCTCATCCCAAGGTTCCTGTACTCTTCAGTCCATCCCATTTAGAAGACTCTTACATGCCTTCTTCTTATGAAGATCTGGAAATGGAAATGGAAATGCTCGATGCGCCTGATGATCAAGGACCTGAATATGCCAACCCATGGCTCCGCGAGGTCATGGTGCTTTCATGGCGAACAATGCTTAACGTGATTAGAACGCCAGAGCTTTTTCTCTCACGGGAGATCGTCTTGGCCGTAATGGGTCTAATTCTATCAAGTCTATTCGGAAACCTCGCTGATCCAACCCTCAAGAACATAAACAGGCTTCTCAACTTCTATATATTTGCAGTGTGCTTAGTTTTTTTCTCCTCAAATGATGCTGTGCCCACCTTCATCCAAGAAAGGTTCATCTTCATCAGAGAAACTTCTCATAATGCTTATCGGGCCTCATCTTACGTGATCTCATCATTGATCGTTTATCTCCCATTTTTCGCCATTCAGGGCCTTACATTTGCGTTGATCACACACTTCATTCTAAAACTTACCAGCAATTTTCTTAATTTCTGGTTGATTCTGTTCTGTTCCTTAATAACTACAAATGCTTATGTGATACTTGTGAGTGCACTTGTGCCTAGTTATATAACTGGGTATGCTGTGGTTATAGCTACCACTGCTTTCTTCTTTCTGACTTGTGGGTTCTTCTTGAAGAGAAGTCAGATTCCGAATGTTTGGCGTTGGTTACATTATGTTTCAGCTATGAAATACCCATTTGAAGCTTTGTTGGTGAATGAGTTTAAGGGGTTGAAGAATTATGCTGGGAATCCAGAAGATTTGTCACCGGGGCCTTTGGGTAATTTGAGGATAAGCAAATTGCATAACATAACAAGAGATCTGCCACCGAACACTGTGCTAATTGGTGAAGATGTTCTGTTCTCTATGGATATAAACAAGGATAGCATCTTCTTTGATATTGTAGTTTTGCTTGCTTTGGGTGCCTTTTTTAGGCTTTTTTTCTACTTGGTTTTGAGATTCTACTCCAAGAATGAGAGGAAATGAAATCAAGTTTGTGCCTGTTGGCATGTGCTGTTGCTTCTTCTTTTCTTTTCTTTTTTTTTTCTTTTTTTTTTATGTATTTGATGACATGACATATATGGCAAGCTTCTATTATCTCTCTCTCTCTCTCTCTTTTGAAAGAGAACCAAGACAATTCAGGGCAGAAATTTATATTGTACTGATGAAGCTGCAGGATATAAAGATGAGATCCATAATGGAACCTAACTCCTCATTTGGTTTACAAATTGATTTGAGGGAAGATAAAGGGAACAAAATACAACTTTTCAACAATCAGCAGAATTTAAACTGTGTTATAACATTCGATTTTATAGACAAGTCCAAGTGTTTGCAACAACAAGAGACTTCTCTTACTTAACAACCAAAAGACACTGAAAAAGATACAGTGTACAGCTTTCTGAATGAAATCTCTCTAAAAGTTGAAGTTAGTAAGTTGATTCTCTTAAGATTGGCCTGCATATTGGGCAATCTTCTTCTCAAGTCCACTCTTATCAGCTCCCATCATCTTGTCAACTTCTTCGCCATCTTTCACGAAGAAAAAGGTCGGGATGCTGCTTATATTCCAGCGAGCAGCAACGTCCCTAAGTTCATCTATGTCAACTTTCAGAAAAACAACTTTTGGGTATTTTCCAGCTAAAGTTTCATAGATAGGTGAAACAAAGCGACACGGGCCACACCATGTTGCAGTGAAGTACAGAATCGTCAAACGAGATAAGCTCGATGCAGCCTTTAACTTTGTTTCCAGTTCTTTGGTAGAGTGTATACTTTGTACATGCCCTGTTAAGGATCAAATACCGTAAAGGCAGGTAGGTTCAGAAGGAAGTCAAGCAGTTATATTGATGAAAACTCAATTGTCAATAGCAATTTCATGTAATTTGCAGCAATAAGAAAGAGAGGTTCCTCAAATACCGTAGTTTGAACTGCTCAACCCTCATGAATTTTTAAAATCACAGAAATAGTTGAAGGTTTAACGAGTCCACATTAAAAACATACAACGCAGGACACAGTACTCACTAACCAAAAAAAAACCGCAATATTCATAATTTGCGTAAGTGAGGCAAAGGGATCAAAAAAGAAAATTCCAATGGCATACCATCTTTAAGTGCTGATATGGCTTCTGCATCCTTTTTCTACAGAACAGAAAATTTATAAGCATTAGTTGAACTATTTGACAAAAGATATGAAGGCAATTCAGCAACACAGAACTAATTCCTTTAAGCCATTAGCTTTATTTCAAGTGTGCCAAGTATGCTTACCACGAAGGTTGACATTACCTAAGAAGACAGAAACTTACACAAGTGAAGGGAACTCTAAGCAGACATTGAAGAAATTTTGTAGAACTAAGAAGACTTGTCGACAATGGCAAGAAGATGGGTCTTTGGAGCTTTTTTTAGATATTTGTTTAATTATATTTCATTTTAGATATTATGCAAAGCAATCAGAGGTATTTTCATCATTTCTTTAAAATCACAACAGCATTTAGTTAGGTTTCTAGGGAGTTTTAAACACATTTTTACATATGTTTATATGCAGTCATGAGACTCTATTTGATGCATTAGGTACAAGTACAACCACCCTCTCTGAGTATAAGAGCCTATAAGTAGTTTTCAGGGCCAAGTACATTCCCTGTGACCATAAAAAGCTATAAGAAGTTCTTTCTATTATCTTATGACTTAAAAAAAAAAAAAAGAGTCATTGTGAAAAGAAGCTGTAAATATATTTGCCTCAAGGATTTCTAAATCTAAGAGTGATTCCCAAGAACATTGGGGTACATGTAATGGTTTTCCTTCTTCTTGAAATGTTTCTAACTTTCTATTGATGCTTAGATTGGTAACAACTAACAAGTGACAGCTGAATTAGCATTTACCAATTCGGATTTTTTTTTTCTATCCACAGTTACAAACCAATCTATTTCAAAATCCAAAACTAAAATCGTACTACCCTTTCTCCACTTAAATACAGATTTAAAACGTTGATTCTAGAATCCTTAATATGTCAAATTCACCCAACCATCCAACCCATAAAAACTCAATTTTCAATATGATTCCATAAACAAAACCCAACATTAAGAAGTTTTATCCAGTAGAGTGTTCTTTCTTGTTCTTAGTTTCTTGTGAAGTCAAAAAGGATATAATAATGCTGCGAAGCTATAATCAAAGAATTTTGGCTGGAAGAAAATTTTCAAGAAAGGTATTAATTTGAGTTACTTGGGTTTCGGCACTCTGATGTTGCCTTGGACGTTCAGCTTTCCTTACTTCTCTTTCTTTCCTAAGGCGCTCATATTTTCTGCAATGTTCTTCAATTTTGCGAGCATTTGGTTCAACCTGCATATGGAGCAGATGATCGGACAAGAAGCTCTCACATCCCCCCCACCCCACCACAAACAAACAAACAAACAAACAAAACCACCTTCTTGAGAATTGACCCAATTTCCTCGTCATAATCCAATTTTGCTGCTACATGGAGGTCCCTGGCTGCCTCCTCCCACTGGCCCAACACGGCCCTTGCCATTCCTCGGAATTTGTACGCTTTTGCTGAATCTGGATTTATCTAAGAGGGAAAAAAAAGAAGAAAAAGATAACAACAATTTATCCAACAAAACATGCTTCATAAACCTATTTTGCTTTTTGATAACGATAAGTAGGCTCTAAATTTCTTACATAAAGAGGAAACCGGGAAGATTTCGACCAGATAAATCAATTATTCAAGTATTCATGCCAAGTTGCTTCAACTTAAATGAACAAACCTGTAGGGCAGCATCTACATCTCGGATTGCAGAATTTGGTTTCTTCATTTTTACATAGACCCCGGCTGAAAAGGACAAAGGTAGATCTAGCAAGTGAAACAACAAAAACCGAAGAAAAAATAAAATATTGAAGCATTGATCATCAAATATATCATTCATTCCCATAAGAAAATACCTCTATTAGCATATAAGATTGCTGAACATGGATTCAGTAAGATTGCTTCAGTTAGATGCTCAATGGCTTCATCCAATTTACCTATAAAGGATAAATTAAGCTAGCAAAAGCAATTGTTTGTGACAAATGTCAATCTACACTGAAAAATAAAATAAAAATAATATATGGCATGCCTTCAGAGATTGCATCCATTGCATTTGATTTGGCCATCTGAGCATTCTCCTGGTTCTCTTCAGTAACCTCAACAGAAGGGTCTCCCATCTGCAGGCAGAAGAATTTAGACTTTTAAACATGCAAATATTGGAATAACCTAATTTAGTCCTTAGAATTTGTTTCAATAACCTTTTGTGGAGGATCATTATCAGGTTCGACAACATCAGTTTCGTCCAACTCTATATCCGATTCCACAATTTTGTTTTCCAAGCTATCATCTTTTGCTGATGTACGGGTTTTCGGGTTGTCAGCGTCCTGTTCTTCCAGCTTTGGACTTCTCTGTTATTAACAAAGAGATTAAAATTTACAATAATTTACAGTAAGGATTTCACTCTGTTCTATAGAACTTTCACTATAAAATTACTTTAGATCCTAACTTTAAAAAAAAAACTGCTACATACCAAATACAACATTTTCTAGTTCTACAAACCATATCACATTCACTTATAATGTGTGAGTATGAAAATCCTTATGATACTAATTAACATGTACAACTCTTTATTGTAATTTTTATTGCTGATGAATTATCCTACACTTTGTATATAGGCAGCCCCAAATCAAGGTGAAGTAGGAGACTAATGTATGTCAAGGTCACAAGTAGCATCCTCATCACCACCCAAAATTAAAAGTAAGGAAAAAGAATAGAATTCATGGAGATCAGTATAGAGACCAAGACAAGCAAATTTCCAAAAACCAAGAGGAATCATAGCAATGATATTAGCCAATTTCTGATAAATGGGTCTTCTTTAAATTGTTGTATGTACAGTTTAATAACTTCAGTTACTACAAAATTTTGAAAAAATAAAATAAAAATATTCAAATTTTAAAGTACCCATTTGCACAACACACTCAAATTTCTGGGCACCACTTGAAATCAACAAAATATAAGAAAATTTCTAAAAAAAAAATACAAAAATAAACAAAAAAAATTAAAAGAAAGAAGAGGAAATTATAGCAGTGATATTACCTACTTTCTGATAGATGGGTTTACTTTAAACTGCTATACTTGCAGTCTAATAACTTCAACTACTACCAAAAAAACAAGAAAGAAAACAAAAAATAAAAATAAAAATTTTGAAGTACCCATTTGCAGTACTCACTCCAAAATCCTAAGTTGATCGTTATATATTAGAAAATTGAGAATGAATTCGAAGGTTGTCTTACCGGTTTTGGGCTTTCCGGAATCCGAGCGCCCGAGCTGATGATGAATTAATAACAAGAAGAAAGGGAAAAGAATTAATAACAAGAAAATAAGGATTGAATTAATAACAATTAATATAAAAAAAATTTGAAAAAAAAAAAAAAAAAGTTGCCTTTGAAGATAGGATTTGAAGAAGGATAAAGAAGGGTCGTTGAGAATAGAAGGGTTTGATTTGCACTCCTTCACGAACTGCTTCAGCTCTGAAATCTTCGCTTCCTCCATTTCTCGACTCTCTACTCGATCTTTACTGTACACTTGCCGCCTCGGTCAACGCCCTTTCTTTGCCCTTCTAAAGTTCATTTTTCGTTTTAATTCTTCTAATATATATGCACGCGTACAAAGCACGCGATACGAACTCAGCACTCGGTGGGCCAAGTGACAAAAATTGGACTGGATGGGGTCAAAGTCTAAGTTTGTTTACCAATCAGGAATTTTTTTCATTTGTTGGCATAATTATTTATTTATATCAACAAAAAGAAAATCTAGAAATAATATATTCAAAACTATGCAAGTTTTGGACATATTGACACTACATTAATCCTAACGTGTCCAAAATATGTTTATAATTTTTTATTTTTTTTAAATTGATTGAGTGGTGCCTCAATGGACGGCATGCATGTTTTCTATAACAATAATTTTTTTTGACGAGAAGCCCTAAATCTAAAAAAAAATGAAATGAACTACTATTAAAAAATTGGAAACAAAAAAGACAGCATCATTTACAGAAAAAAAAAATTAAATCAACAAAATTTCATAAAAAATTAATCTTGATCGATTTCTCTAAGTATACAAATTTCACAAGGCCAAAAAAACAAAAAAAAAAAAAAAAAAACCCCCGGGTGTCATCTCTCCGACATATTTAATTTTCCAGCTCACTTCAAATCACCAATAAACATTTGCAATTCATATATAATTCGAATATGTTTCACTTAACTATACTTAGTTGTATTATTTATTCAAATACATTCTATTCGATCAAAGTCTTGCTTATTCATTACTAATTTTGACTTTAGCAACTTAAAAAATATTATACACATTCCATGAATTTAAATTTCAACTGAATTTAAGACTCATACGCAGTTGAAAATGTTACTCTACCATTTCTACTATCAATCTAGATATTTTCATAAGAAAGAACAATGAAAATAAATTTTCAAATCATATTTTTACTAGTTCTCAATTTTATTTTTCTACTGGAAATATATATCAATTTTGTTAAAAATATAGAACATTCCTAAAATTATTCTGTCCGCATTGACACATGTAAAAGTAGTCATACTATTATTCTACGACCTTCAACAGGTATTTCACTGAGATTTTACATATTCGCGGAGGTATCCAAAGTCAATTTTACTCACCCAAACCTTATATTTAGTTACTAAAAATATAAAATCATATAAAAAAAATCATGATCTTACTATCGAAATGTCCGATATTGATAGATCTATCTTTCTAAAGTCTCAAACCAAAGTTTCACCGGGTTTTTATGTAACATCCCGTAATTTTAATGAAATACATATGTTAAAGTACGCGTATATCGAGATATATAATACATGTAGTTTATACATATGAACTAAATATACGCGTGAGAATACACGTGTGAGTTAAATATACACGTATATGAAATACATGCTATATTTAAGGAATATGAGCAAATAAATAAAATTGATTAATTTATGGGGTTGGTTAATTAAATATGTGGATTGGAGTATGATTTAATGAATTAATGAATAGTATGATTAAATGAATGAAAATAAAATTTGATGGGGAGAGTTAGTTAACTATTGAGATGAGGAGCGTTGGATCATTGTTTTATATAATCTCTTTAAAAGAGAAAGGAAAAGAAGAACGAAGGGAGAACGCAGACTTAGCGCGAAATTCGGAACCGCGGTAAGTGATTTTCATTCTCTTCCTTCGTGAATTTGATGTCTAAGCTATATGTAAACTTTCTAGCCGAGTAATTTTTACTGTGGGAGCCATTTTACGGCGTTTTTAAAAATTGGAGTTTTGACCCAATGTGAATGAAAATCCGCTAGAAAGGTAGAAAAACGTTCCCTGAACTGTCGGGACCCCGAATATGTGGTTAGATTCAATTTCATGATTTTTGGAGACCATTTGACAATTTTAATACAATTTACTTCTTTTAGATGAATAATAAATAGTGAATAGTGAATAGTACTGTAAACAGTGATTTGATATTTTAGTAGCTACCGATATGGTAAATGATGATTCTCATGATAATCTATGGTCATTTCAGTGTTTAAATTGAGAACTTAAGGGCATGAATAAACGCTATTTGAGGAAACAATATTGTTGCTCGATTTTAGAGGTTGGTTTAGAAAACCCGTGTAACCACTGTGAGTATAGTTTGCTTGATTTGGTTCTTGTATGACATTGTACACATATAAAATGTTTGATTGTATGCATGTGATATGTATATATAATGCATTGCGTTTTATGGATCATGCAAACTGATTTTAGTAATTGAAGTTTGTAATGATGAGGTTTTGCGAATTCTCATTGTCATTTCGTTAAGAATTAGACCCGGATGAGGTTTTGCGAGTCCTCATTGTCAGTAGGTCTGTCCTAACAAGGGTTGCGATCCTTGAAATGATTGTGAATTGGGTGATAAGAAGCTGTATCTACCTTGTACGACCATACAAGGGTTAGACCCGCTCTCTTGCCTTGCGGATGAGGGAGATTGTGCATTATGTTATTGAAAACTCATAAAATTTATGATGTTGACATGTACAATATATTCGTTGAATGATGCATATGTTGAATAAGTGTTTGAAATGATTTTAAATGTCATATTTCTATAAATGTATATAATTGTCATCTCAAGAACTATATTCACTGAGCTGTTGATTGCTCACCTCATTTCTTCCAATATTTCATGTATTTAGTCAAAGGGAAAAGGAAAACTCCGTGAGTGATAATCACGTGAACCTTCGTCTGGTACGTGTATGTACGCTTTGAGGAAATAAATTATATTTTTGTTATTTTGATATGTATATTTATCACACACTATATATATGTAATATCACCTAGATGAGTTGTGTGGTAATATTATATAATGCTTGGGGATGATGAAATGAGATGATCATAGATATTTATCAGATGAGACTTTAATTTGTGGAATGAATTGAATGATTATAGAGATCTATATTGGATTTGAATTATAGTTTAAAAAAAAAAATTTGCTGTAACTTTTGCGAATTATTGTGAGACTACGTGAAGGCTGACAGTGTATTATATATTGTATATGAGTATGTACAGTGTATAGTCCACTGTGCCGGTCATGACGTCAGCCTACGTCAGGGGCGTCGTGACATTTTACATGGTTCAAAAGGTCTTCAATATCAAATATAACTTTTAACAGCTATAAAAATTCGAAATGAACAAATAAATGAAATCTGACCACATATTCGGGGTTTTTACAGTCTAGAAAGTGTTTTTCAACCTTTTCAGTAAATTTTCATTCAAGTTGGGTCAAAAACCTAATTTCAAAAACACCGTAAAACGACTCTCATAGTAAAGATTACTCCGAAAAAATTGATTCATCTAGTTTAAATATTAATTTCACAAAAAAATAAAGTAAAAATCACTTACAATAGGTCCCGATTCGACAAAAATTCGGCGTTTCTCCCATTTTTCCTCTCTTCATTCTTCTTCCTTCACAAGCAAGTTAGAGAGAGATTAAATGTTTGTTTTTTTTTTTTTAAAGACCCCATGCTCTTCATGCAACTTAATAAAGCAACTCCCCACTTTAAAAATTAATATATATATATATATATATATATATATATATGTGTGTGTGTGTGTCCACATAACACATATTGTTTTGATCTTGATAATCTAATTGAGAATTATAAAAATACAACCACATATACTTACATATACGTATTCCTACGTATTATACACCTATTATATACCTCAATATATGTATAAGTTAACGTAAAATTTTTTTACTTCGGGATGTTACACGAGAGACGGAGGTTTCTTTTTTTTTTTTTTTGGCGTTATGAAATTTCTATACTTCGGAAAAATCGATCAAGGTTAAATTTTTATGTAATTTTGTTGGTTAATTTTTTTTTTTTTCTGTAGATGGCGCTGTCTTCTTTGTTCCATATATTTTTAATAGTCGTTCACTTTTATTTATTTATTTTACTTTATTTCACATTTGTTTATTTATTTAACAATGTTTTTTATTAACAAATTTTAAAAAAAGCTTTTCCATTTGTAAGGCTTAGGGCTCTTCTTCAAAATATATATATATATATATATAGTTGTTAAGGTTACATTCTATATTACAATACTAAGCACAATTAATATTAAGGCACGTAAGCTCCATAGGCACATACAGGTAGATAAACACTCCCAACACAAAAGGGCGAGAGTCCCGTAACACTTTATTTAATAAACCTTATGATGTAAATTCATTACGAAAATAAGAACGAAAACATTGAAAGATAATCAAAATAAATCTATTGATTCGAATACTTCAAAAATATCAGATTTCCTTATTCTAAAGGCAAAATATCTTATTTATAACAAACTATCAAATACGAGTCTTAAACTGACACAACTTCAACTATTTAATTACGTAAGTTTAAACCACTTAACGTAGGCTCATTAACAAAGACACGAAACGAAAATATAAAATATAATAATTATAGAAAGACATACTAAACACATTATGCATGTATTTCATGTGTCCCTGTATCACCTTATTAGTATAAGAAGTTAAACTTGAGTGACGAGGGTGACAAAGCTTTGGGACAACCACTAAAGTAAAATGTTGTTGGCATTATTTAATCAAATAACTATGTCTTCTTTAAATTTAGTTGTAGAGAAAATTTTCTCTCTCTACTAACGAGGAAATATGAGAATGAAGGATTTTTTTTCTTTTTCTCAACCACTTTTGTTAAACATGTTTTTTGAGGCACTTTTTGTCAAACTTAAATAAATAAATAAAGTAATAAACCCTCTTTTTGTGAATTAAACATTTGGATAAATCACTAATTTTATAAGACTCTTTTGCCAACATTAAAATACATTTAAAGGGAAGCGACGTTGAGAACAAAGGCGGTAGCGAAAAGTAGCTCGTCATCTGGAACGATCTGGAGACGTATAAATAGTCGTCGTGCTCAGAGCAAACCGAAATTGTGCGATTCAGGGTTTTGGCGACTGATCTAGCTTCTTGTGGTGAAGAAGAAGAAGAAGATCAGAAGCAGAGAGATGTTGTACCTACTGCCTCATCTGTACTCGGATTAGGCCGTAGATCAGGCGATTCTCGCCGAAGAACAACGGCTCGTCGTGATTCGATTTGGTCACGATTAGGATGAAACCTGCACGGAGGTATGTACATCTCCAATTACAACTCTTTTTTTTGTGTTTTATTTCATCTTTTTCCAGATTTGAGTAAACCCTAGATATCTATCCTATCTATCTGCGTTCATCTTCTCTTGGATATATATGATCATTTTTTCCTTTTTTTTTGTATGGCGTAGTTTGGGATAGGTCATTGCATGCAGGTATATAGATCTTCAATTCGATTATTTTTTATTTCTTTTTTTTCTTTTTTTGTCTGATTAGAATAAACCCTAGCTATCTATCCTATCTATCTGCTTTCGTCTTCTCTTGGAAATAGAGGATCGTTTTCTTTTTTAATCTTTTGGATAGGACAAATTGATTATATGTTTGTTCTTAGCAATTAGATGATTCGGAGTTCCTGATGCGGAATGGATGAGAGTTTTTTTCTTTTGTTAGGTTTCGAAACCCTAGGTGATTTCACTTGGTGGCCACGCTACTTCAATGTTAGGGAGTTTGCACAATTAGGACTTCGCGTTCGCTGCATAGGAGTTGGGATTTTTATTGGCGTGGTTTCACTTCGCTTACTACTCGGTTGATTAGGTTTTGTGTTAAACTGAGTGAAGAATTTCCTTTTTTTTGGTGAAATAATTGCTCATCAACACGTTTATTGGATTTGGTGATTTATCATCATTAAACCTGTTTCAACTGAAATAATGTTAATGTTATACATACATATACATATATATGTATATATATATATATATATATATATATATATATATATATATATATATATATATATATATATATATATATATATATATATATTTATATTTATTTATTTATGAAGTTCTAGGATTCAACTGGCCACTAGCTTATTTAATTAGTATTTTTATTTTTAAATTGATTGTAAAACTTTATTACTTTTTAGTTTTTAAAGAAAATATAAGTTTTAAATATTACGTTTATTTTTTCAGATGTAGCTTATTGTTGTATTAGATCTAAAATAATGTCAAAGTATTCACTAGATAATAGAGAAGAAATTAATAGCTTATAACATTTGTTTTCAAAATTAAACTTAGTTTTTTTTTAAATGTTTTTAATTTGTTTGTTCATTTCTTTTTTAGTTTTTTTATTATTTCTAATTAGTTTGAGTTTTTAGTCAAGTTTTTGTAATTTTCGTTTTTCATATAATCTATAATGTGACCACTAGATTTTTTAAATTGGTTTTTTTAACTTGGGAATTGGATATTTTAAATGTTTCAATTTTTTTTTTATCATTTATGATTTTATTTTTAAGTTCTTAATTATTTTGAATTTTTGGTGGAGTTTTGGTACTTTTTGTTTTTCATGTAATCTATAATTTGACCTCTAAAAAGTTATTTAAATTGGCATATAATTTTTGAATTTATTTGATTTTTCAGTTCTTCCTTTTATCTACCATTGACTTAACTTAATGACTTTGAAGTGTAAATTGGCATAAGAATTGTTGACTCACTCGATTTGTTTACAGTAACTGTTGTGGCAAAAATATTTCTTTTCTTTCTTAATATACTTAAGATTGGTGGAAATACACTTGAACTGCTCATCCTTTGGGCACTCTTTAGTTCAAAGTATCAGTGTCGTCAAAGCCTAGGCCACACCTAGGCCATTTTGGGGGAGGACCGCCTAGGTTGTTTGCTAGGCAGTCAAAAGGGGGGGGGGGGGGGGGGGAGGTCTCTCGAAGAGTTGAAGGTGTTTGTTTTTTTTTTTTGGAACAACTAAAATAAATTCTATTGAATAGAATATTCAAACATCAGATTTGTTTCCCATAATGACCAAAAGGCCTATTTATAATAAACTATCAAATACAAGACCTGAATTGAGGTAGCTTCTAAATAGGCTACGTGGGTTTAAACTACCTAATGTGTGGCCTTGAACAAGTACACGAAAATGGAAATGAAAGTCATAAAAAAGATGATAAAACATTCTATGCATTTGTGGGATGCGTCCCTGCATCATAAGTTTTGCTATGTTGCTTCTCTTGCAATATCCTTTCCTCTAACCCATTTTCTCATTTATTTTTATTATGGTTTTAAATTTTTTTTTCTTCCTTTAATGTGTTTGTTCGTGCATGCATGTTCTCCTCATATTACTATACTTTCTTCTTGCATTTTAGGTATCATTCCTATAGGAGAAATAGGAGGGACTTCAGAAGAGGATGATGCTGCCTTGATCAAGGTATTGAAATTCTAATGTGTTAATTTCGATGTCAAAATGGAAATATATCTGCTATGCAAGCATAAAGTGAAGACTAAGCTAACATTCCCATGAATGCTTTACAAGAGTCTCTTTATATGACTATCCTTATCATCCAATCTATGACATTATTTTGGATGATTAAGAAAAGGAAATAAAAAGTTCTCTAATAAAAGTCTTTGTAGAAGCGGCTCTAATAAAATTCTTGACACTAGGTTGGTATAAATTAACATGAATGATGCCAGGGTATTTTTAAGGTTAATGATACCCTAAGAATCCTAGCCACTTAAGCTTTGTCTCTTTAATCTTTGATTAGGACACTTCTTATTCATTGAAAGACAAATATATGGAGAGAGATTGTATGACTACATGACTAACGAGATAGTGGAAGGTTATGAAAGTTCTCAAAAGGAGGACCTAGTTTTTAGGCTTGATTTTGCTAAGGCACATGACTTGGTGAATTGGGATTTCCTTGATTTCAATTTAATGAGGAAAGGATTTGGCGCTAGGTGGAGGAAATGAAGCAATGGGTGCTAAGGAATGTGACATATTTAGTGTTCATCAATCGAAGATGAAGAGAAAATTTGTGTGTGTGGGGGGGTCTAAGGTGGGGGATTTGTTCAGTGGATGTCTTGGGTAGAATGATGGATAAGACCAAAAAATCCAAGTAGCTTCACTATGGGGAGGGATATGGTGGAGGTTAGGTGTGTTCACGGGTTGGGTTGATTTAGATTTTCGCCAAATACTGACAAATTAACAACATAAATTTGGAACCGTTATTGACTAATTATTCCCATCAACAACAAATTGTTTGGGATCTCATCATTGACAATATCTATGCACCAATTGCAATGAGAATTAGTCTTGTCATTTGACCTTGAGAAATGAAAATACTTCCTTGCAGTACCTTTTCTTTTCCGCCAACCATTTCTTCATATAAGTAAGAGCATCTTTGTGTTTTATTCCATCTTCTCTAAATATTTATCATTTGTTTCTTTGTTGTTATTCCAACTTCTTTGCTATGCATGTAATAGGTTGCTATGCATTTCCAATATAGATTAGTAAACCGAAAAACCGAATAAGGTGGTTTAGACACACTTAACGAAGACCTTTGGATGTGTCAATTAGAAAGAGTGAGACCTATTAACAATCCATACTAATGATAGAGGTAGAAGAAGACCTAACATAACATGGACACAAATATTTAAGAAAGATATAACAACTTGTAAATTTAAGTGTCGTCTTAGCCCTTGGTTGAGCGGAGTGGAAGAAGTTGATTCATGTTGCCAACCCCATGTAGTTGGGAAGACGCTTAATTGAGTTGGACTATTTTTTTCTTTTCTCCCTCTAATGATTGCACACTTATAGGATTTGATAGAAGATGTTGGTGGGAATTTAATTTTGTTTGCAATTAAAAAGAAGTTTTGCCTTGAACTATTAAAAAACATCCCATGGATATATTAGACTTCTATCCAGATGGTTGGGGCGCCAATTGTTGTTATATAAATAGTATAGGCAACGTGACAAAAAAAAGAAAAAAAATCCAAATGCATTTACTAGGTTAGCCTTGATCCATCGGGTGAGGAAGATAAGCAACATGTTCAATTAAGAACCATTTTTAAGATAAGTTGTCTTTCTCAATCTAGCCCAACATCGATGCCACCCATAGCATCATTGAGTGTTAGGTTTTACTTGACCCATTTAAGCTACTCAACCAACCAATTGTTAACCCATTGGGTGCCTCAATAGTATAAATATTAGTGTTTTGATCATTTGTTTGTAATCTATTTTATACATATGATACTTATGCTTTATATTATTTTTAATAATACATACGTTGTCACCTCTTACTTATGTATTTGGGAGCAAGTTTACTTGAATTAAGTTGAACTGAGTCGTATATGTTATCTACTCTTAGACATTTATATATTTTATAATATATATATATATTATATAGTAACAGTCATAGTGAGGCTTTTTGCACCTATAATCCCTAAAATACCCCTTCATATCTTATAGTATTATTTTATACCATATAAAAATTAAATACTCTTTGATTTGGACGCTATCTTATTCTTTTTTTTTTCTTTTTTTTCTTTTTTTTTATTTTCCTGCTTTTAATAATAATAAAAAAATTGTTGATTTTAGTTTTAATTAATTAATTAGTTGTTAAAACAATCTATAAGAGATATTTTAGTTAATTGATATTTTATTTTGTATAAAAATTAGTTTCATTCGTAATTTTTGTTGTATATTTGTAAATGCAACTTTGACCTATAATTTACTAATTTATAAACTTTAATTGTTCGTGGTTACTTAAACACGTTATTTACTTTTTCTTTTCTTTTTATTATAAGTAATATGTGTCCATATGAAATATTTAATAGATACTAATAATAATTTACAACATAGCTGTACATCAAGTAGAGTTGAAAGCTTGTTAGTTGTTATTTTTTGAAAAAAAGAAACTAGATAATATCATTGATATGAGTTAATATATATTATAAGTACATTGTCAATATATGGATGAAGAGGACAAGATGTTCTTTCCATCATTAAATAGAAATCATATTTCCCCAACCCTAGATCCATTAAAAAAAATACTATACCCTTTTGACAAATT
The DNA here is from genome assembly GCA_035771175.1 of Paratinospora sagittata. Classification (NCBI taxonomy): domain Eukaryota; kingdom Viridiplantae; phylum Streptophyta; class Magnoliopsida; order Ranunculales; family Menispermaceae; genus Paratinospora; species Paratinospora sagittata. Next base: position 1,124,805 of record CM069592.1, on the reverse strand, counting down.
ACAATTTGCAACCCAAAAAGAGGCAAGCGCCAAAGATTGTTCCCATGCTATACTCACACTAGACGCCAACCCCTCAAAGATACGCCTATTCTTGTCCTTCCAAATGCTCCATACAATTGCAAGATTTATTAGCAACTAGTGTTTCTTCCATCCTTGTTAAACGTCGGCTAGAGATCTAAAAATGGTCCTCTCCTGTGGATCAGTTAGACAGTTACTTGATGTGAAACAACTAGAAAATGTCAAAGCGACCTCTCCTAAATCTCATGTGCATAAATACATTGAGAAAAAATATGGGTAATCGACTCGATTTTTTACATAAACAACATCGATGTGGGGACAAACACTTGTTTGGGAACCTTTTTTGTAGAACATCACTTGTATTTAGCTTATTGGGGACAATTACCCACTCCAAAAACTTTGACCTTTGAGGGCACAAATGCTTTCCATATATAATTGAAAAAGATTGTAGGTTGGATTCCCACGTAATGGCATCCTTAAGTACTTTAGGAGCCATTAGGCAGCTGAGCATCTAATTCGCATGGCAACACTATGGATGGATGCCTCCTCGATCCCGATCCCAACAATTTGTTTCTTTGACATATTAATTACCATACAAAGACCTAACGAAAGCATTTGATTATGCTGATCATGTTTTGGAAACTATGATCATCGCTCTCCACAAAGAATATTGTATCATCAACAAACTGTAAATGATATATATCAATCTTATCCCTTTCCCACATGGAATCTGAGAATCACCTTGGATTCTTTAGCCCTTTCCATCTTTCTTTCCAACACATCCACCACTAATGTGCATAAGAAGGGAGAGACAAGACTGGATCCTCTTGTCTTAATCCCCTTCTTGCCTAAATTTGATCTTAAATCTTAAGATTGGGATTGAATTCAAATTGTAATCTTATGATTTATTTTATTTTATTTTATTTTTTTATCTTCTTCTTTTTTTTTTTTTTTGATAAGGAGACCTATATTAAACCAAAAGAAAACAAAAAATACTAAGAAAGAAAGGGGGACCAGAGGTCCACCAAAAAAAAATAGAATAGACAAGTGAAAGGGAAAATACAGGACACAAAAACTTAAAATAAAGTACTCCAATCTCTTAGAAGATCATTTAAGTTGTAATGTTGGCACTTCTTCTTTAACATTAACCAAAAATAGCCTCCCAAATCACGTAACTGTCACTATGTCGGTTTGAGAAATTCTTTGATTTTTCTCAATCCACATGCCCCACAACACACCAAAAACTACACACCAAGTTTATTAAAGGTGCAAGGGGCAATTAAGGCAATGAGGGGCCCCTAACGCCTAAGGCGCAAAGTGAGGCACATTCCTAAATGAAGTATGGTGCAAAATTCTTAAGAAACTTAATTATTTATTAATTTGTGATAAAAGAATTCAAAAAAAGATAAAAATCAATAGTAATTTTATAATTTTACAATCATAAATGGTTTTAGTTTTATTTCGTATTTATTATTAATATTATGTTCATTTCTTTTGATATTTAAAATTTAATTGAAGAAATAAACATAAAGCAAAGAAGAACAAGTAGCAGTTGTAACTCCTTTGTAATATTAAACTGGCATACAAGTTTCCGTTAATATTTTATGCTCTATATTGTTCATTATGTATATTTATTCAAAGAAGGGAGAAAAAAAAGTATATAATACAATATTTATTTCATGATTAAATAGTTAATGAAGAGTAGGAAAGTGAGGTGCACTGAAGTGCATCTAAGGCGTATGCCGAGTTAAAGTGCCCTGCTTGTCAAGTATTGAGGCACAACAAGTGTGCCCTGTCTCAAGGCGCGCTAAGGCGCCCACCTTGATCATAACACTATTGCACACGTTCCAAGAGCCCTTTGCTCCAATGTCACCTCAGAACTCTTCTTGAAAGAGATGCCTACATTACGTTGGTGGAACCTAAGATTAATATAATGCATGCAATAGTCTTGACTTAAGGTTGTAAGTAAAATTGCAATGCAAGAAAATGTGAATTATGTGATAAGCATGATTCCCATGCATTCCTATAAAGCACACACACCAATTTGGAGATAAAGAGATAATGGGCTTTCTTCTTTGAAGAACATCATTTGCATTGATCCTATTTAGAGCCCCGAGCCATTCAAAAATTTTGACCTTCAACAAAGTCTTGGATTTCCCAAGGAAAGCAGGAGGGAAGAGTGTACGAGGTGACAATAGAACAATTTAGTGATAATGGACCTAGTTCTATCTAAAATCCAAATTCTTCTATCATGTCAACCTTCTTAAAGTCTAACTAAGCCATTCTAAGTGGGACCTAAAAGACTAACCAATTGGGCAACTTCATCATCTAATAAATTGCGATGAAAGTGAACCCCGAGGCAAGACACTGGTAGTGGAGTTCTCAATGTTGCTAATGAAGATGGAAATTGGTTCAATATGAACGATAGGCATGTTATGTAAAGAAGGAAAAAACATATTCAAGTTTTGTCACCACACCAAACATCCTCCTAAAATCTAATAGTTGACCCGGCCCTTACACTCTTAACTTAAAAATTGTGAAAAAGAAGGATAAAGTGAAGAGATGGACATGCAAGGGCTTCTAACAATTTCTCTACTTGCCGAACCTGCATACCAATTATTATGCGAGAGCCCATGTCAACTCTTGATGACTTTGACCCATTTGGCATATCTTATACTTGGTTCAATGGGCTACTTTTAGGCAGGTTTTCCATTTCATCATTTCCTTACTAATGTGAGAGGAATGCTATTTATTGGTCTTGGTTTTCTTAAAGCTATCTTTAGTTTTTGTTCAGAGGTCTTTCTTTCCAATTTACATTTTTGGAGGGGGGTGGGCCCTATATTATTGTGATTCTGATTGATTAATCTTCTTAATTTGCATCTATGAAATTAAATATACCCTTGATTAGAGTTATGTCATATTTGTAAATGTCTAATTATGATTTCAGTTTTTGGTCTTGTTTACGGTATTTGACACGTGATATTGGTGTTTAGACATGTGACCTTTCTTTAACTCAAAGTTGCTTGAGGTTGTTAAGGTTATTCAACAAAAGCCATGATATGCCTTATCCATACTGTGGAGCTTATGTTGCTTCAGTATTGCACCATTAATTTCTTCTTTTTTTGTTTTTGTTTTTTTTGGAAGATAGCACCATTGATTTCTTATTGAAACTTTAATGTGAACATTTCCATTGTTTTAGCCATAACTTATCATAATTTGTAGAGTATGACAAGAGTTTTTTTTTAAAAAAATATTTTTAATGCTAGCATCTGTTGCAGAAACAATAAAGAACTTTGTTGTCATACATCTAGTTGACGTCACCGAGATCCCTGACTTCAACACCATGTATAAATTGTACGATCCTTCCACTGTCATGTTCTTTTCTATAAGAGTAATGCTTGACTAACGTACTTTGTTGATATTGCCCTTGAGAGTTATTGAATTGTCTTAAATTACGTATTGATGCGTGATCCGAGGCGATCCAACAACTTTTAGGGACATATCAATAGTGTGCATTTGCCAAGTGTGTTTGTAAAACATTTTTCTTTCTGTAATAAGCATATCATGATTGATCTTTAGACTGGGAACCACAAGAAGATCAATTATCAAGCGGGCCCTTGAGGAGAGCAAGAATTTATTGACAGTGTAGAAAGCGTCTATAGGGGAGCCCCAAAATGGTCGAGGTCTGGTGATTGCACCCAAAGACTGTTGGACTAAGTTCTGATATTAGGGTCTTAGTTATTGAGAGACTAGAACATCAAATACTACTGCTATTGCTAGATTTAACTGTTGGCGGAAGAATTTATTGGCAACATTTCTGGAACTATATTTCTGAATTTGTATCGCTTTGCCAAGGTAGCAATTAATAGGCTTGGGGTCTCATGTTTTACCTGTAATGAAGGTTAGTGTTTATCTGTTTGTCGATTACTCTGATGTTTTAACTTTCCTTAAAATTTTTAGTTTGAAATCTTGCTCATCCTTATATTTCAGAACTTTGTAACAGCAAGTGGTCTGCATATATATATATATATATATATATATATATATATATTTTTGTGATAATCGAGGGTATCCAGTTTCAGCTAATCCTTTGGGTTCTTGGTTGTTCGAGCAAGAAACGCCCTCAGTGACCAACCCTAATGGTCTGTATATATTGTTATATTATTCAATGTTAAGTAGGATAACTTGAGGCGGAGGACCCTATGTAGGTTGAAAACAGCTTAGTTGAGTTGAGTAGTTTAAATATTTATGACAACTTTGGTAGAGCAATAAATTGTGTACAAATCCGTTGTTGTAAACTTCTTATGAGGATTAACACTTTTTATGCTCTTCTTCAATTTCAACCCGTACCTGTTAATGTTATTATGTAACTTCCCCAAAATTTGGGCATTTAAAGAACTATACTGCATTTGATGAGGTATTTTAAAAGACATTTCAAGACATTCTACAAAACTTTCTTAGTCATTACGAAAAACGCAGTGTATATATTATAACGGTTTGTGGACATACTGTTGAACTTATACATTTCATTTTTTCAGTAGAAGAATGCATTTAAAAGCTATGAGCGACAGCTGTAGTAACTAAAAAGTTCAGCTGTGGTTGCTACAGCGCGAAAAATGATTTTAACAGCTTTACCTGATCGTTGTGGAAGACATTCAACGAATCCCTGTAGCAACTACTCAATATTGTTAAGTTGCAGTTGCCGTTGCCAGAGTTTCTGTAATAGCTATGGATAACAGCCATAATACGCTGTAGTACATCGATTAAAATGACAACCGCGTTTTCTGACCACTAACTGGATATTTTTCCAGAAAAGCGCTGTTGCTGCTTCCTCAACGGATTATTCATCAGAGATTTAACAGCGTTTTCGAAAATGCTGTAGTTAATTGGTATACGTACTTGCAGTAAAGCTGGAGTCGGCAACTGTATTTGAGCAAAGAATTAACAGCATTATAACACGGCTGTGGTTGACTAATATTTACGACACCCACTACAGTTGTAGTTTCGTTCGTTACAAAAGGAAAAATATTGTGAAAAGATAACATAAGATTTGACAGCGTTCGAAAACGGTGAGTATAACTGCAATAAGGATATCCGATGAAGTCGGAAAGCATACCGAGACCACCGCTGTTGTTTGTTAAGTACTGTAAAAGAGCTTTTACAAGGTTTCACATCCATGGTTTTGGTCGCACTTACTACATTATAGGTCAATGTTGCAACACTTTTCCACTCCCAATGACAACAAACAAAAATGTTTCAAAATGTCGTCCAAAACATTTCACACATTTTATTAAAGAAAAATACATGTTGCGCCATTGTCTTCTGCGTACTTAATAACTCATTGTACGCATATTAATCTACTGTCAGATTAAATTCAGAATTCATAAATGCAACTATACACACTTAAAATTGGAGAGAAATTGCAGTTGGTCAAATTGAACAACTATAAAGTGAACAAAATTTGAAGTTTTGAATTGCAGCAACTTTTAAATTGTAGGAACATTAAAACTTTTTCTTGTGTTGATACTTTTTAAGGGTTTTAGTACCTGATGGAAGAGCAATCCTTCTTACCCATGATGTTAGCAATTCAGGTCTTAACAGCAACTGTCGCATTAGCATATAAACCATGGCTCGTTGACATCTTCAAGCTCTTGTCTGGGACCCCTAGTGCGCCCTCATGTGCCAGCAACCGATTGCTCCTCAGCGTCAAGTCTAATTGCTCTCTGGCACACAAGGTCCAAACCTTTAAAAAACACACACACACACACACACACGATGTTATATATCCGGATAACTAAAATAAGTTATTCTCATTCTTCTACACAATATGTCTGCATACTAATGATTCCAAAAATTGATGTTAGTTATTACCAAAAAGAAGTTGCAATAAAAAACTCCGAGAAAGATGCTATTGGTCCCCAAAAACTGTGGCAATTGAACCAAATGAATGTAAATTGCTCTGGGGCCAATTGGCAATGATCTCATCATCTCATGCACCTTATCACTCCCCACAGTGAAGCCCGCAATCAACTTGGATTCACCAGCCTTGTCCATCATTCTACCAAAGACATCCACTGCCAATGTGAATAAAGGAGAAAGTGGATCCCCCGACCTTAGACCACTTTTCGCCTAAATTTTTCCCCTAAGTCATCTGTTAATGAAAACTGAATATGCTACGCTCCTTAGGCACCCATTGATCCTTTTCTTGCTAAAATGAAATCAAGGAAATTCAAATTCATCTTATCATAAGCCTTAGAAAAATCAAGCTTGAAAACTAGGTCCTTACAAGAACTTTTGTAATCCTCTACTACCTTGTTAGTCATTTAGTCCTACTATCTATTTTCATATATTTATCTTTCTACGAATAAAAGTGTCCTAATCAAGGAAAAAGTGATAAAGCTTAGGTGGTTAGGATTTTTTAGGCTATCATTCACCTTGAAGATATTTTGGCACCATTCATGTCAATTTACATCAACCTAGTGTCAAGAATTTTATGAGTTGCTTCTGAAGAAGACTTATTTAAGAATTATTTTATTTCCTTTTCAATCATCCAAAATAATGCCATAGATTGTGAGGTAAGAATGTTCACATAAAGGGACTCTTGTCTATCATCAATAGCATTCATGAGACGTTAAGTTAGGTCTCACCATTATACTTGTGTAGCACACATGTTTCCATTTTGATATTGAAATTAACAAATTAGAATTTCAATACCTTAATCAGGGAGCAACATCCTCTTTTGCAGTCCCTCCTATTTCTCCTATAAGAATGATGCCTGAAATGCAGGAAGAAAGTATAGTAAGATGAGGAGAACATGCATGTACAAACACACACATCAAGGGACAAAAGATCAAACAAAAAAGAAATATTTCTTCCATAATAAAAAGAAATGAGAAAAAGGGTAAGAAGAAAAAATATTGCAAGAGAAACAAATTAGCAAAGCTTATGCGAGGATGCATGATACACATGCATAACATATTATATCATGTTTTCTTATGCCTTCCATTTCTTTGTGTATTTGTTTGTGGGCCAACATTGGATGCTTTAAACCCACGGCCTATTTATAAGTTACACCAGCTTAGGACTCGTATTTGGTAGCTTATTATAACTAGGGCTTTTGACAATTAGGTTTTACACACCTAATGTTGAGCATTCGACTCAATGCGCTTATATAAACAAATTATGAATCTTCACCAAAAATGTGACTTTCGTGTGCTCATATAAACAAATTTAAATTTTTAAGCCCAAATTGGAATTTTGTGTGCTTACCTAAGCAAATTCCTAATTTTCACATAAATAAGATTTTTGGGTGCTTATATAAGCCAATTCTGAAAATTCACCGAAATGGGATTTTCGTATGCTTATATAAACAAATTCCTAAGTTTCACCAAAATGAGATTTTCATGTGCTAATATAAACAAATTAAAATATCCACCGAAAATGGAACTTTCCTATGCTTATATTAACAAATTATAAATCTTCACCTAAAATGTGACTTTTTCGTGTGCTTATATAAACAAATTCATTGATCTTAACCTCAAATGAGACTTTTGTGTGCTTTGTATAAGCAAATTCCTAATTTTTCACACCAAATGGAATTTTCGCCCTAAATAAGACTTTCGTGTGATATTTTTCATGTCAAATGGTACTTTTATATGCCAAAATATGTAAATTCCTAATTTTCACCCTAAACGGACTTTCGTGTGCTAATCTAAGCAAATTTGTAATCTTAACCTCAAATGAGACTTTCGTGTGCTCATATAAGCAAATTCTCAATTGCCACAAAATTTAAAATTTAGTGTGCCTATATAAACAAATTCAAAATCTCCACCCCAAATGAGACTTTTGTGTGCTTATATTAACAAATTATGAATCTTCAACTAAACTGTGACTTTCATGTGCTTATATAAGCAAATTCCTAATTTATACTGAACTGAAATTTTCGTGTGCTTATACAAGCAAATTCCTAATTTCCACCGAAATTAGATTTTGTGTGCTTAGATAAACAAATTCCTCATTTCAACCTAAATGAGATTTTTGTGTGCTTATATAAACATATTCAAAATCTCCACCCCAAAGGGGACTTTCCGGTGTATATATTAACAAATTATGAACTTTCACCTAAAATGCCAACTTTCGTGTGCTTATATAAACAAATTCATGATCTTAACTTCAAATGAGACTTTCGTGTGCTTGTATACTCAAATTCCTAATATTTCAACGCAAAATAGGACTTTCATGTGCTTATATGAACAAATTCAACTTTTTCAGTGCCAAATTGCTATTTCATGTACTTACATAAGCAAATTCTGAGTTTCAAACTAAATGAGGTTATCGTGTGCTAATATAAACAAATTCAAAATCTCAACACCAAATGGGACTTTCATGTGCTTATATTAACAATCACCTAAAATGTAACTTTCATATGCTTATATAAACAAATTCAAAATTTTCTGCCCAAATTAAACTTTCAAGTACTTAGATAAGCAAATTCCTAATTTTCACCCGAAATAGGATTTTCGTGTGCTTACATAAGCAAATCGCTAATTTCCACATAAATTAGATTTTTGTGTGCTTATATAAGCAAATTCCTAATTTTCACCGAAATGACATTTTCGTGTGTTTATATAAGTAAATTCTATGTCCACCTAAATGAGATTTTCGTGTGCTAATATAATTAAATTCAAAATCTCCACCCTAAATGGAACTTTCGTGTGCTTATATTAAAAAATTATGAATCTTCATGTAAAATGTGACTTTCATGTGCTTATAAAAAAAAATTCATGATCTTAACCACAAATGAGAATTTTGTGTGCTTGTATAAGCAAATTCCTAATTTTTAACCCCAAACGGGACTTCCATGTGCTTATACAAAAAATTCAAAATTTTTGCCTTAAACAAGACCTTAAAAAAGCATATTTATATCTTTCACTTCAAAAGGTACTTTTATATGCCTAGATATGTCAATACCTAATTTTGACTATAATTGGACTTTCATGTGATAATCTAAGCAAATTCAAAATCTTAACCTAAATGAAACTTTCGAGTGCTTATATATGCAAATTTCTTATCTTCACCCCCAACGAGATTGTTGTGTGCTTATATAAGCAAATTCCCAATTGCCACCAAATTTAGATTTTTGTGTGCTTTATATAAACAATTTCAAAATCTCCACCCCAAATTGGACTTTCGTAAGCTTATATTAACAAATTATGAATTTTAAACTAAAATATGACTTTCGGGTGCCTTTATAAAAAAATTCAAATTTTTCACCCCTAATTCTCGCTCGAAATGGTATTTTCGTATGCTTACGTAAGCAAATTCCTAATTTCCACATAAATAAGACTTTAATTTGCTTATATTAGGAAATTCCTAATTTATAACAAAACGGGATTTTCGTGTGCTTATATAAAATAATTCATAATTTCCACCGAAATCGAATTTTCATATGCTTAAATAAGAAAATTCCTAATTTCCACATAAATGGGATTTTCATGAGCTTATAAAAGCAAAATTCCTAATTTCGACCGAAATGGGATTTTCATGTGCTTATGTAAGCAAATTCGAAATTTCCAACTAAATGAGGTTATCGTGCGCTAATATAAAAAAATTCATAATCTCCACACGAAATGGAACTTTCATGTGCTTATATTAATAATAACCTAAAATGTGACTTTCGTGTGCTTATATATACAAATTCAAATTTTTCAGCCCAAATTGGACTTTTATGTACTTATATAAGTAAATTCCTAATTTCCGCTTGAAAAGACATTTTTTGTGCTTACATAAGCAAATTGCTAATTTCTATCGGAATGAGATTTTTGTGTGTTTATATTAAAAAATTCCTAATTTTCCCCGAAATAGCATTTTCGTGTGCTTATATAAGCAAATTTCTAATTTCCACCAAAATAGGATTTTTGTGTGCTAATATAAACAAATTCAAAATATCCACCCCAAATGGAACTTTTGTGTGCTTATATTAAAATATTATGAATCTTCACCGAAAATGTGACTTTCATGTGCTAAACAAATTCAAGATCCTAACATCAAATGAGACTTTTTCGCGCTTACATAAGCAAATTCCTAATTTTTCACCCCTAACGGTACTTTGGTGTGCTCATACAAAAAATTCAAAATTTTTGCCCTAAGCAAGACTTTCGTGTGCTTATATAAGCAAATTTATATTTTTCGGGTCAAATGATACTTTTATACGTCAACATATGTAATCCTAATTTTCACCTTAAACGGACTTTAATGTGCTAATCTAAGCAAATTCGTAATCTTAACCTCAGACGAGACTTTCTTATGCTTATATAAGCAAATTCCTTATTTTGACCCTGAATGGGATTTTTGTGTGCTTATATAAACAAATTTCCAATTGCCACCAAAATTAGATTTTCGTGTACTTATATAAACAAATTCAAAATCTTCATCCTATATGGGACTTTTGTGTGCATATATTAACAAATTACGAGTCTTCACCCCGAATAAGACTTTCATGAGCTTATACAAAAAAATTCATGATCTTATCGTCAAATGAGACTTCCGTGTGCTTACGTAAGTAAATTCCCAATTGTCACCAAATTTAGATTTCTGTTTGCCTATATAAAAAATATTCAAAATCTCCATCCACGCCAAATGGGACTTCCGTGAGCTTATAATGACAAATTATAAACCTTTACCTAAAATGTGACTTTCGTGTGCTTATGTAAACAAATTCATGATCTTAACTGCAAATGGGACTTTTGTGTGCCTAAATAAGCAAATTTTCAATTTTTTTACGCGAAATAAGACTTTCGTGTGCTTATATAAACAAATTCATAATTTTATCACAAAATGGGACTTTCGTGTGCGCATATATAAATAAATTTATATTTTTTACCCAAAATGGGACTTTCATGTCGTTATATAAACAAATTCCAAATTCTGACCACAAATGAAAATTTCATGAGCATGTATATGCAAATTCCAAATTTCCAACTAAATGAAATTTTCGTGTGCTAATATAAACAAATTCAAAATCTCCACCCCGAATGGAACTTTCGTTTGCTTATATTAACAAATCATGAATCTTTACCGAAAATATGATTTTCATGTGCTTAAATAAAAAAATTCAAAATTTTCAACCAAAATTAGACTTTCATGTACTTACATAAGCAAATTCCTAATTTTCACCCGAAATGAGAATTTCGTGCGCCTGGCAGAGCTAAGGGGGCTTCAATCCTGACTCCTTATCCCATCTCAGCCCAGCCATGAGTAAGTCAGTTTGGGGGACCGAAGGCAGTTCTCCGTGCACCGGACACATAGCTTACCGAATCAGTTGCGACACGGATGGGAATGCATGCTACGAAAGAAAGGGTCGAGTCTCATACATCCACCGTCTACTCAATATCCTTGTACGAGTCCACAATCACTACACGAGATGAACCTTGGTTTGGTGAATGGAAGTTGGCCTTAGGTGTAATAGGACTCCCAGCTACTGTGCGCGATCGTATACTGAGGTGCCCCCCGCCGGTTGTTGGAACGACGCGAGCCGGGGCGGGCCTCGATTCAGAAAGATGAACGGACAGAGGTTACAAATTCCCCATCTCATTGGGGGCGGAAAACGAATCGACATCTCGATGTGATACAACCCTTTCTATTTGAGTTGGGAAAGAAAGGCGAAGTCCATCCGAATCGTCCAATGAAGAATAAGAGGAGAGCAAAGCGCCAATGGCGCGCGAAGCGCATGCGGAAGGGGCACAGAGAAAAATCAGTGTGGAGGAGAAGCAGCCGAGCTCATTCCCTTCGCTTCCTGGGCCCAAAGCTGTGCAGTGTTTCCTGGCCAAATCAAGGATTTGGGGCTTCTTGCTACGCTACATATATATAAATCCAAGTCATCCATATGAATAGAAAGATGGATCCATCCATCTATCCTATCCGATTTAGATTTGGATATCTAAAAAAGAATCGATCTCATTCAACGTTTGATTCAAAGAACTGCACCCCCCCCCTCCCCCCGCACGTGAAACGACTCTGCTGCAATGGATGGCAGAGGGTCCGTAGTACCCGAAGCACTGGAGTGATCCAGTAGCCGGGAAGGGGCCTAGAAGTGCCTACTACTACACCAGACTACACTTGGCTCTACACATTACAGAGCTAACCCCTGTCCAGTGCCTGGCAGAGCTAAGGGGGCTTCAATCCTGACTCCTTATCCCATCTCAGCCCAGGCTAACGGGGCCTTACTTATTCATGGGGGAGAGTGGAGCCTCGAGAAGCACTGTTGAGAGGAAGATCCTGGGCCCCTCTTCATTCTCTACAGGGGTCTCTGCCCCGCTTCCATGTGGGCAGAGATGGAAGAGATCGAACACGGGAATAAGAAGCAAGCTCGCCTTCCTTTTTGAGCATTTTGATAGAGGGGGATGGATAATGAAAACTAGACCTGACCCATACTAGAGCGAAACCCAAGTACCGCAAGGGAGCCGCAACACTGAAGTCTCATGTAGTCCCGTCACGTGTAGTGTAGTCATCAGTCGTAGCGCGCTAGCGCGCCCGGGGCTTTTGAAGCTGTAGTTTGCGTAGGACTTTGCTGGGTTCCTTTTTCGTCTCGACAAAGAGGAAAAGAATCATATTGAAAACGCTCCTAACCCCTTCGTAGAGCCGTGTATTGTAAGTGATCCGAACCTGCCCGGAGCGAGCCTCCCATAGAGGCAAGTGAAGTTGGTGAGCCGTATGATGGGCAACTATCTCCTGCGGTTCGGAGAGGACTCAGCTGTTAGTTAGTACCCCCTTGGTTTCGGGGTGGACCCTTTCACTCTATTTTATTATATACGCTTAGCGAAAAGAATGTTTTTTGATACACCTAGGACATGGATTCTATATGAACCAATGGATCGTGACAAGTCGTTACTACTAGCAATGACTTCCTCTTTCATTACTTCATCCTTTCCATATCCCTCTCCCTTGTTCTCAGTGACTCATCAAATGGCACTCAGTTCATATCTTTAAGTTCGATCATTGACAAGGTTCAAAGAAAGGGTGGGCCATTGATAAAGAATCGATTCCAAACCACAATGCTAGCGGATGGCGGGCCTCCGCTTTTCTTTTCATTAAGAAAACCTGCCAGTTATTATGGACTCAAATAAAAAAAAGCAGGAGAGTTCAGGCGTTTGCCTCTTTGTTCAAAAGCAAAAATAGACGTGGGTGGCCTGTGGTGGTATAAGCAAATTCCTAATTTCTATCAAAATAGGATTTTTGTATACTTAAATGAGACTTTTGTGTGCTTATATAAACAAATTCCTAATTTTTGAACCCAAACGTGACTTTAATGTGTTTAAATTAACAAATTCATAACTTCACCAACAATGTGACTTTCGTGTGCTTTATATAAACAAATTCAAAGTTTTCACCTCAAATTCTAATTTCCAGCTAAATGAGATTTTTGTGTGCATGTATAAGAAAATTCTTAATTTCCACCGAAATAAAATTTTTGGGGGCTTATATAAGAAAATTTCTAATTTTCACCAAATTGGAATTTTCGTGTTCTTTTATAAGCAAATTCCCAATTGCCCTCAAAATTAGATTTTCGAGTGCTTATATTAACAAATTATGAATCTTTACCTACAATAAGACTTTTGCGTGTTTATACAAAAAAATTCATAATCTAGGGGTGTGTTTGGTAGCTAAGAAAATTTTTCATAAGAAAATAATATTTTTTCTAGAAAATTTTCTCAAGAAAATGTACATGAAATTTTTTTCTCATGGTTGTTTGGTTGAACATGAGATTTTTTTTTATAATTGATTATTAGTTAGTTATTCAATTATATACCTATAACTTTTTTAAATTTAGTGCAAAAAAATTCTCAAGCGAAAATTTTATTTTCTCACCCCCCCTAGCTGAGAAAATTATGGTGAGAAAATGTTCTTAAAATTATTTCACCTTTTTTGCCAACCAAACATTGGAAAATAGAATTTTATCAAGAAAACCAATATTTTCTTGAGAAAATTTTTATTTTCTCACCTACCAAACACACCCTTAGCCTCAAATGAGACTTTTGTGTGCTTAGATAAACGAATTCCCAATTGCCACCAAAATTAGATTTTCATGTGCTTATATAAAAAATATTAAAAATATCCACCCCAAATGGGACTTCCTTGAGCTTATATTAACAAATTATAAATTTTTACCTAAAATTTGACTTTCGTGTGCTTATATAAATAAATTCATGATCTTAACCTCAAATGAGACATTCGTGGGCTTATATAAACAAATTCCTCATTTTTTTCTCAAATTAGATTTTTGTGTGCTTATATAAAGAAATTCATATTTTTCAGCCCAAATAGGACTTTCATGCACTTAAATAAGCAAATTTCTAATTCCACCTAAAATGAAATTTTCATGTGCGTATATAAACAAATTCTTAATCTCCACCTGAAATGGCACTTTTGTATGCTTATTTTAACCAATTCATAATTTTCACCTAAAATGTGACTTTTGTGTGCTTATGTAAATAAATTCATGACCTTAATCGCAAATGAGACTTTTGTTTGTCTATATAAGCTAATTCATAATGTTTTACAAAAAATAGGAATTTCGTGTGCTTATATAAACAGATTCATAATTTTATCATAAAATGGGACTTTCGTGTGCGCATATATAAATAAATTTATATTTTTTTACCCCAAATGAAAATTTCATGTGCTTGTATATGCAAATTCGTAATTTCCAACGAAATAAAATTTTCGTGTGCTTATATAAGCAAATTCCAAAATTTTCAACTACATGATATTTTCGTGTGCTAATATAAACAAATTTAAAATCTTCACTTTAAATATGACTTTCATGTGCGTATACAAAAAAAATTCAAAATTTTCAATCCAAATTGGACTTTCAAGTACTTGTATAAGCGAATTCCTGATTTTTACCCGAAATGAAATTCCGTGCGCATACATAAGCAATTTCTTGATTTCCACACAAATGAGATTTTCATGTGCTTATATTAACAAATTCCTAATTTCTACCAAAATGAGATTTTTGTATGCCTAAATGAGACTTTTGTGTGCTTATATAAGTAGATTCCTAATTTTTCAAACCAAATGTGACTTTAATGTGCTTATATTAACAAATTCATAATGTCACCAAAAATGTGACTTTCGTGTGCTTGTATAAACAAATTCAAAGTTTTCACCCCAAATTGTAATTTCATGTACTTACATAAGCAAATTCCTAATTTCCACCTAAATGAGATTTTCGTGCACTTATTAAAGCAAATTTCTAATTTTCACCGAAATGAAATTTTCATGTGTTTAAGTACGCAAATTCCAAATTTCAACCTAAATGAGATTTTTGTGTGCTAATATAAACAAATTAAAAATCTTCATCCCAAACAGGACTTTCGTGTGCTTATATTAACAAATTATAAATCTTCACCTAAAATGTGACTTTCGTGTGCTTAGATTAACAAATTCAAAATTTTAAGCCCAAATTAAAATTGCATGTACTTATATAAGCAAATTCATTTTCACAGAAATGGAATTTTCGTGTGTTTATATAAGCAAATTCCCGATTCACATCAAAATTCAATTTTTGTGTGCTTATATAGACAAATTCAAAATCTCCACCCAAATGAAAAATTGTGTTCTTATATTAAAAAATTATGAATCTTTACCTACAATAAGACTTTCGTGTGCTTATATAAACAAATTCATGATTTTAACCTCAAATGAGACTTTCGTGCGGTTGTATAAGCAAATTCCTAAAAAAATTCAAAATTTTCGTGTGCATATAAAAAAATTCAAAATTTTCGCCTTAAACAAGATTTTCATGTGCGTATATAAGCAAATTTTTATTTTTCACGTCAAATGATACTTTTATAGGCCAAGATATGTAATCCAAATTTTTATCCTAAACAGACTTTTGTGTGCTAATCTAAGCAAATCCATAATCTTAACATCAAATGAGACTTCTGTGTGCTTATATAAGCAAATTCCTTATTTTCACACAAAATGGAACTTTCATGTGTTTATATTTAAAAAATTTGGATCTTCACCTAAAATGTGGCTTTCGAGTGTTTATACAAACAAAGTTAAATTTTGCCCAAATTGGACTTTCACGTACTTATATAAGCAAATTCATAATTTTCACCCAAAATGGAATTTCATGTGACTACATAAGCAAATTCCTAATTTTTTGCATAAATGCGATTTTCATGTGCTTATATTAGCAAATTCCTAATTTCTACCAAAATGGGATTTTTGTGTGCTAATATAAGCAAATACCTAATTTTCACCAAAATGGGATTTTCATGTGCCTAGATAAATAAATTCAAAATCTCCACCCCAGATGGGAGTCTCAAAATGCATATATTAACAAATTATGAATCTTCACCTAAAATGTGACTTTCGTGTACTTATATAAACAAATTCTTGATCTTAACCTTAAATTGCACTTCTGTGTGCTTATATAAGTAAATTCTCAATTTTTCAACCCAATTGTGCTTATATTAACAAACTCATAATTTCACCAAAATTGTGACGTTCATGTGCTTATTATATAAACAAATTCAAAGTTTCCAGCACAAATTGTAATTTCACCTACTAGCATAAGCACTCTCCCAATTTTCACCTAAATGAGATTTTCATGTGCTTATATAAGAAAATTCCTAATTTTCACCGAAATGGGATTTTGTGTGCTTATATAAGTAAATTCCTAATTTCTTCCAAATTGCGATTTTCGTGTGCTAATATAAACAAATTAAAAATCTCCACCTCAAATGGGACTTTCGCGTGCTTATATTAACAAATTATGAATCTTCACCTAAAATGTGACTTTTGTGTGCTTATACGAACAAATTCCTACTTTTAATCCGAAATGAGATTTTTGCGTGCTTACATAAGCAAATTGCTTAATTCCACCTAAATGAGATTTTAGTGTGCTTATATAAGCAAATACCTAATTTTCACCGAGATGAGATTTTTGTGTGCTTAATTTCCACCTAAATGAGATTTTCGTGAGCATTAATAAACAAAATCCACATCTCCACCCCAAATGGAACTTTCGTGCGCTTATATTAACAAATTATGAATCTTCTCCTAAAATATGACTTTTGTGTGCTTATAACAACCAATTCATGATCTAACCTCAAATGACACTTTCGTCTGGTTATATAAGCAAATTCATAATTTTTAACACCAAACAGGACTTTCTTGTGATTATACAAAAAATTCAAAATTTTTGTCCAAAACAAGGCTTTCGTGTGCTTATTATATAAGCAAATTTATACTTTTCATGTCAAACGGTACTTTTATATGCCTACATATGTAAAGTCCTAATTTTCACTATTAACAAATTTTCGTGTGCTAATCTAATCAAATTCCTAATCTTAACCTCAAATGAGACTTTCGTGAGCATATATATGCAAATTCCTTATTTCACCCAGAATAAGATTTTTGTGTGCTTACATAAGAAGATTCTCAATTGCCACGAAAATTAGATTTTCGTGTACTTACATAAAAAATTTCAAAATCTCCACCTCAAAATGAAACTTTTGTGTGCGTATATTAACAAATTATGAATCTTTACCTACAATAAGACTTTTGTGTGCTTATATAAACAAATCTATGATCATAACTTAAAATGAGACTTTCGTGTGCTTATAAAAGCAAATTCTCAATTGCTACCAAAATTATATTTTCGTGTGCTCATATAAAAAATATTTAATATCTCCACCCCAAATGGGACTTCTGTGTGATTATATTAACAAATTATGAATTTTTACCTAAAATGTGACTTTTGTGTGCTTATATAAAAAAACTTCATGATCTTATTAACCTCAAATGAGACTTTCTTCTGCACATATAAACAAATTCCTTATTTCACCCCAAATGTGATTTTCGTGTGCTTATATAAAGAAATTCATATTTTTCAGCCCAAATGGGATGTCCATGAAATAACAAAATTTCTAATTTCCACCCGGATAGAGATTTTCGTGTACTTACATAAGAAAATTCTTAATTTCCACCTAAATGAGATTTTCGTATACTTCTATAAAGTTTTCGTGTGCATAAATAAGCAAATTTCAAACTACTACCTAAAAGAGATATTTGTATGCTAATATAAACAAATTCAAAATCTCCACCCTAAATGAGACTTTCATGTGTATATATTAACAAATTATGAATCTTCACCTAAAATGTAACTTTCGTGTGCTTATATAAAAAAATTCAAATTTTTCAACTCAAATTGGACTTTCATGTACTTATATAAAAAAATTCCTAATTTTCACCCAAAATGGAAATTTCGAGTGCTTGCATAAGCAAATTCCTTCTTTCCACATAAATGAGATTTTCATGTGCTATAAATTAGCAAATTTCTAATTTCTACCTAAATAAGATTTTTGTGTGCTATACTATAAACAAATTATGAATCTTCACCTAAAATGTGACTTTTGCATGCTTAAATAAAAAAAATCACATTTTTAAGCCCAAATTAGAACTTCATGTACTTATATAAGCAAATTTCTAATATCCACCTGAAGAGGGATTTTCATGTGCTTACGTAAGTTAATTCCTATTTTCCACATAAATGAGATTTTCAGGTGTTTATATAAGCAAATTCCGAAATTTCACCGAAATGGGATTTTCGTGAGCTTATATAAGTAAATTCTTAAGTTCCACCTAAATGAGATTTTAGTGTGCTAATATAAACAAATTATGAATCACCTTAAATGTGACTTTCGTGTGCTTATATAAACAAATTCATAATCTTAGCCTCAAATGAGACTTTTATTAGCTTGTATAAGCAAAAATCCTAAATTTTCACACCAAATGAGACTTTCGTGTGCTTATACAAAAAATTCAAAATTTTCACCCTAAACAGAGCCTTTCGTGTGCTTAAATAAGCAAATTTATATTTTTCATGTCAAGTAGTACTTTTATATGCCTAAATATGTAAATTCCTAATTTTCACCTTAAACGGACTTTCGTGTGCTAATCTAAGCAAATTTGTAATCTTAATCTCAAATGAGACTTTCGTGTGTTTATATAAGCAAATTTCTCATTTTCACCCCTAATGGGATTTTAGTGTGGTAATATAAGTAAATTCCCAACTGCCACCAAAATTAGCTTTTCCTGTGCTTATATAAACAAAAATCTCTACCCCAAATGAGACTTTTGTGTGCTTATATTAGCAAATATTAAATCTTTACCTACAATAAGACTTTTGTGTGCTTATACAAACAAATTCATGATCTTAACCTCAAATGAGACTTTCGTTTGCTTACAAAAGCAAATTCCCAATTGCCACCAAAATTAAATTTTCATGTGCATATATAAAAAATATTCAAAATTTCCACCTCAAATGGGACTTCCGTGAACTTATATTGACAAATTATGAATATTTACCTAAAATGTGACTTTCGTGTGCTTATATACAAATTCATGACCTTAACCTCAAATGAGACATTCGTGGGCTTACATAGGAAAATTTGTGGGCTTATATAAAGAAAATCATATTTTTCAGCCCAAATAGGACTTTCATGTACTTACATACGCAAATTTCTAATTCCACCTGGAATGGGATTTTCGTGGGCTTATATAAGCAAATTACAAAATTTATCCTAAATTAGATTTTCATGTGCTTATATAAACAAATTCTAATTTTCACCCCAAATGGAACTTTCCTATGCTTATTTTAACAAATTCATAATTTTCACCTAAAATGTGACTTTCGTGTGAATAAACAAATTCACGATCTTAATCGCAAATGGGACTTTTGTGTGCCTATATAAGTATATTCCTAATTTTTTTACGCAAAATAGGACTTTCGTGTGCTTATATAAACAGATTCATAATTTTATACAAAAATAGGACTTTCTTGTGCGCATATATAAATAAATGTATATTTTTACTCCAAATTGGACTTTCATGTGGTTATATAAACAAATTCTAAATTCTGACCCCAAATGGAAATTTTATGTGCTTGTATATGCAAATTCCTAATTTCCAACGAAATAGAATTTTCGTGTGCTTATATAAGCAAATTCCTAATTTTCAACTAAATGAGATTTTCGTATGCTAATATAAACAAATTCAAAATCTCCACCCCGAATGGGTTTTCGTGTGCTTATATTAAAACACTATGAATCTTCACCTTAAATATGACTTTCATGTGCTTATATAAAAAAAAATCAAAATTTTCAACCCAAATCACACTTTCATGTACTTTTAAGCAAAGTCCTAATTTTCATCCGAAATGGGAATTTTGTGTGCTTGCATAAGCAATTTCCAGATTACCACATAAATGAGATTATCATGCGCTTATATTAGCAAATTCCTAATTTCTACCGAAATAAAATTTTTGTGTGCTTAAATGAGACCATTGTGTGCTTGTATAAGCAAATTCCTAATTTTTCAACCCAAATGTTACTTTAATGTGAAATTAACAAATTCATAATTTCACCAAAAATGTAACGTTCATGTACACCAGTAAACAAATTCAAAGTTTTCAGCCCAAATTGTAATTTCATGACCTTACACAAGCAAATTCTTAATTTCCACCTAAATGAGATTTTTGTGTGCATATATAAGCAAATTCCTAGTTTCCACCGAAATGGGACTTTTGTGTGCTTATTATAAGCAAATTCCTATTTCCACCAATTTGCGATTTTCGTATGCTTATCTAAGCCAATTCCAAATTTTCAACTAAATGAGATTTTTGTATGCTAATGTAAAAAAATTAAAAATCTCCACTCCAAATAGGACTTCCGTGTGCTTATATTAACAAATTATGAATCTTCACCTAAAATATGACTTTCGTGTGGTTATATAAACAAATTTAAAATTTTAAACCCAAATTGGAATTTCATGTACTTATATAAGCAAATTCCTAATTTTCAATCGAAATGACATTTTCGTGTGCTTACATAAGCAAATTCCTAATTTCCACCTAAATGAGATTTTTATGTGCTTATATAAGCAAATTCTTAATTTTCACTGAAATGGAATTTTCATGTGCTTATCTAAGCAAATTCCCTTTTCCCACCAAAATTAGATTTGCGTGTGCTTATATAGATAAATTCAAAATCTCCACCCCAAATAAAACTTTCGTGTGCTTATATTTAAAAATTATGAATCTTTACCTACAATAAGACTTTTGTTTCATGATCTTAACCTCAAATGAGACTTTCGTGCACTTGTATACGCGAATTCCTAATTTTTCTCTCCAAACAGGACTTTCGTGTGCTTATGCAAAAAATTCAAAAATTTCGCCTTAGGCAGGTCTTTCGTGTGCTTATATAAGCAAATTTATATTTTTCACATCAAATGGTACTTTTATACGCCTAGATATGTAATCCTAATTTTCATCCTAAACGGACTTTTGTGTGCTAATCTAAGCAAATTCGTAATCTTAACCTCAAATGAGACTTCCGTGAACAAGATTTTTGTGTGCTTATATAAGCAAGCAAATACCTTATTTTGACACCAAATGAGACTTTTGTATGCTTATATTAACAAATTATGGATCTTCACCTAAAATGTGACGGTCGTGTGATTATATAAACAAATTCAAAATTTTCAACCCAAATTGGACTTTCATGTACTTATATAAGAAAATTCGTAAGTTTCACCCGAAATGGGAATTTCGTGTGTTGACATAGCTAATTCTTGATTTCCACATAAATGAGATTTTCATGTGCTTATATTAGCAAATTTCTAATTTCCACCGAAATGGAATTTTCAGGTGCTTAGATAAAAAAATTCAAGTCTCCATCCCAAATGGGCCTTCCAAGTGCTTATATTAACAAATTATGAATTTTAACACAAAATGTGACTTTCGTGTACTTATATAAACAAATTCTTAATCGTAACCTTAAATTAAACTTTCGTGTGCTTATATAAACAAATTCCTAATTTTTCAACCTACTTTAACGTACTTATATTAACAAATTCATAATTTCACCAAAAAAGTGTCGTTCATGTGCTTATTATATAAACAAATTCAAAGTTTCCACACAAATTGTAATTTCATCTACTTTACATAAGCAATCTCCTAATTTCCACCTAAATGAAATTTTTGTGTGCTTATATAAGCAAACTCCTAATTTCCACCAAATTGAAATTTTCGTGTGCTTATATAAGCAAATTCCGAATTTTCACCTAAATGAGATTTTCGTGTGCTAATATAAACAAATTAAAAACATCCACCCCAAACGGGATTTTCGTGTGCTTCTATTAAAAAATTATGAATCTTCACCTAAAATGTGACTTTTGTGTGCTTACATGAACAAATTCAAAATTTTCAGCCCAAATTGGACTTTCAAGTACTTATATAAACAAATTCCTAATTTCTACCCGTAATGGGATTTCCGCGTGCTTACGTAAACAAATTGCTAAGTTCCTCCTAAACGAGATCTTAGTATGCTTATATAAACAAATACCTAATTTCCACTAAAATGGGATTTTCGTATGCTTTCTATAAGCAAAATCTTAATTTCCACCTAAATATAAAGAAATTCAAAATCTCCACCCCAATTGAACCTTTCATGCGCTTATATTAACAAATTATGAATCTTCACCTAAAATGTGACTTTCGTGTGCTTATATAAACAAATTCATAATCTTAACCTCAAATGAGAATTTCGTATGCTTGTATAAGCAAATTCCTAAATTTAAACCCCAAACAAAACTTTTGTGTGCTAATCTAAGTAAATTCATAATTTTAACCTCAAATGAGACTTACATAAGCAAATTCCCAATCACCACCAAATTTAGATTTTCGTGTGCTTATATAAACAAATTCAAAATCTCCACCCCAAATGGGACTTTCGTGTGCATAAATATTAACAAATTATGAATCTTTACCTACAATAAGACTTTCATGTCCTTATATACACAAATTCATGATCTTAACCTCAAATGAGACTTTCGTGTGCTTATATAAGTCAATTCTCAGTTGCCACCAAAATTAGATTTTGTGAGCTCATATAAAAACTTTTCAATATCTCCACCCGAATGGGACTTCTGTGTGCTTATATAGACAAATTATGAATTTTTACCTAAAATGTGACTTTTGTGTGCTTCTATAAAAAAAATTCATGATCTTAACATCAAATGAGGCGTTCGTTTGCATATATAAGCAAATTCCTTAATTTCACCCCAAATGTGATTTTCGTTTGCTTATATAAAGAAACGAGTGTTTGATAGGGAGTTGCATTCGAATGCTAGAGAGTGGGAGAATTCACACCTTCTTGCTTCCTTTTGGGTGGCCAATAGTAAGCTATCTAAAGGTTATGATGGCTTGGGTGATTGGCTTAGATGGTGGGGTAATTTTGTTTCACCATAGGGATGGGGTCTCGAGGGCCCATGATGTATAGTTTTTTTTAGATCACTTTTACACACACACACACACACACACATATATATATATACACAATTTCCTTTGTTTCTTTTCAAAAAAAAAAAAAGAAATTTATATTTTTCAACCCAAATGGGACTTCTATGTACTTAAATAAAGAAAATTTCTAATTTCCACTCGGAATGGGATTTTCGTGTACTTACTTACATAAGCAAATTCCTAATATGTCAATGAGATTTTCGTGCACTTATATAAGCAAATTCCTAATTTTCACATAAATGGGGTTTTCGTGTGCATATATATAAGTAAATTTCTAATTTCTAGCTAAACGAGATTTTCGTATGCTAATATAAACAAATTAAAAATCTCCACCCCTAATGGGACTTTCATGCGTATATATTAACAAATTATGAATCTTCACCTAAAATGTAACTTTCGTGTGTTTATATAAACAAAATCAAAATTTTAAGCCCAAATTGGACTTTCACGTACTTAGATAAGCAAAATCCTAATTTTCACCCGAAGAAGGATTTTCAGGTGCTTACATAAGCAAATCCCTAATTTCCACATAAATGAGATTTTCATGTACTTAAATTAGCAAATTTCTAATTTTTACCTACATGAGATTTTCGTGTGCTAATATAAACAAATTCAAAATCTCCACCCCAAATGAAACTTTCAAGTGCTTATATTAAGCAATTATGAATCTTAACCTAAAATTTGACTTTCGAGTTCTTATATAAACAAATTATTGATTTTAACCTTAAATGAGACTTTCGCGTACTTATATAAACAAATTCCTAATTTTTCAACCCAAATGTGACTTTCATGTGTTTATATTACAAATTCATAATTTCACCAAAAATATGACTTTCTTGTGCATATATAAAAAAAATTCAAATTTTTCAGCACAAATTGTAATTTCATCTACTTATATAAGAAAATTCCTAATTTCTTTTTCTTTTTTTTGGCAAGAAAAAGAAAATGTATTATATTAGCTATGAATGATATACAAAAAAATTGACAATCGGACAAATTCTCTGAGGAAGAAAGAACAATATTATAACTCAAGACATTCCAAAATGGAGGCCTATCTTAATGAGATTTTTGTGTGCTTATATAAGCAAATTCCTAATTTCAACCCAAAATGGGATTTTCGTGTGTTTGCATAAGCAAATTGGTAAGTTCCACCTACATAAGATTTTTGTATGCTTATATAAGCAAATACCTAATTTCCACCAAAATGGAATTTTCGTATGCTTCTATAAGCAAATTCTTAATTTCTACCTAAATGAAATTTTCATGTGCTAATATAAACAAATTCAAAATCTTCACCCCAAATAAAACTTTCGAGGGCTTATATTAACAAATTATGAATCTTCATCAAAAATGTGACTTTGATGTGCTTATATAAACAAATTCATGATCTTAACCTCAAATGAGAATTTCAAGTGCTTGTATAAGCAAATTCCTAAGTTTTAACCCCAAATGAGACTTTCGTGTGTTTATACAAAAAATTCAAATTTTCGCCCTAAACAGGACTTTCGTGTGCTTATATAAGCAAATTGATTTTTTTCACATCAAATGTTACTTTTAAATGCCTGAATATGTAAATTCCTAATTTTCACTATAAACGGACTTTCATGTGCTAATCTAAGCAAATTCGTAATCTTAACCTCAAATGTGACTTTTGTGTGCTTATATATGCAAATTCCTTATTTTCACCCTGAATAGGCTTTTCATGTGCTTACATAAGAAAATTCCCAATTGCCACCAAATTTAAATTTTTGTGTGCTTATATTAACAAATTATGAATCTTTACCTAAAATGTGACTTTCGTGTGCTTATATAAAAAAAATTCATGAACTTAACCTCAAATGAGACATTTGTTTGCATATATAAGCAAATTGCTTATTTTCACCCAAAATGTGATTTTCGTGTGCTTATATAAAGAAATTTATATTTTTCAGCCCAAATGGGACTTCCACGTACTTGGATAAAGCAAATTTCTCATTTCCACCCAAAATGAGATTTTTGTGTATTTTTATAAGCAAACTCCTAATTTCCACTTAAATGAAATTTTCATGTACTTATATAAGCAAATTCCTAATTTTCACAAAAATGGGGTCTTCTTGTGCATATATAAGCAAATTTCTAATTTCTACCTAAATGAAATTTTTGTATGCTAATATAAACAAATTGAAAATGTCCCCCCCAAATAGGACTTTCGTGTGTATATATTAATAAATTATGAATCTTTAACCTAAAATGTGATTTTCGTGTACTCATATAAACAAATTCAAAATTTCTCTGCCCAAATTGGGCTTTTACGTACTTATATGAGCAAATTCTTAATTTTCACCCGAAGAAGGATTTTCATGTACTTATATTAGCAAATTCCTAATTTCCATTGAAATGGGATTTTCGTGTGCTTTTATATAAGCAAATTCCTAATTTTCACCTAAATGTGATTTTTGTGTGCTTATATAAACTAATTAAAAATCTCTAACCCAAATGGGACTTTCATGTGCTTATATTAACAAATTATGAATCTTCACCTAAAATGTGATTTTCGTGTACTTATATAAACAAATTTTTGATTTTAACCTCAAATCAAACTTTTTTGCGCATAAAAGCAAATTCCTAATTTTTCAACCTAAATAAGACTTTCATGTGCTTATATTAACAAATACATAATATCACCTAAAATGTGACTTTCGTGTGTTTATGTAAAAAAACATTCAAAGTTTTCAGCCCAAATTGGAATTTCATGTACTTACATAAGTAAATTCTTAATTTCCTCCTAAATGAGATTCTTGTGTACTTATATAAGCAAATTCCTAATTTGAAACGAAATGGGATTTCCGTGTGCTTATATACACAAATTTCTAGTTCCCACATAAATGAGATTTTCATGTGCTATATAAACAAATTCAAAATCTTCACCCCAAATGGGACTTTCATGTACTTCTATTAAAAAATTATGAATTTTCACCTAAAATATGACTTTCGTGTACTTATATAAACAAATTCTTGATTTTATCTTCAAATGAGACTTTTGTTTGCTTATATAAGCAAATTCCTACTTTTTCAACTCAAACGTGACTTTCATGTGCTTATATTAACAAATTCATAATTTCACCTAAAATGTGACTTTCGTGTGCATAAATAAACAAATTCAAATTTTTAACCCCAAATTGGAATTTCATGTACTTATATAAGAAAATTCCTAATTTCTACCCAAAATAGAATTTTCGTGTGCTTATATAAGCAAATTCCTAAGTTCACCTAAATGAGATTTTCATCTGCAAATATAAACAAATTCAAAATCTCCACCCCAATGGGATTTTTGTGTGTTTATATTAACAAATTATGAATCTTCACCTAAAATGTGACTTTCGAGTGCTTACATAAACAAATTAAAGTTTTTCAGGCCAAATTGGACTTTCATGTACTTATATAAGCAAATTCTTAATTTTCACCCGAAATTAGATTTTTATGTGCTTACATAAGCAAATTGCTAATTTCCACCTAAATGAGATTTTTATTTGCTTATATTAGCAAATTCCAAATTTCCACCGTAATGAGATTTTCGTGTGCATATATAAGCAAATTCCTAATTCCCACCTAAATGAGATTTCCGTGTGCTTATATAAACAAATTCCTAAAAATGTGTCTTTCATGTACTTGTATAAACAAATTCAATTTTTTTAGGCAAATTGGAATTTTATGCACTTATATAAGTAAATTCCTAATTTTCACCCGAAATTCATCCACTTCATCCACCCCCAAATTATCTTACCGTTGCCCATGAAATCCAGCCACTCAATTTACCCCCAATTCCTACCCTTGGTTAGATTTAATTTGGGAACCAAGTCTTCCATTAGATTCTGGGAAGATCCATCGTGTGGCCCTAAACCCCTAATGACCTCTTTTCCCAACCTATATGGACTATCTGGGCTACATCATAATGCCCCCATCACCTCATTTGCAGTCTTACACCCAACCAATGAGGGCAGTGTACAAAATTGAAATTTTGTAACTTTCTAGGAACCTTCCCAACAACTCTCTGGCTGTAGTCCCCCTCCTTATACAAGTGCTTGAATCCTGCCATCTTCGAAATGTTGTAGACAGCACATGCTACATTGGTTTGGACTTCTATATGTATACTATGGTTCTTGTCAAAAAAAAGAAAAAAAAAATCCACCCGAAATGGCTTTTTCGTGTGCTTACATAAACAAATTGCTAATTTCCACCCAAATGAGATTTGTATATGCTTATATAAGCAAATTCATAATTTTCACCGAAATGGGATCTTCGTGTGCTTATGTAAATAAATTCAAAATCTCCACCCCAAATGGGACTTTCATGTGCTTATATGTTACATCATGAATTTTCACTTAAAATGTAATGTTCATGTGCTTATATAAACAAATTTATGATCTTAACCTCAAATGAGACTTTAGTGTGCTGGTATAAGCAAATGCCTAATTTTCACCCAAAACGGGACTTTCGTGTGCTTGTACAAAAAATTCAAAATTTTCGCCCTAAACAGGACTGTAACACCCCGTAAATTTAAGTAAATGACGTACACGTATATCGAGATGTATAATACACATATATTATACATAAGAGCTCAATATATGTTTGCTAATACACGTATTTTATACATTAGAGCTCAATCTACGTTTGATAATACATGTATTTTATACGTATGAGCTACATATACGCGTGATAATACACGTATTTTATATGTAAGAGCTAACTATACGTTTGATAAGACACGTATTTTATACGTAGGAGTCAAAATACGTGTATGTGATTGAGTGTATAAAAAGATAAAATAAAATAAAATAATAAACAGTACTTGAATAGTAATACTGTTCATCAAATAGTATTATGAATAGTAGTATGAATAGTAAATTACTGTTCATCAAATAGGGGGTACTGTTCATTGTGAACAGTATTCATATTATAAAAAATAAATAAAAATCAAAACTATCTAACTTAACGACGTCCAGAGAGGGAAAGAGAAAACGCAGAGAGGAGAAGAGAAGAAGAAAAAGAGGAATCCGTGATTTGCGTCAAATTCGGCCTTGTGGTAAGTGATTTTCACTCTTTTTCTTCGTGAAATTACTATATAAGCTAGATGTAACGATTCTAGCAGAATAATTTTGACTGTGGGAGCCGTTTTACGGCGTTTTGACAAATTGGGGTTTTGATCCCAACGTGAATAAAAACAACCAGCTAGGAAGGTAGAAAAACACTCCCTGGACTGTCGGGACTTCGAATCTGTGGTTAGATTCGATTTCATGCGTTTTGGAGACCGTTTGACAATTTTAATACAATATACATCTTTCGGATGAATAGTAATGAATAGTGATGAATAGTGAATAGTGAATAGTGAATAGTGCACAATAAATAGTAAAATAGTGAATAGTGTACAGTGAATAGTACACAGTGAATAGTGAATAGTGACATTGATCAGTGATGTGACCAGTGATGTGAACCCAATGAAAACCCGGTTTGAGTTTATAGAAACGAGATAACTGCTTTTGAGTCCTAAATGGATTTATTAGTAGTGATTTGAAGTGAGTTGAGACATTAAAGATGTAAATAGATCTGAATACATGAAATTGAATCATGGAGTGATTATAACAGGTGAAATTAGGTGGATTTAACTTGGAGCTGGACTCGAAGGCGATGATGATTGGGTTTAAGTTGAACGTGTTGTACTGTGAGTATAGTTTTCTTGATTTGGTTCTTGTATGGCATTGTACGCATATAAAATGTTTGATTGTATGCATGTTATATTTATATATAATGCATTGAGTTTTATGGATCATGCAAATTGATTTTAGCAATTGGAGTTTGTAATGATGAGGCTTTGCGATTCCTCATTGTCATTTCGTTAGGAATTAGACCCAGATGAGGTTTTGCGAGTCCTCATTTTCAGTAGGTCTGTCCTAACAAGGGTTGGGATCCTTGAAATGACTGTTAATTGGGTAATGAGAGGTTGTGGCTACCTTGTAACGGCCATACAAGGGTTAGACCCGCTCTCTTGCCTTGCGGAGGAGGGAGATTGTGCATTGTGTTATTGAATTGGGTAATGAGAGGTTGTGTCTACCTTGTAACAGTCTTACAAGGGTTAGACCCGCTCTCTTGCCTTGCGGAGGAGGGAGATTGTGCATTGTGTTTTGAAATTGGGTAATGAGAGGCTGTGTCTACCTTGTACGACCATACAAGGTTAGACCCGCTCTCTTGCCTTGCGGAGGAGGGAAATTGTTCATTGTATTATTGAAAAGCATGAAATTTATGTTGTTGACATGTATGTTATATTCGTTGAATGATGCATGTGTTGCATAAGTGTTTGAAATGATTTTACATGTCATATTTCTCTAAATGTATATAATTGCCATCTCAAGAACTATATTCACTGAGCTGTTGTTTGCTCACCCCATTTCCTCCAATCTTTCAGGTATTGAGTCGAAGGGAAAAGGAACTTGTCTGGTATGTGTATGCTTGGAGGAAATAAATTCTATTTACGTTATTTTGATATGTATAATTATCACACACGATATATATGTAATATCACCTAGATGGGTTGTGTGGTAAGATTATATAATGCTTGGGATGATGAAATGAGATGATCATAGATATTTATCTGGTGAGAATTTAATTTGTGAAATGAATGGAATCAATGTGAATGAAATGATCATCTATATAGAAAAAAAAAATTCTGTACATTTTGGGAAGGTTTGTGAGAGTACGTGAAGGCTGACAGTGTATTATATACTGTATATGAGTTTGTACAGTGTATAGTACGTTGTGCCGGTCATGACGTCAGCCTACGTCAGGGGCGTCGTGACAAGGACTTTCGACACCAGAATTAGATTTTCGTGTACTTATATAAACAAATTCAAAATCTCCACCCAAATGAGACTTTCATGTGTTATATTAACAAATTATGAATCTTTACCTAAAATGTGACTTTCGTGTGCTTATGTAAACAAATTCATGATCTTAACCTCAAATGAGACTTTCGTGTGCTTATATAAGCAAATTCAAAATTGCCATAAAAATTACTTTTTTGTGTGCTTATATAAAAAAAATTCAAAATCTCCACCCACAATGGGACTTTTGTGTGCATTAACAAATTATGAATATTTA
Organism: Paratinospora sagittata; assembly: GCA_035771175.1. Classification (NCBI taxonomy): domain Eukaryota; kingdom Viridiplantae; phylum Streptophyta; class Magnoliopsida; order Ranunculales; family Menispermaceae; genus Paratinospora; species Paratinospora sagittata. Next base: position 1,094,285 of record CM069592.1, on the reverse strand, counting down.
CCTAAAACATGACTTTCATATGCTTATATTAACAAATTCATGATCTTAACCTCAAACGAGACTTTCGTGTGCCTATAGAAGCAAATTCCTAATTTTTTACACGAAATAGGACCTTTGTGTGCTTATATAAACAGATTCATAATTTTATCACAAAATGGGGCTTTCACGTGCATATACAAATAAATTTATATTTTTGACCCCAAATTGGACTTTCATGTGGTTATATAAACAAATTCCAAATTTTCAGCCCAAACGAAAATTTCTTGTGCTTGTATATGCAAATTCCTAATTTCCAATGAAATAGGATTTTCGTGCGCTTATATAAGCAAATTCCTATTAGTCTTACAACAAGTCTATACAAGAAAATTGCAAAGATTTTGGCTGCAAGACTTAGGATGGTGATACACTCTATGGTTGCAGAAACCCAAATGGCTTTTGTTAAGGAAAGGTAAATCGTAGATGCAATCTTGATCGCAAATGAAGTTGTTGATGATTATAGAATGTCCAAAAAACAAGGTCGTTTGCTGAAGGACGACTTTGCAAAGGCTTATGATTCGGTGAGATGGCAATTCTTGATTTTGTTATGAAGATGAAGGGTTTTGGTCTTCGTTAGTGTAAATGGATTGGGGGATGCCTATCGTATGTGTCCTTCTCCATCTTTATCAATGGAAGACAAAGGGGAAAGACCTGGGGATCCAAAGGGCTGAGACAAGGTGACCCTTTGTCCCCCTTTCTATATACTCTTGTGGCTGATGTACTGGATGGTACCACAAATAGAAAGGCCTATTGAATGGGTTCAGAGTGGGGACAGAAAATCTGAATCTCTCTCACATTCAATATGCGGATGATTGCCTTTTCTTCATTGAGAATGATGGTGAGTCTGAGAAACACTATGATGATCATCAAAAGCTTTCGCTTCATCTCTGGCCTCAAGGTGAACTTCTCAAAAAGCCAATTGGCTGGTATCAATTTATCTGATGTGGAGGTCTCTGATTTGGCAAATGGGCTAGGCTGCTCAGTCGGCAATTGGCCTTTAAAGTACCTTGGCATGCCCCTAGGTGGAAATCCTTTAAAGCTATCTTTTTGGGAGCCTGTTATTCATATTGTTGCTAGAAGAGTGGAGGGATGGAGGAGGACATTCCTATCTAAGGGTGGGAGATTGGTGCTCCTCAAATATGTTTTCGAAGAAGTTCCCACCTACTACATGTCAATCTTCAAAATGCCTAAAGCTGTTGCAGCTGTGATTGAGAAGTTGATGAGGAATTTCCTATGGACAAATGAAGATAAGGAGCATGGATCACATTTGGTCATATGGATCAGTGTAAAACAAGATTTGGAATATGGTGGTCTTGGAATTGGGAATCTGCTGAATAGGAACAAGGCTCTTGTTGGAAAATGGCTATGGAGGTTTCTGGGAGAGAAGAATGCTTTGTGGGCTAAAGTGATTAGAAGCAGGCACGGGCTGCATGTGAATGCTGGATACGCCAACATCCTTCCCAAAGTAACCTATAAATGCCCCTGGAAATTTATACACTCCATTTATCCACTGTTTTCACCTCTTATAAGACTGGAACTTGGTAATGGTGCCTCCATCAGGTTTTGGTAAGACCCCTGGTGTGGACCTGAAGCATTCATGAATTCTTTCCCTAATTTGTATGGCCTTTCTGGACTGCATAATGCCCCCATACGGTCCTTTATTGCCTCATCATCTACCAGTGGTTCACTAAACTGGAATCTACATTTATCTAGAAACCTCCCAAACAACTCTCTATCTAAAATCCCACTTCTTACTCACTGTCTTGAAGCCTCCCACTTAATCAATTCTGAGGATAGCATTCAATGGTTGGGGGAACCATCTGGGGTGTTCTCATCCAAATCTTTCCTCAAATCCATCTCCTCTCTTGCTCAGGCCACATCCTTCCTGCTGGCCTACTTTATTTGGAGGGTAAAGGTGCCCTCAAAAGTTAAATTTCTGGGCAGGTTAATTGCTTGGAAGAAGCTGAATGTGGCTGATGTATTGCAGAGGAAATCCCCTACCACCTTTCTCTCCATCTTGGTGTTGTATATGTAGGAACGAAGCTGAAACTGTGGACCATCTGTTTGGGAGTTGTGAAGGGTACAGGAAGCTGTGGAGTTTTTGGATCAATAAATGTCAATCATTGCCTATGCCAGATCCTAACTCAATGTTGTCTTTCCCCAACAATGGTCAACTAAAATTTGTTGCATTCTTTTTGCTAATATTTGGTGTTCCTGGGTAGAGAGGAACAATAGAATCTTCAAGGATTGTAGTAGTAATAGCCATAGGCTATGGAAACAGGCCCTACTTTTGTTTGCTAAATGGGTCAACTCATGTATTCTTTCACTGGGTTATAGTTTTGGGGACTGGATGTATAACTGGAACTCTATTTTGGGAACTCTGTAATCATGTACTCTCCAATTGGGACATCTCGTCCCTTTGGATTATTTTACATATAATATATATATATATATATATCCAGTTTCTTGTCAAAAAAAAAAATATAAGCAAATTCCTAATTTCCACCTAAATGAGATTTTCGTGTGTTAATATAAATAAATTCAAAATATCCACCCCAAATGGGACTTTCGTGTGCTTACATTAACAAATTATGAATCTTCACCTAAAATATGACTTTCGTGTGCTTAATTTATATTATATGATCAATGGGCCTCGATTCTTCTATCTTTACCTACTAAAGAGACACCTTTGAACTTTGGTGTTCGAGATCATTTTTATTTTTTATTTTTTAAAATCAGCTGGGATATATAGATGAAGAGATATTGATTGTTAGTAGCTAGAGAAAAATGTGTGGAGGAGAAGAAGACAATGGAGGCCGAACCTAGTTGTTGAGAGAAATATTAAAAGTAATTGGGTTCATGTGCCACAAATGTCTCAAATCTCCTCTTCATGTAAATAAAAAGACTTTTAAGACTACTCATTTTATAAGTAATTAAAATTTTACACAAATTAATAGAATGCTTGTAACATATATATGTTACACCACGGATAGCTTTACCAACACTTAGTTACAGATTTGATACTTTTAAGTGCATACAAGCACACTTGGTTAATTAATTGGCACATCATGTAATAATGCATCTATAAACTTCTTTATATGAAATAGTTATACAAGAAATTAAATTATGTCATTGACACATAATTGGCTAATAGGAAGGGGTTACTCTTTAATGTCATAAAAGGGGGGTAGTTGTTTGGAACTAAAGGGAAGAGCCCTTCCTTTAGTCCCGCATTGGTTGCGGGAAGAAAGGACAGCTCGCCCCCTCTATATAAACCCAGCAACCCCTCCTTTCACTTACACAAGGTCATTCTCTATCATTCTTACAAAGTGGGTTTTCTCATTAAAAAGCCCCTAAAGATGACTTGGCCATATTATTTACAAATCATTTAATTAATTTTTTGGCTTTACTTCTATTTATATGCAAGGAGAGCTTTATCAGCTCAAGTATTTATAAGGTAAAATTGGTTAGGTTTGGACATCATGTTCAAACTTGACCGACCCGACCCAACCACCGGGTTGGTTAGGTATGATAATTTATATTTTCGGTCGGGTTAAAATCAGGTTAAGATTTCCTTCACCAAACGAGGTCGAGTCGAGGCTAATTTTTGGGCCAAACGAGGTCGAGTCGAGGCTAATTTTTGGGCCATACTCGACCCAACCCGACCTGCTTAGAGCCCTACCTAAAACTCTTTCTTGGCTACAGAGGATAATATTCTTGTGAAGGCAAAAGTACCTGTTTTCTCTAACCAAAGAGCCACACCTAACGCCATGAAGCCTCTGTAAAGTCGAGCTGCGGGTCCAAAAACAGCTTACAGGAATTACTCCAGAATTTCTCTCCAAGTTTGGTGTCATATGAAAGTGGAGAGGAATCAATTGTTCTTCCCTTTCCTCCAAAGAAGTAAACTCCCGATATTTCCTGAAAAAATTAATGTCGCTAATTAGTCATTCCATTATCGCTAGTGATTACTACTAATTCTCAGTTATCATATGTTTCATGTTGCTTCATGTATCTTGTAGCAGTTTGGTATTATATGAGATTATTAAGGGTTAATAACTTGGCTAAGCTTGTGTTACCCGGACTCTTTACTTTAGCCCGATGTACCCGTGTCCGGCACTTCATGATAGGACATGGGTATGGAATATGTGCCCAACACTTAAGATTTTGGAATATTATTATTCGTATTCTCAATGGAAAGAAGAGAAGGCTTGAAAGAAAATAATGACGAATAGGTAACAATTCACTTAAGGAAATAAAAAGAACAATAAATTAGTGAAAAAAAAAAAGAACAACATACAATACAAGCTTCATAATAAACATAACATTGTCCAAGTACCCAAATCAAAATTTCAAGACACTTTTAAGCCAAGTTCTCCTATCCTAGAGTTTAAAAATGAACAAGTCGAACCTTTAGATATGTATCCGTATCCGACACCCATACCCGAGTCCAAGTAAAATAGGGCTAAGCTAATAAAAGCCATATCTAGGTTGAGTTCGGAACCCTGAAATCTAGAACTAAACATAACACCAATACAAAGCCATATCCAGGCTGAATTTGGAACTCTGAAGTCTAGAACTAAACGTAACACCAATACAGTTACAAAATCATGGCAGTTGTTAATCGATCAAATTATTCAAGCATACTTCAAACCCCTCTCCATGAAATAAATCTCAACTAAATGGATCTCAAAGAATGTGACAGTTTTTACACTAAACCAAATGCATAACAATACATCTGTCTTGGAATAGCCTTCATGGGACCTTAAGCCTTGGTTGATCATACCGATAGTTCAATGTTATTGTAAACCACTTAGGTAAGTACTAGTGCTTCCAGGAAAAGAACAAAAAAACAATTTGAGTTGAAGCAGATTACATTACCTACATTCTAACTTGTATCTAAATTCTCATCAATTGTCTTTCTAAAACACTTGTGAATCAGTCCATCAGTCAGAGTATGTGCATGCAAAAAAATTATTACATCTAAGTCATGGGACAATTTCATGACAACAAGCTCTGCTGCCTGAACTACCTCATACTAAATATTGAAATCTCAAAAACTAGACAGCAAACACCATTCGGATCAGCCTGATTCAGCGAGCAAAGTACGAGAACTTACAGGAGGAGCAAGAGCGGCATCAATAATAGAATTGACGCCATTTTCAGGAGATTGTAAGAGGCCCAAAAATTTCAGTATTGTAATAGCCAGAAGGGAAAGAAGTGAAGGAACTTCTTGCATGATGTTGGTTTCTACTACCCCGGGATCAGCTGCACTGTCACATATTAAAAAATAAAAAAATAAAAAAGAGATGACTTCGGTAGATTCTATAAAATGCAAATATCTATGATGAAACAGCAACTAAATGTTTCCAAGATGTTGAAACAGGAAATTACTCATGTATGGCTGACAAAAGACAAACCATAATTCAAGTGGTGCACATAATAGGTCAAAAATGATGTAGCCGATGGGTCCTACCATCTGGTCATTACCACAGTTAGATGTTGAGAACCAAGCATTCACAACCATAACACAATTGAAGTAATCCAGATATTTCAGTAATTCAGGAAGGTAATTTCTAACTAATTCTCTTTAGCTACCCAAAACCGCCCTCATGTCACGCAAGTTATCAAGACAACAGATGTTGCAGTCACATACATGACAGAAACCTGATGAGCTTTATCACGCAAGAAAAGTTGTTGATGAAGCTGATAAGAGAACACGAGAAGGAGCACTGACAACAGTGAATAAGACACATCAGTTAGAACAAGGATGATTAACATTTTTCATTTAGACATCAATTATTGCATGCAGCAGGCAGCTTACATTTGGTGGATTCATAAATTTGAGCACATGGATATTGTTTCCACCTCAGCAGATACTTCCCAACCAGCATTTCCTCATCAGCCTGTAAATTAGACACTGAAAAGAAAAAGTATAACTTAAGTTACTCATCAATTCCTTCATCATTAAGGATACTATCAAGTTCCCAAAAACCAGCTCTCTTAAGGGATTAAATAACATATAATCATACAAGCACATGCATTTTAGTGTTCATATTTTTGTTAACAAGGACAATGGCACATGCTCATGGCCCAAATAGCAAACTCCAATTCTTTTTATGAAAATGATCTTGTTACAACTTACAGCAAAAACAATTTTCATAACACTAGGGGGAAAGAAACAAGAGAATATTTCATAATTCAAGTAAGGACATATCTAATTTGTGGGAAGAGGCCTTGTTGACAGCTGCATCGTGGGTTGCTTCTTCGAAGTTCACGGGAGGTAGCACTACTATGGATTGATTTAGGGATTGAAAGCTTGTTTGTCATAGATTTTTGCAGTTTGTGGTCTAGGGATTGGAAAGCTTGTTTGTCTTAGATTTTGGTGTTTGATGTAGCTTCTTGGACCACTAGTTCACATGTTTGTTTGTAAATACCTTATTTAATCTAATATATATACTTTAACTAAGAAGCATACCACACCGATGCGTAAAGGATGTAACATTGACAATTCGAGAAGGAACCATGCTGCTTTTGAGTAGTGGAAGGAGAAGATTCGTCAGAACAAATGGACCAATATAATTTGTCCCCATCATCCTGCGATACAAGAACTCATTGGTACATAATCCAAGGTATTGCAAAATTGGTTATCATTTGTTGTTAACAAACTTATCAGATGTATGTTATGTCAAATGCAACAAAGAAATATATGGGCACTCTAAGAAAATAGAACAAATAAAAAGATAAAGTAAAGGTCATAGCAGTCAGGACAAATATGAAACTTCAATACATTGCATTCACAAACTCAGTATGCACCTGTTGTATGGTTCATTCCATATATTAAAAATATACTTAATACATTTATGTTCACATCAAAACCAAATAATTAGAATTCTACTAGATTCAGCTGAAATAGTCTCAGATCATATTATGAAAAAAATAAAATAACAAAAGGTGTCCCCAATTTGTGAATTTAGACTAACTAGAAAGAATAGGCTGATGCACAAGCAAGGAAGAAGATTTTAGAAAATGCAGGGCAGAAGATGGGGAAAAAAATGGTGTCTCCAAGACATTAGCTCTCTCAAACCTACATAATATAAACTATGAATTTCTAAATATTTCAAGAATTTCTGAGACAACACGATTTTACAAAAAGGGGAAGAAGGATACTGTAAAAAAGACAATCATAGATGTACATAATCCATTTAAAAATATAAATGAAAAAAATGTCCTACAAAGTGAGATAATTACGGGAAAAAGGATACCATAAGAAACATAATCATAGAAGTGCATAATCCATTAAAAAAAATATGTGAAAAAAGGTCCTACGAATTGAGATAATTACCGCTCATAACCTTCAGTTGTAAACCTTAGTGATGTCGCCAATATCCCTGCATTATTTATTAACAGTTGTACAGAGGGATGCATATCTGAATCCAAAAGCCATTGTTGAAGGGAGATTTTGAACTTCGTCATTGACTGAAAGGAAGACAAGTCAACTTGAAATGCTTTGAGATGGGCATTTGGTTGCTGCTGCTTGATCTCTTCAACTGTCTGCTACACAAGCAAATAGGAAAACTTAAAACAATAAACCCAGGGGGAGAGAGATCAATTATATATTAATAAAAAGCTTGAAATATTGCATGTACCTCCAAAAGCAAATGAGAAGACCTTCCAGCTGCAAAGAAGAGAGAAACATTGAAGTACAAGCATCATCAATTTTGAAAGTGCTTAAAGTTTTTTCATACCCAATTTTTCTTTTTTCCTTTTTTGTCTCGAGTTTTCATACCCAATTTAATTAGATGAAGTACACAAGTTCACAAATGATCAAGATTTTGGAAACTGACCCAGAGGTTCTATCAGTTGGCTATTTACTATTCGGTATTTTGTCTGCTTGAGAATCTCACGAAGCTCAATAGAGAAGCCTTTGAGTGATTGTGTTGACATCTACTATTGATTGGGATGAAACTCTCAGAAAAGCTTTTGATTTTTGCTAAATACTAATATCTTGAGTTTTCCCTACCTTTTTGGAATGAACCTCACTAGGGTAGCAGACATACATGGACGTTTTACTCATTCATTTTTTCTGTATTTATGAACCCTTTGCCCCTTCTTTGTGTACCTATGCACATCATATGGAGGATGCAAGTGGAATGGCTTGCTACATCTAAATCCCTTTCTTTAACAAGTAATTAATCTGATAGTGATCTGACTAGTACATTCTTTCCTACCAAAAGGGAAAAGAAGGAAAAAAGAAGAAGATGATGGTGAAACAAAGAAAGCAAAAATAAAGCACGACCTTGTTAATTATCAGAAAAGGAGGAGAGTTACTTTAAAGAAATGGTAATAGTAAAGTGAACAAAATCTGCAGTTCTGCACATATATCTAATAAAAGAAAATAAATCATACAAGAAAAAGAATAATGTGCACTAATGTAATTTATACTCTTCATATTGACATAAAAGTAACCAAGATTATTTCTTTTGTGTGTGTCTTCACAAGGGATATAGAAGCATCTGTGAAGCCAACCAATCTAATCCCCCCCCCCCAACCCACACCCACACACGCACGGGCGCGCACACATACGAAAAAAAACTCATAGTAGTATTTTAGGATACCTGTGGAGCTATGCCACACTTCTTGGTTATTCACATTTGATTAAAAGTGCTTTTTGTTGTCTCCTAAGGTTTATTTTCTTCTCCTTTGGATATGTAAGGCATTTCTCAAGCCTTGTTTGGATCTATGTTACCTAGACTCGAGTATGGGTGTCGGATACGAGTACATATCTAGAGGTCCGACTTGTTTATTTTCAAATTTTAAGACACGGGAACTTGGCTAAAAAGTGTCTCGAAATTTGGATTTGGGTATTTGGACAATGTTATGTTTACTATGAAGCCTGTATTATATGTTGTTCTTTCCTTCTTCTTTTTTTTTTTCACTCATTTATTATTCTTTTTGTTCCCTTACTTAAGTGAATCGCCACCTATTAGTCATTACTCTTTCTTACTTTCTCTTCTTTCCATTGAACAAGATACTGACCGCGTTTCTAGCGAACAGTGAGAAGGGCAAAGCAAGTTTAGGGCGATCGATCTACGATGGGATACAAAAATCCAAATTGGCAGGCAAATATGAACGCTTAGTAACTCTTTCAAAACTAAGTTTTAAATTATCAACTATGGTTAACTAGGGACCTGAGGGAGGGTGGGAGTGACAATTAAAGAGAGCACAAAAGTGGAGGTCACCACCATTGTCTTCGATTTGGATACTACAGCATCGATGGCAAAAACAACATCCATAGTTGTTAGGGAAAGGAGAGATGGTACTTTCAAAAGGGTACATTGGGCATAGAACTTAGTATCTTGGAGAATTTTACCAATAGATGTGGGTATTATATGCAGATAACTAAAGTGGAAAAGGGCTCCCAACAACCATTTTTCATTCCGGATGAGAAGGAAGGACGTGGCTGACTCGATATACTAAGGGGCATAAATCAGATTTTGTACAATAATAGCCAAGGTCCGGTTTCGATAAATCAAGGCCTCAAGATTTACAAACCTAGACCAACAAACTTAAGAACGAAAAACACTTCCCATCGTATAAAGCAAACGGAAAACAAAATCAAGGAGGGGAATGATGGAGAACAACGTGCGGCCAATTAAAACAAGATGAACCTTCATGTGGTAGTTTTCCAAAATTGAGTTGAAATCAATGGTGGAGCATTCAGAAAGAAATCTTGGCAAGTCTAAATCGTGTAGTGAAGGTGAGGCCCTTATGTGCTGATCGAGCTTTGTTGTGTTGTCTGTCCATGGCAAAAAAAGATGTGTTGTTGAAGGGGAAAACAATCAGTCGTAGTTTGGAATTTCGAGTCCAAAACTAGTCAAGCGGGCTACAATGGGAGAACCGACGAATTAGTTGCGAAAACAGTTGGATCGACGTTGATGGGCTTTTGGTGGAGGTTTGGAACAAGGAAACGCTGGAAAGAATTAGGCAAATGTGTGGAGGCATCATTAACTTTGATTCGATGACAATGACTTCCTAGCTAAAAGATGCTACAACATGGTGAATATGAAAGTAAAGGGATGGCCATATGATTTTTCTATCGAAGAGGATGGCGATCAATGAAGGCGATTCCCAAATCCAAATACGACTTATTAGAGGTTAACAATGAGGAACCAGCAAAGTCTGTATCTCGGAATCTCACCAAGGACGATAACCAGAGAGTTTACTATAATGACTGGCTACTATCCAAAGGCAATGAACCAGCGGATAATAGGGAGGTGCAAAAGGGATGTCAAGCCTCATTAACTGAGGCAATAGAGGCGTTAGGCAATTTTGAACAGACAAAGAAGGGGTGTGTGACAAGTGGGAAGGTGGACAGCACGGGTAAAAGACTAGAAGGTATTTATGAAAGAGGGGGGGGGTCGTCGGCTAGGTCGAATAAAGGAGTGTCTTCAAATGGGCTAGATATGCCAGGGAACATTGTGTTAACCCGAAACTAGACCCAGATTGGGCCTAAAAGCGATGGGTGGGAGGGGGGGAGGGAGGGAGGGAGGGGAAGAATTGGCAAGATTGAAACCTAAGGCCACAATTCTTTTAAGGGACAATTAGAATTGGGTTAAAGATAATGAGCTGGGTAGGGCGAAAGATGAGCCTATTTTGCTCTCTGAGCCCATGGGAATGAAGAAAACCAGAGGAAGAACTCCAGTGGAATCATCTCCAATCAATGTCTAGCACAGGCAATTTGTTGGCATCGGCGAAGATGGGAGACCTACGGAAAAACTTGGAGAAACAACCATCTCCATCATAGCAGGCTCCCACAAGATGCCTCAAAGTATACAAGCATAAAGGGTGGAGGAGGGACAAGCTTCACAGTGTACTAAATAGAGCGATCATGTTCTCAAGGGCGAACCACATATCCTACTTTATGGAGATGGAGATAGCAATGATAGTTTCTCGGGAATTAAACTAGAAAAGGAATCAATGTACCTTGATTCATCACTGCTGAAGGAGAATTTGTCTAACCTCCCTTGAGTTTTTTAATCAACATATTCCGAGCATCAATGAAAAGGTAAGAACCACTTGCTTGCTCCCTTTTGCAAGCCCAATGCAATCCATTCCATCTCTCCCTCTATTTTCCCTTCTATTTCTTCTTCTCTGTCTCCCACTAACCATACAACCCAAAACCAACCTATCCAACCTCCAATCCACACCTAAACCCAAGCATTGAATGGCATCCCTAGAGACAATGAACAGTCTAGCACTATTCCAATCGTCGTGAAGGAAATTATTCAAGGGGAACTCGAGGACCATATAGAATGCTAGGCTTCTCGGGCAAATGAGGACCTTTTATAATCAGCAGGAGTAATCAGTTTTTTATAGAAACTGAATTTAAGGCTAACTAGGTTGGAGGAAAATAAAGGAGGACACTCAGTGGGGACCAGAGGCAGGGACAAGTGCCTAGATGGTCATGGTTGAGGCACAGGATGCATAGAGGTCTTATTGAGAGGGATTGGTTTCTCAGGAAACCATGAAGATGAGATGAGGATCATCAAAAGAGCTACAACGAAGCACAATCCAAACATTATCATTTTACAAGAGGTGAAGAGGGTTGAAATGAGTAGAGTTAGTTGGAGATTTATGGCAATCGACAATCCATATTTAAGGGTTGAGTATTTCTGCTAACAATAGGGTCAACAGGAGGACTTTTATTGGCTTGGGATGTCAAAACAATATTAGTTTTTAAGAGTATTATGGGGGAGTTTTTTGTGTCGATTCATATTGAATGGGTCGGGGACAACAATTGATCGTTGAATGGGGTACATGGGCCAAAGAGAGGATTATCCACATGCAATTTTAGCATGAGCTTGTTGGTTGTCCGTATTATGATGCATCATGATAGATTTCAATGTCATCAAGAACCTAAATGAGAAACTTCATAGGCAAAGAATTATGTATAGCATGAGGGAGTTCAACTCTTTGATCCATGAACTTGAACTTAAACATACAACACTTTTGAATGCAAATTTCACATGGTCAAGATTTAGATTACAACCAATGTGTTGCAGACTCGATAGAATTTTGTGGAGGTGTGGTTGGGAGAACATTTTTCCATTTTACAGACAAGAGATGACGGGAGGTGAGTCTTGGATCATTGGCTCATCATTTTGGACACCACCCATGCTAAATGGGGCCCTTCACCTTTTTGCTTCAAACCTCAATGGATATGACAACTAGATTTTAAAGGGACGGTGGAAGCACGATGGAGGGAAATGAGGTTGATTGGCTAGGAGGGTTATAAGCTCATGCAAAAGTTGAGGGTTGTGAGAGGGAAGTAAAGGGAGGGGAATAGAGGGGTTGAAGAGGTTGAGAAAACAAAAAGAAAGGAACTTGAGGTCTAGATTCATGCGTTGGATATGGAGGAACAGGGTCCCTGTAGGAGTGAGGCATTAATTCAAGAGAGATGGTTGGCAAAAGCAAAACATTAGAATTTATGCACCAAGGAGGAAAGGGGGAACATTTTGAAAGTGAGATTGAAATGGTCGAAGGAAGGAGACATGAATTTAAAATTCTTTCTCAGAATTTTAAACGATAGAAGAGTGGCCAATACCATTTCCAAACTTGAGCGTAGTGATGGGAGCCTAACCGAAAATGAGGATGACATTGTGGAGGAGGCAATTAAATACTTTCAATGGTTCTACACAAACAATATGTTAGGATTGTGGGGATTGGAAGGTTTAGATTGGAGTTCATGTCCGGTAATGGACCAAGCTATGCTGGAACAACCATGTCAAGCGGAGGAGGTCAAATGCACAATCTTTGAGTTTGAAAGGGTAAAGCACCAAGCCCTGATGGTTTTTCTTTAGCTTTCTTTCAAGAATGTTGGGATATTGTTAAGGAGGACTTTATTAAAGTGATGGCCAAGTTCCACAATGATGGTATAATCAATAAGTGTACCAATGAGACATATATGCCTTATTCGATAGACAACCAACTCCAAGAAGATAGAAAATTTTAGACCCATTAGCCTCGCAACTAGCCTCTATAAAATCTAGGCTAAGGTGTCGGCAAATGGACTTCATTCTGCCTACTAATCAAATGGCTTTCATACAACGGCGTTAGATTATTGATGCAATTTTGTTAGCCAATAATGTGGTACAAGATTATAGAAGTTCAAGCAGGGTGGGCATTGTCTTTAAGCTCAATTTTGCTAAGGCATATGGCGAATTGGGATTTCCTTGATTTCATACTAAGAAGGAAAGGCTTTGACTCAGGAGGGAGAAGATGGATCAGTGAGTGTCTTAGAAATGTTATCTATTACATTTTCATCAACGATAGACCAAGGGAAAAATTCTCAGGAGACAAAGGTTTAAAACAAGAGGATCCGTTATCCCTTTCTTATTCGCTTTGGGTTAGATGTCTTGGGAAAAATGATGGACAGGTTAAGGGAGGCCAAGGTGACTAATGGTTTCTCAGTGGGTAGAGAAAAGGTGGAACTCTCTAATTACAGTTTGGACCATACAATTTTCTTTACAAAAAACGATGATCAGAATTTCCATAGCATGATACGTTTGGTAAAATGCTTTTCTTGGATTTCTAGGATGGAAATCAATATGGCTAAGAGTCAAATTCAGGATTGAGGTTGAGGAGCACATGATTAGGCAAACAGCTACGTAGGCTCGATGCATAGTTGCGTCATGTGTTATAAAGTACCAAGGGTGCCCTTAGGCAATAACCTGATAAAGGTGGAGTTTGGGAACCCATCCATGTTGTCAAAAATAACGAGAAGATTAGAGGGATGGAAAAAAAAAAATTATTGACTAAGGGGGGATGGCTTACATTGATTAAAGCAGTCCTAACATATTTTATGTTGGTATTTAGGTGCCAAAAAAGGTGGCAAAGATGATGAAAAATTGATTTAGAGACTTTTGTGGAAGGGGGAGGAGCAAGATAAGGGGAGTCACTTGGTGTCATGGAACATCATCACGAAGATGTTGGATCAAAGTTGTTTAGCAGTTGGCAACATCATTCAAAGAAATAAAGCTTTAGTGTCTAAATGGTTGTGGAGGTTCCCCCCAAGAACAAAGGATCCTTATGAGCATGAGTAATTAAGAGTAAGCACGGGATGCACTGCAACTCTAGGGATGCAAGCTTAGCTCCTAGGTTGACCTTTAGAAGCCAATGGAAATTAATCAAACGTACCTTACTTGCATAATGCAGTTAAACTCAAATTGGAGCAAGGCGATTGAATTCTTTTCTAGGAAGATGTATGGTGTGGAACCTCTAGCTTTGCGACCCTTTTACCCAAACCTTTACCAATCATCAACCCTTCACCATAAACCCACCAGATCCCTTGTCCTATCCTCATGACACAATAATAGGGAGGCATATCTTGGGACCTTCATTTGGGTAGAAACCTAATAGCCAAGGGGAACAGGAAGCCGAGATCATGTTTGAGTCCTTAATCCAAATCCACTTGTTCAAAGAGGATGATAAGTATAGATGGCCTTGGGACCCCTCTGGTAGCTTTACAAACCAAATTGTTTTTTGACCTACATTTCAATGATTCAAATCACCATGAAATCCCCTCGGTAAGACAGATATGGAAAGCTTTTTGCCCTCTAAGGTCAAGTTCTTAGGGTGGGTCATTACCACAACAAGTTGAATACATGTAATGTTTTACAAAAAAAGGCTCCCAAATAGGTCTATATCTTCCCAATGGTGTTATTTATGCAAGTGAGGCAGTGAGAGAATCACACACCTCCTTTCGGAATGTTCATTTTCTCAGGAGATTTGGGATAGGTGGCATCATCATTTCCCGGTATTCATGCCATAGGAGAAGGCTACATTGGAGGGAAATCTGTTTAGACCTATTTCCCAAGTAGATAATGCATGGAAGAAGCATTTGACCATAGTGTGTTTGGTGGTAGTATGGTGCATTTGGAAGGTAAAACATAGACTTTTCGACGATATTGAATCCCCTTGTAATGCGGTGTGGGAGCAATCCCATTTACCTACCTCTTTTGTGGGTAGCAAATTGTAAATTATTTTTTGGATATTCTTTTTCGGAGCGGGTTAGAGGTTGAGGAAATATGTTGTCTTCGTAAGAGGATGGGGTGAACATCTTTTGCTCCTCACTCACAATTATGAATTGCGCTCCTTTATCTTCTTATAATTAATATTATCTAATTTCTTGTTAAAAGAGAGAGAGAGAGAGAGAGAGAGAGAGAGAGAGAGAGAGAGAGAGAGAGAGAGAGAGAGAGAGGGAGAGATAAGAAGAAGAAACCTAAGGTCTAAAGTTTTTTGCTAATAGTTCTCATATCTAAGAAACCATACTTACAAGAATAAAAATAAATAAATTAACAAATCATTTACAAATTGATGTTAAGAAATTGAGCAAAAGGTATAAACCATCTTTCAAACTGATATATTCCCTCCCCGCCCCCCTATTTTTTGGCCAAGGGCCAACAGTACAAATCCTACCCACAAACATGGTATAGGAAGAGCAAATTCAATGATTACCTAGAACAACATAGAAGCCTTCCCTGGAAAGAGCATGTGCTGCAGCTCTACCCAACCCAGATGTTGCCTACCAGAATATCCATTCCATTTCAGACAATAAATATATCAATATTAAAACTAATAATACAATTGATGTAGGATATACATGAGTTGTGGTAGAGTCTAATTAGGATTTTATTTTTTTATTTTTTTATTTTTATTTGGATTGTTAAATGGTTTAGAATTATATTTTGATTAAGATTTTAGTTGGAATTTGAGTTTGTCTAAGAGTCTTGAATAGTGTCAGTTTAGATGTCATATTAGTCTATAAATATTTTAGGATGTAATTGATAGTCACTAAATTATTGAATAATAAAATATTGATTTGCTTTCCTGATCTCTCTCTTGCTCTTTCTTCTTATGGTTTCTACACCAACAATGGTAGATGGAAGCATAACAAAAAAAGAAACATGATAATCCTTGGGAATATTGAAAGTGATAAAATTCTTACTCCGGTGACAATGCATAAGGGTCGCTTGTTCATCTTGGTGTATGATTGGAAGCAACGAGGATGAGAGTGAGATTTCTGAAAGAAACACAGCCTCAAATAGGAATACACTAGAGAAAGTATCCATAGCACCGCCATTCTCCAAAATTGAGCAGAGAAAACGAAGAGAGCTGCCTTTGCCATTTCCTCTGTCACCCTCATTGTATCTCTACTCCAAATCCAACAAAAGAAAAAGAAAATCAATGCTTATACAAGCTAATCCACTCCTCTTCCTCAAAATCCCTTAGAAAACAAACACACGGCATTACTTATTTCTAGTAATTTGAAGTAGATTTTCCATATATATTTATTTTCTATCAAGTAAAATAAGACTCAAAACATAATCCACTTGTTTTCCCCACAATTCCTTTGAAATTGAACTGGCAGCATTACTTATTACCAGTAATTCAGAGTGAATTTTTCATAGATACTCGTTTTATGTCACATATTTGAAAACCAAACCAATGAATGAATACTACAACTTTACTCTCACAAATAGAAACACAAATCTGGGCTTCAAACTTCGAAACCTAAACGCAAAATCCAAAATTATAACAAAACCTAAATGTCGATTCCTCCTTTTGCCTCGCATTAATAAAAAAAATCACTGTAAACAAATGAAGTAGGAAAAAAGGGGCAGAACCAAAATCAAGTGACCATCGACATTGTAGTTCCCCACATAATGCAAGGAGAATAAGAAAACACTAAGAAACTAAGGATCGATCTTCGTAAAGCTTCCATTTTACGATTCTTCATGCTTTGAACAAAAACAAAGAGAAAACTACTCTCAAAAAAAAAAAAAATCTTTGAAACCCCTTTTGAAGCCTGCCAAAGCTCGAGAGAACTGAATTGGAGAAAATAAAAATTGCTTTTTAGCCAGAAAATTAGAGATAATGAGAGGAGGCGTGGAAGAAAGTAAAGCTAATCATGCTTTGAGTTACCAGTTACGGAGAAAATTGTTCATATTCATGTTCGTAGAACCATTTCAGAAATATAAGAAGGTAGCAGAAATCAAATCGAGACAAGAATCGATTACCAGTTACGGAGACGTTCTTCGTTGCAATGGCGAAAGCGAAATTGCAATCGCAGGTCGATAAACAAAACCTAAGCGAATGTCTTACTTTAATTCCATTTTATTTTATTAGTTTTTTATATGAAAAACAATATTATTAGCTTTAAATAAAAAATAAAAAAGGTGCTGTCTTGTCACGTGTGATTCATGCGATGCGTGCTCTTCTCCCTTCTCAATTCTTCTTTTTTATTTTAATTTTTTTATTAAACTCACTATGCAGGGCATGCCTGTTCATGTGTGATTCATGCCATGCCTGTTCTTCTTACTTCTCAATTCTTCTATTTTATATTTTTTTTAACTGAGATGTTCAAGCTAGCTCACGAGCTCTAAATAATTTCAAAAACAAGTCTCAATGAAATAAAAAAGTAGCATATCTTTACGTGACCCTACACATAGTTTATTATACGACATAAGGTTATTACTATCTGAGGACGAGAGACTTAAATTAATGTCTTTATAAATTATAAATATGAGCTTTAACTATTTTGTCATTTTATTCAGTTGTTAATTTTTTATGTTACATTTAGTTTATGATTGGATATAGTTTTTTTGTATACAATTTTTTAAAAATATTAAAAACACATTTTGTTAGTTGAATTTTGAAAACAATTTTATGAAATTTACAAATAAAAATGTTGTTTTGAGGAACTGATAAAATATTATTTTTTTAGTTTTCATTTTTTAAATTGTATTATAATTTTTAGATCATAAATCAAATACACCATTAACTTTCTCTTCCTTTTACCAATGCAGTGGCGAATCCCTGAGGTAGGAGAGGCGACTCCCCCAATATTTTAAAAATTTTATTTATAACTATGTTATGTTATATATTTTTACTTTACCTTTTTAAGATCAAAGGTTTAAACCGTCGCTACACTAATAGGTCCCAGTCTCTATCAGACTTCTACCTCACATGTGTTCGTTGCCAAGTGGCAAGGAAAACAAATTAAAATAAAAAAGAGAAACATCTTTAAGATATATTATTTAACGTGCATGAAGTATATGTTATGACTTATGAGTATTCTACAAAGGCTAGGGGAGTTCCTTTAAAAAAAAAAAAAAAAAAAAAAAAAAAAAAAATTAGTTGAAAGGCCCGTTTGGGAAAAAAAAATTAAAAGGGTTTTTTTTTATAAATACTTTAAAAAAAATAAATCTCGCTCAACTTTTTTTAAAAGTAAAAAATTATATATATTTTATCATAATTAATTAAAAGTAAGTGTCATCAAACACCTCCCAAACAGGGCAAAGACCGATTATAAATGCATTCAATTTGGGTTCGAGTTTGAATAAGCTATAAACAGTCGATTTAGTTTATGGTTTAAGATTAGAAAATTAATTCTAAACTAAATCGAGCCAATGCATAGTAGATATAAAATTTTACATTACCATAATAGCTATATGATTTTATTCCATTCGATTTGATTTCTTAAAGTTGATTAGAACCGTATGATTCATAAAATTACTAAATTAGAAAAGTGAATTAAATTAAAAAAGAAAATAAAAAATAAGATACATGATTTTAAATAGAAAATAACAGTAGCATGACAAAAAGTTCACCACCATCAACAGATGTCCATGAAATTTGAGTAAAAGTTTGAATAAAATTCTTATGTTGTATCCTTCTCCTTAATACCATTCATAATTAATATGTTCATAATTATTACATCAAAAAATATATATATATATATAATTCCCCGCGAGGCCAATATACATCCCTGAATGAATTAATTATTATATGATGTCTCCACGATTGATTTGAGAGTTATCTCCACGCCCACGTCTCATCTTTAGAGAAAATACAATCATAAATAAATAGAGTTCATTGGTTGTTATCTAAATTAATGTAGCCGACATCAAAAGCAAGCCAAAAAAACACAAAAGAGAAAATAAATAATTAATATTGTCACATGCAGCACAAGGGACCACTTTTAAAATAAATAAGAACAAAGAGTGATGTAAGCTCTTCTTTGACCATCTTTCTCTGCAAGTTGGCCTTTTTTTTTTTTGTCATAAAACCATAATAATTCACAAATTAAAAAGATGCAACTTGCACCCTTTTGCTTTCTCACTCTTCATTGCTCTCCTGAAGTCACCTTTGTCTTGAAATCTCAATCTCTTCAAACCCATTTTTTTTTTTTTTTTTTTTTTAAAAAGCTTTTGAAAATTTTAGATAAAATGCCAAAAGCTAGGTGCAAATGCAAATGTAGACTCGGTCACTGCAGTCAAAATATCAAGGATATATATATATATTTTTTAATTATTTTTTAAAATTAATTCAAAACAAAAATACACAGATTTATGTTATTAGATAAATATACACTTATGTCAATGAAAAATAAAAATCAATCTACTAACAAGAAAATACAAATAAGTTACAACCTATAATCAGATCTAAAACAAAATTTTTCAACTCACAAAAATGCTCTCATATAAATTATAAATTCTCATACATTCATCACATACTCCAAGGAGAGTTTATATAATACTAAGTATTCAAATTAATTTCTAACAAAATAAAAAAAGTTTTTAATTTAGACTAAAAACTAATACACTAACAAATTATACACAAATAAATAAAAAAACCATCAATAACCCAATCATCTCATATATAGCAAGTACTACTAATATTTTAAAAAAATAAATTATTATTATTTGCACTGACGGACAAAGCTAAAATTCCGCACACATAAATTGTGTCCAACATAAACTCAGGAACTTTAACTCGGAACCTCCAGCTTATAAGTTCAAGATCACACTACTCAAACAACCCTTATAAGTTGAAGATCACACTACTCAAACAACCCTCTTCGCATTATCAAAATATGAAGATCAAGTTAATGTTGAAGAAACCTGATTTTGCCCAATCTAAAGCATTTCTCTTTTATATGAACGCATGATATTGGTAGTGCAGTAAGTAAAAAAGTGATTTTAAAACTCAAAAATCTTAAGTTCAACTTCAATGTCTTACCCTAAAATATAAATGATGAAAGAGATTAATAGGTCACAAACCAACCCACTTCCTTTCAAAAATTAATATAAATGATGAAGAGATTAATAGATAAAAAACCAACCCACTTCCTTTCAAAAAATATGATCTGGTGATGAAATTAATTATACCTAAACTAACAACTAAAATTGTTTATTCTCCTAAAATAAAAATAAAAATAAATAAATAAATAAAAGCATGACATTAACATCAAGCCTAAACAAGAAGGGAATATAGATCTTACTAGTTCCAATTGAAGATAAGACAATCAACAATATGAATTAGAAGCCATAAGAGCAACAAAGCTATACAAAACTCAGTTTGTCGGAGAAGGAACCAAGAAAGTGTGAGGACAAATTAGTTACATACAATTATATCTATATTGCTTACCCTGTATAAAGTTATAAATTCTTACAATAAAGTAATATTTTCAGTGTTCTCGGATGAAAAGGTTCCGAACACATTCAGAGATGGTAGGGTAATAATACAAACTAATGATAAAAACCATATACTTAAGCAACATAAAGAATCGATGTTAAAATGAACAACAAAAAGGGCGCGAGCACTACTAATTAACTACTATTACATCTCCAGCGAAGTCTGGACGATTTTGGTTTTATTCTCCCCCTTGCTTGGGATCAAACACAAGGCTGGCTTGCTCCTTGGCGGTTGCGATGAAGCCTGCACCAGTACTTCCACAGAAACTGATTCCGTCGGACGCCGCAAGAGTGGTGGTAGATCCTTCTGGTGACTTCTTAGCCATTGTATAAGGCGTCGTGCTCATCACCCTACATTGCAGGCACAAGGCGTCAACAGGAGGATAAGTTATTTTAGCAAACGAACAAATCAAAGATACTGATACGTAGCAATTTAGCGATTCATCTCATTGCTTAACAACAATTACGACATAAGATCGGAAATTTACAGACGTGGACTAAGATCCCATTGTTCTTCACAGTATTCTGGTGCTTTTGATATGTCTAAACATAGTAATTTAGTGCCTCAAGTTTTCGCCCACTTACCAAAATACAGCCAAAGACGAATATCTAAGATCAGTGAAGCGTGAAGCAACAAAGATACTGCTAAGGAATGCTGCATTTAAAAGTACCTTGGTGTTTTTCTAGTTGAGATTTGTTAGTCTTTAATGATAAAATTCCCTAAAATTTTGTGATTCCAACATATAGTATGGTTTAATTGTGAACACTTCTATTGTGAAAATTGTATGGGCAAATGGTTCAAATACGAAAGATCAAGCAATCAATCAATTATATGGCTCCAAATTAAAATGATGATTGGAGTTTATAATCTAAAAAATACCTCTCCTTGCGTTTCTCAAGAAACCGAGCCAAGGAGGCTTTACGAGCCTGGGGAACAGCTGCCAAGAAAAAAGGGGCAATCTTATTATGATACTTTCCACCATTATTAAGAAGAATACAACCAAATACAAATCCTATTGTTATACCTGCTGGCATCAGATTTGTAGAAGTACCAATAGAAGTGACTGCTTTTGAAGGCTCAGGCAGACTAGTCGAACCTGTTACAGCTCCCAAAGATTTGGCCGCGATGACTTCATCAGTGCCACTAGACCCACTTCCCGACTGAGGAGCAGCATGAGATGTAACAGACATGGGGCTTGAGAGACCCGAACAAGGTGATGTAGAATGGGACTGGTTGCCATGAACAACAGTGGCATCACCTCCGACCGGCTTTGGGATTGGTACCTGAACCTGAGCTCTAGGTGTCGTCACGCCATGGTTCATGGAAGCCCTGTTGCCGGCCAAAAACATAATAGCCTGAGCCTGGATAAGAATACAATCGACAACAAAAAGAATCAGGAATATTTTTCAGCACAATAAACCAATTAAACACACCACAAACGTGTGCGTGTGTGTGCACACGTGCGCAAAAGAGAGAAAGAGAGAGAGAGAAAGAACCTTTTCAGGAGACACATCATCATAAACACTCACTGATCCGCCATAAAAGACGGTTAGTTGAGAAGTCCCAGTGGCCTTTGGTATATTCCTACAAACCAGACCCAGTTCCATTTAACAATGAAATCAAAGCTCCCAATTAAAAAAATGAAAATATAATTGACAAGTTTAATGAACCTTTATTATCACCTCTGATCAGAACTCCCAGCCATAAAACCGGCATTGGAAACAATTGTATTGGAAGTTGTCATTGGAACTGCTCCTAGAGGTTGTTGCTTCGTAGAAGTAACAGAAAAGTTGTTACCCATGTTCTTGAAAAAAGGGTTGCTCATAGAGACTGAGATTGGGTGGTTAGGGACTGGAAATGATCTAATATCGTGAGGACGATGACCCAAATGCGTAGTATCAACTTGTTGCACTACCGGATAAGATGTTATCGGATAATGGGTACCCCCTTGCTTATCCAGATTGAAGTTTTTCTGATAAAAAGCAAGAGAGAAACCAAACATATACACATGATCAGCGACTAGTAGAACCAAATTTATATTTTAAATTTCAAGTATATAACTCTTGAGAGTACAAAGTAATTCCAAAAATAGTGATATATACCTGGATAATGGCATTGAACGTTTTGTGATTAGCATCAAAAGCATCTGCAGTCGATATAGACGTAAATCCAGGCGAAGCAAATGGATCAACTCTTTTGGGCCTATCATCTTGAACAGGCCTGAAAGGCAGGAGCTGAGGCACTGCAGAGACCTTGTTTGAGATAGGCCACTGCATAGTAGAACCTCTCATGAATACTGCAAGATCACAACAAAAAAAATAATTGAGATTTAAGTCTGACCCAAAAAGCATAAAATCTCAGATTAAAATCACACTAAAATAAGAAACCAAAAAGGGTGGGAGACAAATCATTTCAAAATATATTTTTTTCACCTAAAAAATCAATAATTCAGCCAAAAATCTCAAAATCTCAGAAGAAGAGCTAAGTGGGCATAAGATATATTCCAAAACAACAAAAATCAGGACATAAAATTAGTACGAGAATAAATTTTAAGAAATTCAAAACTTGATAAAAAAAAATGACATAAACATACACAACAATAGGAATTAAGAAGAAAATGACAATTGGGTGTACTGTAATTAGGACCACAGCTCAAGTAAGAACCTTTAATTTCCTCTTGTGATGGAAACACAGATAATTATTCCAGATGCTTGTTCTACACAACTCTTAAGGTAGACTACAAATAAAATAATAACCATACATTTTAATGGTTGCAGTTAATGCAGATGTTACAGTATTTTATGCAATTATGGTTGGAAACCCATCAGCTTGACCTTACAGGATATTAAATATAGAAATTTCATTAAAAAATGAACCTCAAGAGCACGTTAGCAACACCTTATCTAATTTAATAAAAAAAGATAAAGTACAAAAAAACAGGAGAAAAAAGAAAAAGAAAAACAGATGACACAAAAAACAAAATAAAAAACTAAAATAAACAGATTCCCTGATTCTCATTTTCCTTCCCATATACTCTTGTTCATGATGGAATTCAAAGGTTCTCAAATCAAAATAAAATTTCAGAAAGAGGAGCGCTAAAACGTCGCAAGATATATAATCAAGCTGATGATCTCATCACCAAAAAAAAAAGAAAAAAAGAAAAGAAAAAGAAAAAGTCTTTCGCTCACTATACACAAGATCGGCAGGGTTATAGTCAGCATGATTATAATTTTTGAGTCGTAAAATCATATCTCTTTCATAAAACTAAAGCATAAGCATGTAAGAAAGTGAAGCAAAGATACAAGTCTAACATGAATCAGTATCAAGGAACAAAATAAAAAGCCATAAAAAAGCATAGGCTTAAGAAGAGTTTAAAAATACGACAGAAATCCATCAAATGATGCAAATGAAAACCACCCAGTTCTTAAAAAAGCTTGTAGAACACACAAAAAATAAAAAAATTGAAAAAACCAACTTCTCATATGGGAATTTAATGAAGAATTCAGCTCCAAATTGCATATTTTTGAGCTTTTAAACACTTAGAAACACCAAAAAAGCTCAAACCCAACAGAGAAACAGCTAAAAAAACCAAATTTAATAAAAAAATACAGAGAAAAAAGCAAGAAATCAAAAGCATACCAGAACTACTATCTTTGCTTCCATCTTTAGCTTCATCTCCCACCAAAATCATTGAATCCTTTAAATTCAAGCCCAGAAAATCTCTCTCCATATATATATATATATATATATAGAAACTTCAAATCCAACCCAATACAATAAGATCCAAACCAACCCTCTTCAAACCATGTAAAACCCAGAAATAATAACCAAAATCCAACCTCAGAAAACCAGAAGAAAATCCGTTTTTACGTCCGCCGAAATGCTGTCTCACTTCTTGTCATAACAGAGTCGAAGCAATAAAGAAAATAAGAGATTTTTGTTTAATAGAGCTTCTGCTCATCAAACTCGAAATCTGGACCATCCGATTTGAGAATCTTTAACTCAGCACAAACCGGCTAGTTCCGGTTTGCTAAACAGGTTGTTCCGGTCATTCCCCACGTGTGCCAGCAGTAAACTCGCGCTTCACCTACCATGTGCCACGTGGCACTAGTAGCTGGCATGTTTTACTCGTTTGAGTGCGCTCGTGCGATTAATCGGCTGCTGCTTCAAATGTATTCCTCGGCAGTCCTATCTTCTTCCATCGATATTATTATTATTATTATCATTATATTTTATTGGACAGATTGGGAATTATGTACTTTTTTATTGGCCTAATTGGTCAAACATTTCAATCAATGGTATCTTGGAGATTTTAACTTGATTTAATAAATTTCCATACAACACAACCAATGAACCAACTTACTTACAAAATAGTTTAATTAAAATGGTGTTTGATAATTCCATACGTACATGCATGCATGTACATATTAACACTTGTTAATTAAGAATACATCTTGTATTTTAAGAAATAGTCTATTTTTTATATATTTAATTTAACAAGCATGTTAAATTAATCAAATAGAATAAAATTAAGTATAAGTAAATGTTTCTACAATGTCAAATATAATTGAAATACGGAACATACATTTATTATTTTTCTTGTATTTATTTAATAAACAGCTACTATTTTTCTCAACATAATAACTGATTTTTTGTGTGATTGATATATTACATGTTAAATTGCTGATAAATACTCCATTTTATAAAATGTGTATGTTCATATATGTTGGTACATTTTCAAACCATAGTTTAATGTATAAATTAATTTAATTTGGCTAGAGAAGAATAAACCATCCTGGAGTCCAATATTAAGGAGTGCAGGCCAAATAATTCATATCTATAAAAAGAATGAATTTTTTTTTAATGCCATAAAAAGAATGATTTGACACCACTAGTATTTATTTATTTTAAAATGCGCTTTTCATAGTTAAAGTGAATTAGCTAGCTTTAATTATAATTTATTTTAGATAAATATTTATGATTATTAAATATTTATGTAATTAAATTAATATTTTCCTTTATTTTATTTACAGCACGTAGAGCATAAAAAGAGTGAAATGACATTAATATATATATGCCACTTAGAAAATGTTTTTTTCTTTAGTTATATGATATAATTGTCAACTTTGTGTAAATATATAAGCACTTGTCTCCACAAAAACACCCATTTTCTAAAAACTCTTGACATTACTGCTACCATCTTCCAACCATTAAATAACATATTAATTGTCATTTTTTATTTTGTGGAGAAGAGACACACTTATTACGAGAAGAGAAAAATATTCTTATTGATTGACATCTTGGGAAGCACAGCACTCAATACAATTGTTGACCATCCAATTAAAGGTGGAATACAGGTCAAAAAATTAAAGGTTGGATTGATTTGATGATCAATTAATTTTTTTTTAAATAATTTTAATGTTATTAGTTGTATTAAATTTTGTTTGTGTTCTATATTCCTCTTAAGATCAAAATTCGTATACATCTTAATTATATTTATTTATAATATTTAAATCTAAATTAATTTTACCCAAAAAATAAATAAAAAATCAAAAGAAAAAGCCTTCCCATTCCTAAGTTTGATTCACTCCTTTTGTTGATTAGAGGTTGGACTCTTAACTTATTAGCCATAATTACACCTCACCAGCTTCCACCGCCCATGCTTGACGTACCCTTTATTTTTTGTATGGTTTTCAAAGTATGGCTTTATCAAATCACATGATCATGTTCATGATAAGATGATCTTAATATTTATTTTTATTTTTAAAATAAAACTCATATTTCAAAACAATTCAAAGCCAACATGTTTTCCTTTAATTAAAGAGGTTGATCTATCTGCCTTTATTAAATTACACGCCAAGGCCATACTACTTAAAGCTGATTTACTTAGTTAGAGAGTACTTATAATTTCTTAAACAAATATACATCTATACCTGTTGAATTAATGGGAAAAAAAAATAGAATGATACAATTACAATAACAAAGTTTTTTCAATGGAAATTACTTTGGAAATTGAAATTAATGTATTAAACTAATGTATTAATTGAAATTAATGTTATACCAAATGTATTTTTTCGTATTTTTCTTTCTTATAGTAAATTCAAGGGATCTAAATTTTGTCATTGTCCAATTCAAAGAGGGACATTTTTCAATCTTTTAAATAATTTAGTCTTTAAATAAAAAGAAAGTTAGAACACAATATACCACATTTTAGATTTAAGAGATAATTACTACTCACATTAATGTTAAAAAGACTATATTTCAAAGTACTCATATAATTTCTTTTTGTTGTAAAAAACATACTCATTCAAATATCTAGATTATTCACTGAAATATATATATATATATATATATATCTAAATTATTAAAAAAAACTATTTTTTTATTTTTAAACTTAATTTAAAAAATTTATAAAACAGTAATATCATTATAAATGTTGACTAGCTGCCAGGAAAGTTTTCTTAATTTTATTCAAAAATTTTAATATTAATATTTTTTTTGATCTTGCGTCTACACTTAAAAAAACAAAAACTAAAAAATAGCAATATGGTCACGTTATAACGGTTGATATGACAACAGCTACAAGCACAAAAGTGGAAACCGCGTCAAACGGCCCTCGCATTGGAGCACGTGGCTTAGTGCCATTGATTAATTTAGACATTACGGAATGTCTACCAAATGGTTCGCCTATCATTTTCCCTAAACCGCGTACCATCAAAGCCATCATTGCCACGTGCTATTTTACATCTCACACGCCCTGCACGTGCCACAATGGAAAAAAAATATATAATTAATTAAAAAAATTAAACACCACCACCGCCACCATGAGTCCAAGACAATGATAACCGCATATGTACTATAACAAAAATAGTAAAATAATAAAATATGATTATAATAATTTTTGAAGAGAAAGGATTGGTTGGCCATGGCCCACTATAATATTTTAATTTCATCACGCGTTTTATGAGCTTTGCTTTCGTGGGCCCTCTAGATATTAGTATTATTTTGCTTTTCTTATATATATATATATTATATGTATTTTTTGAATCTTCTTGATCAATGCGAAGTCACGTTCAGTGCGTGGGACCAAGGTGGTCTGAGATTCTTAAAGAACTTAAAAAAAAAGGACTTGCCATCCTCACATACGTCTCGTGAACAAGTGGTGATTTTGACATAAATTTTTAACATACAAAAATTTTCAAAAATAACACAGCCCCTTCATTGCACTCCCCCGAAAGGCGCCTTTGGAAGTGGGCGCCTTTAGGTGGCTTTCCTCGGGGACTCGATCCATTGGGTCAGTCGGGCACTACGGCTTATTCTCCCTCACTACGGGTATGGCTCCATGGGTGAGCTATGCCTAAGTTTTGCCCGCCTTCCCACTAGTAGAGATACTTAATGCGACTTGTTGTATTCTAATTTTAGGCTGTTCTCAATACGACAGTTGCTTTCGAGTTGTTGTACCTTTACGAACTGGCGAAGCGGAGACCGATTCATTCATTCACAAAAAAATAGGGCCATGCCCTTCCCTGATCAAGCACCCGTACTGTACCATAAAACCACCAAACTGAACAGACCAGATCGTATCATGACTGTAAGCCAGACGGAAAGGCTCACCAAAACAAGCTATATTCTGACAGGCACACCAAGCAAACGTAGGAGCTGACTACACGCGACTACACTACATATGACTCAAAGCTACACTAGACCTGCCCTAAAAAGTATGATGTAGTTCCGTCAGGTTCTTGGGTAACTATGCTCCTAAATGATTCATGTAAAATACATATACATATATATTTATATAACTTAGATATATATATCACTTGAATACATATACTATTTGGATACATATACTACATGTTGCAGTATCTTCTTATAACATTGTAAGATGACTTCTGATTTAAGATCATTCATGTGATCCGTACACATTTTTCGATTTGCTTCAGGAGTCGCGATACTTTTCTAGATGATTTGAAGATGTAGCAATTATTGTCTGCTTCACAAATCTCCATAATATAGCAATATCACTATAAGTGAGATTGTACTTAAGATCAAATATGGTGGGGGTCTGACAAATATTCAACATTTGCATATTCAATTAGTTTTATCTTTATCTTTCTTGAATAAGATAAACTTGTATTGTTTGTTTTCTTTGAAATAATATAATGCATGTTTAACACCATTTTAATCAAGTGTGGAGTTATATTCTGCAAGTATGTTAATAGATAAAACAATTTTTTATTTTGTATATAAGAACATTTATTGTATCTAGGCATAGTACTTCAATACCAACTAGTTCTTCATTATTTTAATGAAGGTGAACATTATATTTATTTACTTTTTAGTGATCTCACAATATTTGGGAATATAATGGATGTATCTTGTCCATTTGAACTTTATTTAAACATCTCTTAATACATTTGATAATTAGACAAGAATCCACTTGGAAAAAAATCTCGATCTACAGGCCGAGATAAAAATTTGATTTTTCAAGATCTTTTTGTCTCAAATTCCCCTTTTAAAATATATTCTGATAAACTTTTTAGGAGTCTTAACCTATGTAACAATAAATAGATATATAAAGTGCAAATGCAAATTGTTAGAATGCTCACTCATAGCTATTATAAATAGTAGGAGTGAAATCGGGTAGGGTCGGGTCGGGTCGGGTCGGGTTTTTGTCCCCTAACACCAGACCTAATGAGGTCGGGTCGGTCGGGTCGGCCCCATTAAATAACATAATTTTTTTAAAGCTTAATAACTACTATTTAAGCTTATATTAGTAATAAAATATGTTAGATTATCATGTATCCAACTTATTAAACTACTATTTAAGCTTTAAAAGATAAGATTTTTCATTTTTGGGAGAACTCATATATGTACAAGTCAAGTACTCTTAAACTTGACTTATGAGAATGA
Organism: Paratinospora sagittata; assembly: GCA_035771175.1. Taxonomy (NCBI): domain Eukaryota; kingdom Viridiplantae; phylum Streptophyta; class Magnoliopsida; order Ranunculales; family Menispermaceae; genus Paratinospora; species Paratinospora sagittata. Next base: position 1,064,798 of record CM069592.1, on the reverse strand, counting down.
TGATGAACTTATATATATATATAAATTTTAAGAGGTCGAGTCGGGTCGGGTTCGGTCGGGTTGCTCAAAAATTAACCCAACCAACCCGACATATTAATCAAACCAAACCCGACCCGACCCGACCCGACCCGAAATGGTCGGGTCATTCGGATTGCTTACACTCCTAATAAATATATATGCATATTGATCAATATGAATATTAATGCAGTACGTACTTCAAGCCTTGTAGATCCTTCATAAATCATCATTTTAAAGCTTCAAGTATAACTCATAAATCCTTATGAGATTTTCATGTATAACATGATTATCCATGGATTAATATATTTCCTCATTTATATCTAACATGATTTACCTCTTTAGGTATTAGAACTTCTGGTTCATATAGTTCTTCATTTTTCAACAAGTTTAGCTATATTTGATCTTATTCCTTTCTACTTTTTCAATGTTGACATTCTTATATGTTTTGGAATCCCATAATATCAAAAGTACACTTTAAAATATTATCAGGAGCAATATTATTTTCATTCTATAGTTTTCAAATATGAATGAATTTAAATATAAACAAATTGAGAATTTATTCTTCAATTCATATCTTTCTAGGAGATTCTCATATCTTTTCAGAATGTGTTTATTTCTTAATCTATATCTCTTCAGATATATTTGTATACCTTTTATAGTATATTTATTTGTCAATCCATTCTTGTTTCAGAATGTTTATATATTTATCAATCATTTGCATATACCTTCCTCTTTTAGGAAGTTGTTTTGATTTGATCGGTCAACCACACTTCAGGTTTGTCATTTGTAAATTGTCCTTCAGGGACTAAAGGTAAATATATCAGTTAACTGATTTACAAATTCTTTTGCATATAATTGATCAAGTGAATTTATCATTTGAACTTCTAGTTTGCATTAGCGTATAACTTATGTTTTATGTCAAACAATTTTACATGTCATTCTTTTGACATTTTTTTCCCTCCCCCTGATAGTGGGAGAATTGCTTTACACTAGCTTGTATTGCATTATAGCAATTTTGTGTACCATTCTTCTGGAATTAGCTATTTCTCCCCCTAATGGTGAGAAAATTGCTCTCTATTGAGCAAAAATATTAATGATCAACGTAATTTAGTTTGTATAGTATGTTATTTCGTACAGTAATCATTATTATTTACTTTGTACAACATACTATAATTGTTATACTCTTAATGACTTGTGACATGTCGTTGTGTCACCAATATTATATTTGTTGGTGACAAATCTTTCAAATAAAATATACACCAATTGTCGTATTGGCATAATTTTTGTCGTGTCAATGTCATCAATCTTGACGTATTACATGTGCAACCGCACTTGTGTCTCAATAATTTTTTTATTTAAACTGAACGGTGAAAAAATAATGGCTCATTGCTACGGTATAATTTGTGATAGCCAGATTAAAATGGATTCGTTAACTAGTGTCAAGGGCGAAAAGGAAACTAGTTCTAATCCCAACACCGACTTGTCGGCAACCATTATTGTACGGGGTTTTCCTTTAGAGCAAGTTAAGAAAAAGAAATCGATTCAGCGTCCTTCTAGAGCAAAACGTTCTCGTAGGGGTCCTAAAGTTAGTTTCTTCTCTGTTGCGGTTGAATCTTCTAGTCAGACCAATGTAGTAAAATCTTCCAATACGGAAGATGACATGAAATCTTCTTCTGGTTTCACTATGCTAAACTATGATGATCATACTATCAGTAATCCTAAAGCTAAGGTAAAAAAATATTTGTCTCTGTCTCTTGAGGAACGTTCGCTAAAAGCTTTGTCCCAGCTTTTCAAGGTAATTATTTTATTTTATTTTATTTTGAACTAAAATTTATTTTTCTTTTTTTGTAGGGAACTTTTATATACCATATCTTTTCCTTGGAGTTACAAAATTAGGCACAACTTAGACAAATGGTTATCTATCTCGAAAAAGAGGTATAAACTTTGGCCGAACAAGTTAATGATGGAGATAATAAAATAACATTTACGAAATATTTGATGAAGTTTTTAACTGATGAGAACGAGAGATTAAAGCAAGAGACTGTCGTTCTTCATCAGAAGACTAGTGATTTGCAGTGAGAGACTGCGAAGTTACAGTAGAAGAACTTTGCCCTACAACAAAAAGGTATTGGTCTAGGAGATTCCTTTGACCATGTGTTGGAGGAGAACAGAGAGCTCTGTGAGGAGTGAGATCAACTTTTGATCCAACTACCTTCAAGTTCTGGGGCAAGTAAGATTACTAGACTCAATGTATTCCTTATTATTTATCAATAATACATTTATTTATGCTTATATGGATTTACATAGTTGTGACTCACGCTTCGTCATACTTATATACAACTAATATGGGCATCCCAGACCCCCAAAGTTCGTGCCAAAAATTGTCGAATACATACTCTGGGAAATATTGCCCGGATACATGTGACACTAATAACCGGGCTACCGATCATGACCCAAAACACCATTAATGTGCTTGTTTGTTGTTGTGTCCAATGCCACGCGTATATCTCATGAATTTTCATAAGCGGTCTTCTCCCTTCATCTAAGATTCGTCACTCCACTTCGTGATTATACATATTATCTATTAGAGTATTTATTAGAGGATCCATCACTATTGGATCCATTACTCTTCTTGTGAACACATCTTCTGGATGTGATTGGTGATCACCTTCCGTTCCTCAGGTATTAGATCGATTTTATGTCATTGCCTACACGAACTTTCCTCTTTTGCTTTTAGATGCAAAATGATTTGTTTATAAAGTTATTAACTTAATGCACTATTTATAATTGAATGATTAAAGTTTCTTTAATTGTCGGCCATCTGTCGACAACTGTCAATTTCATTGGATAATTATTCCAATAATTTTCAATATTGTTACGAATATACTTAATATTGTAATCATCTAACTTTATACTAATATTTTTTTAAAAGCATCTCAAAAATTTGCGCAATTATATGATATTTCAACTAGTCATAAAGTAGGCATATAAACAAATGAAATTTGTCAAAATGATGTTATTATTTAAAATATCATTGAGGTCCTAAAGACTTTGCAAGTTATGCCAAAATATAATAAATATATTGTATCAAAGAACTTTCAATTCGTGATCACAATATTCTTTCAATTGACCTCGTAATTTAATAAGCCAAAAATTCAAGTAATAAGTTTTTCTAAATATTTCTAAATAATCAACGAGGCAATATAAATATATTCTTTGAATATTTGATATATATCCTTTTAGATATCTTTAAAATCAATCAAGATATTATGGATCTGATTTATTATAAGACATTATAAATATGAGAATTTTGTTTTATTTGAAAATATAACATTCACTCTTCTGGAGCCATGAATATATTCTCAATTTAATCTCTTTTTCTTTATTGAGGCAAGATAGATTAATCATATATTTCATATACAACAGATACATCACAAATTATTTTCATTCTACACCTAAAGCAAACACATATATAAAAAATTATCTTGTGCTACGATAAGATTACTCCACTTTTGGTGGAACGGAATAGATTTATTCCAAATATATGGTTGTAACCATATTCCAAATTGTAGTCATCATGGTTCTCATAATAATTTTAATTATGACTTTTGTCATATTCATTTTTTCATTTATGATCATGATTTTTGTTATAAGTCATATTCATGATCATTAAAGTAACATTCACTTCAGTGAATAATATAAAATTTAAGTGGATGATCATAGTGATTTTCATCACAAATTTTCTTGAGAAGATTTTAACAATCTTTATATTACTACTTCAAGAGCACGTGTGATATAATTTATCTTTTCAAATATGTCTTCTTCAAATATATAATTTATCTCATGAAATTTTAATATTGCTATATCAAGTGCAATTAGTCATTTAGTCATAATGAACTTCGGGTCTGTATGATTGTAATATTGCAACTTCAGGTGCAATTAATTGTGATAAACCTTTAAATAAAAGGTTATGAGTTTTTGTCATAAGATGTTCATAAACTTCAGGTTATGTCTTCTTGTGCATAGTTCAAAATGTTAAATCTTTAAAAGTAATTAAATAACTAAAATAACCAATTAATCATAAATAATTATTCAAAAATAAAAGAAAATGTAAAAGAAAAAGTTAGTATAATAATGCATTATAATAAAAAAAAATTAGTGTCACTGTTAGTGTAATAATGTATCACAATAAAATAAAATGTTAGTGTCAACGTTAATGTTAGTAATGCATCATAATAAAATAAAATGTTAGTGTTCATACATTATATTAGCTTTAAGTTAATTTACAAATTCACAAATATGTGGGTCCTGTAGATAAAACTAATGTGATTTCACATAAAAATTTATAATGATGTAGTATATAAATTATATGTTACATTAAATGGTAGAGAAACAAATAAATAAATAAATAAAATTACAACATAACTTCTAGTTATGAAAAATATAGCTCTTGGTTAGAAAATTATTTATTAATATATAGCTTTAAGCTATAAATTATTCTACACAACTTCAGGTTACGCAAACAAAATATCAATATAGCTTTATGCTATACATGAATTTCTCTACATAGCTTCAAGCTATAGAATCAAAATTAAAATAAAAACTACAGTGTAACTGAAAATACATTAAATAAATGAATATGATAAAAATTCATGAAATTTTACTTCAATATATATTTTATGATTGAACTCTTTGATTAAACAGAGCCTTTTGTGCTGATAACGCATTGTAAACTGAATCAAATTAATCAAAAAATGCTCAAAGAAAAATGCTAGATTTCATTCTTCATTTTCTATTATTTCTCCAACTTTTATACAACTCATTTCTTCATTCCCCTTTCTCTTCTCATTTTCTCTACACCATTTCTTATAACTTCTCTTCATGATCTCTCTCATATTTATATGGAAAGATTTACATCAAAATATCACAAACTCACATGATGGATAACTGTGCTCTCACGTGATGAGTAACTATGCTCTCACATTGATGGGTAACTATGCTCTGATATGATTCATGTGAGATACGTATTTATACAACTTAGATACATGTACCACTTAAATACATATATTATTTAGACATATATACCACTTGGATATCATACTACTTGAGATATTTGTATTGTACACGTAATTACTATTTGGATATTCAACATATTTACAACATTGACATATATATAACAAAAACTATCATCAAATACATCAGTTAAGAACTGACAAGGAGTTGGTTTACTGGTTTAAGGAGCGAATTATGAGATGCAATTGAGAGACTCATCACGAGTTCAAGTCCGCCCTCATTCATCCTTGTTGGGAGAGGTGCCCTTGTCCTTATAAATTCTCGAATCTAAAAAGATTAGTCTGACCCCCAAAGGGAAGACATCTGTCGGGTGCCGAAAAATTGGTACAAAAAAAAAACATCTGTAAAGAAAAAAATAATTAATTGAAATAAAATGATATTCTAAATATACCTACCAAAAACATTCTTTATATCCACTTGTTATTTATTATTGTTAAAAATTTATAAAATATATTGGTACAGAAAAAATGATTTTAGTAGGTACATTTAAAATTACACGTCTTTAATTTAGAACAGCGATGTAAACAAATACATATAACCGAACTCATTGAATTGTTAAAATTGTTAAAATTATATATTATTTAATTATGTTCATATATATTTGGCTATCATTCAAAAAAAGATGAAAAAGGAAAAAAATGGCTGTTGGGATATCAAGTATCAACATGTTAGAAACTTTAGATATAAGTTTTATGATTTCTTTTAGACCTAATAATTTTAAAAATGAAGATATATTTATTAAAATGGAAGGATATATGGAGTGTATTGGAATCCATTGTCCTTTATTATGCCCGTTGGTTTACTCGAAGAGGCAAGAGAGGGTAGGGACAAGTGTTGGACTCATTTGGCAGATGGGACTACTGAGTCAAAGCCGCGATGGTTTTGGGTCTGATCGGCGATGAATTGGCGAAGGGAACGAAGCCACACGCCTGGCAACAGTAAAATCGAAACACGTGGCAAGATGTGGATGAAAGAAAATGGCGGTGACATTCTTCCACGTTTCAATAAGGCAGAGAAGAACCGGCTCGGGTCGTGCGACATGTGGCGCCCACTTCGCACCAAACTTTTTATTATTATTATTATTATTTAAATTTAAAATTAAAACTATAAGATAAGATAATATTATTTATTTTAGTTAATTTTAAAGAAAAAGAAAACAAATCACGTGTTTGTTTTGGACTTTTTGGCTAGCACCCAAAAGCAGCAACGAGAATTTTTTTTTTTACTGTTTTATTTAAATAATTATTTATTTATATTCCCAAAAAACCGCTTTTCCCGAAGCCACCCCCCGTTCTCATCTAGTAAGTGCCAAGTGGAGTCAAAAACTACTATTTTGTAATTATTCTCAGACTCTTCTACAATTATGCTTATTTTCTTGACTTGAATTTGTATAATTATTTTATTTTATTTTTAATTCTAAACAATCTGCCCTTAAATCTTATATTTTTATAAATTTATAAATTTATAAATTTATATTAACTTTTACTTTAGGAGCTTATAGTATATTACTAGTTTGATGGAATATAAATTTTAAAATAATTTGATTCTACATTATTTTATTATTTGATGGGTAGAAATTGTTATGAAAAAAATATAAATATTTATAATTAAAGTTAAAAGAATCTTATTCATGTAGTTAATTTATGTTGTTTAAAAAGAAGTTTAGTAGGGCTAAGTCGAATTAATTTATTTAGTAATACTTACTTTTAAATAAGTTTTGATAAAAAATAATATTTTTTATTTAAAAAAAAATTGAGTAAGACCATTTTAAAAAAAAATATTTTTAAAAAAGCTCTGGTAAATGAAGTCAATGATAAATGGTGTAGTTTTCAGTAACACAAAATGAAAAGAAGGAGCCAATTAAGAAAAGAATCATAATTAATGAGGGAGGAGATTTAAATAAACATTAAAAAAAGAAAAAAAAAGAAGAGAAAGTAGTAAGTAGGGTGGGAGGTGGTGCATGTGGCAATGCAGGCGAGACACGTGACGTTACGGCGAGCAAACGTCGTTATCGGTCCCTGAAACGCAACGTGCCAACGACACACACACGCGCGAGGACGGGATTCTATTCATCAATCGACCCTTCCCACGTGGGACTTACCTTTCTTTCTACATCCCCGCTCAGTATCACGTGACGTCATCGCTTAAGTGGGGTCGTTGGGAGGGAGGTGCGTTATCCACACCCACCGGCTCTATTTAAATATAATATCATTCCTTTCAAGATGACAAAACGTGCTAAACAACCATATATACATATCAACCCCCCCTCTCTTTCTCTCTCTCTTCTTTCTATTTTTTATTTACTCGCTAACGTGAGCCGGGAATCTTTTTATTTTTATTATTATTTTTTTTATTTTTTATTTTTTTTCTTCTTCATCCTTTCATCTTTTTGAAACATTATTTAATGAGTTGTTACTTTCTTCCCTCCATATTGTTTTATTTAATTGTGGCCCGTGTTAGTCTTAGTCTCAGGTTTTTTGGCTTGTAATTTCTGTGGGTACGTTAGGACTATCACTAGTTTATCATGGCAATCCGTGGGTTGGTATACTTAAACTTGTTTCTAAAGTCAAAGCCATTCATATACTCTACACGGCGAAAAATATTTTGTTGAGAAAAAGTCAGTAACTTAGTTAGTTAAAGAACTAAATAAAAATAGAATTAACTTTTAGATTTCGAGTTTGAACTTAAATGTATTCTCATTTATTTATTTTTATAAAGAGGGTCAGTTCAAACGTCTCTGTAATGTTCTAATTTAAAATAATTAGTATCGTCCAAAAATAAAAAATACTTTCGGATGCTAAAAAATTACTAACCACAAAAATAAAAAAAATAAAATAGAAAATAAGATAATAAACTAAATTATTTAACAAATAAATTCTAAATGTTATAAAGTCAACATGAGAGAAAATAATTAAGGAATAAATCAAATAGGATTTGACCTATTAATATAGTACCATGTGCAAATAAGCTTCTTTATTATAATAATGAGCATTGATTTAGGAGGTTGAATAGTAAACATACACATGTATCTAGAACCATCCTATCATTCTATACTAACTTCAATGATAAATATCATATTTTTCTACTTTCTTTCATTATTTAATTAGTATCTTACAGTTCTTTTTTTTCATTTATTTATTTATTTTAGTTTTATATGGGATATATAATGTATACATGAAATCATTTTGCTTTCAAGTGGTCCTTAAGTTGACCCAAAGGCACATTGCTCAATGTGACTGTCCCATCCTATTTATTTAGATAAGGCTCAACAACACACCATTGAGAAGCATTTGAGAAGCATGATGCACCCTCTTTCACTCATACATGATTCTTATCGTCATCCTAATCCCATTAACATCAGCATCATTTATTTCGCCCGCCTTATAAAATGAAAAAGTAATTAATTCAACTTAACTTTTTTTTTTTCCGATAATTACAAACTACTTTGCTATATCAAAAGCTAAATTGATAATAAAATTAACAGCAGGTATATCTTTTTTAATTATTTATAATTTAAACTACTTTAGGTCTTTTAGGGTGAAGAAGTTATTATTATTATTTTCAATCAATTTATAGTATTTGTTATAAGAGATCATATATATATATATATATATATATATATATATAAACAAAATATTCGAAATCAATGAATCAAAGACAATGACGATTTTAATTATTAATACTAGTAATAAATATTCATATCAAGACTCAATACGACCACAACAACAATCTTCAATAAGAACATAATAACTATTACAAGAAGTAAGACATAAGATAACATACACAAGATGATAAATAATAATGTATGTCATCTAATATATATTAACAACATGCATATGATTAATGTCGTCTTTGATATGTTATGAATAAGATTTGCAACGTTTAAATGGTCGTGTAAAATATGATATCAAGACGCATCATTGACTCGTTGTTAAAAATTTTAATCTTACACAATGCACGCATAGAGAATGTCCTTAAAAATCTTTATTACGAGACTCTCCTGCACACTATAAATAAACCAAGTGAAATAAGAACGCATCATATTTTATGATATGAGGGGCTAGTTGTCTCACCAAGAGAGCAACCCATCATTAGTGATGAAAAAGTCATTTACATATACATAAAAATTTTGCAATATCTTAATTTGGTCCCCACTAAATTCTTTTAATTAGTCAATTTAATAGAATTTGTGATTGATAACAAGGGTTCAAAGAACTTAGATATTAATTTTACTGTATCATTACCTCTTGTAATGGGGATATGGGGTATAAAATACTTACATTTCTCAAAAACGTTTCAAACTAGATTAAGGAGTCCACGGACCCCATTTGGCTCCACCATCTTGTGCTTTAGACCACCCTATTCTTTTGAACGTTAATGAAACAAAACAACCTAATCCCAAACGCCACTTTCATTATATTTTCCTTTTGTATATAATATCAATAATAAAGTTTTATGTCAATTAAATTGTGTTAATTGACCATATTACATATCTAGTTTGACATCAATTTAAAGTCTTGCCCTAATTTACTTCAAGTCAGTTTAAAATTTTTCATTTTATAAATTAAAAAATGTCGGGAAGACGCAATCTTCAACATTTGTCTCAATATTGTATTATGTAGCAGTGTGTGATATAACCACCTTTGACCATTTTAAAAAAAAAAATTTCTCATGTTATATATATATATATATATGTAAATTAAAAAAACACTAGGAGATACAATATTGAATCTTCAACAATTTTCTCAATGTTGTATTACGTGACAGTATGTGATGTAACTACTTCTGACCCCATTGTATATATATGTGTGTAAATAATGTCGCATCAACATGAGTTGAGAATTGCGTTAAAAAATAGAATTGCTCTAGCATTACTCATATAAATGTTATTCTCTCTGATTTTAGAACAAATAGAGTCTATTAAGAAAATGTTCGCTCTTTTAGTTAATTAATTAATGTCCGCCCTCCTAACAAGAGCGGATAAATGAGGCACGCCCAGACTCAAACTTGAGATGAACTTTAACTCCACTTATACTCAGTTACTCAACCAACTAAGCTACCATTCGTTGGTTAGATTTGCTTATTTAATTAAGAATATAATTAGAAAACGTTAATTAATCTCAAACCTTATTTAAGTTCCTTAATACAGACGCTTAAAGAAAGCCTTGTCGTGTTCATAATAAAATATCTAATGCAAACAAGCTGCTATTATCATCATCATCATTATTATTATTAATATTATTGTTATTGTTACATTGTCACATATGATATAATTATAAATTCAGATGCATGAATTATAAATTCGGATGTGACAATTCAAGCACCTTCGTGGAAAAACAATCACCCAATAGTATATGGTTTTCTTTTATATATAGCGTTCATTGCACGTTTGTTACTATATACGATTTAATCATTAAATACTGTATTAAACAATCATATGATCTATTAATTAAATAGAATCAACTTCAAACATGGAAACAACTAAGATTAAAAAAATATTGAGATTATGCCTTTTTTTTTTTTTTTTTTCAAGGGTCAAAGTCAATCAAAATGACAACCCTTAAAATAAGTGCACTTTAATTATAGGCCCGTCTATTCTCACCCACCCAGTTTTATCTCTTCACTCACTTCATCTAAACAGTAAAAAAATTAAAAAATTCTCATGTAAAATTACCAAAAAAGACACATATTAAACCCCCAAACCTCTTTCTTCACCCACCCATCAACCATTCAACTCCTACCCAAACCCTAAAACTATTCAATCCTTCAACAAATCTCAATCTTTCATTTTATGATTTTAACCTATTTTTTGAATCACAAGCACGTCTTTAATTGTCCGCAAGTGATTTCTTTCGATTTGAAGTGTCCGCAAGTCATTCGGGAAGTATTCAAAGTGTTGGAAGTGAACATCATTAAGCAAGTCGTTCGACCTACAATAAAAAGAGATTTAAGCCGTTCTTCATCCCCTAAGGTACGTGCATTTGATATCTACACTATTTTTATGCAAAACAAACCTAAAATCGAGGTGGAAAGGGGGCGAAAATGGGTTTCAAAACCCAGAAAATCGCCCCCGAAATAGTTATGTCCAATCTATCGTGGACGGACAAAAAGTGGAGTGTCCGATTATTATAGATCGGACACAAAAGGAAATGTCCGTCCATGATAGGTTAGACATAAACATTGCAAATGTTCTGTCCGACCTGTTAGAATCGAACAATACATTTCCTGCCCGACTCTGACAGGTCGGTCAGAAATCGTCTGTCCGACCCTGTGCAGTCGAACATAAAGCAGCTTCTGTCCGATTAATTCTGGTCAGACAGAGCATTTTTGGTGTTTTTTTAAGGGTTTTTTTTTTGTTTTCTTGTTTTATTTTGTATGTAATACTAAGAGTTGTAATTCATCAGGATGACGAGGGATTTGATGAATCCAAAATTGTTGGCAATGAGTTGGTGTTAGTTTGGACTACACTGATGAGTTCACAACTGATATTGTGTTTAAGAGTAAGGCCGAATTTATTGCATGGACAAGGGAAGTAGGCCGTGCAAATGGTTTTGTTATCGTTATCAAGAGCTCATATGCAAGGGGGACGAAGGGTAGGCGACTGAGAATCAAGTTTGCATATGAGAGGTACGGTGTGTATAACCCGAAAGACACAAGGAAGAAGAAAGTCAATGAAACCTCATTGAAGAAGTGTAATTGTCCATTCTTATTACGGGGGCAAAAATTGGCCACTGATGACGATTGGATGGTAAAAGTGGATTGTGACTCTCATAATCATCCACCCGCTGATCGGATGGAAGGGCACTCTTATGCGGGCCGACTGACAAAGGATGAGATGAAATGCTTGTGGATATGAGTAGAAGTCAAGCAAAGCCTAGAGATATACTGAATGCTCTGAAGCGAAGGGATGCAGGCAATACATCTACATTGAAGATCATATACAATGCACCTAGCAAGTATAAATTGTTGAAATACGGTGGGAGGTCTTAGATGCAATATTTGATGACGAAGTTAGCTGAAGAACAATACGTCGAGTGGCACAAGTCCGACGAAAACATCGATCATGTACAAGCGTTGTTTTACGCACACCCAGTATCGGTCAAGTTGTTACGTTGCTTTCCTAAAGTTTTGATAATGGATTGCATGTATAAGACGAATATCTATCGATATCCGTTACTTGAGATAGTTGGCGTTACATTAACTCATCTCACATTTTCGGTGGCGCATGTATTCATGGAGAACGAGCAACAAGAGAGCTACATATGGGCACTTGAGAAGTTGAAGGATCTGGTAGAAGGGTGGCCACAACCAAAGGTGTTTGTTGCTGATAGAGAATTGGCCTTGATATATGCAGTGAATATTGTTTTTCCAAATGTTAGAAATTTGTTGTACAGTTGGCACATTAACAATAATGTGCTGGCGAAATCGAAACCGTTGTTCAAGGACAACAATGACCATATGAAATTCATGGACATGTGGCATGGTTTGGTGGATTCAGAGACAAATGAGCAATATGAAAAGCATTGGAAAGTGTTTTTAAAATCTTATAAAGCTTACCATACGTTTATTCTCTATCTATACAATAAGTGGTTGTTGAACCACAAAGAAAGATTTGTGGCCGCTTGGACAAATGAGATCATGCATTTCGGTAATGTCACAACTAACCGGGCCGAAAGTGCACATGCAAAGTTGAAGAAACACTTGGGTTCTTCACAGGGAACGTTTGAGAGTAGCTGGATCACAATACATTCTCTGTAACTTTGCAACATACCGAGATATCATCATCTTTTGAGAAAAGCTTATTTACCACAAAACACGTCCATAGAGGACCTATATATGGGCACTTGTAAGGGGTTGTCTCGATTCATGCAATCGAAAATATTCAGAAAGAATGTGAACGTTTGAAGGAGACAGATTTCGAAACTTCTAGTTGTCGTTTCGTGTTGAAAAAAACTCATGGGTTACCTTGTGCACATGAGATCTGTAAATATCACAAAGAAAGTCATCCCTACTACTTTGGTGGATGCACATCTAAAGAAATTGGATATGCTTATCCCTGTTTAAGAGTCCCAAGACCAATTACAATGCCACGAGGAGATCGAGGGCTTTTGTAGGGAGTTCGAGCCATGTGACAGATCTGGGAGAAGAATAATGCTTAAGAGGTTGAGAGAGATATCGAAGCCATCATCTACAGTGGTCACTGAGCCCGCCATAAAAAGAAATACTCAGGGAAGGCCGAGTTTGAAAGTTGATAAGTCAACCAAGAGAGATCCATCATTGTTTGAGCATGTCTTATCCCAACAAGGCATTTGTTCCTCTAAAAACACGGTGACTAAGGGTAAACGACCACCTAAGGTTCACAGGACAAGGAACCATGGCTCACATAAGTATATAAATCAATTTCCAGCTGCTCTGAAAGCTTACATCCAGCAAGTGAAAGATGTGGAGGCCGATGAGCAGTGTGGTTATCAAGCAGTTGCCCTTTTTTTGGGTTACGGGGAAGGTGAATGGAAAAGGGTTAGGCAAGATCTCTTAGAGGAACTCATGAGTTTCAAGGATCACTACAAAGTTGTTTTCCAGTATTGTGGCAGAGTTGACAAAATCATGAAGGCACTTGATTGTCATGAGACCCCAGCACCGTCACGTGCTTGGATGACAATGCCTGAGATGAGTCACTTGATTGCAAGCAAGTACAATCTGGCATTTGTACTTAGCCCTAACAGTGTTTATGTAACACCCCGTAAATTTAATTACATACATACGTTGAAGTACACGTATATCGAGATATATAATACACGTTGTGTATACGTATGAGCTAAATATACGCGTGAACGTATGTTATACGTAGGAGCCAAATATACGTGTGTATGATTAGTAAAGAAAAAAGATTAATTTATGGGGTTGGTTACTTAAATATGTGAATTGAGTGTATAGAAGAGGAATAAAGGAAGAAATAATAAAATAATATTGTTCATTTGTGGGCACTATTCACAGAATAGTACCGTGAACAATACTCGTATTTATTAAATAAAAAAAAAACAAACGAAAGAAAAAAAAAAGAAAAGAAAAGAAAAAGAAAAGGAAAGAAGTTGCTAGAATGCAACGAAAAAAGAATAGAACAAGGAGAAGAGAGAAAAAGGAATCGCCGGATTTGCGGCCAAATTCGACGTGTCGGTAAGTTATTTTTGCTATTTTTCGTCGTAAAATTACTATCTAAGCTAGATGTAACATTTCTAGCGGACTAATTTTAGCTATGGGAGCCGTTTTACGGTGTTTTCACCAATTTGGGGTTTTGACCCAATGTAAATGAAAATCCGTTAGAAATGTAGAAAAACACTCCTTAGACGGCCGGGACCCGAATATGTGGTTAGATTCAATTTCATGATTTTTGGAGACCGTTTGACAATTTTAATACAATTTACATCTTTCGGATGAATAGTGAATAGTGAATAGTGAATAGTACACAGTGAACAGTGAACAGTGAACAGTGAACAGTGCATAGTAAATAATGTATAGTGAATAGTTGTACAGTGCATAGTGCACAGTGCACAGTGAACATTGACCAGTGATGTGACCAGTGATGTGAACCCAATGAAACCCCGGTTTGAGATCAAAGAATCGTGAAGAACTGAATTCCGGACGTTAGAACATGATATTTGGATATGTTTTGATCGTTTTAGTAACTAAGTATATGGTGTCGTGAAAATATGATTTGAACATCTATTTTCACTGTTATTTCTTGTAGAAATATCTAGATGGACCACATAAACGATTTAGTAGTTTCTTCAACTGCTTATGAGTCCTAAATGGATTTATTATTCGTGATTTGAAGTGAGTTGAGAAATTAAAGATGTACATAGATATGAATACATGAAATTGAATTATGGAGTGATTGTGACAGGTTAAATTAGTTGGATTTAACTTGGAGCTGGACTCGAAAGCGATGATGATGGGGTTTAAGTGGAACGTGTTGTACTGTGAGTATAGTTTATATATATATATATATGTATTATCATTTAGATGGGATGTGTGGGCATATATATATAGCTTAATATATTGGATGATGAAATGAAAATGTGATGTGTGGGCATATATATAGCTTAATATATTGGATGATGAAATGAAAATGTGATGTGTGAAGGAAGGGAATGATTATAGAGATCTATATTGGATGTGATTTGTGGTATATTAGAAAAAAAAATTACTGTAAATTTTGGGATTGATTGTGAGACTACGTGAAGGCTGACAGTGTATTATATACTGTATATGAGTATGTACAATGTATAGTACACTGTGCCGGTCATGACGTCAGCCTACGTCAGGGGCGTCGTGACAGTTTAACATTTTTTCCACTAAGGAGTGAACCTGTTCCGGTAACACAGAGACGACTATTTGCTCTGGGGTTTGTGAGCGAGTGTCACTCTGTGCAGGTATAAAAACATTATGTATTGTTTTATACTTGTTAATGTATAGAAATATATGTTTTGTCTTGTCTAGGTGATTAAAATTGATAATTGTTCATTAACAGGTTATTTTGGCCCCAACAAATCGAGTGCCACCCGTTGCTGCAAATTGGGTGAAGTACCATCTATCGTGCGCTAAGGGGACACCCCATATCTAGAAAGGATTTTACATTTTACTGGTACAATTCACAATGTAACAATCATAAAGACAATTGATAAGGATTGAAGTTTCCTTTTTTTTGTTTTTTTTTAAACTTACAATAAATGTAATACATCTACATTTTTGTTCAATTGCATTAATGAAATTGTTTGTTAAAGTTCAAAATTTATTGCACAAAAGATCAAAAGTTTTCCTAGTCCAAAAAAAAAAAAAAAAGAAAGATAAAGTCTAATCTCGTCTTCTTCGAATTCCTAGTCGAAAGGTAGGCGCTTCGGCAGGTGCATCTTCTTCAACTCTAAGCGAGCTCTCACCACGTTCGAAGTGCGTAATTAGAGTGTGTGAGACATCTTTGAAGTGGAGAACTAGAGTTTGGGCTCGTTCTTTCTCGGCATGTTTCTCTTCTTCATTGATGCTTGTGCCTACTAAAACTTCGATGACGTCATCAATTCCCCGAAACATAACATCAATCGATGTCTTAGGTCCTTGAGTTTCTCTCAAGGACCTTAACATCACCAGACCTCAGTTGTTGCACTCCCTCGAAAATCAAAAGATCAGTTACTGCCAAATTTAATAAAATCATATATATTAATAATGTTTTGTAAGTTTTGATTTATTACCAAAATTTCTAAATTCTCCGTTGAAGTTGGCGCTTGAGTGGATAGTCGATATTCAGGGTTCTGCACCTTTGGATGTGAAATATGTTTGAACCACTCATGATATTCTAGTACAGCGTCCCATGCATTAGAAATTTGTTCCCCTCGTGCAGCCGCTTGTAACAAATGGGAGTCCCAGCTCTCCCAATACTGATCAATGAACATGTGATGGACATTGTAATCACGTCTCCTAGCACTCCTCTCAGCTCGAATAGGACGTATAGGAGGACATGGGATCTTCTGTACATGTCCAAATTGATGAAGAACTTGGTCAGGATGGTAGTGCTCGACCACATTAAAGAACTTTACACACGAGGAATAAAAGACTACTTCATGTACAGGGCTTTCGGCCCTACAATCTGTGTAAGGGTCTCTCTCATGCAACCTGAACAAAATAATAAAGACCTAACATATAAGTTGATATGATGTATATAACAAATTTAATTTAAAATAGTAGCATTTACCTGATTTGGCTGAAGATAATCAATTGTCTCGCGTAGAACTTCAACGTAATCTTTCGCTAGACTTTGTTCTTTGAAAGGTTTCCACTTCATGGCACGTGGGCGGTTGTTATTATATCTACGATTAACGTGCGGTCTCACGAATGGGAAGTGCTCGTATATCCACGCCTACCAGACATAAGA
Organism: Paratinospora sagittata; assembly: GCA_035771175.1. NCBI lineage: Eukaryota > Viridiplantae > Streptophyta > Magnoliopsida > Ranunculales > Menispermaceae > Paratinospora > Paratinospora sagittata. Next base: position 1,047,787 of record CM069592.1, on the reverse strand, counting down.
AAAAACAATTACTATAACACAAACATATTAATTTCAAGTTTAATTTAGTTAAACCAAAATGATAGAAATAGTTATACCTCAAGTAATGTTATGTAGCCCCCAATCTGTTGCACATGATATCTCGTGGCACATCCCAACTGACGATACAGATGCACCAAACAAATAGCTTCTCATGTGAAATTGACAACCTCATCCAGATTCATCAACAATGGCAAGTAAATTATATTCACCTTTGTACCACTCTTGTCCGTGAAAAGAGTGCAACCTACGATGAAAAAAATATATGCTCTTGCAGTATGCTCGGCTGAAGGATATTTTTGGATTCTTTGAAGCTTTGATCGAAATTTTTTTAGCATCCAATCCAATCGAACCGATTGACCTCTCTTCTTATTCACTTCATCAAATGTCTATCGAGCCGAAACCCCCAAGGCTTCTTGAAGTATGATCACTGCTTTTGCATTGCTTAGTGCATCTCCATTCACTGTCTTGCTCACTGTTGGAATCCTAAGTAAGACCATTATATCGTCCAGTGTAACGGTCATTTCACTGAATGTTAGGTGAAATGAATTAGTCTCTGGTTGCCACCTCTCCACAAAAGCAGCTATCAACGGCTTGTTGGCACAACTATAACTACAAGACACCAAATGATGAAGATCGGTGTTTATAATTATCTTCATTACTCTTTTTCTCTCGGAATGTTCACTAAGGTCCCAAGAAGCTAACTTTGCCCCGTGATTTCGACACTTTTGTACATTTCGTTCCTATGTGAATAAACAAAAAATTATAAGAATCTACCAATATTTAAATTTAATCATAACCTCAATTGAATTTAAATTAAATTAACTAAGTGATATACCTAATTTTGCCACACGTAGTATGCTACATGTCCTTTGAAATGCCTGAGGACCAAAGGATCAGTAGGTCCCTCGGGGCAAGGACCCTTCAATAGACCGTCTCCTTCTCCCTCCACCCCAACCTGCGTAAGTTCTTCTTCAGATTGTTGCTCTTCTTCTTCATATATAACAGGCGGTGGTGGTGGTGACTTGCGTCGTTTTCGTCTATCCGAGGCCGTCGGTTTTCTTCTTTGCGAGCTTTGTTCTTCCTCTTCTGAATGACCTCTCCTTGTTCTTGGCGGCATATCTATCAAAGTAGTCAAATACATACACAAAACTATACAATTAGGACAAACAGTTGATATTTAGCTTAAACAAAACCAAAAAATTAAAAAAATCAAACAAATGCTCTATCTGCCCTCATTAGAGCAGACAGAGCAGCAACTCTGTTCGACTGGAATCAGTCGGACACTCAGCAAACCATCCGACCCTGATAGGTCGGAGGATGCGATTATGGTGCGAAAATGGGTTCCTGGAACCCATTTCACCATTTTCAACCATTTTTTTTTAACAAAAACAATCCAATACAATAATGTAGCATTAAAATCAACTTAAACATGAAGAAATCAAAGATTTACATACCGATTTGGTTGATTCAAGTTCTTGAATTATTTTTACTTCGAGGCCTCAAAAACCCTAAATAATACGGTTTTTTTGCAAGATTTCGCGATAAAGTTGCTCGCAATCGTTCTTAGCAGTGTTATCATCGGTTGAATGCCCTAAAAACTCGAAAAAATTGCGAATCAATAGAAGTGGGAAGAGAAAAAACGAGAGAGAGGGAAATGGAAAATGGTATTGGGGTTTAAAAAATGTGAAGGGTAGAATGAAAATATGAGAGGGTGGAGAGAAAATATGTGAGTTATTTAAATTTCTGGATGGATAAAAATAACCTGGCCCTTTAATTATTTCTCCATCTACATGCAAATTACTATGTCAACGCCAACACCATGAAAAAGAGCCCTAGCAATCAAAAAATTAATGGGCCCTATGTTAATTTTCAGGCCCACTAAGATGGCAGTACTTGGGCTCAATGGGCCACAAGTTATGCTCTCAATAAGATCCATTTGTGATATCTATACTATTTTTATAAAGTCAATACTACTTTTATCATAACTCCCATAATACCTTTTTTTTTTTTAATCTATTAGAAATTTTAATTGTTAACGTATATTATAAATAGATAAACGATATTTTTAAAATAATCAAGTCTAACCAACCTACCATTTTAGTTTTCACCTTTTTCTGTTTATTAATTTTAACCGACATATGTTACAGATGATTATACGACTATAAAATAAAAATAAAATAAATATAAATTATAAAATATAACTGTCAATCATGTACAGTACACTTAGCACTTTACTAAATCACATTTGTAATAAATGCAACTAAGAATGATATTTTGGGAGTCGCTTTCAGGCCTTTTAAAAATTATACACAAAAAAAAAAAAAAAAGTGGGGAAACAAGTTCACATACTAATATCATTGGGGCTTTTTACATGATTACCCTTAAAAAAAAATTATTTCACAAATGTCATCCATACAAAAATATTGTCATGATTGCCCTAATTTACTGTTCATAGCCCAGTTAGCGTGCCAAACAAGCGCCACGTCGGCGCGGAGGTGGCATTTTTTTTAAGTGAAAGAGAAAAGACGCATTCCCTTCATAGTATTTTTTTTTTAAGTGAATGGAAGGCGTCTTTTGAAAAGACGCCTTCCCTTCACAAATTTTTTTTTTTACAAGTGCAAGGGAAGGCGTCTTTTCAAAAGACGCCTTCCCTGCACTTAAAAAAAAAAACTAACTCTTCTCAACATCATTATGAACAATTCAAATGAATATTAGCTTGAATATTAGCATTTAACCATGAAGATGTTGTCAGGATTCTAAGTACAAGGAGCAAGGAACAGCTGAGAGCAACTTTCAATTTTTACAGAGAGGATTTTGGCACCAACATCACTAGGGTAAGACCAATGTCTTATGATCAATTTTTATGGCTCCTTTGTTCTTCTCCTCATGAGTTCCACTCAGATTCTTTTCTCTCTTTCTTCATTTTTTAAGCGATTTTTGATTTCGGAGGTGTGAGCTTGAACTGATCGATTGGCTGCTCTGTGGATTCATCACTGGTTTTTTCTTTTTTTGGCGCGGAATTTTTTATGATTGAGTGTTGTGAAGAAGTTGAGATTGTTGTGATGTTTGGATTTTAAATCTGTTTGTGGAAATTTCTGGAAATTTGAGGATCATTGATGAACGTGTGGGAGAGTTTATGGAGTTTGGAAGATTTGTGATGAGGATTTGGTATTTGTTTTGAGTTTTTTTTTGGATTGGAAATTAATGCGGAAAACAGGATAGACACGGTGGATGAAGGAGTTTGGATGTAGGATTAAAGTGAGTTGTGTTTTCAATTCATCTTTCTGGAACTGCAACTTTAGCTCTCTAGACTAGCATGTTTCTGTGACATTTTTTTTAGAGGAAAGACGTCTTTTCAAAAGACGCATTCCCTTCAAGTTAAAAAAAAAATTATGAATGGAAGGCGTCTTTTCAAAAGACGCCTTCCCTTCACCTTTAAACAAAGTTACGCCTTCCCTAAGGTGAAGGGAAGGTTCCCTCCACACTAAAAAAAAAAATACTATGAAGGGAATGCGTCTTTTGAAAAGATGCCTTCCCTTCACTTAAAAAAAATGCCACATCCGTGCCGACGTGGCACTTGTTTGACACGCTGACTGGACTATGAACAGTAAATTAGGGCAATCCTGACAATATTTTTGTATGGATGACATTTGTAAAATAATTTTTTTTTTCAAGGGTAATCATATCAAAAGTCCAATATCATTGGCATTGGTCCCTATCACGTGACTGTTGCCTCCCCAAGTACAGCAAAGATATTTGACTTGAGTCTCACTTTCATTACAAAAGTGTAGTACCACAAAATTACCTTAGATTTTATTTATTTTTTGCCACTATAGTTAATTTTGTAATATAATTTAGTTTGATATTCAAGAAAGAACTGGATTTAATTATTAATTACTTGAGTCCAATTAGAATTAATCTAAAAAATATATCCAAATTTTATAATCAAACAAAGCAATTAAGATATAAATAAATTAACAAACAATCAGGGCATTATTTTGATCTGATTAGTTAGTGATTTAAAGATGTACCTAGTACACGAAGCACACATCTTTAGGAAGTGGTCTATAAGGGACAATGTACACAGTCTTTCATCCATACTTGAAAAACTGTTTTCTAGAAATTTTTTAAAGGTAGCAAAACCAAGTTACCAATGCCTTAGATTTGAAAGAAAAAGAAAGAAGTAAAAACAGTGACGTTTGAAAGACATGTATAAGGGTGGATGGTTCAGGGTTAATTAACCTTGGACCATTAGAAGAGGAAGTGAGGAACCCTGGGGTCTCAGTGGGAGAGTGGTCCATAAAGAAAGAAAAGGGGTGGGACCTGATAGATGTTAATATGATAAGAGGAAGCGATTCTTGTGGTGGTGGTGGTGGTCCATGCATTCTAAAGTTAATATTGTCATTTTCAAATAAGAAAATGTGAAACATAAGTGCTTGCAAACTTTTAAAAGTGATAGATAGACCAAGAGGAAATTTTAAACTTATAATAACATGCTTGAACAAGTATATATAACAATTTATAAAATTATGTTAAAAACTCTTGTATCTAACATTTTGAAACAAGTTATATCATTAACTCCCATGAAAAAACTAAAATCTTGATGATTATGAAACATTTAAAATTGAATTGCCTTGGGGACCAAAATTGTATAATATCCAGAGAGCCATAAGCTTTTCTACTGCTCTTACTAAAGAACATGTTTTGCTCTATATCCTTTTTGAATGTGACTAGACCACAAGGAAATATTGGAAGTAGTCTTGCTACCTCTTTCCTCTCTCTTTTTCTTTCTTCTCTTTTTTACCTTGGTTTTATTCAGAGATTGGTTCTTACTAAGAGAAACTGACCTTGTGGTTCCCAGTATCAAGTCTAACATCATCTCAACTCTTCAAAACAAAGCCCAAACTCAAACAGTTTAGAAGGCTAAGTCAGGTCCTTTTAGCTATTTGAATGGGCTTTAGTGAACCCCTAGCCCAAGTAATTGCCTCTGAAATTTTGTTGGGGGCTGTGGTACTTGGATGAGTATGAAGCCTTCAACATGAAGATTAACCTAAAAAAAATTAGGTCATTCTACAATTTGTAGCCTTATTGAAATTATAGAATGAAGAAATTCTCAGCTTCTATCTTGCCTGTAACTGAGGAATTCAAATTTGACTCAACAAGAAGTATTCAACAAAAAGAAAAGAAGAAAAAAAAGATATATACCCCTGATGGAGAAGAAAGGAGGAAAAAGAAAGAGAGAAAGAAAGGAAGAAATGGGCCATCCTTAGGGCTTTTGACATGATTACCCCTAAAAAAAAAAAAAATTTTACAAATACCATCGAAATACAAATAATGACTCATTTGTCATATTTTACTGTTCATTGTACAGTCAACACGCCTAACAAGCACCACCTCGGCGCTCAGGTGGCATTTTAAGGAAGGCGTCTTTTCAAAAGACGCCTTCCCTTCAAAAAAAAAAATTTTTACAAGTGGAAGGGAAGGCGTCTTTTCAAAAGACGTCTTCCCTTCAGAATTTTTTTTTTTTGCCAAACTTTCATCCATCTCAATATGACCTTGAGCGGCTGCAGTAAAAAGCTTTTCCATGATAAAATCTCTGTACAATGAACTTTGAAGAGGTTACGATTAAAATCACCATGATAAAATCATTGTGAAATCACCATTATCAAATAAACGAAATTAAGCAGGACAAAAAGAAATCCACATGAATTAGAAACAGTAGTACACATCCCAACTTGAAATATTAAAATCTAATAATAATCTATTCCACCAACCGCAGAAATTGAGTATCTGGGTATTTCCTTTTCTGCCTCAAATAATCAAATTAAATGAGAAAAAGATGAAAAGACCATGAAACACAACTAAATCAGAAGGTGAAACACACCTGGGTTTTGAAAACCATAGCTTATCTTCTTCCTCTTCCATCCTAAAAAAAACAGAGTACAAAAAATATCCAGAAACAAGAACAACACCATGAACGACGATGTTGACGAGATCTTCAAAAAATCAAACAGGAGTTGGAAGGCAACAAACCCAACTTTCCATCTGTCGCGGTTGTTTTTTTTAAGTAAAGGGTTCAAAAAAAATTTTTAATAAAGGGAAGACATCTTTTGAAAAGACGCATTCCCTTCACTTAAAAAAACTATTAAGGGATGAATGAAAGTTTGGCAAAAAAAAAAAATTATGAAGGGAAGGCATCTTTTTAAAAGACGCCTTCCCTTCCACTTGTAAAAAAAAAAATTGTGAAGGGAAAAAGACGCCTTCCCTTCACTTAAAAGACGCCTTCCTTAAAATGCCACCTGGGTGCCGAAGTGGCGCTTGTTAGGCGTGCTGACTGTGCAATGAACAGTAAAATATGGCAAATGAGTCATTATTTGTATTTCGATGGTATTTGTGAAATTTTTTTTTTTTTAAGGGTAATCATGTCAAAAGCCCCCATCCTTAGGAGTAGTATCCACATCATAAGAAGATCATTTCATTTAGAGTCAGTCCTCAACTTACATCTAGAATTCAAAATAGTGTTATATCAGTGGGTCAAGATAAAAAGGCAGGGTAATTTTAACTTCAGCAGCTTGGTTTGCTAGCCAAGATAAATTTCATCTAGTTGCAGAGAAGGGAAGAGTTCTTCCCAAAACTTGAAATCTACGGAAACCAAAAATTTATATAAAACAGTGAAAATGTAACAATCTTTCTGAAAACAATTCTGTAAAATTTCAAGCCAATCTCTTACTTCCTGCAAATAGTTCCACAAAAAATGTATCCAAAACACTTCTTTTTTATTTTTTAAATTATGATTTCATCTGCTCAACAGTTGCATCAATAATAGTAGTATTTATACATTCAGTTGTATAAAGAAAATGATGATATCAACTCAGAATGTGCAATAGGTTGTAGAATCTTCACTCCGAGTATGAGAAGAAAATGAAATGGAAAAGAAAGTGCTTCCATCCTTATAACAATGGGAGCAATCGATAGCATGAAATGGAATACCTGGTGCATGGATTACCAAGGCAACAGGTAGGAGAGTGGAGATCACGTTGGTTGAACTCTAGCATTAGTTGTAAGTGGTTCGCTAATTTGAAGAAGATCATTGGATAAACCAGTGAAAACTGTGGAATCTGTCTCTAGAGGTTTGAATTTGATAAGAGCCGATGGGACCAAGTCCTCTTCATCTAGTGTAGGTATTCTCTGTCCTTCTCCTTGAAAGCGTGGGATCATTCGCCTCTTGATGACTGCTGGATGCCACAGCTCAAATTCCAATCCCGGTTCTTTCAATGAGGAGCTGACAAACTAAGACAAAGCAAACAGTAAATTGGTACTGCATTTCTCTCCTTAAAAAGAACTTCAACCTTCTCATTCAAGGTTTTTTTTTTCACTGAAGTAACAAGACACTGCAAATTGTGCAATGGAATATATTTAAAAAAAAAAAAAAATACACACAACTCAATACTTACCAATGCCTTATCATAAAACCACAATTACAAAGTTCAAGCTAAGTCTTGTCAGGAAACAAAAATTTTAGTATCAAGAGACAACAGAAAACTAATTGTTCACGCTTCGCTAGTTTAAAACAACTTTCCAAGAAAAAGAAAAGATCTATAGAAAATCTGTGAACCTGCTTTAAAAATGCAGATCTCACGAGTCATGACATGATGAAAGAATAAAATTGGTATCCAAACCAAGTCTCAGCCACTAAGGTAGTACAAGGAAGATGTTGATGATACAAGATATCGACTACTCTCCACAAATAAGTGGAGGGAATTTCAACAACAACATCGTCCTCATGAGGGATCACATAAATCCACACGATAATATGATGGCACAGAATTAGCAAAGAAACATAAGTCTTTGCTATAAAATGTTTCTTAAAAAAGATGAATATTCAAACCTAGAGACTCCACTCCTGAAAGTTCCTGTGGCGAATGGGGAGTCTCCATGTAATCATATCAAACCAACGTACTAGAGCATTGTAACCAGGCTTTTTATCTCCAGGAAAAACCTGGAGAAGTTTATAGAACTTCAAAATACTTAAAAGGTGAGGGTTCTATTAAGTTGAACTTCACTAGGAAATCGAAGTACAACTGTTGGACCAACTAGTAGTGTAGCCTAGCACCATCTATGAAGGTATCAGATGTGAAAGAACACAAGTGTGACAACATTTCTTTTCATAAAAAACAATCGCAGACTACAAGTGCTTTCCAAAGTGTGTTTGATAGTCACTCAGCACATGGCTCTCAAACCCAACCTATAGTGGATAACCTGGGTAAGGACTCCCTGCTCAAAACTCCTAGGTGAAAATCTTCTCCATCTTCTTTTCCTCAAAAATGGTGTTCCTGAGTCACCGTGCTCCCTTCAAGCTCAAGCTTCCACGAACTATCAAATTTTCTACGCTACGGAAACAGAGAGGCAGAATTCATTTGATTGCGTGCCAAAGGGAGGAGATAATGATACTGTTAAAAAAAGTTTGACTTAAAGCTCAGGCTGATAAGTAGAGGCCTAACGATGTACATCAAGCAATTATAAATATTACCACTCCACTTTACATGCATGATGACACGTGAACTAAATTTATAATAGAGAAGAAAGACAATTAATAAACAAGAGAAGCAAGCAAATGCTTACAAGGAGTGTAAGCCAACCCGATCAACCCGACCGAACCATACAAAACCCGATGGGTTGGGTTAGAGTGTTAATATGTGTATTGTATTATATCTATAAAGAAATGTACAAAAATTACAGATGGACACATGGTCCAAAAAAGATTTAAATCAAAGACTATCCATAATGGGGTTCCATCCCCTCAACCAATCCCCTAATGAAAAACCTCAAGCAAGCTTGCTAGCACTAACCCAAAGGGAAGCCAAAAAGAGAGAGTTGTCCCAAACAGCCCCCACATCCTTGTGTTGGTCTTCAAAAATCTGCAAATTCCTTTTCTTCCAAACCGACCAAACCACCACAAAGACAACCAGCCTCCAATAGTCTCTCCATTGCCGAGGAAGGAGATTGTCCTCAAGAAAAACCCACAGAGAAGACTCAATTGGAAGTCTATCCCAATGCATAAAGGATTTCCATCTGCCCCAAACTCTTTTAGTGAATTCACAATCCACAACGATATGGTGACTAGTTTCCCCATCATTCCTACATAAGCAACACTAGTTTGGGGAAAGAGTCTTTTCTTGTGAGAAGTCACGACAATGAAAAACTCCTTGCATAAAATACTGAGTCCCAGAAATATAAGTCTTGGATTAGTTAAGATGTTGATTTAGCTTTTACACTGGCCAAAAATCAAACAAATAGAAATCCCAAATAAAACTCAAATTTACTCAAACCCAAAATTACCTAAAAACAAAAACCAAAAATCTGGGATACGCTTTGGAACACCAATCTCTAACAAAATCAATGGCAAATATTCCACTAGAATTTACAATATCATCCTCTCGTTATATATCTTCATCTTAAATCATTAGTTATAGTGTGATTGAACCAAAGAAACAAAGAAAATCTTAAGATTCACCAAAGCAAATAAAAGGGGATAAATTAAAATTACATGAGTATATTAAGTAATATTTTGTGGGTAAAACCTATGATAGGAGCAAACCAAGATCTTCCTTCAATGAGCACCGCATGTTCTTGATTTCTAGATGTCGATTTAGTTGAAGATAAAGGGGTGGTGGCGTTAGGGTTAAAGAAGAAGGGGGTGGTGTTAGGGTTAAGCAAATTACAATTTTAACCCTCGGTTCGGTTCAATTCGGGTTACTATTGGTTTTCAAGCCCGAACCGAACCGATTAGGTTTTCAAAATCCCAAACCAAAACCAAACCAAACGTGAAGAAAAACTGAAACAAATGCATTGGTTCAGTTTGGTTTGATTTCGTGGCTTGAACCAAACCACTGACACCCCTATTTGATGATGTTGATCTAGGTGTTTGGGTTGGGTTGGGTGCAAAAATCCCAACCCGAACAATTCGATTCGAGTCTTGGGTTGACACTCTTGTAACCCAACCCAAACCGAACCTAAGCATAACCCTTATATTTTGATGCAACTCTTTTGAACTTGTATTTGATATTTGATGACATGGTGGATGAATATTACCAACTAACTATTTATGATCAACATTTGGTTGGTCGATTAGTACATGTTGGATGTGTTGGGAACATCTTGGATGTTAATTGTTGTCAAATTTACAAATTAATTTGGTTGTATTTGAAACATAACATACTTGATATTTTTATTGTAGAACTTAAATGTGAAATACTGAAATTTACCGGTAAAATCCAAGTCATCTCAACCCAAATAACCAACCCAACCCAAAATAATTCGGTTTGGGTTGGGTTGGGTAGAAGAGCCAGTTTGGTTCCGGTTGGGTTCTAATTTTCCAACCCAAATTGTTTAGGTTGGGTTGGGTTTTAGGATCTTCGATATAAAAATTTTGAAATACCATATTAGAAACTACTTGACCTAAAAGCTATACTGATAAGTAGAGGCCCTGTGTATATAAAGTGAATATAGAAATCAACAGGTACCAATAATTAGCTTGGCTATAAAGATTTGGAAACCACTTATTCCCCATTGACGTGCCAGGTTATGTGAAGATGTGAAATAAGCTAAGGAAATGCCCATAACTAGAAGGATGCCCTAGTGTGTTTTGCAAGCAATACCAGTTATAAGTTGCATCATTTTTAAGGTATTTCAAACCAACATTTTTGGCTTAAAAAGAAGCACCAAAGAAAAGCCAAGATGCATCCCAAATGGAAGCTTAAAAATGACAGTCACAATGCCATTGCCCTAGCCCACATTCCTGTCATGATGCAAACCACTATAGAGAAGCTAAAATGTAACCCCAAGATGTTGAAAATTTCCACCCTGTTGGAATAGAAATTGCAGCCGAATTTGGGCCTATTACTAAGCCATTGTACACTAATAAAAACAGCCAACACAAACCTATTTTGCAGCTGGAAAGTGACGCCCATGCACAAGCCTAACTCAGCCAAAAACTAGGAAAATTGCAGTCCAAGTGCTGCCCATGATTTTCCATGTTGAGTGCAACATGAGAGGGCAATCAGTGTGAGCAAGCAAGGTTCTACAAGGCAAGCTTCAAGTTGGCTTGTGCAAGGTGTTCAAACAGGCCCTATGCGCAAGTGCAAGTCCCTGAGGGTGGATTACCCAAAACACACAATTTTGGCCTGATTGGAGGGTGGCCAGCTACTATTGGCATCAAAACCAACTCATGCGTAGTGCGCTAATGAAGACACTAAGTCCTTCAAAGGGATAGATTTTGATTGTCCCACATCAAAAAGGAGAGTTCCTTTAGGAAGTTGACAAACAATGGTTACGCTCTAACTTCATAATTTTTACCCTAAACAGGACATTCATTTGCATATAAAAACAAATTCATAATTTTACCCTAAGTAAGACTTTTGTTTGCATATATAAACAAATTCATAATTTTTGCTCTAAACAGGACATTTGTTTGCATATATAAACAAATTTATAATGTTTACTTTAAACTGGACTTTCATTTGCATAGATAAACAAATTCATAATGTTTACCCTAAATGAGACTTCAGATTTTTACACTAAATAGGACATTTGTATGGAAAAAATTCTAAATTACCCCTAAATAAGACTTTTGTTTGTATATGCAAAAAAAATTATAATTTGTAACCTAAGTATGACATTCGTTGGTATATTCAAACAAAAATCATATTTTTTCACTAAACAAAGCATTCATTTGCATATATAAACAAATTCATAATTTTAACCCTAAAAAGAACATTTGTTTGCATATATAAAAAAAAAACCATCATTATTACCCTAAATAGGGCATTTGTTTGCATATATAAAACATAATCATAATTTTTACCCTAAATAGGACTTTCGTTTGTATATGTAGAAAAAGATCACAATTTTTACCCTAAGTTATGCTTTCGTTTGCATATATAAACAAATTCATAATTTTTTCTCTAAATCTGACTTTTGTTTGCTTGAATAATAAAATTCATAATTTTTACCCTAAATAAGGTATTAGCTTGCATGTATAAACAAATTCATAACTGCAATCTTGAATGGGACTCTTGAGTGCATACATAAAAACAAATTCATAATTTTTAATCTAAATAGGAAATTCTTTTGCATTTATAAACAAATTCTTAATTTTTATCCAAAGTGGGACTTTCGTTTGCATATATAAATAAATTCATAATTTTATCCTAAACAGGGCATTTGTTTGCATATATAAACAATTTTAGAATTTTTACCCTAAACTAGACTTTTGTTGGCATACATAAATAAATTCATAATTTTTACTCTAATGGGACTTTCGTTTGAATATATAAACAAATTCATAATTTTAATTTTTTTCTACCCAACAAGACATTTTTCTGCTTAATTTTATGCTAAAAAGGACTTTTGTTTGCAAATACGAACAAATTTATTATTTTAACCCTAAATGGCTCATTCATGTGCGTATATATAAACAAATTCATAACTTTTAACCTAAACAGGACATTCACTTGCATACATAAACAAATTCATATTTTTTCCTTAAAAAGGGCATTCATTTGAGTTGGCCTCAAGCAAGGTGTTAAATTGGACTCATGAGCAAGGGCATATCTATGGTAGTGGGTTACCGAATGCAAATAACTAGGCCAGGTTGGAGGGCTGTATGATACAAATAAGCTAGCTGGGATTTTCAAAATACAAAAAAGACAAATAGCAACCTGGCATACAAGCTTCCACATGTAGCAGATGATTCAGAACAGGTCATCAATTCACCAATAAAACCAGCTAGAAATCATCATCAACACAAGAACCCCACCGCTTGCCAAAAGGAGAGTGCTCACAAGCCTTTAACAAGACAAACTTGCGAGAACTTATCCTAGCAACCGCTCTGTTTCATGCATTACAATTTCTTTCCATTTCATTCAATGTGAGCCAGAACAATATCGAACATGCAAGGAAATGTCTACGTTGGCTGAGAAATTAATCACTAATCCAAAAGCTAAATGCAGCAAAACAGCCTGCAATGCCAATAACTCAGGTTTCTTTTTTGCTTGCAGTTTCTCTTTTATTTAATCAAACAAGCTTCAAAGGGAACTAGAGTAAATCCAGCCAAAAGAATGGAGAAAGGAGGACATTGACAATTTGACATGGATGATGTTTACAAATTCAAGGGGGGTGCTCAATGAGGAATCTTCAAGCTCAGAATTTATCTTCCTTTTGATGCTAAAATGGAGGAAATCTAGGAAGTGAGAGGAGGTGAAAATAGGATGGACGGCATTTTAAAGGAAAGACCACCATTATTCTTCCTCTTTTTGATTCAGTTAAAGAAGATGCACTATTCTCTTCTTCTTTGGACAGTAGAGCCTTCTCCTTTGCATTGATTTTTTTTTTTCCAGTTAGTACAAGTTCTTTTTATTAAAACTAGCCGGCAACCTGAACTATGTGCAAACAAAATTTTCAAATATAATATAAAAAAGATATCATTATTTATTAAAAAAAAATCAAATACTAACTAATGAAATTAAATTATATTGGCAACTTTGGAAAAAAGCAAAATAACAAAAATAAGCATTTACTTAAAGAGTAGAGTGGAAGAAGCGGATTCATGTAATTGAGCCTATGTGGTTGGGAAAAAACTTAGTTGAGTTGAGTTGAGTTATAAGCATTTACTTAAAAGATTAAAATTGGAAATTGTGGTCAAATAAAACATTACGTATACAACTCACACAATGTGTGGACATTTTTAATTCAATCTAATATAAAATTTAAAGAGAAAAATATGAAAAGAATAGTTTATCTGCTAGAAAATATTATTTATTAAAATAAAGTTTTATTGAACTTTTATTGATAAACTTGTAAAGAAAAGAAATAAAGTGAATAAAATGTCATCCACTTATATGTTACTTATTAATAAATTTGTAATATATATTATATATTAGGCCATCCAAGCTTTCCCTTTTTGAAATACTCATTCCCATCTTTGTTTAAAATTAAAACCCATCTTATTTTCAATGTAAGGTTTGTCAAGTTGCAAAACACACCAGCACCCTATATCCATCACAACAATACAAAAGTTTAAAGCCTTTTCCGTAATTTATAGTGACATTTGGGGACCATCAAGAATTCCAATCATGCATAAATCGGTTCATCATTTTCATTGATGACCACACTAAAATTTGTTGGGTAATGGGTATACCTCAACTCAACCTTTTTTCAACTACATGGGGTCAACTATGTGAATCTACTTCCTCCAATCCTCTCTTTGTTGAGTATACCTCATGAAGGAAAAATCTTAAGTTGGCCAAATTTTTCAAAATTTCAATTTCATGATTCAAACCAAGTTCCAAACTCAAATCCAAGGTACAAGGACAAAAATGTTTTGGAGCATTTCCATTCAATCTTAGGAAAATTTGCTAAAAAATGATATCATAGACCAAAGTTCTTGTGTTGAAACCCCACAACAAAATAACATCACCAAAAGAAAAAATAGAGACATCCTAGAAGTTGCACAAGCCTTGATGTTTAACATGAATATGCCTAAGTACCTCTGTCGTGAGGCAATTCTAACAGCAACCTACTTGATCAATCAGATGCCAACCAGGGTCCTTAACTTCAAAACACCACTCTCAACCTTACTCCAAACTTTCCTAATTTTTGTTCTGTTATCTCTCTACCTCTAAAAACATTCGGGTGTACCTCTTTTGTTCACATTTATTCTCATAACATGGGAAAGTTAGACCCTCATGCTCTCAAGTGTGTTTTGAAGGATATTCTCCAACCTAGAAAGGTTATCGATGTTTTTGTCCAGTCGTGAAAAAAAAATTCCAATCTCCAAGGATGTCACATTCTTTGAATCTCAACCATATTTCCAAACCACTTCTTTTCAGGGAGAGAACTCAAGGGTTGAAGTCATTTTTGGGAAATAACTCTTCCATTATCTCCATCAAGTACAACTTCATCAAATCCGAGCCTACCAAATTCGAACCCTACTATGGCGTTGCCCCAAGAGAACTTAAACATTGGAGGAGAATTAACAAGACTAAATCAACTAGGACTTAGGTCGAGGTGGTGACCTTCTCAATGACCCTCATGGTCAATCGCTCAAACAATGAGTAATGAACGAGTCATAGTCTCTAGGTAAACATATTCAATTCCTTGTAATCCTTTATCAAATCTCAATGATATTGATCTCCCAATTGCTCTTAAGAAAGGATTCTAGCCTTGTACTCTGCATCCAATTTCTTAATTTGTGTCCTATAATAATTATCACCTCATTTTTGTGTTTTTGCCACTAATCTCTCAAATTTTGAAGTTCAATAATTAATACAAGAGGTCCTAGATAATCCCAAAGGAAGAGAAGTTGTAATGGAGAAAATGAAGGCCTTGGAGAAGAATGAAACTTGGGAGATGATGATTCTACCTAAAGGAAAAACTATTATGGGGCCAAATGGGTGTCATGATGAAGTACAAGGTAAATAAGATGATTGAATGATACAAGGAAAGGTTGGTAACTGAAGGATTCATTTAGACTATGGAGCGGATTATTAGGAGACTTTTGCTTAAATGGCCAAGCTAAACACCATTAAGTCTTCTTGTCCCTTATGCAAATCTAGATTGGCCTCTACAACAACTAGACATTAGAAATGCATTTTTGAATGGTGAACTACAAGAGGAAGTGTATATGCATTTAGAACCAAGTTTTGAAGGGAAAGAGGACGGAAGTAAGGTATTTAACCTTAAAAAACCCCTTGTATGGTTTAAAACAGTCACAAAGGCCATTAGGAATCATGGATTCACTCGTGGGCAATCCAATCAGCACTCTTCTTCAAGCACTCAAGTGATGGTAAAATTACTATCCTAATAGTTATGATATCGCATGAGATAACCTAAAAAAAATGGAGATGGTGAAAACGGCCCTTGCTCAAGAGTTTGAGATAATAGACCTAGGACAATTAAAATATTTTACAAGGGAAGTTGCTAGAAGCAAGAAGGGTATTTTTATTTCTCAAATGAAATACACAGTATACACCTTGGATTTGTTGAAGGAATTAGGCATGCCCTAGCTTAAACTTGCCAAGATTTCCCATTGAACTTAATCTGAAATTTGAACAAACTAATGGAGATGCCCCAGTGGAGAAGGAAAGTATCAACACCTAGTTGGAAGATTGATATACTTATCACATACAAGATCCGATGTAGCCTATGTAGCAAGCGTGGTAAGTCAACACATGCACAATCCACAGGAAAAACATCTTTAGGTTGTCGACTGCATTTTAAGATACCCTAAAGAATGAGGCTTTCACTGATGCACATTGGGCAGGTTCCATAAGCAACAAAAGATCAACTTTAGGGTATTGCACATTTGTTTGAGGTAATTTGGTGATTTAGAGAAATTAAAAAGCAAACAGGAGTAGTGCAAAGGCTAAGTTTCGAGCATAGCACATGGCATCTGTGAATTAATGTGGCTTAAACAACTATTCGCAGAACCAAAAGTTAAGGCTAAGAACCTATAAGACTTTGTTGTGACAACAAAGCCACCATCAGTATTGCACATAACCCTATGCACCATGACAGAACCAAACACATGGAAATAGACTGTCATTTTATCAAAGTGAAGATAGAAGAAAAACGATTATGTTTTACCTATCTTCCTACAAATCAACAGAAAACAAACATCCTTACAAAAGGGTTGTCATGACAGAGCTATGAAAGTTTGATTTCCAAGTTGGAATGCTAGGGTTTTCTTACAAGCTTGAGAGGGAGTGTGGAATTTCCAAGACTAGAAATTTGAATTTTAAACTTAGTTGTTATGTAGTTGAATTTTGAAATTAAATTAGAAATAAACCTAGTTAATAGCAATATCAGTTACATCACGTTGTTTTATTTGATTTTTCTCCCAAGTTTTGGGTATAATTTTTAGCTAGTTGTTATCTGGATGTTGAGGATTGTTCTCCATAATTTTGTAGTTTTCTTCATCAAGGAAATAATATTAGAAATTCTTCCTAGTTTTAGATCACATCTAATATCATTCGAATGTGTCAGATTTGGATTTTGGCATAAGAGGTATAGAGCTATTTTGAATATTCCTGCAATGTTTCTAAATTTAAATCAGGCATCTTAGAGCAAGTAAAGGATCAAGCATTGGAATACTTATGAGGAAAATCTAACAATTAATGAAAATACTAACTTCATAAAGTGCGGTCGTTCGCTCCCATGGCAAGAAGACACCTTGTAGCACAACCTCATCAGGAAATTGGATCCGAATAATAGTGTTTGTGTACCTCTTCTTTGCAGCCTTTGCCTGCTTTTCCTTATAGGACTTGGGAATTAGAAGCTGAGACTCTGCAATTTTTTTCTTCCTCAAATCTGCTTCTCTTTTTATTTCATCAATCGACAATTTATAAAAAGAGTCTGAAAGGTCAATTTTTGCTGCTACACTTTCAGGAACAGAAAAGAAGACTCGAACCTGGAAGACCATAAGCAAAAGAGCTTAATGGTAACGCATAAGACAAATAGATATACAGGTCATAAATCTTTGATTTCATGAGAATCCTGGAAACTAAAACTTAGATGGCTCACAAGTTAAATTGAAAATCACAATTAAGAATAGAGCCTGGAAGAAGCTTTACAATTACAAAGATAAACTGACTTGTATGTGATAATGACAAAGACAATATGTCCAATGCAACACCCTTAAACCCTTTAAGTATCAATACTCTTTATTCATGTGCATATTTTCCAATAATAGAGTTAGAAGCTTTTGAAAATTATAAATGGAGGAAGAAATAAGTGAGCAAAAAAAGGGAAAGATTTTCATGACTCCTAAGAGCCATTTTGAAAAAATTATAAATAGAGGTGGATTTATACATTAGGCATATTAAGAAGATGCTCCATAGTGTGTGTTATTTGTTAGTGATATAGTGCTAAATGGTGAAACCAAACATAGAGTAAATGTCAAGCTAGAGGTTTGAAGAGAGGCTCTAGAATGTAAAGGGTTCACAATTAGTAGGACTCAAACTAAATACATTAAATGTAATTTTAGTGTAAATAGAAAAATATATATAAAGAAACAATAAAGATTGAAACCCAAGTTATACCAGGAATGAAATTTTATGTGTTTGGGATCCATTATTCGTCAAGAAGGAGAAATAGGTGAAGATGTGAAACATAGAATTAAAATAGAATGGGTTAAGTGGAGGAGTGCTTCTGAAGTATTATATGACGCATCCCTTTGTAGTTGAAAGGAATATTTCATAACACCACTATTTGGCTAATCATGCTCTATGGAACAAAATATTGGCAATAAAGAAACAAGAAGTAAACAAACTACCGGTAATAGAAATGCAAAAGTTAGTGGTAAAATGTTAAAGTATAAAATAGAAATAAACACATTTGAGAAATGCTAGTAGTAGCCCCAATTGGAGATAAAATGTGAAAAAATTGATTGAACTGGTTTAGACACATACAACGAAGACCTTGGGATGTGTCAATTAGGAAGCGTGGCCTATTACCGATTCATGATAATGATAGAGGTAGAGGAAAACATAAAATAACATGGACATAGATAAATAAGAAAGATATAGTTGTTTCAATTGTTGACATAACCCTTGATAAAAAGGAGCGGTAGAGTTGAGAAAGCGGACTCCTGTAGTCAACCCACATTGGAAAAAAGGTTTAGTTGAGTTGAGATTGAAGCACCAGATGTTGCATTTACAAACTTATCAAACAACAGTAAATGGAATGTGGGAAGCATTTGAAGTAACTAATATTGCCGTATATGTCCAAAAAAAAAGAAGAAATCCAGAGTATGATGAATTCCACACGAGGTCCACATGTGAAGCAAGTTTGTAGATGCCCAAGGTAAAGCAATTTTCAGAATATTGCAAGCACTGAAGTTAAGGAGGTGGATGCTGGCCATTGTTTACCTGAGATTAGTTATTCCAATGACCACTATGAAAGTGTTAATTCTCATCTGTATTGTTGAACCTCGAGTATTTCATACTCTACATGGAAAAGTGTTTATTCAATCATATAACATCACATGGTATTCATGATGATGAATGGATAACTAACATAAGTTATCAGTACTAACTCTAATTTACAGTCAAATTACGCTCAATTTAACTAACATGACCAAAGTTTAGATTTGCCTCAAAAAAAGCCTCACTTTTCTGTTCAATGACACAATTGCAGCAATGCTTCTAACAATGAACTGTTATTAACTCAATAATCAACAAAAACCATATGGCTCATAATCATAAATCACGCAAACTAGGAGGACAAACCTGTCTGTCGATCTTCTGTGGCTCCACCGGCTCGTCCGAGCGCTTTACTGTTCCCTCGGATCCATTATTTACAGCAGTAGAAGGCAACTCTTGCGTCTCTTGTGGCTCCAACAGTGATATCGCTTCTCTGATAAATAACAGATGTTCCTTTGAAGGAACTTCCATAACCGCCCACATCTCATCACCTTCCTCTTGAAGTCTGAACCCAACACACTCCAACAACTCCACACCTCCCACCACCTCACCAATGGCTTCTCTTATCTTCGGATTGCTCATCCGAACTCTCCGAAACTTCACATTTTCCGGTTCTTTCACAATATTCCGTAAAAGCTTGAGAACAACCTCTATTGATCCCTCAGACGCCCCTCCAGAAACAAAAGCACCAACACATTCCCCAAGTTCATTCCCCGACTCTGCCTTGACCATGCCTTCCGGCAATTCAGACGACGTCGCAGGCTCTGAACTGTCATTCGCGTCACCGACGCAGCTATCAATGTGCTCGGAAACTTCCTCTTCCAATCGGAACGATCTACCACACACTGGACACTCGAAAACATTAAGCGAATATCCAGTTTGGGATCGCTTGCTCGACGTGATCAGAGGATCAAACGGATCAAAACCGTTCGACGGTTTATCGCTAGAATTCCGATTCTCCTGGGAATCCGTTTTTCTTCTCAGATCCGAATTCGATGTCGACGACGACGATGACGACGCTGGCCTAGGGTTCGACGGAGAACCAGAAGAAGAATACGAACAATTCGCGTTTCGCCTAGGTTCAACAACGTTTGGAGATTGACGATTGAGAATCGAATTGTTCGGTCCGGAAGAAGACGATCCGAGGACTCTTCCTTCGCCCTTGAATTTCCCGGACGATGAAGAAGAGAATTGATTGTTCACCTTCTTCATGAACCCCTTGAACTTGTCCCTCACGTCGTCCATTGAAGATAAATTACCTTGTTTTTCTTCAGGAATTGGAGATTATAATAGCGTTTTTAAGGTTTTTCAAGGCGTGTAAAACAAAGAACAACGTCGTCTGCAACTGCGAAGACTTACTCTTTTTTGTTGGTCTTGCGGATTGGAAGAGAACTTCGCGGGAACGGGAAGATGACGACGAGACTAGGAGACTGGAAATTCTGCTCCTGCGCGATTTCCTTACACAGCTGTCGATTCTCGCAAGTGGTGACATGTGGCATGTAAGCGGCCTCGTGGCAAGTTCTCATTGGGTAATAAACCTCTAGTCGTAATGACCTAAGGTCAACTCCCATTCTATGACGCGTATTCAATGCGTAAACCGTACGTGAGGACTACATCACTTACGTTACATGTCACCGTCTGCATCGTTCTAAAGATGGAACTATAATTTTTTAACAGTATATATACGGATATACGTATATGCGCTTATGTATATATATATATAATTTAGAAGGGAGGACAAATTAAAAAAAAAGTAGGGCATGTTTGATAGCTATAAATTTTTTTTCAAAAAAATACAGTTAAGAAAATTTTCTCATTATTATTTGGTTAACATAATAATTTTTTTTATAATTAGTTATTAATTAGTTATTTAGTTATTTAATTATAACTTTTTCAATTTTATTCAAAAAAAAAATTTCACCCCTTAGTTGAAAAAATAATAGGCCCAAAAAAATTTTACATTTTTTGCCAATCAAATATGAAAAAAAATTTATTTTCTCACCTATCAAACACAAAATATAAGACGTATGAAAAAAATTAAAAATTAATTAATTACAAAATTATTATTTCAGTTCTATTGACAATGAAATTAATTTTTTTAAAATATAAATAAATAAATAAAATTAATGATATTTTAGATAAAAGGGTTTTACTATCGGCTATCCTAAATATTCTTATTATAATAATATAGATAAAAAGTCATTATTTTTTATTTTTTAAAATAACAAAAAAAATGAGAAAGAAGAAGGGGACATGTGGCACGTGGATTTAATGGTCAATAATATTGGTTGTAGTTTAAAAATTATAAAATATAAAAAATACATTTAATTCGTTGAAATTTAAAAATAGTCCTTTCAAATTTATAAAGAAAATAAGTTGTTTACAATAAATAATAAAAGACCTTTTACTTTTTTTAGTTATATTTTATGAATCACAAATCAAATAAAGTCTTAAAAATAATTGTTAAACTTTTTTGAATATGCATATTTAATTATAAAATATAAGTAAAATGTTTAATACGGTCGTAGAAAAATGCATTTGATTTGGTCGGTGATTTAAAATTTGAATTGTAATTTCAAAAATAAAATTTGGAAAAGAAAATATTATATTGTGCAAACAAAGTATTTTAAATTTATTTATGAATTTAAAGGATCAAATATATGTCAGTGTGAGACTGTGAGAGTGTGAGAGAGAGAGAGAGAGAGTGAGAGCCAAATCACATACTAAAAACAAAGACTCATTTTTCCTTCTTTCTCATTTTTCCTGATTACTTGCCTTCTCGTTTGCCTATAACAATGCAGCTTAATCAAAATAGAATAGTTTAAACAAAGATAAAAGCAATATTAGAAGAATTGAAATTAACACACTAATACCAATGAGGTTTGGCTTAAATAAGAGGTCTCGATTTTGAATTCTGATAGATGCAGAAAATTCAGTTAAAATTTTTTTTTATTTTAGCACTCGACAATTATCTTGAGTCAAGGTAAATTAGTCTCGTCGTAAAACGAAAGAAATACATTACCGGGGAGTCAAAATCCTGATAATAAAAAAAAAAATTAACACACTAATTGTTAAAAATTATTATCGCATCAAATTTTAACATTAATTCATCAATATAATATACTTTTAAAAAAAGTTACAAATATGATATAAAACAAACTGTGATGATTCCGATCTTTTCTCTCTCTTTTCATGAATCGACGGTAACAAGCTAACATGAGAAAGTCAATCCAGTGGATAAAGAGGAATATTCTTATTCAGTAATTTACAATGCCCGATAAGGGGCATTTGACATAATTATCCTTAAAAAATAAAAATAAAATTTATAAATGCCATCAAAATCTAAATAATGACTGGTTTGTCATAGTTTGACAATTTAAAGTCTAGTCAGCCTACACACTGGCACCACGTGGATTTGAGAGCTAGAGTTGCAGCAGTTAAGGAAACGTCTTTTGTGGTGTTTGGATTTAGCACTATAAGATATGTATATTAATATTAATTTGATAATATTAATATTCGTGAAATGACGCCTTTCACGATTTTTTTTTTCAGTGAAGGTGTCTTCTATAGTGTTTGGATTTAGCTCCAGCAATAAGATCAAGAGCAGCAGAGGTGTTTGAGAGGGCTGGAATGGCTCCTTATTTAAATTTTGATTTTGATGGCATTTGTAAAAAATAAATATTTTTTGAGGGCAATCATGTTAAAAGCCGGGTGATAAGACTCATCCAATTGCTACTACCTCGCAT
Source organism: Paratinospora sagittata (assembly GCA_035771175.1). Taxonomy (NCBI): domain Eukaryota; kingdom Viridiplantae; phylum Streptophyta; class Magnoliopsida; order Ranunculales; family Menispermaceae; genus Paratinospora; species Paratinospora sagittata. The sequence continues at coordinate 1,025,040 of CM069592.1, read as the reverse complement.
TAATGAATCTGTATATTAATATTAATTTGATAATCCAATCTTGACTAATTAAGGCACTAGAAGTGAAATTAAGGCTACCAGTTCCTATCAAATCAATGCCACATTTGAATTAATGCACATTAACTTCATATGTTTATTTGTTGACAATTTCGCAGGGTGTGAATTATAAATTGAATCACATGCAATCTCTGACAAACTAATACATTTTTGGATTGAAAGACTAATAGATTTTAGATCATTTATTTTATGCGAACTTTGACATTATGAATTTGTGCGCCGTGACACAATATACTTCCATCCGTTTATAATAATAATGTTTACAATGACCACAATCAAATGTAGATTGAGAAAATCTAAAAAATTATTGACTTCGTGTTTCTATTCGTATTATTATTATTTTTGAGATGTTGCACAATGATTCATTCGCATAAAAACACAAACAACTCACTAACAATTAAAACTATATGCAAAAAATAAAAGATTTTTTTAAAAAAATAAAAAAGTTTAGTGTTTGATTGCTAATATTTTATCAATTTTTTTTTTCAAACTTCTTAATTTTACACCAATTTTTATTTTTTATTTTTAGTATTATTGATTATAGTCATGTTTATATTTTATCGAGAACATTTTTTCAACCTCTTTATTTTCATACCAATTTTTTTTTAATTTTTAGTATTATTGATTATAGTCATATTTATATTTTATGAAACAACTTACTATCCATTGTTTTTTACGTAATAAACGTGTAAACAAATATTTTATCTTGTACAATCAAACTATCATGAAAAATTTCATTAGAGAAATTTTCTTGAGAAATTATTTCTCAAAAAGCTATATTTTCTCGAGATTTTTTTTTTTCAACTATCAAACAGGGCCTAAGTCAAAATCTCTAAATACCAACCTGCAATTATTTAAACTCGAATTGTCACACCTCAGTACATAGCATACCACAGTGTCTAATATCCCAAGATGTGATGGGTACCTCATACCGAGCGTACCCCGCCATAATACCACATAATATTATCACATTCCAGTATACAGCACACCGCAACATCTAGTACCCCGAGATCATTTATTCACACTATTCATTCATAAATAGTATAAGGCCTCCCCTATATTCGAACTCACAACCTCATAAGGTTTGATTTCGCAATCTGAGTAGCCACTGATCACCCTAGGTAGGGGACACAGTGTGCAACCCAGGCGTGACACGAATAATTTTTTAAGAAACTATAAAATATCAATTATTATATCAATAAAATGTATTTTATGCATTGCACTTGATCTTAAAAAGATATTGGCAATACATGTATTTTGTTACATTCACCAATGAGTTAAAAGGTTGAAACCAAATAGATTTATCCAAATAATATTATTTAGTTTTTTTATTTTTACCGGCTTTCCAGCCGTCTGAAGGTGTCCTCACCTTCAAGTTGAAACTAATCTTCTTCCACTTATAATTTGTATGAGGCAAAGCTCAAATTAGTGATAGGTTCCTCAACCACCTTGGGGATTCGCTTCCCGTGCTAGTAGACCAACCTGGTTATTATCTAGAGTATGATTACTACTAAACTAAACTAAACTAAAACAAGTATTACTCGTTGCAAACAGATTATTTATTATTTTAATTACGAATCTACATAATTAGTCCAACAGTAAGTACTCCGTCATACAAGTTCTAAATCCAGTATCATCGGTCAATAGTCAATTACTCGCACATGACTTAAAATACCGCGCACACGACAACACACCACACTCCGCTGAACTTCTACAAAAGACTCCCATCTTCTCACGTCTTTCTCTTTTCCGATTCGTTTCTAATCCGTCTTGTCTGAACATCCCACGAGCGACGACGCAAGCCAACCGCAGAAGAAAACTCTCTTTCACCACCGTATCAAAGACCAGTTCACCATCTTCTCGATGACTCCGATTCAGCCGCGCAATCTCGACGCACTTCTTCTTCTTCTACTCACTCTTTAAAGAATCGCGAACTCCAAACCCTAAAAATCAGTCTTGAAATGGTGTTCAAAGGCAGGTTTTTCTCCGGTAAGAAATCGAATTCTTCAAAGTCCGACGGATCGAACAGTCCGAGAACGCAAAGTTCGGAATCTCCGGTCAGATCCGAGAAGAAAAAGGTCAAATCTCTGAAGGATGAACACCAGATCGGTGGCTACGGTTGTCGTCAAACCGTCGTCAAAGATGGCTTGAAGCAGCAACATCAGCAGTTACAGCAACAACAGCAGCAGCAGAAGAAGAAGGAAATTAAGGAGAAAGAAGTTCCGAAATCGAGTTCGCAAGTGAAGAAATCGCCTGATGTGAAAGAGGTGCCATCACCAGTGTCGCCGATTCTTGCATCATCCCTTGGATTGAACAGGATAAAAACGAGATCAGGACCGTTGCCGCAGGAGAGCTTCTTTGGATTTCGAGGCGAGAAGAGCTTGCAGATTGGTGCTAGTAATCTATCTCGAAGTGGTGGCGATGGCTCTTCGTCTTCCGGTTCGATCGCGAGGAAAAATGCTGGGAAAAAGAAGGAGGTGCAGGGACTTAGTAAGATGGCTGAACAGGAAAGTGCGGCGGCGAGTGGTCGTTGGGTCGAAAACGGAAGCAATTGCGATAGCATGTCGACTGGGAGTGCGCAATCGAGAGACCAGAGTCCGAGTGTTCAACAAGTCCGATCGCGGCTCCAAAATGGGGAGTCATCTGCTGAAATGGGTATTGATCTGTCTTGTTTACTTGTTTTTTGTTTATGGAGTACTAGTTCATTTGTATTGGAATGAGATGACTGTGATGCTTGGTACTCGAAAATTGAATAAATTGAGTATGACATTTCTTGCAGAACTGTGTCTGTGAGTATGATCAAGATCTGTCTAGTACATTAGATTGCGATCATTAACCTTTGGTATCAATCCTCTCATATTACCAAATTGAGTCTGGAGTCCGGAGAGACAACTCAACAAGCTTTGCTGTTTGATTTTGTATCCAATGCTCTGAGGCGGTCTGAGCAACAACAATCATACTGATACTTGTTATCCACTTTACCTGTCCAACTACCCTAGTATTATACTACATAAGGTTATGCTGAGCCACGGCCATTAGCAGTGAAGTAACCATTTATCTTTTATAGAATTAGGGCAATTTAGTTTGGTCTTTCTTCAATAGGACCTTAACTTTGGAAGAAACGAAAAATAGGAAGAAACCAACATTATTCATTCCCTCTCCAAGAGAGATGGCCCCTTTTTTGTCTTTTTAATATACTCTTGACTTGGACTTGGACTAGGACATATACTAAAAATTCTGTGTGCAAAGCAAATAAGATTGATAAATTGTTTTTAATTAGGAATACATTGAGATCATACAAAATCGGAGCTCGAAGGTACTCAGGTTTTTGGTGTGATTGCTTGTGGAATTGAGATATTTGAATTTTACTAAAATAGTCTCATTAGCTCTCAAGGTATTATAAATACTAATAGAAGAAACCATTACTTATTAGGGTATTTGAAAATAGATTCAATAAAACTGATTAAGTAGATTATGTCTCACACTCACACACATACCTTTACTAATGCCTTTTAATAATGTATAAATAAAAGTAGAGCACATTGATTACTTCAAAACTCGTAGACACCATTACATAGTTCGTCATGGGTAAGGACACTATTGCTGATAGGGCAATCTCAAACCCAAGCCTCATTCCCAGTTCTTGGTGTCTTACTGTTACGCCCAATAGTTAATAGTAAAGACGTGTTGTAGATCTTTAAAGCAAGGGTATGATATTTTGTTCAAGTATCATATAAAAAAAATTGTTTTTGGATGGATGGTGAAACTTCCACTATCATTTTTTGAGTTTTCTTTGGTAATTTTTTTCTTTGCGACATACACTTGCTTTCCTTTGGCTTTTAGAAATTCCATTCACCCGAGGGGATACAATTAAAAAAAAGAGAAGATTTATAAAAGGCAATCCGTGATTTCTTAGCATCAACTCAATTAAGCTTTTTCCTAACTACATGAGGTTGGCCACACAAATTTGCGTCCTCCACTTCGCTTCATCAATGGCTACATCGAAATCTAAATTATTGGTTGTTATATCGTTCATAATTATTTCTATTCATGTTATTTTAGGTTTTCTTCTGCCTTTATTATTACCATGGATTGTTAATAGGTCACTCCTAACTGGGGCATTTAAAAGTCTTTCTTGTATGTGTCCAAACACCGTAATCAGTTTTTTCTCATTTCATCTTCAACTGGGGATACTCTTTCCGTTTTTTGAATATGTTCCTTTCTAATTTTATTTTTTAATGTTTTACTACATATTCATCTTAACATGCACACTTCTATTACACTTAGTTTGTTCACATGTTATTTCTTTATTACCCAGCATTCTATTCTATATAGCATAGCTGGTCTAATTGCAATTTTGTACAATTTTCTTTTAACTTCAATGGGATGTGCGACTCATATAAAATTCTAGAAGCACTCCTTCATTTAATCCATTATGCTCTATCTCTATGATTCATATCCTCGTCATTGTTCTTCATCTATTTCTACTTCCGTTAATATTACTAATCTTCCCAAAATTTACTAAAGAACCTGAAGTATATGGTAGTGTAGCATCACCTAATTTGATGGAAATTGAATTTTCCTTTCTAGGCGTCCATATTACAATAACATTATACCTGTTCAATAACAGCTGTACCTATATCAGATAATCATCTTAATATACGGCTCTCTTATGATTTGTATCTACCATCTAAACTTATTCATGCTGTGTATAGACATCCTATGTCTTTTGCGATTTCTATAGAGGGCTGTTTTAATTTAATTAGAGCATGTAGACCAGTACCTCCTAGCTCTTTGTGCAAGCCCTGCCTTGCTATTGGAGTCATTGCTTTATTTCCATAAAATTTATCTAATTCTCCTTCCAGGTGGTTGGCCACCCCTAGAGAATTGAAGGGAGATATAGGAGTATATTGTCCTTGCCAAAACTTTAGAAAACACCCATCCTTTGAAGTAGCTATTCCATTTCATTTTCAGACCTTTGGATGTTGTTTGCATTATAGTTGTAGCTGTTAACTTCTTATTATTAATTTCCTTGTAATTTGTAATTAGGAAAGGTTGTACCATCAATGAGTGAAAAGATGGGGGGAAGTTGGTTGAAATGGTTCAACTTTAAGTATTTACAATAGGCACCACTTACTATGAGGAAGCGTAAATCAACTCAAATTGAAGTGGCAAGGAAATAACTTGGTGATGCAAACAAAAAAGGGTAGAGTCTCACTTTTATAAAAAAGAGCTATTGATTTAACTTCAAACATTGTTAGAACCTAGATAAGTTATGGAAAATTTACAGAAAGCCTTAGAAGTGATAGATTTTATTTATTTTTTTGATAGGTAAGTGGTAGGTTTGAATCCCATGATTTCAAGGCTTGCATTCCACTTGTCAAACCATCCCCTCAAAATGATGGAATGTTGTCGATAAAAATTTGGAGAAACTTCTTCTGACTATTTAGTGTGTGTGTGTGTGTGTCTCTCTCTCTCTCCGGCAAAAGAAAGAAAGCTCACTTGCTGAAAATTTTATTGATTCAGAAAAAACTGTCTTCCAATCCCCAATGCCATCCTTTAAATAGAAAAAACTGAAAGCTACTCCTAATTCTACTAGGACTCTAAGCAAGACATATCCTAATTCTACTAGGATTCCTTTTAACAACACAAAACAAAATCCTATTCAAACATAACCACATTATCCTAACAAGACTAAAAAATAGAAACAAATAAAACTAATTACAACTCAATGACAAAGACAGAAATAAATAAAAATAACTAACACGTGCTACATCAGAGCCCCCTCTCGTGAATGAAACTCGTCCTCGAGTTTAAGTTGATAAAGCGAACTCATCTGGCGCATAAAGATCTGCCACATTAAAGGTATCGGAAATGTGTAAATCATTTGGAAGTTCCACCTTATAAGCATTTGGATTAATCTTTTAAAGTATGCAACAAGGACCGATCTTTTTTCATCTTTAACTTGTTATAAGTTCCTGCTGGAAACCTCCCTTTCCTCAAATGCACCATCACAAGATCCCTTACATTAAACTCTTTCTTCCTCCTCCTTTGATCCGCTGCCTCCTTATACTTTGAGTTAGCCTTTTGCAAGCTTACAATCACTTCCTTATGCAAGTTAGCAACCCTTCTGCCACCACAGAAAACAATGGAGAAGTCTTCCCTTCTTTAGGATTCTTCTTCGGTTCGTTTGGATTAGGAAGGAGAACAACCTTTTTCCCAAGCCAAGTGAACTCATACGTCGCCCCTTGTGAATGGCTTGTACATCAAATTGCCATGGTCTCCCTAAGAGTACACGACAAGCATCCATGTCAATCACATCACACATCACTTGGTCTTTATAAAACTACCCTATGGGCAAAGGTAAGGTGTAAATTTCAGCTATGGCTACTTCACTCCCTTTTTTAATCCAACCAACCTTGCAAGGGTTAGGGTGTGGATCAAGTTTCAGATTTAAGGTTTTCACCAAAGCTCTTGATACTATGTTCTCACTACTTCGACTATCAATAATAACATCACAAACTTTATTATTGATAGTACAACTGGTACGGAAAATGGTGTGTCTTTGGGATGGGATTTCGGTCTTTGGGTCTAGCAATAATCGTTGTACTACACACGAGACCCGTTCTCCATCATCACCTCTTCATATGTAACTTCCTCTTCAGTTGTTTCTTCCTCACTGTCATCATTCTCTTGTTCTTCCTCAAACTCATCCATAAGCCCTACCTGCCTTCATTGTAGACATTCATTAGAAAGATGTCCAAATTGTTAACACCTAAAGCACTTTCCCAGATTCAATTTAGCATAAGGGTTAAAATTCTTCTTCCCACCTCACTGTCCAGAAATTTTAGAACCTGTACCCTCCTTGTTTGACTCCTTATTCTGCTGATTTTTGAGGTTTTGGTGATGCTTTTGTTGGGTATTAGTATCTTGTGGCTGTTTACTACTCTGCTCTTCAAAGATAGGTCGTTTTTGGTTGCTGTATTCGTTGTTGGACTTATTAAGCTTTCTCTCCACCTTGATTGCCAAAGTAACGACATCGGTAACAGAAGAAATTGGTTGCAATTCTACCCATTCTTGTATAGTAGTGCGCAACCCTCCTACATCAAGTTGTTTCTTGCATTCAAGCTATAAAACTCAGTTGTACTCCTATATTCCTCAACGGTTCTGCCACCTTGCTTGCAATCTTGATATTTATTAAACAACAACCTCTCATATTCATAGGTAAAAATCTCTCTTTCAACAATTTTTTCATCTTTGACCAAGATTTAATGCGCCCCTTTCCTTTCTGTCTCCGCTTGGTCTGAATTTGATCTCACCAAGCTGAAGCTCCCCCTTCTAATTTGTAGGTGATATCCCTCTCTATTTCCATATAATCAAAGAAATTTTCGACCCCCTTCAACCAATCTAAAAAATCTTCTATACTTAATCTCCCATCAAAAATAGAAATTTCAACCTTCATCTTGTAGTCTGGCTTCTTGCGCCGGCGTCTCCTATGCCTTTCAGGGGATGAATCATTTGAAATTTCAGATTCGGTAGTGCTGGAATCAGAGTCAAAACTGCTGGATTCTGATTGCCCTCACCTAGGTCTACGCTGGTCATTCCTCCTTGCCATTGGCCTCCGCCGGCCCTACTCAACTCCATCTACATCCATAACTCATCGTTCATGCTGTCCAGGGGCACGCTCTAGGTTAATTTCAGAAAATTACTGAGTGAGCTACCTTAAAACTCTCTGCACATCCTCCACAGAGTGTTGGATTCCGGCTATTGAACCCTCCACAATTGTGAACCCTACCAGGAAGTCCATCCAAGGCATCTAAACGCTGTTTAACCTCTTCAACAGCCTCCCTCCATCCTACGCTACGGTGGTCCACTCCACCACTAGGGTTAGTTCCTAAGCTCGCCATTCCTACAAGCCCTAGAAACTAAATCGCTTTGATACCAAATGATGTATTCGGCAAAAGAAAGAAAGCTAACTTGCTGAAAATTTTATTGATTTTGAAAAAACTGTCTACCAAGCCCCAACGCCAACCTTTAAATAGAAAAAAAACAGAAAACTACTCCTAATTCTACTAGGTTTCCTTTTAACAACACAAAACAAAATCCTATTCAAACATAACCACATTATCCTAACAAGACTCAAAAATAGAAACAAATAAAACTAATTACAACTCAACGACAAAAACAAAAATAAATAAAAATAACTAACATGTGCTCTCTCTCTCTCTCTCTCTCTCTCTCTCTCTCTCTCTCTCTCTTTATTTATTTATTTTTTGGATAACGTTGGGTATCTAGGTTACCTTGAATAATTCCACGGCCCTTGGTTGTTTGAGTGGGAGACACCTCCAATGCCCAGTGCAAACGGAAATTCAAACCCATGACTTTCACTTCTTGAGGTGGGGCAATCATGCCAATACCATGTTGGATGTTATTGTCCTTTTTCGATGGCATTCTTGACACTCATATTGTATAATGTCACATACTAGACATGATTAATAACTACTTTGGACTCTAAACCAACTATCTATTTCATATTCCATTATATGAATTTAGGGGTACTAAGGGTCTATTTGGCATTTGATTTCAAAACTGTTTTTAAATTGCATACCAAACAAGGCCTAAACGACTCTTTAACCATTTTAAATGATAAACACTTCCGTGAGAATGATTAATTATGGTATCATTAATTTTATTCCTCATCATTCCCTCCCCATGAATAAAATTTGCCCTCGAGTTTGAGTGTTGCATATGACTTCTTTTTCCTTCTTCTCCATGCTCTCTTTTTTATGGTCATACTCATTTGATCCCATTCAACAATGCAACTAAAGAAGAATGAAAGGCCACTCAAGTTTGGTAGGCTTGCTCTTGTGACTATATGAATATGGATCCAACACTGTATGTCATCCTTGGAGCAAGTCGCCAATTTGATACCTTGACTTCTCTTAGGGTTAGTTTGTTATGTTCTAAAAAAAATGAAAATTTTCTCAAGAAAATAAAAAAAATATGTTTGATTGTCAAAATTTTCTCGAAAGTTTTTTTCTTAACCCCCTTATTTTTTTCATTCAAATTCTCCTATGTATAAAGGTGAGAAAATATAATTCTCTCATGAGAAAAATTTTAGCACTATTGATAATGTTCATGTTTATATTCAATGAAACTTCTTTTTTATTCTCTTTGCATCATACGAGTATTAAAAAATATTTTCTCATGCACAATCAAACAATTGCGAGAAAATTCTTTAAAAAAATTATTTCTTGAGAAAACTACATTTTCTTGAGAAAAATTTTCTCAGCTATCAAACAGGCCCTTATTTTCTTGAACCAAGCTAATTAGTATGTGTTTGGATGAGTTTGCACGACAAGATTAAGCTTTGTCACCATCTCCTTGGATATTAAAGTTTTGCACTTGCCTCCATCAATAATGGCATTGTGAAGCCGTTAATGACTAACTATGGCTAATTAAGATGTTTGTTCTTCATCACATGGGTGCTTGTTTTGATTTTAAAAAGGCTCCATTATAGAATGAAACAATAAGAAAATGTATTATGTACCTTATCTCTGGCAATGTAAGTGAAGAATGGGCCTTGGTAGTTGGTGCAATGGTCCAAGTCACAGGTTTGAATTTGGAAACAACCTTTGCAATGTGGGGGTAAGACTGCTTTCATCATCCGTTCCCCAAGCCCCGCCAATGGTGGGAGCCTTGTGCATTAGGTATGTCCTTATCTCTAGTAATGTAAGTAGAGATGGCGGTCTTCACATGCCACTTTGATAGTATTTTAGTTGTAGACAGTCCTTATCAAACTACAAATTCTTATGACGAGATTTTGAGATGAAAAAAAAAAGGGTTCTATTTCTTTGAATTAGTAGCTTTCCCATTTACTTATTTTTAGTTTAATTTCTTTGATTATAAATGCTACTTGTGATATGTTTTAGGATCAACTGAATAATTATTGCCCTTGTTGTGACTCTCAATCTATCTTCAAGTTCATTCTTCATCTAATTTGGGTTTTTTAAAGCATCCTACTTTGCGAAAGGAAAGCATCCAACTTTGCCAACAAGTGTTCCTGTAGATGTTGTCTATTTTTTTTTTCCTATAACAACTTTGAAGCTTCCTTCACTCTAGTGACTTAATATGGAGTAGCTTACAGACACATTTGAGCATGAGATCATTGCTTTTGCCAATTGTGATTTACTAATTAAATAGCGATTCTTTTAGTAAGAAATTTTGTGCTAGGTATCAGCAAGTGTTGTCAAAGTGTCACTGCCACGCTGTCACGTAGGTATAGTTCTCCAGGCAAGTATTAGGGCTCATTTGTAATTTTTAAAAGCTTTTAGCACTTCACAATTTGTAAATAGATTTTAAAGAGATGCTGAAAAGGGTACCTCAAACTTGTCATCTATTTTTACCTCTTCTTTTCTTACAAATACATAGATCAAAACAAAGGAATATTTGTTTATTAAGGGTCTGTCTGGTTTGAGATCCAAAAACTGTTTTCTGTTTTTGAAAACATAGATTCTTCGGATAAGTGTTTGGTTGAGTTGTTTTTGAAAAACTCCAAAAATGTTTTGGAATACAACTCTAAAATTTGTGAATTAATTTTGTTGTTGTTACTGGTTTTTTCTTTCCCTCTCAAATCAAACTCTAAAAACTGTTTTCCAAAATTTTATTTTCAAAAACTGTTTCTGAATCCTTAAACAAACAAGCCTCTTAATGATCTATGTGTTTTGTTAGTTTGACTTTCTAATTAGTAATTTGCAAATAATGATACATCTTTTAAGATGGTATCACTACTCTTTTAAGTTTTAAATTCATAAATACCCTTTGAAATTTTAAAAGTGTCTTCTCATTATATATGTAAGTTGTCAAAAAGTTTCAAAACTTAAATTACTTGATATTAATGCAAAAATATTATCTGTTTATATTATGACATGTATTTAATTTTGTTGCCTAGGCGTTGCCTAGGCACCGCCTTGCCTAAGTAAGGTAAATTGCCTTGGCCATGTCCTAACAGCTTGAATGTGAATAGCTTCTCAATGTATTTGTTATTCTTCGTCTAATTCTTCTTCTCTATATGTTTAAATGTGGCATCACCTAGTAGATGTGATAAGGCCTTATTATGCTGTGGATAGATGATTTAAAAGCTAGTTACGAATTCTAGTTGTTTCAGAATGCCAGTTAACATTTTCCTTTTATGAGTTTGGCATGAAGCAATAATGTACCTATCGCAATTGCTTTGCTGTCCATGTTTGATGTGGGCAAATAAATTCAAGGACCATAGATACAGGAATGTGAATTAACTGGTGGACTTCAATTTTCTGTATCAAAGAACATAAACATTCTATTGCTTTCTAATTGTGTTTCCATGTTGTATTGACGTTTGCTGTGCTTATATATTTTTGATGTCAAGTTTGATGTCCTATTATCTTTTCGATTTTGGCTCTCTGATATCTTCTCCTTGTAGAATTTATGTTTAAAGTGTTGATGCTTCTAATATATACATTTGCAATAATTTACCGATTATAACTTACATGATAGAATTTATGTTAGATTCGCTGAATGACTCTTTCAGGGCAAAATAACTCTTCTTGGGGCCATTCTGGATGCTTAAGGAGTTCAGATGTTTGTACTCCAGATACACAGGTAATTGGGGTGATTTGGTACTTTTTCCTATGCATGTTGGCTGGTTGTCTAAATTGTTGTTCTTTGTTGTATTATGAATCTATGATTAGAGTTTGGTTTTCAACTCTTGTAGGTTCCATTTGATTGTGACACTCCTAAGGAGTCTGAATCTCCTCGTTTTCAAGCAATACTTCGGGTGACTAGTGCTCCTAGGAAGAGGTTTCCTGCTGATATCAAAAGTTTTTCTCATGAGTTGAACTCCAAGGGTGTACGCCCATTTCCATTTTGGAAGCCTCGAGGGTTAAATAACTTGGAGGTAGTACATGCTCTTGAGTGCAGATGAAAAGTGGGAGATTTACTTGCCTATTTCATTGTTTCAAATTGTAATCATTCCCCAATGTTAATTGTTTATTAATATGTTCTTGCGTGCAGCAAGTTTTGGTTGTTATCCGTGCAAAATTTGACAAAGCAAAGGAGGAAGTAGACTCTGATCTGGCTACTTTCGCTGGAGACCTGGTTGGAATTTTGGAAAAAAATGTTGAATCTCATCCTGAGTGGCAGGAAACAATTGAAGATCTATTAGTTCTTGCTCGGCGCTGTGCTATTATGTCACCAGGAGAGTTTTGGCTTCAATGTGAAGGCATTGTTCAGGATTTGGATGATCGACGTCAGGAGCTTCCAATGGGTATACTGAAGCAGCTTCATACACGCATGCTTTTCATTCTCACTAGATGTACTAGATTGTTGCAGTTCCACAAGGAAAGTGGGCTAGCTGAGGATGAGCCGGTTCTTGGTCTTCGGCAGTCTAGAATCATGCTTTCTGATGATAAAAGAGCTCCATCAAGCATAGCAAGGGATGAGAAACCTTCAGGTGTTGTAAGGGGTTCAAAGGCAGCCTCTGCAAGGAAATTTTATAGTCAGGAGCAGCGTGGCTTGGATTGGAAGAAAGACAATGTGGTACAGCCTGCACCTTTACTGTCACCTATTGACACAGAAGCGGCCAAAGGTTTTGATTCACCTTCCAGCAGGGACCGAATGGCTTCATGGAAGAAACTTCCTTCTCCAGCAGTGAAAAATCAGAATGAAGTTATCCCAATATCTGAAGAACCATTTGAAAATAAGCTAGATTCATTGCAGGTAGTGAGCAGCAGGAGAGAAAGTTCAGAAGTAGATTTGACTAAGTCTCCGGAACTTCCTCCTCCTAAAGATCTTCCTGGCCATGCTTCTGTTTCCTCAAAACATCGGCACAAAGTTTCTTGGGGTCATTGGGGTGATCAGCAGAATCTTTCTGATGAGAACACAATAATTTGTCGGATTTGTGAGGAGGAAGTACCAACTAGTCATGTGGAAGACCATTCACGCATTTGTGCAATTGCTGATAGATGTGATCAGAAAGGAGTAAGTGTAAATGAGCGTCTTATCAGGATTTCAGAAACTCTTGAAAAAATGGTGGAATACTTTTCACAGAAGGACCTCCAGAATGCAGTCGAAAGCCCTGATGTTACAAAAATATCAAATTCAAGTGTCACTGAAGAATCTGATGTTCCATCTCCAAAGCTCAGTGATTGGTCGCGTAGGGGTTCAGAGGACATGCTGGATTGCTTTCCTGATGCTGATTGTTCCACTTTCACGGATGACCTAAAAGGTCTACCATCCATGTCATGTAAGACTCGATTTGGTCTGAAATCTGATCAGGGAATGGCAACATCATCTGCTGGTAGCATGACTCCTCGTTCTCCATTATTGACACCAAGAGCTAGTCATATAGATTTCTTACTAGCAGGAAAGAGTGCATTTTCTGAATTGGAAGACATTCCACAGGTATTTCATTTGTCAAGCTCAATAAATTTAAATATTTGCATATTTTTAATTGTCTGCCGAAAGTAAAAGGACAAGATTGACTTGGTGAAGGAACAAAAGCAAAGTGAACAATTCTACCAGGGTCACTAAATTCTCTTAGTGAGTTATTCACAGATGCTATGCTATTGAAAACTATCATTAGAGGAGATAAAGGGTGTTAAATTCTTCTATTGACCAAGTTTCTCCAACTTTTGGCACAAACCAGTATCAACGAACAAAATTCTACAAAAATAAAATCCTATTAAGTTTTAAACAAGAGAATTACTCAAAAAACTGGATCCTTTCTAATCAACTAAATGTCAAGTCCTAATTTATTGCCAAAGATTGATAAATTGGAACAAATGAGTATTTGCGTGCACCAAACACTATTAATATTGCTTCTACAATATTAAGAGTATGGGCCTATAATGAAGGGAGGGCTTTGGTACAATGAAAAGGTTGCTCCGTCGTGACCGATAGGTGTCGAACCTGAAAGCAATCTCTTCACAGTGTCTGTAATGCTGCATGAATTATGTGAATTGGCTCCACCCTTTTAAGCATATTCATGATGTAATGTTGACCAACAGAAATAAAAGCAAAAATGAAAAGAAAACGTAAATGTATCAAGAAAAGCTACTGCAGATCTGTTAGAAGCAGAATGGACTGCCAGCCAGCATTTTGAAGAAAAAAAAAAACTACGATTTACTTTCTATCATGTAAAATTTTTTTGGTCTTGGTCGACTGAGGTTTTCTTTTATGATTGGATGCTTTATGTATGATGTTTTGTCCTCAGTTAGTCAGTTCTTATTATTACTTCATAGTAGGTTTGCTTGACCTTTTTCTTTGGTGCGTTTGTGGTTTACATATTCTCCCTGTCAAAAAAAAAAAGGGAGAAGAAAAAGAAAGAAAGAAAGTTGGTGGTTTGTTTTGTTTTTACTCTATTAATAATTGGTTATTTTTTCTTTGCAATTAAAATATATTCTTCTTGGAATAAAAATCATTGTTTATGATCTATGAGTGAATGAGTATTTTTTGAGCCAATGCAGATGAATGAACTTGCTGACATTGCCCGATGTGTAGCAAATACACCAACGGACGATGATCGTGCAGTTAATTATTTGGTCACTTGTCTTGAGGACTTGCGGGTTGTGGTTGACCGTAGGAAGTTAGATGCTCTAACTGTGGAGACATTTGGAACACGCCTTGAGAAATTGATTAGGTGCGTTCTTATCAGAGAACATTATGGCATACAACACTTTACACAATGAAAAAAATAAGTTTTTCTGTTTCTCATCCTTTGCAATGCACTTCAATTTTACAATCTAAAACAGACAATTAACTGTTGCTTTTGCTTTTCTTTTACTTTCCTTCTTTTGTATATATTCGTGCCTATTCTTCTTTTTGCGGTAGTTTTCCTCTCAAAATCTTGCGAGCTGTTTCTCATGCTTCAAAAATTAATATTTGTGGTTCAATAGGGAGAAATACTTGCAAATCTGTGAGCTAGTTGACGACGAAAAGAATGATATAACAAGTACTATAATTGACGAAGATGCACCCCTTGAAGATGATGTTGTTCGTAGCTTGAGAACGAGCCCTATTCATTCTGCATCTAAGGACCGTACTTCTATTGATGACTTTGAGATTATAAAGCCCATTAGCCGTGGAGCTTTTGGCCGGGTTTTCTTGGCAAAGAAGAGGACCACTGGAGATCTTTTTGCTATAAAGGTACCAATAGTTATTATTACTGTTGTTATTATGGTTGTGTTTTTTTGTTTAACAAAAAACGTGCTTGTTATTATTGTTATCAACATCATCATTATTACTGATATTATTTTCTATTCACTATAGTTAGTTCCCTACATACAACTTAGGCCTTTGAATGCATCAATTAGGAAGAGTGACCTATTAACACTAGATGGTAACAATAGAGGTAAAGGTTGACCTAAAATAACATAGATAAAGATAATTAAGAAAGATCTAATTAGTAATTTGAATGCTGACTTAGCCCTTGATAGAGCGGAGTGGAGGAAACAAATTCATGCAACCAACCCCGTGGAGTTGGGAAAAAACTTAGCTGAGTTGAGTTGAGAGTATAGTTAGTTCCTTGTTTTTTGAGAAGAGTATAGTTAGTTCCTTGTAAGATATATAAGTCAGATATGTGCGCATGCATGCATATGACCAAATATTTTCGTTTTAAACCTTCCTGCTTACATTATGTTGTATTTATTCCCCTTGGATGATTTTGGTCTTTATTTCCATTCCCCTTGGATGTTGTATTTATTCCCCTTGGGTGCGGAGAAGAAACGGAATTATATGTATATTAAGAAAAAAAATAAAAAACAAACGTACAGAAAGATGGGAAAAGGTGTTCAAGAGGTTCTCCTAATCAGGCAAACATGCTGTAACCTCTTGCAATCTTGTTTGTGGCTAGCCAACTTGCTGCATTGAATTTAGATACTTCCCAAACACCATGGTACACATTTGAGTACTTGATTAATCATCACACTTCACAGTTAGCTTTCTGGTGTTCACTATATTGATTTCGTAAGGGATTTTATAACAGAATATTGGAAATTTCAATTTCAAAAGTAAGCAATTGGTAGTGACAAAGAGGTTAAATAGAAAAAAAAATAATCATCTAAATCCAAAAAGCTGAAAAGCATATAAATCAAGCTAAAACATGGAAAATCCATATCACCAACAACACAAATACATGGGTTGAGCTTGAGCCTTCAGTCTCAAACCTGTGGCTGTCAGCTGTCGTCTCCTGTTGGGTATCGTCATCTAGGGCCAAATACACATATGATTTGAAAGACGTTGACCATCGGAAGATGGACTATGTTGCTGATGGTCTTCTTCTCAAGTCAGTTTTCTACAGAAAATTATTGAACTGCACTTCCATATAGATTTGAATTTGTTAGAATGAATCCAGGTGTGTCAGTGTCTTGCTACATCTCCAACAAGGATACACCTTAGTGTGCTATATCCTTCTTACGTATTGTTTCTTACCCGGATGTGCTAAAACCCATTAATGTTTTTCAAGTTAAATGCCGAGGAGCACAATTCTGGTTAATGGTAATTGCTTTATTTTGATTGATAGAGATCAACTGATGAGTTCATTTCAGGTTGTTGGAACCTAGTTTGGTGCAAATGAATAATATGTTAGCTGTTAGTCTGTGGCACAATGAATGTCTAGTGAACCCTCTATTCCACAGTTACATCATAGTATCTATTTCACGAGAAGCTCTGTCAAATTGGATAAGCATTTTTTGTCATATATTTGTTGTATTTCAATGCCTCACTTTTCATCTCCTTGTCATTTGTTTTTTATGTATCTATCACCTTTCTGTAGGTTCTCAGGAAGGCAGACATGATCCGCAAGAATGCAGTGGAGAGTATTTTGGCTGAGCGGGACATCTTGATTTCAGTTCGAAATCCTTTTGTGGTGAGCAGGTCTAACAAGTAAAGCTTTTTTCCTCAACTGAGTAAATAATTGATTTCTGTTTTAATTGGAATGTGAATTACATTAGGTGCGGTTCTTCTTTTCATTTACATGTCGTGAGAACCTTTATCTTGTGATGGAATATTTGAATGGGGGAGACCTGTACTCATTGTTGAGAAATTTAGGCTGCTTGGATGAAGATGTTGCTCGTGTATATATTGCAGAAATTGTAAGCTCAAGATTGTAACTTAGCTGTTTTCATTTATGATAGACAACTTATGAAAAACACTGACAATAAGTGGCATTCAGGTGCTTGCATTGGAGTATTTGCATTCCTTGCGTGTTGTTCATCGTGATTTGAAGCCTGACAATTTATTGATTGCGCATGATGGCCATATTAAGGTTAGTTTACGTCAATGCCATCTTTCTGATGGAATTCTTCGGATTCTAGGCTGAACATGTTACTAAATTTATTTTTATTCTATGATCTTTAGCAGTGATTGTGTATAAATGCAGTAAAATTGTTATCTGTTCAATGTCAGTTATACACTCTGAATAACAGAATAGGTTGCTTCTTTAAACATTTTTTCTTTTTGTGTCATCCGTGATATAATTGTTATTTAAAGTTCTCTCATCTTTTATATAGCAGATTGACGTATCCACTCCCTCTCTTTTACTTTGAAGTTGCAATCTGCATACTTTAGATTCCTTTTGATATTCATATAAAGGAGGCATAATCAGTGCATGAGGTTCCACCGCTATTGTAGGGTGTAGGAAAGTGTACGCAACCTTACCTTCACATTGAAGCGGCTGTTTCCAGATTTGATCCTGTGATCTCTAAGTCCTATGTTACTTGGACTCGGTTATGGGTGTCGGGTATGGGTATATATCTAGAGGATTGACTTGTTCATTTTCACATTCTAGGATACGGTGACTTAGCTAAAGTGTCTCAAAATTTGGATTTGGGTACGTAGACAATGTTATGTTCACTATGAAGCCTATATTATGTGTTGTCTTTTCCCGTTTTTCTTCTTTTCAATTATTTATTGTCCTTTTTGTTCCCTCACTTAAGTGGATTGTCACCTATTAGTCATTATCTTTTTCATGCTTTCTCTCCTTTAATTGGGGAATTCACATAGTAATATTCTAAAATTTGAAGTGTTGGATACATATCCTGTACCCATGTCCTATCATGAAGTGTTTGACAAGGTACTTCAAACTAAAGTAAAGAGTTCGGGTAACATAGTCCAAGTCAAAATGGAGCAACTTCAACCATTGAGACTTGTCCTCCTTTTGATATTCATAAAAGACGTAAAAATAAACCTAGGTTAATTTGGGAGATTGAATTCGTGATAAAGGAGAAGCTATTTGGTCCTGTAATCATCTTAATCATCAATAATCAATTGAAACGTTTGAAGTATGCTTATGTTGTTTGACACAAAAGTTAATTTGCTCTATATCCCAGCCATTTGGGTTTCTAAGCTCATCCCGCATCTTTCTGTTTGAGTTATGACGTCATGTGTGGAATGCCATTTACCATTCTAATATGCTTCTCAAACTTTGGAGATATTTTATACTTCCACCTTACATGCCATAATCAAATACGAATCAATTCCTCCACTATGCTACCCTTGATTTCTAATTCATATTTCAACACAAATGCTCTGATACAAAGATTATACAGTTTTCCCCCTTTCTCTGCATGTTTATTGAATTTCGTCGAAGTTGTCGAAGTTTATCAAATTATTTAGCGAATTTTTGCATTTTTTATTTTACATCCCACTTTGCACTTCGATGGTAAAAAAACCGAAAAAATTCGTCACTGTGCACACATACGCACACATAAAGGCAAAAGTGGAGGATTGCATGATTCACCGGCTAAAATGCAAGAGATCTTCATGGGGCTACTGAAGAAGTTAAGATGGAGATTCCTCCTCCTTGTATCTTGTTCAACAAATGTTGGAGCAAGTTGAGATCCTAGGATTTGTAAAGTTCATTAGGGAAACATAGATGTAGATATCAAAACAGCAATGTTGTTCTTCTGAAAAGGGAAAATGTTTTCTTTAAGAGTAGGGAAGGGCTTTAGACTCTACAAAATCTCCTTGGATTTCTCCAAAAATTGTGATGGTCAATCGTTTCTGCATTGTGGACATGTTATCTTTGATAGCTATATAAAATTGTTTGCTATATTTTTGATTTCTTGTTTTACAGGATTTATTCATGATATCACACCACTGTCTTTAAACAGATTGATTAAAAGAAAACTTGAGAAACCACCTACAAATTTGTTGAACTTTTGCAAGAATATATTAATCAAAATCTTCATATTGAATCCCCACTGAAATAGTCTGTACGTGTTGATGAGTGATCAAAGTGATCCTTCCCCCCAACATTTTAGAAAAACCCTTTATAACTATGCTATGTTATAAAACAAAAATTGATAGATTATTATTATTTGCCTCCCCAATAATTTTTTACAAGTTTGTACATAACCGACCCACCATTATGATTAAAAGTTAAAATGCCTCTATTTTAACAAGTTAAAGAAAAGAAAGGGGAAACTTGTGGGTTAAGTTTTTGTGGAATTCCGGATTATTAGCTCAGTTTTTTCCTTATTAATTAGTATTTATTTACTTGCCTGTTTTAATATATTCTGTTGATTTGTTATTCTTAGTCTTGTGGTCCAGATCCTATTTTATAGGATCTGAATATATTCTGATTGATTTGTTATACCTAGTCTTGTGGTCCAGATCCTATTTTATAGGATCTTCGAGGTTCTCTTTAGGTTATATATATTCATTAGGATGTATGTATCTTTATGAGAATAATAATAAAAAGGAGAAACAAAGATTCTCTCTTTTCTTCTTCTCTTCACTCCACGAAATCTCACATGGTATCAGAGCAGTACAAACTCTGAATCAATCATGACAAAATATGGGAACACGACGTCCCATTCTTCTCATCCTAATTCGGGTAACTCTACCATCGGAGGAAGTGAATCCGTTGCCCCTCTCATCACCAGCCACAAACTGAATGGGCACAATTATCTCCAGTGGTCACAGTCCGTCATGATGTTCGTTTGTGGAAAAGGGAAAGATGACCATCTCACCGGCGATGTGAAAATTCCAGAGAAAGAAGATCCTGCGTACAAGACTTTGAAGGCTGAGAATCACATGGTGATGTCATGGCTTATCTACTCGATGCAAAACGAAATCGGAGAAAATTTTCTCTTATTTACTACGGCGAAGGAAATATGGGATGCGGCGAGAGAAACGTATTCTAGCACAGAGAATGCAGCCGAGATCTTCGGAATTGAAGCCACCCTTCATGACCTAAGACAGGGAGATCAAAGCGTGACTCAGTACTTCAACACTCTCTCTCGATACTGGCAACAACTTGACATGTTCGAGGTACATACGTGGAAGTGTGCAGATGATGCCAACTCTTACAAGAAAATTGTGGAGCAGAAGCGCACGTTCAAATTTCTTCTCGGACTGAACAAAGAACTTGATCAGGTCAAGTCTAGAGTGTTGGGAATACGGCTTGTTCCAAGTATTCGCGAAGTGTTTTCTGAGGTGCGCCGGGAAGACAGCCGAAGGAAAGTGATGTTAGGAGCCTCGTCAACAGATTTTGCGATTGAAGGCTCAGCCCTAGTGTCACGAGGACTACCGCAATCAAGTATTGATAATCGCGAGCGACAATCTCGTCCATGGTGTGATCATTGCAGGAAACCGGGACATCTCAGAGAAACATGCTGGAAAATCCACGGGAAACCAGCCGACTGGAAGCCAAAGCGGGGACCGGCTGATCGAGACCATCGGGCCAACTCAGCTACAACCGCCGAACAGAGTAGCTCACTTGACTCAAGCCCCTTTAGCACAGCTCAGATCGATGCCCTGCAGAAATTGTTTGCTCGGTATAGTGCTCAATTCGAAACCCCTACCCGAAGCACCAGTCTCACTGTTCAAAAGGATACAAATCCTACCGTGTTTGCTGCCTCTAAAAACATCTCTGAGCCCTGGATTGTTGACTCAGGAGCTTCTGATCATATGACTGGTAATGCCTCTCTTCTCACTGACTATAGGCCTAGCACCGAATTGTCAAAGGTTCGCATTGCAGACGGAACTGCCTCCAAAATAGTAGGAACAGGTTCAGTTAGACTCACTAAGGACATTGTCCTTACTGCAGTTCTTCATGTCCCCAACTTAGACTGCAATTTGATTTCTATTAGCCAATTGGCTCGAGATCTAAAGTGTATGACTAAATTTTTTCCAAACCTGTGTGAATTTCAGGATTTGGAATCGGGGAGGACGATTGGCAGTGCTGAGATGTGTTCCGGTCTCTACCTCTTCAACAACACTCCATCATCTTCCACTAGTTATGTGTCCGCCAAAAGTCAGCCAAGTTTCAATTCCAATTTTCGTCTTTCAAGTTGTAGGTCGAGTGTCAATAAAGATAGTGAAGTAATGCTGTGGCACTATCGTTTAGATCATCCAAACTTCCTGTACCTTGAAAAACTGTTTCCTCAATTATTCATTAATAAAAGTTCGAAATATTTTCAATGCGAAATTTGTCAACTTGCCAAGCATACTCGTGCAATTTATCCGAGTGTTCCTTACAAACCATCTCAACCATTTACCATGATTCATAGTGATGTATGGGGACCGTCAAGGGTTAGTAATATAACACATGCTCGGTGGTTTGTGTCCTTTGTTGACGATCACACTTGTCTTACTTGGATATATCTCATGAAAGAAAAATCTGAAGTGGCTTCCATCTTTCAAAATTTTTATTCTATGGTACAAACCCAATTCCAAACCAAAGTTCGTGTATTTAAGACGGATAATGCCAAAGAATATTTCAAAGCCACTCTTGGGTCTCATCTCCTAGAGCGTGACATAGTTCACATCAGTTCGTGTGTTGACACCCCACAACAAAATGGGGTGGCCGAGAGAAAAAAAAGGCATTTGTTAGAAGTCGCTCGTTGTATCATGTTTTCAAGATCCGTTCCTAAATGTTTTTGGGGTGAAGCCGTTCTTACCGCAACATATTTAATCAATCGTATGCCTTCTAGAGTCCTCCACTTTCAAAGCCCACTCAAGTCTCTATTAGATATATTCCCTCACATTCGATTCCTCTCTACGAGCCTCCCTTCAAGGATCTTCGGTTGCTCAGTGTTTGTGCACATTCACCAACAGTTCCGTAGCAAATTAGATCCTCGGTCCCTTAAGTGCATCTTCCTTGGGTATTCATCGAACAAAAAGGGATATAAATGCTATTCTCCTATCACTAAACGGTTTTATCACTCCATGGATGTAACTTTTTTCGAAGATCAGCCTTACTATTCTCCCAAATCCGAGCTTAAGGGGGAGACATTCGTGGAATCTCATCTTTGGGACATTGTACAAACTGATGAGTCCAGCTCGTTAGGTGAATCTGCCCCTGTTTCCGTGCCAACCCCACAAACTTCATCACCGTGTGCCAACTCTCAAATTCCTACACCTCCAACAATTCAAGTCTACTCTAGGCGTAACCGACCGGAACACACACCTCAAGCCAGCACTGCTCCAGATTCTGATCCGGTTCCTTATCCCAACGAGTTTCCCTCGATTACGGATACTCTAGTCATTCCTGAACCTGAGGCCCCTCCTCCTATCACTCCCATTGCCTTGAGGAAAGGAGTTCGGTCCTGTACAAATCACCCTATCCAACGGTTTGTATCATATGGAGGATTGTCTACTTCTTATCAAGCTTTTATCTCGGCTATGAACTCTGTACAAATTCCAAACTGTTAAAATAATAAAAGACACAAAGATATAACGTGGTTCGGCTTTATGGCCTACATCCACGGGAGAAGAGAAAGGATCTTTATTCTTGTGTAATGTCTTAATGGAGGGACTCCATATATATAGACATACAGGGCTATGTACTTATGGCTACATTTATAATTTTAGTAACTGCTATATTCCTTAAAGGAAATAAATCCTTAAGGAAATAATTCTGTACAGGAAACATATCTATCAACAATAGGAAACAAATCTCAACACTCCCCCTCAAGCTGGTGAATAAAGGTTTACCATTCCCAGCTTGGACACATTCGCTTGAAATGCAGTATGATTTAACCCTTTAGTGAGCATATCGGCGAGCTGATTATTGGTAGACATATATGGAGTACAGATCAACCCACTATCAAGCTTCTCTTTAATAAAGTGTCTATCAATCTCTATATGCTTGGTTCGATCATGTTGAACTGGGTTATGGGCAATGCTAATTGCAGATTTATTGTCACAATAGAGTCTCATAGGGCCATCCCAGTGTATTTTCAAATCTGTTAAAATTATCTGCAACCATAATAACTCACAAACCCCTTGTGCCATTGCTCGGAATTCTGCTTCAGCACTAGATCTGGCCACTACATTCTGTTTTTTACTTTGCCATGTCACCAAATTCCCACCAAGAAACGTACAATATCCAGTAGTTGATCTTCTGTCAACTACTGAACCAGCATAGTCTGAATCAGTATATGCTTCAAGAACCATTCCTGTGTGTCGTTTAAATAAGATACCCTGTCCTGGAGTCCCTTTAAGATACTGTAGAACGCGATTAGCCGCTTGCAAATGAATATCTTTAGGATTGTGCATGAACTGACTTATTACACTCACTGCATATGCAATATCAGGTCTTGTGTGAGAGAGATAGATGAGTCTTCCTACTAGTCTTTGATACGTCTCTTTATTAACAGTCGGCGCTTCTTCAGCTTCTCCAAGCTTGTGATTAAGATCAATAGGAGTATTCATTGGTTTGCATGCTAGTTTTCCTGTTTCTTTAAGAAGGTCTGTAATGTACTTCTGTTGAGAGATAAAGATTCCATGTTTAGAGTGTGCCACTTCAATCCCTAGGAAGTATTTCAATCTCCCTAATTCCTTGATCTCAAATTCTTCGGTCAAACACCGCTTCAAGTTTTGTCTCTCGTTCTCATTGTTTCCTGTCATGATGATGTCATCAACATACACTAATAGAGCTGTAACTCCCCCTGAAGTCGAGTGCTTAATAAACAAAGTGTGATCTCCTTGGCTTTGTTTATATCCCATACTTGTCATTACTTTGGCAAACCGACCAAACCATGCCCTCGGAGATTGCTTAAGTCCATACAGGGCCTTTTTTAATTTGCACACTTTATCTGTGGTGCCAAATCCTGGAGGTACTTCCATATAGATTTCTTCCTCTAAATCCCCATGTAAAAATGCGTTTTTTACATCAAATTGTTGCAGATCCCAGTCATAATTAGCTGCCAATGACAAGAGAAGTCTCACAGTATTCATTTTTGCAACTGGAGCAAATGTCTCTTGATAGTCCACACCATATGTCTGAGTATATCCTTTGGCTACCAATCTTGCCTTGTAGCGCTCTAGTGACCCATCTGCTTTGTATTTTACTGTATAAACCCATTTGCATCCAACAGGTTTCTTTCCTGGAGGTAAGTCTACCAACTCCCATGTTGTATTTTTCTCCAGGGCTTCCATTTCCACATTCATAGCTTGTTTCCAATTTGTATTAGATAAAGCCTCGGATAATGACGTAGGAGTCTGGATATTATTTTGGCTGGTAAGGAAACTGTTATGGGTTTGTGAGAACTTCTCAAAGGATACAACATGAGATAATGGATACAAGGGATGTTTAGTGCATTCCCTTGTTCCCTTTCTAATGGCAATGGGAAGGAAATTGTCAGGTTCAGAGGCTAAAAGATCATTGTTAGTTTCAGGAACTAATGAAATTTGTAAGGAGGGTTCAGGGTTTGTTACCTCATTCTCAGGGATTGGTTCAGATTCTTGAGCTTGCATCGGTTCAGGAGCTGCGGCTTTATTCCTTGAGTACACTCGTCCAGTCATCCGATCCTTAGGTTCGTCATTGGGTACAGGGGTTGAGGGAGATTCAGGTTTGGTTTGTTGGAGAGTAAAGGGATCAAAAAGGTCAAAAGGGTTATCAATGGAGTCCCGATCCTTATCTTCCATGATGACATTCTCCCCCGGAAGAGAAGGAGCGGTAAAATAGGGCTCAGGTTCATAGAAAGTGACATCGGCTGAGACAAAGAATTTCTTTGATGGCGGATGATAGCATTTATATCCCTTTTGAGTGGAAGAGTATCCGACAAAAACACACTTAAGAGCTCTAGGGTCCAACTTTCCCCTGTTGGGTTGGTGAACATGGACAAATGAAACACACCCGAATATTTTAGGTATAAGATTATTGGAGATTTTAAGCTTAGGATAAAATTGTCGTAGCTTTTCCATAGGACTTTTGAAATCAAGGGTCCGGGATGGTAGACGGTTAATAAGATGTGTTGCAGTAAGGACAACTTCCCCCCAATAGGACTTAGGCATATTATGCTGAAATAAAAAGGCTCGGGTTGTATCAAGTAGGTGACCGTTTTTTCTTTCAGCAACTCCATTTTGTTGTGGAGTGTGAACACAGGATGATTCATGAATGATCCCCTTAGTTTGGAAGTAATTGGTCAATGTTTGATTAAAATAGTCTCGAGCATTGTCAGATCGAAATCTCTTGATTTTAGCACCAAACTGGGTATGTATCATGTTATGGAAGGTAGGGAGAATAAAGCTCACATCGGATTTTTGTTTTAATAAGAATATCCACGAGACTCTAGTACAATCATCAATGAATGACACAAACCATCGCGCTCCAGAAACATTAGGGATTGGAGAAGGACCCCAAATATCACTATGAATGAGATCAAAAGGATCTGAACTTCTGTCATTGCTAAGTGGAAAAGATATACGTTTGTGTTTCGCAAGTTCACACACTTCACAATGAAAATCTTCAACATTCAGAGATTTAAACAAAAAAGGAAACATGATTTTAAGAGATTGAAAAGAAGGATGGCCAAGGCGGCGATGATGGAGCCATAGCTTTTCTTTATTGGAAAGTTTGTGCTCAGAGAGAAATGAAGTGGAACTCTTGATAGGATGTACTGGTGTCTCAAGGTAATACAACCCGTCCTGTTCCTTAGCATGTCCAATCATCGTCCCCAAGTCCTGGTCCTGAAATGCACAGTAAGTAGGGAAGAAGGTCACATTACAACTCAGATCATGGGTCAATTTTTTAATAGAGATAAGATTGGTAGATAGTTTAGGAACATGAAGAACATTTCTGAGTGTAAGGGTGGGGCTGATGTGAACATCACCTATACCAGCAACTGTGGTTAATGATCCATCAGCTGTGGCTATTTTCCGACTACTAGGACATGGGTTGTAAGTATGAAATATATTGGGAGAATTGGTCATATGATCAGTAGCACCAGAATCTATAACCCAAGAGTTAGCAAAAGATTTATCCGAGACGTTAAATCCAATAGAAATAGGAAAATTACCTGAATGGGCCAATGAACAGGTACCTGAGGGTTTGTCAAGAGTGCCAAGCAAAGATTTTAATCTTTCAATATCGTCTTGGCTGAATCCGTCTGTCACCGGGGAGGCTGCAATTGTTGGTTCAGTAGACAGATGTGCTTGACCACTGGTTTTCTGCTGTCCTCCGTTGTAACCCCAGTCTTTACTGGAAGCTGAAGGCTTGCCATGAAGTTTCCAACACTTCTCCCTTGTATGTCTAGTCTTCTGACAATAAGTGCACCTTAGATTGTCCCTATTGTCTCGATTTGGGACCTTTGATGATTCAGCGCGCGGAGTGTGTGTCCTCTGATCATTTCCCCGATTGGCGATCATAGCTGAGCCTTCCAACTTCTGAGGTGTGAGCATAACATTTCTTCTGCTTTCTTCAGTCCGGATAGCAGAGATAGTCTCATTCAGAGTTAGTAACTCTTTGCTGAGAATTTGAACTCTTACTTGATCAAGTCTCATTCAGAGTTAGTAACTCTTTGCTGAGAATTTGAACTCTTACTTGATCAAACTCTGCATTGAGTCCAGCCAAGAAGTCATAGACTCGATCCTTCTCAATATAGTTTTTTAAAATTACAGCATCTGCAGGGCATTTAGTCTCAATACACCTATAATGGTCAAGTTCTTGCCAGAGATTTTTCAAAACATTGGCATATTCAGTGACTGTCATGTTGCCTTGTTTTGTTGTTCCAACTTTCACTTTGATTTCATACACTTGGGCTGCATCATGGGCCTTAGAGTATGTCTGATGAACGGCATCCCAAATGTCTTTGGCAGTAGTTAGAAACATGCATGTATCGCTAATATTTGGCGCCATTGAATTCCATAGCCATGCCATTATAGAAGCATCTTCGTTATCCCACGCTCTAAACTTAGGATCTCCGGGTGTAGGTCCAGTGCCCAGAAGATGACTTAGTTTTCCTCTGCCCTTCAGAAAAGTACGTACCAGCTGAGACCACTTCAAATAATTTTTTCCATCAAGTCTGTAGGCGGCTTGAATGTTCGGTAGTTCTCCTTTCTCTATTTTATCAACTGTTTCTTCTATCTGCACTGTTTCAGAAGTAACCGACATTTTCCTTTTTTTTTTTTTTATGTCGTTCTTCAAGGATGTGAAGAAGAAGAAACAGTTACAGACGAAGATAGATCTAAAAGTGAACAGTGATCGAAACAGTGAACAGTGAACAAAATCAGTGAACAGTGATACGTGATCGAAACGGGTGAATAGTGATCCAAACCAGTGAACAGTGTCGAACCAGTGAACAGTGTCGAACCAGTGAACAGTAATCGAACCAGTGAACAGTGATGAAGAAGAAAGAAGAAGAGATGCAGAATCAGTTGCAGACGATCGCGATTTGCAGAATTAGTTGCAGATGATCGCGATTTGCAATCAGTCGCAGATGATCGCAGATGACGATGAGGCACAGTCGCATGGAAGATGATGAATAGTAACAGTTGCAGAGACTACGAACCAGTTGCAGATGGAAGATGATGAATCGCACGAACCAGACGAAGAAGACGATGAACAGTGAATCGATGAACAGCAACAGTTGCAGACTAAAAAGGAAGACGATGAACAGTGACTATGAACAGTGACGATGAACAGTGCAGGTGCGATTTGTGTTGCAGATCGGCGGCAGCGGAGATGCAACAAGCAGCAGCAACGGTGATGAAGATGGAGGATTTCGGCAGCTACGGCGATGAAGGCCGACAATGATGATTCCGGCGATGAAGGCCGAAACAGCTTTCCCAGTAATAAAAACTAGGGCTCTGATACCATGTTAAAATAATAAAAGACACAAAGATATAACGTGGTTCGGCTTTATGGCCTACATCCACGGGAGAAGAGAAAGGATCTTTATTCTTGTGTAATGTCTTAATGGAGGGACTCCATATATATAGACATACAGGGCTATGTACTTATGGCTACATTTATAATTTTAGTAACTGCTATATTCCTTAAAGGAAATAAATCCTTAAGGAAATAATTCTGTACAAGAAACATATCTATCAACAATAGGAAACAAATCTCAACAAACTCCATCCATGAAGCATTCAAGCATCCGGGCTGGAAACAAGCTGTGAATGCCGAGATTGAAGCATTGGAAAAGAATGATACATGGGTCATCACAGATCTGCCAAAGGGAAAGAAAACAGTGGGCTGCAAGTGGATCTTCAATGTGAGACATAAACCGGATGGCAGTATTGATCGATTGAAGGCTCGTCTCGTTGCCAAAGGCTTCACTCAGTCCTACGACATCGACTATGAAGAAACCTTTGCCCCAGTTGCTAAACTTAACACCATTAGAGCGTTGTTCTCTCTTGCGGTTAACCTAGACTGGCCCCTCGTGCAACTCGACGTTAAGAATGCTTTTCTTAACGGATTCCTAGATGAAGAGGTCTATATGGAGATACCTCCTGGTTTTGAAACCAGTTGCACCATCAACAAAGTGTGTAAGCTTCAAAAATCCCTCTATGGTCTTAAACAATCTCCAAGAGCGTGGTTCGACAGATTTACCAAGACTGTTCAAGGTCAGGGTTTCACACAATGTCAAGCGGATCATACTCTCTTTGTAAAGAAGTCACCCAATAACAAAGTGGCTATCTTAATCGTCTATGTGGATGACATCATTCTTACCGGAGATTATGCAGAAGAGTTAGCAAAGTTGAAACAACTCCTATCCGATGTGTTTGAGATTAAAGACTTGGGTAAGCCAAAGTATTTCCTTGGTGTGGAAGTAGCAAGGTCTAAGCGTGGAATATGTCTATCACAAAGGAAGTACACTCTAGACTTGTTGGAAGAAACCGGGATGCTAGGGGTGTAAGCCAGCCATTACCCCCATGGACTCGAATAAGAAAATTGGGGTGGATTTGACAAGTGTTCCAGCAGATAAAAGTAGATATCAGCGCCTTGTGGGACGCCTTATATACCTTTCTCACACTCGACCGGATATCAGCTTTGCGGTCAACTCAGCCAGCAAGTTCATGAACTGCCCAACTGAAGAAAATATGGAGAGTCTCTATCGTATCTTAAGGTATTTGAAGATGACACCGGGCAAAGGTCTTCTGTTCCAGAAGAGTGACAATCGGGGCATAGAAGTGTTCTCAGATGCAGACTGGGCAGGAGATCTGGTGGATAGGCGGTCAACATTAGGCTATTGCACGTATGTTTGGGGTAATTTGGTTACATGGAGGAGTAAGAAACAGTTTGTTGTGTCGAGGAGCAGCGCAGAAGCCGAGTTCAGAGCCTTAGCATTGGGCATTTGTGAAGGAATTTGGGTGAGGAAGCTCCTCGGAGAAATCAGAGTGAAGTGTCATGGGTCAGTTACTATGCGCTGTGACAATCAGGCAGCAATTAGCATAGCAAAGAACCCCGTTCATCATGACCGCACCAAACATATTGAAATTGATCGGCATTTCATCTCCGAGAAGATTGAAAGTGAAGTAGTGCAACTCGTGTACACTCCAACCCGTCAACAGACAGCGAATATCTTCACCAAGCCACTTCCAAGAGTTAACTTTGAAGACTTGAGGTGCAAGCTAGGCATGTAT
Source organism: Paratinospora sagittata (assembly GCA_035771175.1). Taxonomy (NCBI): domain Eukaryota; kingdom Viridiplantae; phylum Streptophyta; class Magnoliopsida; order Ranunculales; family Menispermaceae; genus Paratinospora; species Paratinospora sagittata. The sequence continues at coordinate 995,127 of CM069592.1, read as the reverse complement.
GATATATACAACCTAGCTTGAGGGGGAGTGTGGAATTCCGGATTATTAGCTCTGTTTTTTCCTTATTAATTAGTATTTATTTACTTGCCTGTTTTAATATATTCTGTTGATTTGTTATTTCTAGTCTTGTGGTCCAGATCCTATTTTATAGGATCTTAGAGGTTCTCTTTAGGTTATATATATTCATTAGGATGTATGTATCTTTATGAGAATAATAATAAAAAGGAGAAACAAAGATTCTCTCTTTTCTTCTTCTCTTCACTCCACGAAATCTCACAGTTTTTTTGTCATCTGTGAATTGAAAAAAAGAAGAAGCAGAATTAAAGCTCCTCAGCTCGTTCATTTGGTTGGTCTAATGACCTGGGCTAGTTTTGACACTTTTAAACTAAGTTTTGCCTGGTTAGTTCATATTTGTAATTATTAAATTACTTATGCATATAAAAAATTGTCTATCTTTTATATATAAAAGTTGTTGATAATTACTTTTTCAGTTATAAATATTTTATATGTTTTCACTACGCCCCCCCCAAGATCCATGGTCTAGATCCGTCCAAGGTACGAAACTTCGATTTCGCCCTAAACTTCTACCTTCAAAAATCAGAATTAATTCGGAGAAATTTAATTCGACATGGAGAATTTTTGTAAAAATTTGCTAAATTAGAGAAGTTTAGAGAATTTTTGCATATATGCTTAAATATCTAAATTTATTGTAGTATAAGCTAAAAACTAATATAAATAGACACTTTTAATACATAAAAATATCAATAAGCGACCTAACAAAATCAATCTTGTTAAGTGAGTTGATGAATTTGAATGACGGCTTTTGGTCTTAATTTGTTTTCTTTATTTTGATATTTAATTTTGTGGTGGCTTGCTTCTCGACCATATACTTTACTAGTTTGAATTCTATCATGTTTAATTTATTAGTTTATTATTTGAATGTGTTGTTTATTAATCTTGTTTCATAAGAGTTAACTAAAAAAAGATGACTTTAGGAAATCTTTTAATTTATTTTTAAGTTTTTATCTTATTTCGACTTTAACTATTTATTTATTTTGCTTCTTTTTTTTTTTTGGTAAAGCATATCCCATAAACTACATAATTTGTTAACTTGTTAAATTATTTTTTAAAATTTATATTGCTATGTTGGTTGATGAAGTTGAAAATAATACATAATTATTAGTGTTTTTTTGTTTTTTATTGATGAAGTAACATCTTTTTTACTTCTCTGTCTAATTTTGTCGAATTTTATCGAATTTTTGCATTTTTTTATTGAAAAACTAAACTTTTGTCGAAGTTTATCGAATTTCGTCGAAGTTTATCAAATTATTTAGCGAATTTTTGCATTTTTTATTTTACATCCCACTTTGCACTTCGATGGTAAAAAAACCGAAAAAATTCGTCACTGTGCACACATACGCACACATAAAGGCAAAAGTGGAGGATTGCATGATTCACCGGCTAAAATGCAAGAGATCTTCATGCGGCTACTGAAGAAGTTAAGATGGAGATTCCTCCTCCTTGTATCTTGTTCAACAAATGTTGGAGCAAGTTGAGATCCTAGGATTTGTAAAGTTCATTAGGGAAACATAGATGTAGATATCAAAACAGCAATGTTGTTCTTCTGAAAAGGGAAAATGTTTTCTTTAAGAGTAGGGAAGGGCTTTAGACTCTACAAAATCTCCTTGGATTTCTCCAAAAATTGTGATGGTCAATCGTTTCTGCATTGTGGACATGTTATCTTTGATAGCTATATAAAATTGTTTGTTATATTTTTGATTTCTTGTTTTACAGGATTTATTCATGATATCACACCACTGTCTTTAAACAGATTGATTAAAAGAAAACTTGAGAAACCACCTACAAATTTGTTGAACTTGCATTAAGGATCACTTTGATCACTCGTCAACACGTACAGACTATTTCAGTGGGGATTCAATATGAAGATTTCGATTAATATATTCTTGCAAAAGTTCTTTGTTTTGAATATCTAGTATTGGATAGGGTTGATGTTGTTGATGAGTCTTAGTTATCTTTTGGTGGAGGTAAGAGGCTTAGCTTCGTCAACTATGTATTGATCTCAATGCATTTTTCAGTTTCTAAAAGAACATAATCATCGAGTCGATGAACAGAATAGAACCATGCCGAGGTCCTAATTGTACGACTTTGGTATGAGGTCCTTCCAACATGGTTTGCCTTATTCAAGAATAAAAAAGTAATTCTCATTGTGGGAAGTACATAAATAAAAGTCAAGCTTTGTGTCTGAAACTAAGAATTAGCCTTATGAAACTGCTGATATTTTCTACAATGAATGTGCTTATTTTGTGCTTTTCTGTTGGTGGGAGAGGAGTTAATCTACATCTGATTTTTGCTGCTTTAATGTTTTCTTTCCTATTCAACTAGTAGGTTGAGAATATTGCTTGAAAATGTCATAGATTGATATAAGGTAATGCTGCTCATGGTATGTATCCATTAAATTACCTTGTCATCAGGTATAGGAACTCTGTTCTGGTGTAAGTAATCTCTTCACTACTTCCACTTGCCCTTCTCCCCTCATCTTCCTTCCTGGTAATCTTTTCACTACTTCCACGGTGCCATTTAGGAATTCTGTCACTTTTTAACTAAACCTTCCTCTTTCTCTTTCTTTCTCTCTCTATCTCTTCTGATTGTTGATGAGTCAATTGATTTGATGCAATGCAATACCATTGTGGTTCATCTGGTTCCAAGAAAAGAAGATGAAGAGACTAATATTACTTACTAAAAATGTGGTTTTCTTTGGACCAGTTGACAGATTTTGGGCTATCAAAGGTTGGTCTCATCAACAGCACTGATGATTTATCTCGCCCAGCAGTTAGTGGGACAACTCTACTCGGAGAAGAGGAACCTCAGGTTTCTGTATCTGAGCACCAGCGAGAGAGACGACAGAAGCGTTCTGCTGTGGGTACACCAGATTACTTGGCACCAGAGATACTCTTAGGAACAGGACATGGTTGGTTTCCTCTTTCCTCTTTATGGCCCAGATAAAATTTGCATTTAGCTGATGGTTTTGTTATTCTTCTTGAACTGTTGCGTTATAACCATATAATTTTATCTTTTCTTCAGGTGCAACGGCAGATTGGTGGTCTGTGGGCGTCATACTTTTTGAACTGGTTGTAGGGATTCCGCCCTTTAATGCAGAGCATCCTCAGGTAATTAATTTTTTCCTCGAAAAGCATGTTTCTTGAAGTCAAAATTATTGCCCACCTCCATAGTTTCTTCATCAAATTCACGATTTGACAATCTGTTACCACAAGGCTTCTTCCAGTTTTTTTTTTTTTATTATTTCTTTTTAATATTTACACAGTCAAGAGGTTTTGAATATCTTAGATTACTTATGATATACACTATTAATCATTATGGCATCCCACATAAGTGCCAAGGAGCATGAGTGGTTCGTTTTCAGCATCAGATTTTACATTATCTTAGTAGCAAAGTTCTGGTCTTTGTAATTTAAGTTCTTGAGATCTTCCACTTCGTATGTTTTTCTGCTCCTATGCCTAGCCCTTGATAGAGCAGAGTGGGGAAACAAATTCATTTAGTGGACCCTATGTAATTGTAGTTTGAAAAAGGCTTTATTGAGTTGTCTAGGTTGGATGATTATTGAGTCTTATGAGGGTATGGCAGTAATACAAGAGCTGGAATTGTTTATATTATTTAATATCTAGTTGAGGTAAGGAGCTTGTGTGTAATTAGCTTGCATGAAGGGATGTAATTATAGGATTTGAAATTAAAAGTTTCATCTTTAATTATAATATTTATTGATGGGAAATTAAATGCTATCTCCATACGAGATTTAGGTAGGAATAGAGGTTCAAGAGTTCCATTATACAAATTGCAGTTCTCATTGGATTCCACTCTTCTTTCTTCCTTAGAATTTCTGTTGGATCAAGAAATCTCTATTTAGATCAATGTTCACTATGTTTTTAAGGCTGAAGCATCAACTAGGCCATCTCCGAGGCGGTTGAGCTTCTATATGCCTTCAAATTGTAAGTGCTTTGCATCAGTTTGTGAAAACATATTAAAGTGGTAAGTAAGGACTTCACATACATAGATCAAGGTGGCAAGACTCATTTATCCCAAAATTTTCACATTTTCAACAAATATTACGTATCAACCAAAAAGGTAGTGACTACTTTTTAAAGTTGGTAGGTAACATTAGTTGTGGGGGCTTAATTTCAAAAGTGACTTCTTAGTTTTTCTAAAAGAAAGCATGCCTTCGAATTTAAATTTAAGTTTCAAAACCTTTTATTAGTTGATTCATGCAAGTGTAAACTATTTGTATTTTAGTTATCAAAATCACTGAGTCTTTTTCTTTCTTTTTTGATAAGAAACCGAATATATTGTCAATGTCTATGTTTGTTTGGTTGTGATATTCATTGTTGGGCCTCCACCAATCAGCCTTAGCTTTTAGGTCAAGCGGTTTCTGACATGTTATTAGAGCAGTTTTGTTTTGGAGGTCTTGTGTTCAAACTTTTCACAAGCATATTTGCTTGTTTATCTCATGTCTTTCCTTCCTATAATATTTTTTTTTTGTTCACTTGTGATATTCATTGTTGGGCCTCTACCTATCAACTATAGCTTTTGGGTTCAGTGGTATCTGACAATAATAAATAATCTAAATGAACATACAAGAGGACAAGTTGTCGTCGGAGATACGAAACATTAGTAGCTTTTACGAAGATAATCTGATCAAAGAGCAAGGTAATTGACAAAGGTCATATATTTGACGGGATCCTACACTCGAGTTTACATTGAAGATTCTTTTGTTTCTTTCTAACCTAATCGACCATTCTATGGTCAAGCTTGCAAAATCTAATGGTTGTATGATTAATAAATCTAGTGATTTTAGATCTGAATTTATGTTGCTGTTGCATGAAATCACAACAATTTGTTGCCTTTTCTTCTTATTTCCTTTTGTGGATTCTCTCAAAGTTCTTTATTGACTGAACTCTCTAGTTCTTGTTAGTTGCACACTTGCACTTTCGCTTGTAGAAATATGACCTATTGATAAGGTCAGCCTTTTTCTTTTGTTAATACTGATGTGCCAATCACTAAGTTAAATCTCTCTTCATTTCATTTGAAATTTTACTATTAATGGCACAAACCTAACATTTCTCTTCTTAATAAGATTTAGAAAATGCTTGTAAAATAATTACCAGAATATTGTTAACTTTAGTCTTACTTTTGGATTACGAATGACCTTGGATGTTGGACAACTATTCATATTTTAATTGTGAATGAATAATGGACTTGGCAATCTTGTAGGAAGTGCTGAAATGAACTAGTCATTCAAATTTTTTATGGCTTTTTCAGTTTGTAATTGTCAAATATACTTGTACTGCTTTCATCAATTAGTTCAAATACAAATCAATGATTGTTGCTTATACATTACCTTTGTTTGCTTCTAGACAATTTTTGACAATATACTCAATCGTAAAATACCTTGGCCTCGGGGACCTGAAGAAATGAGCTTTGAAGCACAAGATCTAATTGATCGGTAAGAAAATCTGTTGTTGGCTCTCATTATATTTGGACTTGTATTTGAGGTGTTTTTTTAGCTACAAAAAGTAGGTGTTTTCTTAGTCCTGTGTCAATATGTATTGAGGAGGTGGCTCGTCTTAGACTTTAGTTCAACCAATTTTATTTTTTCTCCTTTTCTTCTCACCTCTTATTCTTGTACAAATATTTAGAACAAACCAGGGTACACCATTACTCAGTCAAGTGAAACTACCATCACAAGATTGCCTCAAATTTCAACAATTGATGGTGAACCATGTTCAACCATGGAAAAATGTTTAATCTTTATATGGCTTTTTACCTTCATTTCTTTTTTGTCTTTAACTAATTATTCGTAGGGTTAGATAAGAAAATGTGATGGTGCTCAAGTGAATCAATTTTGTTTTAGTAACTCAGATAGCTTCATTTTCCAGATTATTGACAGAAGACCCTAACCAGAGACTTGGTGCTAATGGAGCATCAGAGGTAAACTTGGTTATTAATGTCTGAGAACTGTTGAGTTTCTGCCTACATTTCATACAAGAAATTGATTTCTAAGAGAGCCTACAATCCAGGTGAAGCAACATGTTTTCTTCAAAGATATCAACTGGGATACTCTTGCTAGGCAGAAGGTGATACCAGATGGTCCATTGTATTCTTCCACTAAGCATGCCAACACACTGTTTTCGATCTGCTATATGTATTCATTGAAGTTTTCTTTGCTTTCACAGGCTGCTTTTGTTCCATCCTCAGAAAGTGCACTTGATACAAGCTACTTCACCAGTCGCTACTCCTGGAATTCGTCAGATGACCGTGTTTATGCTGCCAGTGAGTTTGAGGATTCCAGTGATGGCGGCAGCATAAGTGGTAGTAGCAGTTGTAGCAATCGTCACGATGAATTGGTATCGAACTCTGAGGTCTAATCTAGATTTACTCCAAGAAATGATATTTTACTTGAATGCTTAAGTCTTTATAATTCCTAATATTTCCAGGATTAACTTGTTTTTGTTGGCATCAATAATGGTCAACAGGGAGATGAATGTGGAGGTCTTGCTGATTTTGATTCTAGCTCCTCGATGAAGTATTCATTTAGTAACTTCTCGTTTAAGGTGCGCTTGTTTCTAAATTTTATATGAGGAATTTCACTAAGCAAATAGGGGTGTCTGCTTGCTGTAAATATGAATGATAGTCTATTTTACCTTTTCTTTTCGCTTTTTTTTGGGTGGGAGGGGGAAGGGAGGGAGGATTTTTGCTTTCATTGGGCCCTTCATCTAAAAACATGGGGGAGAAAAAGAGGTTCATTTTACTTGGGAGGTTGATTTGTGAAAATGAAAGGGAACAAAATATTAAAGGTATTTAATTTTAATTTTTTTTTTTTTTGAGCAGAAGCAAGTTGTAATATATAATTAAAAGTAATACAATATGTTGTAAGCACCAGAGGTGATTACTCTTGAGGACCCCAATCTGTCATACACAAACAACAACTCCACCCGACCTCTCTCTAATAAACCTCCTGTTACAACTAACACTAAAACAAGTCAAGATCCTCTACCCTGAGACATACAATTGTTCTAGTTTAATAACCAATCTTTTTTTTTTTTGACAGGAAACATAGTACTATATTAATAATGTCAAAAGGTGGTCGTAGCCAATACAAAGGTAAACCTCATGGGGATGAGATGTCCCCAAGAGGTCTACAATGATAGCAGAATTGAGTCCCAGCTCCTAATCCATTCACCAACTGAATAACCTAAAGATAACTTACAACTATTAACCCATGTACTAAACCAAAAAGCAGAGTTGCCCCAAACAACCTCAACGCCATTACAAGCATCATAAAAAATTCTAGCATTTCTTTCTTTCCATATACACCATAAAATTGCAAAAAACATAACCCTCCAATAATTTTTCAACTTTGGCTGCATATCAGCCACATGAGGGAAACAAAAAGGTTCCTGCGTTGTTGGAAGAGACAGTAGCTGACACCTCCACTTCCAAGAATCCCATATGCTCTTCATAAAATCACATTCCATAAACCAATGATCAATTGACTCCTGCCCATTCCTGCATAGACCACCAATTTGTAGAAAGACAACAAGAGGAAAACTTTCTTTGAATCATATCAGCAGTGTTAAGTTTTTTAAGAGCAGCTAACCACCCTAGGAGTTTGACTTTAATAGGAATATGGACTGTCCAAATGAAGTTAGCTGGTTGGAATGCAATGGAAGAAGAAGATTGAGACAAGAGGAGGTTAAAAAAGGATTTAGTTGAGAAGGTTCCTGTACTATCTCCAATCCACACCACCCTGTCTTTCTCACTAGATAATCTGCACTGATCCAAAGTTTCTAGCGGGCCTGTAACTTCATTGAGACTTCTATCGTTAGGAGGTTAAAGCTGCAAATTCCAAGCTCTCACAGGTCAATAATCCTCATTCTGGTTTGGAGCAAAGGCAGCAACAGGTGCATTATGAAGGCTAGATAGGCTATAGAGATTGGGATATACTTTGAAACTTTCATTTCCAACCCATGTGTCTTCCCAAAATCTAATGTCCCCCCCCCCCCCCCCCCCCCCCCGTTGCCTAACTTCAATCTTGTATTTGAAAGGTAGGTTGAAAAGATTGAGTGAATGAACTTCCATGGGCTCTTGAAGGTTGCTTTTCAGTGGATATAAGCATCATGAAGGTTCTCGTTAAGACCATGAATGCTACTTATCACTCTAACCATAATGCCTCATTTTCTTCTGGGAATTGCCATAACCATTTTCCAACTAAGGCTTTATTTTTGAGAAGAAGATTCCCAATTCCAAGTCCCCCATCTTCATATCTGTTCTGCACCATCTTCCATCGGACAAGATGAGAACCTTTGGGTTTGTCCTCACATTTCCAAAGAAAGTTCCTCATTATACGCTCAATAACCATGGCTGGCTCTTTTGGGGGTTCTAAAGTCAGACAGATAGTAGGTGGGGATTGCTTCAAGCACCGCCTTCAACAAGGTAGTCTACTGCCTTTAGAAAGGAAGCTTCTTTTCCATCCTTCAACCCTCTTAGAAACAGTGTGGATAACAGGTTTCCAAAAGGAAAGTTTTTAATGGATTTCCCCCCAGAGGCATGCCCAAGTAGTGCATAGGCCAAGAAGTCGTAGAGCAGCCCACATCAACAACCAATCCGTGGATGTCCTCCTCCTCCAAGTTGACACCCGCCAATTGGCATTTTGACAAGTTAATACTTAAACCTGAGGTGAAACAGAAACTCTTAATGACCATCAAAGTGTTCTTCAAGCACTCCTCATCATTGTCCAAGAAAAAAGATGCAATCATCCGCAAATTGAATATGTGAAACTTGAACATTGTTCTTTCCCAACATGAATCCTTTAACCAAATTATTCTCTCTGGCTTTGCAAATGAGGCCATCAAGTGCATCTGCCACCATAGTATACAACAACGGGGATATGGGATCCCCCTGCCTCAGCCCTCTGCGGCCTTGGAACTTGCCACTAGGCCTTCCATTGATGAAGATAGAGTAAGAGACTGATTGCAAACATCCTCGGATTCAGCTCCTCCAACGATCACCAAACCCTTTGGCAAGAGGTGATGCAAAACCCACAAGCTTGCCTGAAACTTAATTTCCTCCCAAAATTGTGGCGCAGGCTTGGCCGTTGTTGAATATTTTGTATTTTCTCTCTAGCCACAACAACCATAGTGTAGCATAATATGCAATCAGTCCTACTCCCCGCTCCTCTCTTGATAAAGATGTTACATGCGATAGCGTCAGACCTTCTGCCAGCTCTTCAAGTGTAAGAAACTTGTTACTAGAGAACACTTTCCATATCTCCCATATTCTCCTTGCATAAATGCAATGAAAGAATATGTGTTCCACATATTCGCCATCCTGTTGGCAAAGTGCTCATCGGTGAGGAGACAAGTACCAATTGGGGAACCGTCTTTGTAGCATCTGCGCCGTGTTTACCTTCTTATGTGCTAGGATCTACCCAAAAACTCTTACCTTAGATGATACATGTACCTGCCAAATGTGGGTAGAAAGTGGGAATGATGGGATAGGCGATGAATCTAGTAGGTTGGAAAAGGACTTACAAGTGTATTTTTTGGACGGGTCAAGAGACCAAATATGCCTCTCTGGGTCCAAGGATAATGTGGCATTTTGGGGGCGTGATATCAGGGAAGTGACTTCTACATGCTCTCTACCTATTAAGGCTCTCAGAAGATGCAGGTTCCATGATATGGGATTTGATGTGGCATTTTGGTCTGTAGCTATGAAGGTGGTAATGGGGTGATTGTGTAGCGTACATAGCCTAAATATAGATGGGTATAGGTCTGCCAGTTTGGAGTTGTCCAACCACCCATCCTCCCAAAAGTAGAAGGTGTGTCCATTGCCAACTTTGAGCTCCAAATGTGGTGAAAATTGGGGTGCTAAAGAAGAGATGAACTTCCACGGGCTTTTCTGTAGGTTGCTCTAGCCCTTCTACTTGGTTTGCCATCAAATATGTGCTTTCCGTGCCTGCTTATTATGATCTGTTCCCATAAGGACCGTGGCTCCTCAATGAATCTCCAAATCCATTTACTACATAGAACAACATTTCGAAGTGAAATGTTACCAATACCCAATCCACCTTTCTCCACTGACCTTTGAACCACTGCCCATTTGATCAAGTTGACATGTCCCTTATCTTGCTTTCCTCCCCAAAAAAACTCTTGGATCTTTTATCTCAATTTCGATTGCCACCGACAAAGGGACCTTGAAGAGAGACAAATAGTAAGATGGCATGGCCATTAGAACAGATCGTACTAATGCAAGTCTCCCCCCTTTAGATAGAAATGCACGCTTCGACCCATCTAGTCTCTTCGATATTTTGGAAATGATTGGTTCCCAGAATTCAGAGGACAACAAATTTCCTCCTAATGGTAATTCAAGGTATTTCATTGGCCAAGTACCAACTGAACATCCAATCTTGTTTTCCAAGTGAGTGAGGGTCACCTGATTCATGTTAATTCCTACTGTCTGACTCTTACCAATGTTTACCCCCAACCCCGATAGCTCACTAAAACATTGAAGCGGTCAGATAGCATTCAAAACGTTGTCTTCCTCCCATTATAGAGATAATAGAATGTCATCTGCATATTGTAGATAAGAGATTTCCACCTTATTTTTTGCCCACTGAAAAGCCATGCACCAAAGAATGAACTCTTGCCGTAGTCATCAAGCGACTTAGCCCATCTGCTACAATGGTGAACAGGAAAGGGGATAGTGGATCCCCCTGCCTAAGACCTTGATATGCGTTAAATTTTCCCCACGGTCTCCCATTAACAACAATTGAATATGTAACAGAGGAAAGGTATTCGATCATCCATGGTATCCATCTGTTCTCGAAGCCCTTCTTTCTCAGCACAAACTCTAGAAAACCCCACTCCACCGAGTCATGTGCCTTGGCGAAGTCAACTTTAAACACCACCCTAGCCTTGCCTCGAACCCTGTAGTCTTCCACTGTCTCATTAGCGATAAGCACTGCATCTAGAATCTGTCTTCCCTCAATGAATGCATACTGATATGGCTCAATTGTCTTGTGTAAGATTGATTTAATTCACATCGCAAACACCTTGGAAATAATCTTGTATAGTCTTGTTACTAAGTTGATAGGCCGAAAATCCTTCAGACTCCATGAATCAGACTTTTTTGGGATGAGGTAAATATAAGTTTCATTAGTCTGAATATTGACTATCCCATTTTGGTAAAATTGTTCTACTACCTTCATCATATCACCCTTCACTAAATCCCAAGAGTGCTGATGAAATGCTAGTGAGAATCCGTCAGGCCCGGGGCCTTGTTCCCATCACAACTAAAAACAGCCCGCAGACTTCTTCCATGTCAAACAACCACTCTAACCACCTTCTGTCATCATCTGATAGTTCATCCCAATCAAAGCCTTCAATCCCCCCACGACTCTTGCTGCTGTGGTGTGTAAATGTTCTTGAAATATTCCACCACCTCATTGATCACCCTATCCTCTGATTCCACTAGGCTGCCATCCTCTTTTTCTATCTCCGAAATGACGCTCTTGTTTCTCCTCCCATTTAGAAGCCCATGGAAGAATTTGGAGTTGACATCACCTTCTTGTAGCCATTTAATTTTTGCCTTCTGGAGCGCCATCCTTTCTTCCCTTAGACACATTTATGCCAATTTTGCTTTATAGATCTTCCTGAAGGTCCTCAACTCTACATTCCATAAACCTTCTTCCTCCTTTGTATCAAGGTTCCCAATCATGTCTTCCAACTCCCTCTTTTTTATAGATGTTGTGCCAAATGTCTCCTTATCCCATGCCTTGACTAGCTCTTTCATCTGTTTTAGCTTGATCATGAAGCTATGACCTTCCCTACCAAAAGACTCAGGTGATTGCCACCAAAGTCCAATGTTCCTTCTGAAATCCCTATGGAATAGCCATGTGTGTTCTCTAAACGAAATGGAGACAGGCCCCATTACTAAGTCATGCATTAATGCTATGCTAGATGTTCGGAAAGAAACTTTAGAATCCAAAGGGATGAAGATTTGTAGGACAAAGATTAAATACATTGATTGTAATTTTGTAATAGTAGAAATACAGGTTGAGAGAATGGCAGACCTAGCCGCAATGGTTGATGTTGCTCCATTATGACTTGGAGGTTATTGGTTCAAATCCAGAAACAACCTCTCCAATGTGGGGGTAAGACTCTGTACACCATCCTTTCTGCAGACCTTGCAGTGGTAGGAGCCATGTGCATTGAGTACACTCTATTAGAAATACAGATGGATAGACAGTGAAGATTGAAATTCAAGAGATACGAGGGAGGGAAAACTTTAGGTATTTAGAATTTATTATGGGGGAGAAATAAGAAATGATGTCAACCATACAATTAAAACAGGTTTTGTTAAGTGGAGTGCCTTTTTGTAATATTGGTGTACACATCCTATTAAATATATTAGTGTGATGAAAATGCGAGTGTTGAACAATATGTGTAAATCATTTGAAGATAAAATTAGAGATGAATATATTTGAGAAATGGTAGGAATAACTCTAATTGAAGATAAAATGAGAACAAATCAATTAAGATGGTTGGACACAAAAAAAAATCATTAGATGTGCCAGCTAGGGGAGGGTGATGTATTGACACCAACGGCAGCAACAGAAAAAAGAAGAAGAAGGATAGAGTTAATTAAAAACAATATAAGTTGACACCAACGGCAGCAACAAAAATGTATTGACACCAACGGCAGCAACAAAAATCTTGTAATGTAACTATAGATTTAACTTTTGATCAAGCAGAATTTGGAAGCAAATTTATTTAGCTGACCCTATAATTTTGAGAAAAAGGCTTTGTTGAATTAAGTTGAGTTGAAAAGGCATTGCACTGGTTGGTAAGATGTATAATTGCCTCAGTTCATGATCCAAGCCAATATATGATTAACCGCAACTGATAAGAATTATGACACCCATCCAGGTACAGTAAAAGAAACATTTTTTGCAGATTCCTCTATTCCTTTCTTTTCTGTGTTAAAGAAAGTTAGGATTATTTTCGTAAATTTGTAGATGTTAACTTTTTGAGTTCCTCGTTACTATTTTTCCTTTCATTTTAAGTTTCTGAATTCATCTATTGCTGCTTTTTGTTTTTCCTTGCTGACATTGTTCTCTCTGGTTCTGCATGCCCTTTCTTTTGAAGGTTTTCTTCTGACAGTGTTTTGTCTATGGTGTTCAGAATCTTTCCCAGCTTGCATCAATAAATTATGATTTGCTTGTCAAGGGCTGGAAAGACGAACCCCCGTCAAACCCAAATGCGTAGGACCTTGTCTCTCTTGGGAAGCAGGTTTTGTGTGTTTTCAACATATGAATCTGGGGAATCCCATGGTTGTTGTTTGTTTTGTACACCTTGTAAATGTAAGATACCAGTTTACTGTTCTCTTTCATATATATAGATATATATCAAAAAAATGTATCTATTGCCTAGCTTAATTCAATGCTTACTTTTGCAGAGATAGAAGCTTGAAGACTGCAAGGACTGGGATGTGCTACTCTTTCACCGCAGAGGCTGCTGCTCCACCATATGGGGCTCCAATTTTAGTCTGAGTCATTTATTTGGTTTGAGGACCTGTTTGTACGTTAATTATGACCCGATTTGGGTGTTATAATAGTCCTTGGCCTTCGGATCGAACATGGGGTTTCTCCGCCACATCAATGAGATCGCATCCCTTTCCAGTGAGGTATCCTCTTTATCTTTATCTTGTTAAAATCATCTTCTTCTTTAGTAATGTTTGGGTCAGCGAAAGGCCATGGCTGCTACTCTGGTGCGTAAGGTTGCCACGGTTGGGTGCCACCAACGGCTAGGGTTCCGACCCAGTTGACCATGGTTGCCACCTGTCCGTGGTGGCATACGCTGAGGGCTCGAGCAGAAAGGTATAATGTGTCATCTATTACCACTTGTATGAACTGCAACTCTTTTAAGTACTGAAATGTACAAGTGGAGAATATGAAAGGAAATGAAGGTTTTTTTGGAGGGATTTTTACCATTGTCACCAAACAATTTCCACTGCTTGCATGAATACTATTTTTGTTATTTGATTTTTTTATATTTTTTTTTTTGCTACTAAATGAAGGCTCAAGTGGGCAATTATCCAAATGAATTTGTGCTGTTTATAAAAGATGAATTTTATTTACCTTTCTAGTTTGAGTTTGGTTCCAACTATAGAATAATGGCTTAAATTATTGTCCATGACTTTTTTAGTCTTATTTCAATAGAAAATAAAGATATAGGTTTAGAATTTAGTTGAAAAAAAAATAGTAGCATAACTTTTTTTTTCTTCAATAATATTTCTCTTGCTTAGCAGTAATTTGTAATATATTTATAAATGTAATTATAGTGGGAAAATGGGTTGTTGAATTAAATTCATTTATAAATATAAGTGTGCATTAGAAGTAGTATTAGAAAAGGGGGTCCTCACTATAGGAAAGTCAACATAATTCAGTCTTTCACATTACAATTTACAAGAACCTTTTTCTTACAATACATACATGAAGAGTGGCCTTAAATCCTATTACAAGAGCATAATGGTGAGAAACCATGGGGACCTTATCTAAATTTCAGTGTTTGAAGATGAGGTTTCCTCAAGATTTCAAGATGCCAACAGGCATAACTGTTACAGCCAGCACATGATGTGCAGCACCACCAATCTGGACCACATCCAATACCACCCCAAAATTTTCAGTTTTAGGAGGGTGTTTTAAGAAAAAAAAAAAAAAAAAACAAAATTGATGAATTTCCAAAAAAATTAAGAAAAAAGTTAGAAACTGCAAGACATTTTTTATATTTTTTATTTTTTCTCAAGATTTTGTACTATATTAGATGTCCATAGATAAATGTCCAGTAGCTAGCATTGGTTTTAAGCATCTTTTATACTTGTTTAATATATGAAAAGCCAAACCTAAAGTCAGCATCAACAATTATTGACCATTACAATCAAGATAATAGCAAAATAAACAAAGAAAAAGAGGCAATTAGATGGATTTTAAACAAGTAACCATGGTCATTTCACTACCATACATGTGTGTTGAAAGACAACAGCATGCTCTGCTCTGGAGAAGTTGAAATGTTAGTTACAAAATTGCTCTTTATAAGTCTGATTACTAACAACATTTCTACAAGTGTTGCAGGCATGCCTTTTTACTATTATAAGATACAACTGTTTCTGAGTTTGGATATATGCTTTTGACAACATTTGCAATGAATTATAAGAACAAAATTATAATACAGCAGTCTGCTGAACCTCTTGTAATTAGTATTTAATTTAAAGAAGGGATGGAATTTTGTAAAAGTGCGCCTTTAAATAGTGAAAATGAGCACAATACTGTGGATGTCGTAATAAAACTACTGAATAAATATAAATAATTTAACGTTGTAAAATCAGTATTACGGCTTTTGTTATTATATCCATTAAAACAAAGATCAAAAAACAAAACGTTGTAAAAAGCCTTCTCAGCCACGTTGTGCAAAATTTTCAACGGCACTCGATGATTTTATGAAAAATGTTAAAAGACAACGGTTCAATATAAGATTTTTGTCCGTACTCCGCAAATTCCAGAAAAAAAAATTGTTATAAAATTAAAGGCTGTACGTGCAAATGTCTGTAAAAAAAGCCATTTCCCTGTCGTAAAACGTTTTTAACGACCTGTCGTCGTCAAAAGTTGTAGACGTATATTTTGCGAATATTAATGTTGTATAAAGTTGACAACACGAGTTATCCTGTCGTCGTAAAAAAGCTTTTGGCGACGCTGACTACTTCTGTGGTCAAATGTTTTTGACGAAATGACGTGACCTGCTACTGTCGTTAAATGCTTTTGACGACGTGAGCTTTGTCCATCGTAAACGTTTTTGACGACGCGAAATCGAATGTCGTAAAACTGCTTTAAGGAAATTTCACGTATCATATATTTATGTCCGTAAAGTCCGTTCATCTACGTTGTCATAAGTAATTAACGACGTTTACTGATGCCGTAATACGTCTTAAGACAACATTTCAGTGGAATTTTTAAATATTTTGTGCCTGTACAATAAAAATGTTGTAAAAGAGTCGTTCGTACGCCTCCTTTCTTGTGGAAACAACAACATTTGGGATATGGCTTTTTACGAACATTTATTTAATGTTTTCAAAAATAATTCCGTAAATTAATATTTAGTAAAATATTGACCATATAATATGTTTTAAAATGTATTTACTTACGTCAAATATGATGTTTTAAACAAGATTTGTGGCAAAAGAAATTGATATTTTCAACTTTTGAGCTTACTGGATTTACCACTGTCCCAAGCGTTGTAGAATGTTTTTTACAACACCTAAGGAAATGAGGTAAAATTTCACCACTATTCATATTATTTATAACCACAATTATTCAACATCTCATTAAAGTGTACCTACAGTAGTTCAATACACAATTTTTTTATTTTTTATTTGTTAATATGATTCAATACATAAATTTAGTTATCAATGTATTTCAATATTAACACTCAACTTGAAGTAGCCTTTTCTCATATGAAACCCACATCTACCATTAAGGACCATACATCTCTAGTTTTTCAAAAAAGAAGAAAAAGATAGGATAAAAGAAATGAAGTCCTTACTTACATTAATCTATTTTTTTTTCCTTACTTGGGAAAAAACAAAAAAAGAGACAAAGAAGAGAAAGAGACAAAGGGGGACAGGCTGTTATTGAAGCAAGAAGGCTATTATATGGACACTGGTTTTGCTTTTAGTTATAATGTCAACATGGAAGCTGAGATATTGTTTAGCCTCTAGACATCAAAACAAATTATATGGTTCAGGAACTTTGATTCCCTAGAAAACCAGATCCAGATCATAGTCCCTGGTGTTCACAAGATACTGAAACATCACAATCTCAAGAAATAATTTCAAACTACTTTAAAAAAGAAAAAAGCAAAAGTAATTACATCAACGGCCAGCCATCCAACCAACACCAATGCACAGTTGTTCATTCTAAAAAACAACATTAAAAGCTGCCACCCTAACCCAACCTCAAAAACAACATTAAAAGCTACCACCCTATCCCAACCATCATAATAAAAGTAAACCAAAAGAAGGAAATAATATAAAGCTGCAACTTTAAAAGGAGAAACACATGCACAATTTCATTCTTCACAAAAAAAAAAAAAAAAAAAATGAAAAGCTGCAACTGTAAAGGAAGAAACACATACACAATTTCATTCTTGATAAAGGAAAATTAGCCCCTGCACCCTGCTTAAAACAAACAACCAAACATCAGATTTAGAATTATAACAAAAAAAAAGAAGCTTAAAAAGGGGCATAATGAATGAACATGATCCTTTCTCAATCTACAGGTGAAGAAGAGAACCGAGGGGGCATTTAACCAATGGAACCGGTTCGTATCGATGATCCAGATGATGGGTCATCAATAATATTAGGCTGCTGCTGATCTTGTTCGTGTTGTAAGCTGGAACTACGGATGTCCTCAATTCGCCTTGTCACTTCAGACATTGGTGGGCGCTTATCAGGGAATTGAGCAGCACAATCTATAGCGAGCTGTAGAAGCTGAACCATTTCTTCCTCCGCATTCTGGTACCTCAGGAGTTCAAGGTCAAAGACCTCGGCAGTCCACTCCTCTCGAACCACGGATTGCACCCACCTTGGTAGGTCAACCCCTTCCTCGTTCAAGAGGGCATGGGTTGGGGCCTTACCCGTCAACAATTCCAATAGGAGGACTCCAAAACTGTAAACATCAGCCTTCTGAGACACCTTGCGAACATCAGTAACCTCAGGAGCACGATAGCCAGCAATGCGATTGGGAGTTGAAGTAGGGCCAACAAGCTGTGCAAGTCCAAAATCAGAGACGCGGGCTTCGTAATTTTTAGTGAGGAGGATGTTAGAGGACTTGATATTGCCATGGGAGACACTGGGGCCCCGGGAATGAAGATATTCAATGCCCCGAGCAGCTCCAACAGCAATCCCGGATCGGGTTTCCCAGTTGAGGGGAGTCCTACCAGCTCCTCTGTTTCCTGTAGCATGAAATAGAATATGCAAACATTAAAAGAAAAACCAATCACACAAGAAAAAATGACTTCATTCCTTCCATGTGTCTCCGTTACTGGTAAGTGGCTAGTCAATTTATTAAAAAACATTCTTGAAGTCACTCCCTTTTTTTTTTTTTTGTTCTTTTTTTTCTTTTCTTGGAAAAGAAAACAATAATTTTTCTTCCATTTCTCAATGGAGATTGTAGAAAGAAAGAAGAACAAGGAACTGAGATCGGACATATAGAACAAATTAAAGGTGGGAAATGTATCAAAAAAACTCAATTACTTGAGAAATGGCCCAGGACACAGTAATAACAGCAAAGCAGAACAAGGGTACATCCCTAAATTATAATTTTCAATGTATCAATAAAATTACATGGATCATCCACACAAAAAAAAAAAACCCAAAATGTTTCGATTTTTTATCCATATTATCAACGAGTCCAGATCCAGATTAAAGGGGGTTCAGCATTGTTTATGAATCACCAAATCCAACTTTGCAAACGTCATAACAATGCAACAAGAGAAGAAAAAAAATGATTCATCAATCAAGTAAAAAAAATAAAAATCATGATTTATGAATTAATAAACAAATTTCATTTCATCAACAAAAAGAGACAGCAATCATAATAATCCTACCAAAGGGACATCATATAATGCAAAAAAGCAAAGAAGAATACAATCAACAGCAACCTCTTACCATGCAAAAGTGCAGACAAGCTTCCCATGGGCATGTAATCATACACAAGAAGCTTCTCGTCATTGCTATAATAATAAGCTCTAAGCGGAACCAAATGCTCGTGATCCATCGATCCGACGGTCTCAATTTTCTCCCTGAATTCCTTCTCAGGTATCGTAACATCCTTCAACCTCTTCACAGCCACAATAGTCCCCATCTCCAATACCGCCTTATACGCCGTCCCAAACGTTCCCTTCCCCAAAACCTCCGCCGAAGCTCTCAACAGATCCTCCAAATCGAAGTACCTCGCCGGATTCCCAAAGAATACCAATCTCTTATTCCCGGCATTGGTGATCTCCGCTTTTGCTGCCCCCACAGATGCCGCCCCCACCGCCGCTGATGCAACCCCTGGCCCTCCGGCCAAGCCCCCGTTGTTATCCCCTTCTCTCATAGATTTTTCGCCAGGAATTTCCCGTTCCACCGGCTGCTTCGCCGCTTCAATCGAACTCGTCTTTCCGCTGCTCTTCTTACGGCAAGCAAAGAAGAGAATTAGTAAAATTAGTAGAAATCCGATAACCGCTCCGATCACAATTCCGGCGATCGCTCCTCCAGACAACTTCTTCTTATGATGATCATCTCCATTGTTTGTATCGTTTCGTTCGCCGGGACAAAGCCCCAATGGTCCGCCGCAGAGCGAATTTCCAATGAACGAATCCGCCGGATTTGATCGGAGCTTCGTCGGTATCGAACCGTTCAACTGATTAAACGAAACGTTGAACTGAACAAGATTGGGAAGATCCAGCTCCGGAATCGAACCTGCAAGTTGATTACTCTCCAAGAACAGCGTCCCTAACCGAGAAAGATTGTTAAACCCCAGCGATATCTCGCCAGAGAAGTTATTCCCGGCGAGATTCAATCGCACAAGATTATGCAACCCAAACAGAAACTCCGGGATCTCGCCGGAGAACCGGTTTCCTTGCAAGTAAAGATTCCGGAGGTCAGTACAGAGCGCGAGATCCGACGGTAACCGTCCGGTCAAGGCGTTGAACCGAAGCGAGAGTGTCCGGAGACGAGTTAGGTTTCCGATAATTCCCGTCGGAACGTCGCCGAGAAGAGCGAAGCCGGGAAGCCGGAGACCAGTGACGCGGTTGGACTCGCACTGGACACCTTGCCACAGGCACGGTGCGGCGCCGGCGTTAGTGACGTTCCATTTTAGGGTTTTGCCTCGGAGAGCTGATCGGAGAGCTAGAAGAGCGGTTCTGTCCGAAACCAGATCTGGTTTTCCGATTGAAAAAAAGCAGAGTAAAATGAAGAAGAAGAAGACGAGAGATCGAGGCTCCATTGTTGAGTGAAAACGGTTTAGGGAAAACCACTGTTGGGTTTGTTAAAAACCGCTTTGCATTTTCCTTTGTGTGTTTCTATGGATCTCTGCTCTCTCTGTAAGAAGGAAGAGTAGAGAGAGGTGGTGTTGTTGCGAGGACTTAGAAAGAGAGATAGCCCTTTACTCTCTCTCTCTCTCGGGGTAGTTTTTGGATTTTGGGTTTGCTTTTGGTGGGAGAAAAAGAAGGGTTTTTTGGTAATTTTCTTTGTTTTTTTTTTTTTTTTTTTTTCAAGTTGAGTTTTTATACATTCCTCCCTTCCTTATCAATAATACGATAAAGACACCAATTATCTCAAGCATATACCCCTCATGTGAAGTGAAGTCATGGAGTTTTAAATCTCCTTCACTATAAAAGTGAGACTGTCTTTCTCTTTAATTTATTAGTTTAGAATGACTTATATGAATGTTATCCCATGTCCAAATATTACAAACTAACATGAAAAAAAACCTCCCTAGATCATTTTTCTAAGTGGGTGGATTGGTGATAACAATTCACCAATCCACATACTTATTTAGAACAGTATCTGCATTTAGACTCAACCACAACTTTTTTCAAAACGCAAAACTGATGAAAGATTGCTTTTGTAAAACAAAAAAAAGTAGTGTATTGAATTACAAAAGTCGACTGTCAAAATAGTTTGAAACACAATTTTTTTACGAAGACGCAACTTCTGTCGTGCTCCCAAACGAGACCCATAATTATATATATTTTTAGTTATTTTTGTCAATGAGATATGAGTTGTGTGTTGGGTAGGAAGATAATATATTTAAACCATTTAACTAATTATAGTTGGTATATACATAAATATGAAAGTTAAAGTTGGTGTCTACCTCTAATAATAGATATTTACTTCAATTTAAGAAAGTATCTAAAAAGCAATGTTTGGATGGAAGGAAATGTTTAGTATGATTCCCACACCCTTTTACCTACTTACTACTAAGTTTGCACTTTCTTTAACCAACAATTATTAACAACTACAACAACATCAATCATCAATACATAAACATCTTATCTTAGACTCATTAGGTTAGTTAAATGATTATCTCTATTATTATTTTTTTAACCATTTTTATATATATATAACTTTGGTAAAAGCAGGTAGCACAAAACTCTAAAAAAGCAACCTTGTGTTTTTTTTACCTCTATATCATTTCTTTGCGAGACGGTAGTGGGTCCCACACCAGACAAAGCGATTCGGTTCTTTGAAGGTCTTTATCCAAACTATGATATGATACAGACATCTTCGTCATAATATTTTTCTTTTAAAATTAAAATAAATATATAAATAAATAAAAAGAAAAAGATTTCCTGCCAACCAAATATGTTTTAAGTAATTAAGCATTTAAAGCTCTGTGAATCGCGCGGAAATGTGGCCACTGTCGGAGAAACAACTGTCAGTAAAGTCAACAAAACTGTCTGACTCAATTCCACGTGGCAGTAATCGGAGGCACTGGCGTTCCTGATGAACGATAGGACTGGGTGTGGTTTTAACTTGTGTTTTGGTGAATTAAAAGTGGGTAAGCGATTTTTATGAGTTCTGGGGAATTTGGGGTTAGGTTGGGTATGAAAAAATGAAGATGGTGACGTGTCAACAGCAGGTTAGCCAGAATTAAAAGACAAGTAGGTCCCACTAGGAGAATTAATTTTTAATTAAATTTAAAATAATTTTTAATAAAGAGAAGGGGGGGGTGTGTGATAACGGCAGGTAAAGGACAGTTTAACGGCTTTATATCTTATCGGTTTCGGGCATTAACAGCGACGCCATGCCGTTAATCATTTGTGGGTCGTTTGACTTGCTGTCGTGAACCGTTGAGACTATAGAGAGGAGCCAAGGATGTGGTTAAATAACCTAAAATGCTTTTAAACGTCCTAATGTTACATTAATAATTAAAAATATATATTTAAAGAATATAATAATATATTTTAAATGTCAATTTAATATTTTCTGTTTTATTTAATCTCTAAGGTTAACGTAAGTATACTACAAAGGTTAATTTACACGAGCATCCTCCTATTAGATTATAGTACAACAGTTTTGTCTCTAAAAAATTAAAATGTTAATATAACTATATAATAAAATATAATTTTAAGTACAATTACAAATATATATTTATTAAATTATTTATTTGATGAAAAATGTTAAAAAAATTAGTATTGTTATTATTATTCTTTATAAAGCGAAGGAGAGAGAGAGAAAGGAAAAAGGGTAATTTGTCTGCTTTTAAATAGTATTGTTATATATTATCCACATTACATTCTATATATTTATTATTCTTATTTTGTAGAGTTGAGAAGCAGGAGGTTGTTTTGTGGGGGAATTGCAACCATCTTACTCTCTAGTGTAAACGTTTAATTTCTATTGAAGAAGAGGAAGAAGAAGAAGAGAAGTGGGAGGAGGTGATGGGTGGGACCCACTGCTCCCTAACATACAACTAAGCATATGCAACCTCTTTCTTTCCTCATCATCATCTTCTCCTTCCCCACTTTTCCTTTTCTTTTTTGTGTTCTTTTTTTAACTTTTCAAATAATTTATTCAATATCCTTTCTAATGTCGTCATGATAATAATTCAAATAGATATTTAAAAATATTATATAATATATATATATATATTAGGTCCGAAGAGTTTTATAAAATAAGTTTAAATAAAAATATTTTTAAAGGTGTTTGACAATATCTATTTCTAGTTAAATTATAATAAAAAAATAAATTTTTAAATTTTAAAAAAAATTGAGAAAGAATTTTTTTTTTAAAAGCATTTAATTGGTAAATGTTTTTTTTTTTTTTTTTTTTTTTAAGGTTAGCGAGTATCGAAAACTTACGTCTCTCTTAATTACTCTGAAGTACCACCATAAAACACTCAAAGACACTGTTGGCTAATAAGTGATGGAAGGTATTTCGAACTTAAGACCTTTTAAGATAAATGCGCTTGTACCCAACCATTAAACCATTTCACCGTTAATTTGATAGATATGCTTTTTGATAAAATACTTTTAAAAAAGCTCTTCTAAACATGAGCCCCTTAATATATTTAGGGATGGCAATACTTGTGAGGACCATTTGAATTGGTCCACCGATTTCTACTGAATTGGTCCCTAAAGAAAGGGATGAGCTGCTAAAAAGATCATCTGGAATGTGTATGATTCAGCACATCTGATGTTCTCATGCTGCTGAAGATTTTCATCTTTCTTTAATGAGTTGTAAAATTATATTTTTATATATCTATCTTCATATCATATTTAATCTATTTGAGGGTAAGAGGCACTATTGTATTGTAGAGAGTGTAGTCATCATTTGTATACATACAACAGCTTGGAGTGGGACCCACTTCCACGTAAACCCGCGTCCCTCGTAATATCAAAATATTAATCGCTGCGTTCGCCTTTTCTCCCACCGTCGCATTAACCTCCAGGGCGGTCGAAAATAATTTCAAACCTTTTAACGCCACTCATTCGTTCTGATAATAATATCATTTTTATTTTATCAATACAATTTAATTAATTGTCATGTAAAATTTTTTTTAAAGCCAGTGATGGTTGGATGGTTGGCTTAGTTGGTTTAAAAATTCAACTTCTCACCGTACACGAGATTCAAATTTTTTTTTTTTTATTACCAGTTTTCTGACATTTTGGTAATGTCTTCACCTTTTTTAGAGCGTGACTAATTCACCCAGGCTCGAGTAAAAACTTTCCCTCTCAATCAAAAATTTATCGAGAAGGGGCTCAACACTACGTTACAAGTTCCTCAAGGGGCCTCAACCCCCTTGAATTCAATCTCATGACCACTGAATCAACCCTTAGTTGGTAGGCAAGATTCAATTTCTACACATTCTGTCCTTAACCCCCAAATTAAAAAGTCTCTCTTGATAAGATCTGAAAGTATCACTGAAAGCCCTTCTTAGTACAATTGAGTATCCTCCCCTCACCTAAACTCAAAAAAAAAAAAAAAAAATACTTAAACTTTGACCCATTTGATAAAACGTTAGTAATCTAATATCAATTTATTTATTTATTTATATATATATTTTTAAATTTGAAATGTATCATCTTCATCTTCTTCTTCTTCTTCTTAAGAACTAATTTAGTTGGCGCGTAAGACACTTTTTCAAATGCTGATAATTCATAAAGTAGACCTCAAAATTTATATATAAAAATATAATTTTTTTTTATTAAAAAGGTTATTAAATTATATTATTATAATTTTTTCAAAGGAAAAAAAAAACTCTTCTTGTTTCATTATTCATAGAATAGACGCCAAAACTTATATATAAAAATACCAACTTTCTTCTTTTATTACATTCTTTTTTCAAAAAAAAAAAAAAAAACACTCTTCTTGTTATTATTAATTATTATTTTTTTAGAGGGGGGCTTGTAACCTTTTTAAGGAATGAAGAAATTGATGAACACGTAGCAAGTGGGTGAGATGGAGAAAGTTGGGATTTTAGAGTGTTGTATTTGTGTACGTAATTCCAATCCTATCTATGATGATCAACAATTAGTTTTCATTTAACTGTCTTTTTGCCACCCTTTTTAATAACAGTAGTCTTGGAATTTATAAGCTCTAATGTCTAATAATGTCAAACCCCAAAAATAAAATTACAAAACTTATATAAAAAGCATCAGAAATGACAAATATTGTCCGGATGGAAGGTATAAAGTCTTTCAGAGAAGACCCCACCACACTAACTTAATTTTCTTATGCTATCTGAAAAGAAAAGCATTCTCAATATCACATAAATTAATTTTCTTGGTATGAAATTCTACAATGAAGTTTTCAGATTGTCATTAAACTGTTGCAGTTTTCAAATTCTCATTTTACCAGACAACAGTTACAACAGTTTCTCAACATTATTAACTATTTACGTTCCTTCTTGCCCAAAGTATCTCAATACACTTTTGTGTTGTCTTCTTTACTTAAGAAGAAACCTCCTCATTGACAAGATATCCACACTCAAGCTGTTAAGCATAAAAAAGAAGCCTGAACCCTCTACCATTAGTTTATGACCCCAACACATGAACTTTTTTTTTTTCTTTATTCATAATTTTAATTAATTAATTTTTAATTATAAAATTATTTTGGCTTCATATATTTGACATGTTAGTGAGAGTTAGGAGTGTTAAAGGTTGAGTTCACCAGCTAAATCCGTCCAATCATCATTGGAAGGAAGTCAGTGTGTTTTGGGTCTTAGAAAATTTAAGAAAGCATTAGCTGCTCATAAAAACAATCAAAAAGGTTTTATTTCTAACCTGTGTAGCTGCTCATAAAAACAATCAAAAAGGTTTTATTTCTAACCTGTGTGGGATGTTTAAAGAAATGGAGAATTTTTGTGGGCATGGTGTTTAATTATTAATCATTATTTGAGCAAGCCTAATCAATTAATTATTTAATTTAATTCATGTGTGATTGGTCAGACTAAGATAGCATCTGTTTTAGTCCTTTCTTAGTTTAATTCATGTGTGTGGCCAACTCTTTGCCACTGCTTCATGTAAGGGGTAAAGAAAATTAATGAGTAAAAAACCGGCCTGATACTTTCTCTAATATGCAAGATGATAAAGATGATTATACAGAGTAATGTTATAGGTACGTTGGATGCCAATGTTATTTTTTAACGATGACACCCAACCTCCCTTAAATATTTTAGGAATGCGCGTGTATTTGAGAACGCTAAACTATACGCGCATCTCTAAAATATTCAAAAGAGCCAGATGTCAACTTTGAAAAATGACGTTAACACCCAGGGTACACAACATTTTTCAATAATAAATTGAGTTTTCTAGATTTTGTTGTTTTTCTAAGCGTGTTTCATTTGGGAACCCTAAAAGTTTACACTTCAACTTTTTTGAACAAATTTTGGAGAGACAAAGGAGAAATAAAAAGAGCTTAAGATGAATCAAACCCACTTTAATACACAGTGCCCAAAAAAATAAAAAATGGCTCACTATCCTAGGTCTTTAAAACATTTCTCACCCAACCATATCCTTAGGAAGATGTGACTTGGTTTTTCTATTAATATTCAAATTTCTCATCTTTTAATCATATATAGTTTTCCATTAAAAAAATGAGAGAGAATATTGCAACTCCCTCTTTCCCAAAATTGAATTCTCTCACCTAATTAGACTTTGTAGCAATAAGAAGGTGAAACAATCCAACTCCACATACAAGGAAAAAAAACTGACCGACTAGAGCATCGAAGTAACTGCTTTGTTGATAGATTAACTGAAGAAATAGCTTTTTCTAAAGGTTTCCATTCCAATATTTGCCTTACTACTTTTCTCTCAACTCAATAAAACCTTTTCATAACTATATCAGATCAACTACATGAATCCACATCTTAAGTTCTTCCACTTTATTCTGACAAAAGCCTAATGCTTCGTGTAGTTTGATTCAGTAGATTCATGTCATACATCAAATTTTTACATTGCCAAGTCAATTAACCGACACAATCCTCCTCTGTCGCCAAGGACTTGGAATCACATTGAGATCAGACGTGTATAAAGATATGCAAATATGTTCAGTATAGATGAAGTTTCATTATTTTTTCTAGAGCCAACAAAAATCTTAATCACCTTATTTAGTATAAACTATACATCCTCCTTTCATATCTCCAAACCATCTCCTTGTAAGAGCAACTTTTATATCTTCCAAATTTCTCTAGGCAGTAGTAACAGTGTAACACTCCCACTTATATCATGGATAAATAGCTCACCTGATGCAAGTTGTTCTTATAGATCAATGCCATCGCCACATAAAAAAAGAAGAAGAAATAAATAGTGCAAGACACTAGAAAGACTACTTTAGAATAGTGAAGCTATGATACATTTACATGAGTAACTACACTTTATATGCTTCCAAATATCCAACTTACTAGACAATTGCAATCCTACCCCAATATAAACAGAGAAGGATCCCAGCAAAGAAAAAAAAAATTGGACAACTACATGAGTTACATTATAAAATGGCAAGAAGCCTAATATCATCACTATAGTTTGTCCCACTTAAAAAATAAGGGCGGCCAAATGCACAAAGCTCCTACCTATATGGGTCTTGGAGAAAGATTAGAACACTTTGGGTCCATCATGCGTAGCCTTACCCTGTATCACAAGAAGTTATTTTCACGATTCGAACCAGTGACCACCTGATCACGCGACAACAACTTTTAATGTGACACTTGGGTCATTGTAAACTAAAAGCTCTTTACATGCTTCTCTTTACTGTAAGAATGGGCCCTTAAAGGCATTCTACTCTCCCTTTTCAATTGATCTTTAGATGCATCTTTGTTCCTAATCCTACAACCTTTAAAATAACACATAAGAGATGCAAACAACAAATCATATTCAATCAAATCCTAAAAGCAATTCAAACTTAACACACAGCCAGCATCCAACGCTGCCATCAAACTCAGAAACGGGCACTACAATCACTCAATCCTCTCTACTCAAACAAAAACAACTCAAATGAGAAAAGTGGCAAATAACCCAAATTTTCTCTCTCACTAACTTATCAAAAATCCCCCAAATTTTCAATAGCATCAAGAGTATTCACATCCCTAAACATATATAAAACAAGCTTTAGAATGAAAACACGAATTTTAATTCCCATCCAGAAAATTCTTCCATAACAAGCATTCAAAGGTAACAAAAAAAAAAAGATTATTATTATTATCATGTTTAAAAAAACAAAATTCAAAATAACCCAGAAAAAAACAGATCGAAAAACAAAACCTGAGGAACACGAACCGGGTCAACCCGAAACCCTCGCATCAGTCCCGATTCTTCTTCAACTTCTCGACCCGTTCATTCAGCTGCTGGACCCGAATAACCAGATGGGTCACAGAGAAGAGAAGCCAATAGAACACGAGCGCTGCGGCGATCAAAAGCGCGTTTCGCTGGCTCTTCATCACCGATTTGTGGTGGCGAAGAAGCTCTGAAGGCGAGCACGAACCGGATCTTTCGCAAACGGGTCGGATTTCGTATTTCCAGTAGATATCCATTAGGAGGAACAAGCAGAAGGGTAGGATTGCGAGGAAGGGTCTGAGGAAGCTCCGGTTCACGGCGACTAGACCGGGTCGGAGCCGGTCCAGACCTGGTAGAGTTAGTAAGAGGAGCATTGTGGCCTCTGCGGCCGCGGCGTATCCTAGCACCACCCATTCCAACGCCATTGTGAAGAGAGATTTGAGATTTGAGATTTGTGATTTGTGAAGAAGAAAAAAGGTTTCACAGAGAGAGAGAGAGATTTGCCCAGAATGAGGAAGAAGGAAGTTGTGGGAGTTATTTTTAAGAGCGTACGTAGGTAGAAGGGTGGAGAAAGGAGAGGATGACACGTGGATGCGTCGTGCTGACTTTTAGGACGCGTGGCGGTCTTATGTTTCAACGTTCAAGTGGTGCACGTGTCCTATTAACTTTTTTTTTGTTTTCTTTTTTTTTTTTTGAAGAGTGTCGGTCCAAGATTTACTAAACCAGTAAATAATGAGATAAATGGAAGACGTGAAAGACATTGAGCTAAAACTCGGTTAAGTATTAACTTAGTTGGTTGAGATCTGTGACCGAAAAGAAAAAGGATAGGAAAAAATAGGTTATCTTAAAGAGTAACGGTATGGTATCGGTCAAAGACCTTCGATGTCTAAGTCAGTTTTAAACTCCGTAGAGTAAATAGTAACGTACCTCCCCAATGAAGGGTTGTGGGGTATTTTATAGTGAATGGAGTCTTTGGCCTTGGCTGGCGTATTACTGTATTTTTAGTGTAAAATCTTGAATGTCGCAGTGGATCTCGTGTAATCCTTATCCGTGTCGAACAAGTACGTCAAGCTGATGGTTTATCATCATATACAAGTTTGTCTAGATCGACATACCTAGTCGATATTTTGGTACTTGTTCGGAGGTATGACTTGGCATCTATGTTGTTACTGGCTAGCAGACAGTTAATTCGTCAGGTTGATAGGTGAAGGGTCCCAGATCGGTATCATGTTACTTCGAGCTCAAACCATATGTCCATACTAGTTCTACTATCGTGACTGATGACATGGCTTCTAGATCTTTAGGTCGAGATCTTGGTCTAACACTTATAAATCTTAAATTAGTTATAGGGCCAAATTTATAATTTAAGTAGTAGTAATAACTTCTATTGGACTCTTTCCATATATATAATTTCACAATTTTATTCATTTTAAAATTTAAAATTAATTTTTTTTTTTATTATTATCTTCTGTTTCTGACATTTTTTTCAGTTTAAAAATTTAAATGTGACGTCACATGTAACGAAAATGCCCTCGTAACACTAGTAACACTTAAAAAGCCCCTTTTTCTAAATGCATCAAAAAATTTGAAATTTTGTAATATAACTGTCAATTTGGTGAGCCATGCATTTTCTTCATAATTTAGAACAAAAAATTAAGATAATTCATTTTTAACTAAAAATAACCCATCTTTGTATTAAGATTTGAGCTCACTTGACTGCAAAATGAAGCTAAAATTTTTTTTATTAGAAAGGAATTTTAATTATTTAAAAATTAAAATGGGTATTTTTTATTTATTTAGTTTTTCAGTAGTACTCAATAACCAAATGAAACTAGCAAAAAAGACAAAAGGGGCATGAACTCTCTTTGTTATTTTTTAAAGAAAAGCAAAGGATTTAAGTGGAAAGAAGTAAAGAATAACAAAGCATAGGAATAGAATTGCCATATTCATAAGCAACATTCACATAATCTCATCAGTTAGAACTAATAAGAAAAGATAAATACTTTTACCACTAAAAAATTATACCCATACTGATGTTATGTATAATGATTGTAGGATGTTTTATTTTCTTTTTTTCTCTCTGATGATACGGTGATATGGTGTATTGTCACGTCAGCTTCGATATAAATTTGAGTCCATATCTTAAGTCTTTTTAGTACTATTTGAATGAATTTCCCATTCTCTATCACATAAATCCCATCAAAGTTTCCTTTAAAAACAACGAAAAATAAATAGAGAAAACATCAGCAAATAACAGTTCTAACAACTATTCCAAACCCAAAACCATGAACAAGAACAACTCTCTATTAAGCTAGCAATTTATTACAACACAACTAAAATAAAAAAAATAAAAATCAGAGGTTGGAAGATGAGAAGATGCTAATGGGTCGGATTTTGGCGGGTTTGGAATCAGAGTCTTTGGGAGAATCATTATCAACCTGAATATATTTTTTTAAATGACCATAATTTTTTTGTTTTAACTCCGATTTGAGTGATTTAAAATAAGTTAAAAAGATAAAGAAAATATTTTTTAAACGCCTTTTGAATTACTCAAATCGGAGTTAGAATAAAAAAAGTTATAGCTTTTTGAAAAAGTTATTGATTTTTAAATATTTTGACCAATAGATGAGGTGATTGCTGACTAGAATAAGGGTAAAATAGTCAAGTGAACCCCCTGACCTAATGCAATTTAATTGACATTGGTTAAGGACCCAAATTCTAATTTTAGAAACTATAAGGCCTTTGCTCTATATACTAATAGCTACAAGAGCCTATCTTTAAAAATCCCTAAAATTAATCCATCTTTGTATTAAGATTTGAGCTCACTTGAGTGTAAAATGAAGCTCAATTTTTTATTTATTAGAAAGGAATTTTTTATCATTTTAAAATTAAAATGGGTAATTATTTTGTTTTTAATAGTACTCACTACTCAATAAGCAAATGTAACTGGCAAAAAGACAAAATGGGCATAAACTCTCTTTCTTATTTTTTCCTTTTTCTGTAACGAGAAGCGAAGAATTTCATAGGAAGAAGTAAAGAATAAAATAAAGAACAAAGCATATATGGGATTGCCATATTCAGAAGCAACATTCACATAATCTCATCAGTGAGAACTAATCAGAAAAAGCTCATGAATTTCCCATTCTCTATTACATAAATCCCATCAAAGATTCCTTTAAAAAAAAAAAAAAAAATAGAGAAAACACCAACAAATAACACAGTACTAACAACTATTTCAAACCCAAAACCATGAACAGGAACACTCTCTATTAAGAGTCAGCAATTTATTACAACACAACACTAAAATTTTAAAAATAATAATAATAAAAATTCAGAGTTTGGAAGATGAGAAGATGCTAATGGGTCGGATTTTGGCCGGTTTGGAAGCAGAGTCTTTGGGAACAGTGACAGTGAGAACACCATTATCAACCTGAGCTTTAATCTGATCCAACTTCACGTTCTCAGGCAACCTAATAACTCTACTGAACTCTCCTTTAATAACACCTCTTTCAGAGACATGCCAGATAGCACCTTTAACTGATGGGTCTTCTTCCAATACTTCTCCTCTTATGTGTACAACCTTTCCTCCTTCTTCAACTTGCATCTTCAAGCACTCCTTTGAATACCCTTTTCATTAATTGACATGAAAATATCAGTATCAGCTTCAAAATTCTAGTACCATTTTCATTGATTAACATGAAAAAATCAGTATCAGCTTCACATTTCTAGTACACCCTTTTCATTGATTAACATTTAAAAAAAAAAAAAAAAAAGACCATTATCAGCTTCAAATTTCTAGTACCATTTTCATTGATTAACATGAAAAAGTCAGGATCAGCTTCAAATGCATTCAAAAGAAGAAGAAGAGTTGAGAGAAGAATATTGAACCTGGAACATTGATCTTGTAGACGTGGGAAGTGGGAGTTTCAAGCCAGTCCATGAGGGCCAGTGAACCAGTCCAATCTCTAGCAGTTAGAGTGTGTGAGATTATTTTCTTCAGAGGGTCACCAAAGAAACTGTCCATTGCTTTCTTTCTTTTTTTCTTTCAGCAGCTGCGCTTCTATATCTGCTTGATTCTTCAAGGTGTTTTGTTTTGGTTTGTTCTTCTTTGTTTTGTTGTTCTTAAATGGTGTGGAGTAGTACCAATAGCAAGTGACTTTTCTAGTAAGTTGTAGGGAGGGAGAGAAGCCAAGAAGCTTCTTTGCTTCTTATCTTTTCTTTCTTTTTGGAATTATATGCATGTTCCAAAGTTTCACAGCACATAGAATTATCTAATATTATTTATAAAGCCAAAACTTATTAACTTATATAGTGTGTAAATTTCTCTGTTACCTCCACGTGCCTGTAGACTAGTTATATTTAATGGTAATGGTATGCAGCCTATTTGCAATTGTGGAGAGAAAATATATGAAAGTATTTTAATTGTAGAGTAAGAGTAAGGATATCCTCTTGTTAGAAAAGGGCAATTAGAAATAAAAGATTTGATTAATTGAACTCTTTGTTTTGACAATTAGCATAATTTATGAGAGTACTTTGAGATTTTAGTTGAGAACAGGAAATTAATTGATTTATTCTTTTTAACATCTATGCTGCCTTCATAGTTTGGAATTTACACTTTACAAAGAAAATGAAGGAAATTAAAAAATTAAACAAAAATGATCACACTATTGAGCTATTTCAGAATATCATATATCAACCATGTACTTCAAAGTCATGTTAGATTGCAGTCTCATAGAGTTTCTGTATTTTTAAAAGACATTAGAAAATGACATATATAATCTCCAAACCAATGTTGATCTGATAAATTAATTAAGACTGGGATTAAAATGGTTAGGTCATTAGATGGACACCCTAAAAAACAAATGTACATGGGTGATTCAGTTTCTTTCTATATATTAAATATAAACTTCCATACTTGGTATTAGTGGCAGCCAACTAAAAAAATAACAAGTTGCATTTTCTGAAAGAAGACAATCTTCTAGTAGAAAAAAAGAGATTAACTTCAGTATGATGCACCAATATTAATAATGAGATTAAAATAAAAATAAATAAAAAATAAAAAAAAGGAATGAAAGAAAGAAAAACAAAGGATTGAATAGAAATGATTTTCAATTACACTTTTAAATTCACAGTAAGAAAACATACATTTATTTCCATACTGTGATGGGATGGGCAGAAATGGAAGACAAATCATTCACTTCTTCACCTTCTACATGTTAATGATACAACAAACAGTAAATATGAATTGAGTATTCTATCTCTATTTTGTGGCTTTGGTTGGATGATGGCAGTGCTTCTGATGTCGTAAGGATAGGATAAAATCAATCCTACCTAACAAAGAACACATACAAATTGCAAGAAAAGCCATGGAAGCTGCAACAGCTAATGGAACATCTGCTGTGCCATAAGGGGGCCTCAAACGTGTCACTGCTGCTGCTTCCACACTTACTGATGCAAATCGCGTTCCTGACTGTTTTCTCCTGTTTTTCATTAGATGATCATTAGCTGCACATTCTAATTTTATCATCAACAAAACTTTTTAGTATCTCCGTAGTATTGGATGATTCAACTAATGCAATTAAAAATGATTACTTGAAAATGACTCTTGTTTATCAATACTAATTACAACTTCATCCTATTTCTACTAAAGTTTTTTATTACCTTCAAATTGTTGATTGGAGAGAATCCCTCTAAAAGCCTTACTTGGTAGTATTTCTAATCAACTATTAAAAGAAAGAATTCAGAAAAATTCATACATAATTATGAGAGCAATGAGGCTCTTATGTTAACCCCTTATGTAGATTGCAGAGGTAAACGGGGTTATCTCTTCCCCAATCATCTCAAAACTAATTCAGATTTCGTATATATATATATATATATATATATATATATATAACTTTAATTAAGTCAATATATCTTGTGATTACAATGCTTTTCAGAACCCCAACCAAACAATCTTTCTAGGTTACTGCTACACTTCCTCAAAATCAATTAAGGCCAATATGAAGATCTTCCCTCTCATCTTTGGATTTTTCCATCAATTGTCTAACTGGGCTAGGAGCCTAGGAGATTGTTTCAACCCATAGTGTCTTATGCAATTAGTATATGTACCTTTAGTTCTACAAATGTGCTGTTTTTCTTTTTCTTTTTCTCCTTTTTTTTTGGTCAAAAACAAATGTGCCATTAATAAGTGACTAAAAGCAATATTGTGACAATAACCTAAACAAAAACTTATTAGGTCTAGCCTATAGTACTATACTAGTTACATACTTACATGAAAGAAAATCAAAAGCATAGAGGAAATATTGTGTGGCCGTTTAAACTCTTATGCATCTGCTGATTTCTAGAGGCTACTATCTTACACTCCAATTCAAGAATCTTCAATTCAAAAATGTTGAGAGTGATTTGCTAATGCCAAGTATGACCCTTCAGGTGGATCCATTAAATTATTAGAACCAAGACAATTCATTGATACCCAAAATCTCACAAGGTAAAGAAATATGCAACTAATGTCTGTCAAGTCTCAAAAAGAAAACAGGAACAATGTTAACAAAGAGAAGATCTAGCAGTACTATGTCATACCTCAAAAAGTCTCTAATTAACCCCAATACGGATGCAATCAGCGTGGTCCCCTTGCTTGAAGCACTGGTATGCTTATTTTTTACTGTATGTTTGTCCAGGTCAGGAATCCCTGTCAAAGTATAGATCATGAAGACATTATAAGCTTTTCAAAATTTAGGCGAGCTTCAAAAACCATTTCATCCAGGGCGAAGTGAAAAATAAAGTACCAGTAGAGGGGATGGAATGGGTTTTGCCTGATTCCTTAAGTGAAGCCAATTTCTCAAGTAGTGCACGTTCTGTATCACTGTTATTGACATTAGAATTGAGTACGAGACCAAAGACAATCCAATCTAATTGTACAAATTAGTTAAGCATTCATTTAGCCAGATCCTTGTCCTAACAAGGACTAAACAAAAGCTCCATCAGATGTAGTTATACTGGAGCAGGTCATTGCACAAATGTTAAAAACCAGTTACAATTTTGAATGGATCAATTTGCCATAAAATTTCCAGTGGTCATTATTTTTTCAGAGTTTTGTGGCCTCAGTTATATCTAATCTAGTTTGACACCAATCAATTTTCATTCTTCAACATGTGGGGATCTATGAACAATTTTTGTTACCATCAATTAAATTAGTTAAGAGGAGATTTTGAACCCAGGTCTGTCAACATCAATCCCCATTCTACCAACTTAGAATCCACTTTTGTTGACAAGTTAAAGCATTAAACACGTCCATCCCTAACTTTGGTATCAACACCATAGTTACCACCAGCAGACTACAGTAGATTGCATCTTCAATGATAAGAAAGTAAGGAATACTAAGGAACTGGTGAGCCCTAACACATTGATGATACTTTCTCATTCTTTTTATAAAATAGTAGCAAGTCCAATCTTCAATATTGCCAATGGAACAAGGGTCAAAAAGAAAATTTGAAAACCTTGATGTTGAAACATGCAACTAAAATCCAATGGACCACAGCGAAAGATGTAGAACCAACCTGATATCCTTGGGGATCTTGACATTTATAATAAAATTATGATCACCCCGAGCATATGGCTGCTTCATGTTTGGAACACCCATGAAACGCAACTTTATTGTCTCTCCCGGCTGAACTCCAGGAGAAATTTGAAGATCTCTCAAGCCCTCAACTGTTTTCACCTGATATTATGTAAGGATGCCATGTATAGAAATGGTAATATTCTGAATATATATGCAGATTCAGAAGAAATTTGAAGATATCTTTCACACCAACATTTAAAACTTTGAATATCAAATGCACACCAATTTATTTTTCCAAAACTGTAATGATGATTCACTCATCCAATTTTCTTTCCTAAAGAGCATTTGTATTAAAAAACAACATGCAGTAACCACCCCCAAATGGGTTGAATCCACTTCACACTCAAATTTACATTGAAGGTGGAGAGCTCCAATACACCTTGTTATGCAGCATGCTTATAAAGAGGACAAGTGGACAGAATTACCTTGACAACAGTCCCCAGTATGGCATCGGTGTAGTCAACAGAAATCTTCGAGTAAAGGCTAAGACCCTCCCTCCAAATGCCTGGCTGTTCCTCAATCTGAACGAACAAATAGAGGTCACCTGCAAGGCCCCTACATAAAAGAATTTTGTGAAAATTAGTTTACTTTTAGTCAAAGTAACATCAAAAGCAGAATGTCATAAAATGTTTCACAAGGAAAGGGCAGACTCTGCTTTTTTTCCTGATAAGTACCAATCACATAAAAGAACGCATCTTTCCGTCTATAGATTATTAGACCATGTCATAAGAAGATAAAAGGGAAAAAATAAAAGTTTTTTATGTGTGTAATAAATGGATAAGACCAACGACATAAATACAAATGGAACAACTTAACAAGCATTTCTCCCAACTACATGAGGTGAGCTACATCAATCAGCTTCCCCGTTCCGTTATGATTCAAGTTTATGAAGGAATAGAAATTTTTTTTTGCCATGGCTATCAACTTCCTAATGTAATCCTCCTTTATCTAGGGGTTAGGACCCAACTCAACTAAGCCTTTTCCCAACTACATGAGATAACTATAGACAAAAGATAAATACAGCTTGACAAATGAGAAAGCCACAAATGAAACAAAAAAGAGCTAAACATTCAACATTGTGAATCAAGATTTTATAAAATTTACAAACAAAAGACCTCTTGGAATGTATAGAAAGGGCTGCCCTATACACGAGACCCCCATCAACGTGAGGTCTTGGAAAAGGACGATGTATGCAGCAATGTTGGTTTTGAATTTGAACTTGTGACCTCTTATCTCATAAAGGCCGGGGCAATCACTTTTATTATGACAAGGGCTAGTAGGGTTGACTAAGGTGTTGACTAAGGTTTAAAAAAGCATGAAGCGTAATTGCAGCGGTTAGCCTTTTATGAGTGAGGCTTAAGCCTCACATTTATAGTCATGAAAAATCTAAGAAATTATAATAAATGAAGGAACATCTAAAACAAGCAAAAAATGAACAAAGTCTTGTACATGTATGGAGAACCTAGGAGATTTCTCTTGATATATCAATTGTTTTAATTGTCATTAACATCATTTTTTCACTAGATGCTTGAGTGAGAAACGCTCACAATGGCCAACAAATGGGGGGGAGAGATTAACCCTAGTCTCACTTCATGAGGTGCCAACTCAAGACCACTCAGCCAACAAGCTGTCAAGCTTTCCAAATTTCAAGTTTAAACTATTAAAAGCATAAACAAATAGCAAATACATTGTAAAAACATTAGTCTTTGCCACTTCTCACCATTTTTTAGTTAATGCAAGTTGCACTTTGAATAATTTGTCAAAAGTTTTTAAATTACTAGGTTAGCATTTGTATAATTAATAATAAAATTAAACATATATTACTAATAGGGAGCCTTTTCAATTTGGGCCCATTTAATAGTAAAAGCTTTAATTTATCTTAAATAAAGAGAATTAATTCTTAAAACTAAAATCATTAGTTATAATAATCCAAAATCATGAAGCTAAGTTTATTTTAAGATAAAATTTGACAAGATTGAGTTTTGGTATGAAAAAATTGAGGCATAAGCCTCACATGCCTCAAGGCATACACCTCTATATTGTGAGGGGTAAGCCTCATAGTATGACTTTGAAACTTAAGCCTCAAGGCTATTTTTAGGTGCCTCAAGGCCTAAACCTCAAACAATATTTAAAAAAATGGTGTTGATAGCATGTCTTATTTAAAATTAACACATGCTAACACAAAAGTAACTAAGAAAGGCACAATGCTAATTAAAAGAAATCTTTTTCTTATTGCTTTTGATAGTCATTTAATCTATTGATAAGAAAAGAAAATCTCAACTATTGTCCACTAGGAAGACCTTGCCATTTTCATTTGTTAACCACTTTTGATAAGCTGAGAAATAAAGAAAGTGACTCCCTTTAAGAATGATTTTCAACATAAGAAATCATTCTAACCAAAATCAACGATTGACTCTATACATGAACCCATCAATATGTGATCACACGTCTCTACTTGTGTTACAAGTGTTTATCATAAAAATAAAAATAAAAAAGAAGTGGCAAATTATCTCATATGAATACAAACCTTTTCTTATCAAAGTTCCCTTCTCCTTGTATTTGCATGGTTGCACCATCATTAATGCGAGGTGGAATGACTACTTTAATGCTCCGCTTTGACTGCACCTTGCCTTGGCCACCACATCTCCGGCAATGATCAGTTATTTTCTTGCCTTCACCACCACATTTCATACAAGTAGATACCTAAATATCACATAATGCTGAAATTTAATATGCTCCACTCATGTCCTGTTAATGGATAGGTAAGTCTCCAATAATAGCACCTTGCATAGATAGCAAATATAACGTGATACTAACAGATTTTCTTTTGGACCAATATATGGAACTAACTAATAATTGGTAAAGCATGTAATAACAAGGAAATGATTAGTCATAGCTTGATATATATAGTTGAACCTCAACTGTTAGCTATAACTTTTAGGTCCAACAGTTATCTCACATGACATCAGAGCTTTTGCTTATAGGAGGCCTTGGGTTCAAGTTTCTTAGTTAACATTTCCACATTCCCTAAGCAAATGTTTTATTTGTCTATTGTCTCCCTTCTTTCTCATCATATGCAGGATGGGGTTCCACCAGAGGGGGAGTGTTAGTGATAGCTTGAAATATATTATTGAACCTCCACCTATTAGCTTTAGTTTTTAACTCCAATTGTTATCTAATAAAAACATTCAAATTAAATTACAAATTTAAGATAATCTTTCTTAGTGATAAGAAGTGGGGCATAATCAAAGAAAAAAAAATGCAAATATCTACAAGAAGGATTATAAATAATAAAAAAACTAATTTTAGGATAATCATAAGATATAAAAAAGCAATAGTTAGTTTATGATCGTTAATTTTGGGGAATAGACCGAGGATATCTATCAATCAACAGGAAAGAAGAAATGATAGAAAACAAGAGCACTTTTGCATTTGCACTTGCAGAGAGTGAGCGAGCGAAGGAAGGAGGCCGAGAAGAGAAGAATAAAAGGAACAATGCCGGCAGGTCATGGGCTTCAATATTGAACGAGGGGTTTGTTCTCAAGACCCTTCAGGAAGAAGGGTTACATTCCACTCTCGACTTACCTCAAGACTTACAGGATCGGCGATTATGTTGATATCAAGGTTAATGGTATTGTTCACAAGGGAAAGCCCCATAAGTTCTACCATGGCCGAACCAGCAAGGTCTAGAGCATCACCAAGTGCGCCATCGGCGTCGAATTCAACAAATAGGTGGGGAACAGAATTATTAGATAGAGGATCCATGTTAAAGTTGAAGATGTTCAGCCATCAAGGTGCAGGAAAGATTTAAAATGAGAAAGATTGCAAACAATAAGCTGAAGGCAGAGGTGAAAGCTTGCGGTGAGAAGATCAGCACGAAGAGACAGCCTGAGGGTCCTAAGCCTGGTTTCATGGTTGAAGGCAAGGAACGAAAATTCGATTTCGCCATAAACTTCGACCTTCAAAAATCAGAATTAATTCGGAGAAGTTTAATTCGACGTGGAGAATTTTTGTAAAAATTCGCCAACTTAGAGAAGTTTAACGAATTTGTATATAAATGCTAAAATATGCATAATTACTATTAGAAATAATGGAAACAAGACATAAAAGTATAAATATAATCATTTAAAATATGTGTTTTTACTTTAACAACATTTATGCGCATCGCGCATATTATGAATTTTATATTGTTTACTTGTATCTAACAATTTCTTTCTTTTTTCAGGTCTAAAGATTTATGAAGGATTTAAATTGAATTCAATATGCTTCAATGTCAAAGTGTTGAGACTTGATTGACCATTCTTAAAAGGATGAAGCAGCATTTTTAAAATTTAACTAGTATAGTTAGTAGCTTTCATAGACTTATTTAAGTTGTAATCTAAATGTTTGTCTATTGTTTAAAATTAAGATTTATTTATTTTCCGTGAATAACTTTTTTTTTTTAATATGAAAGATTTCATGCATATTTTGATTAATTGTCCATTAATTCTATACATTTGCTTTCATAGCTTTCATAGACTTATTTGCTTTATTTTAGTAGTCTAACTATTTTATCAAAATAATATTAATCTAAAACATGGTAATACTAATTAATATCATTTCAATTAACATAAAAAAAAATTATTTTAATTTACTTGTCAAATTATCTAATAGGGTAGCATTAATTTAAAAAATGTTAATTTTTATTTATATTATATGTATCAACACTATTAAAATATTTCCTTTACTTTAGCAGTCTATTTATTTTAGTAAGACACATAACATTAATTTATAATGTATATATATATATATATATATATATTAATTTAGTGTAAGTATTTACTAAGGTAATATTAAGTTTTAAAATGTTTAATTAACATTATTCGTATCTACATTACTAAAATATTTTCTTTAGTAGTCTATTTATTTTCGTAAGATATATAACATTAATTTAGAAATGTTGATATAGATCAAAATTATTAAAATATTTTATTAATGTAAATATTTTACTAAAGTAACATTAATACTAAATATGTTAATATAATTTCATTATTTATATTAACATTATTAAAATATATTTAAATATGTTAATGTAGATCAATATTATCAAAATAGTTTTATTAATATAATTATTTTACTAAGGTAACATTAATTTTAACTATGTTAATATAAATTAATATTATTTGTATTAACATTATTAAAATATTTTTCTTACATTACTGGTCTATTTATTTCAATAAAATGTATAACATTAATTTAAAACATGTTATTATTGATCAACATTATCAAAATATTTTTATTATTGTAAGAATTTACAATGGTAACATTAATTTTAAATATGTTTAATTAATATTAATAAAATACTTCCTTTACATTAATAGTCTATGTTTTTTTTGGTTAGATGTATAACATTAATTTAGAACAGGTTGATATAGATCAACACTATTAGAAACAACATTATAAAAATAATTTTTAAAAATTTTAATGTAAGTATTTTATTAAGGTAACATTAATATTAAGGATAAACTATTTCATTTACTTTACTGGTATATTTATTTTTATAAGATGTGTAATAAGATGTATAATATTAATTTAGAACAAGTTAATATAAGTCAACATTATAAAAATTAACTTTATCAAAATATTTTATGAGTGTAAGTATTTTTATTAAGGTAATATTAATTTTAATTTATGTTAATATAAATTAACATTATTCGCATTATGCGTACTATTTTCTTTATTTTACTAATCTATTTATTTTAGTAAGATGTACAATATTAATATAAAACATGTTAATAGAGATTAACATTATTAAAATTAACATAACATATTTTATTGATACATTTAATATACACTAAGTGTTATATCATAAATCATAATTCAAATTAATATATTAATAATTATATA
Organism: Paratinospora sagittata; assembly: GCA_035771175.1. Lineage (NCBI taxonomy): Eukaryota > Viridiplantae > Streptophyta > Magnoliopsida > Ranunculales > Menispermaceae > Paratinospora > Paratinospora sagittata. Next base: position 953,715 of record CM069592.1, on the reverse strand, counting down.
GTTTATAAGTGTATTTTGATGTTTGTTTTAGCATCTTCCGAAATATTTATGAATAATTTTAATATTTATACAAAAAATTTCTAATTAATTCTTAATTTTAAGTGAGTGAAGTTAAGGGTGATGCCAAAATTTTAATCCGCATTCATATACATAACATTCCTCATAAAAACATTAGAAAGATGGAGCATCCAATATGCTAAATTCATTAAATTATACTAAATTTTTAGGTCAATTATCAGTGTGAAGTATCAGATCTAAACAAGGTATATAAATTATTTTTTGGGTAAGATTGAACAAATCACCATTTATTTATCTTGGCTGATTTCAACTGCTTTCTTCTACTGCACTTCACATTAATTATCTTTGATTAGGCAAGTCTCAGAGAAAACGTAGCTCCAATACCATGAACATTAATATAATTATATACACTTTTGGATAAATGAAACAAGAAATCAACAAACCTAAAAAAAAAAAAAAGTCGTTGGTCTCTCTCCCTCTGCCGCAGCTGTTTCTCCTCCCTCGCTCCACCGCTGCCGCTGGTTCTCCTCCCTCCCTCCGCCGCCGCCGATTCTCCTCTCTCCGTCCGTCGCCGCCGCTGGTTCTCCTCTTTCCCTCTGCCGCTGCCGCCGCTGCCGCTGGTTCTCCTCTTTCCCTCCGCCGCTGGTTCTCCTCTCTCCGTCGTTGGTTCTCCTCCGCCAGCGCAAGAAGGTATTATTTTCCCTCCTTCTTCCAAAATCTCTTCTTCTCCTTCTTCCAAAATCTCTTCTTCTTCTTCTTCTTCTTCTTCTTCTTCTTCTTTTATAATGGCGAAGAAAATCGACACATAAATCTCACGCGAACTGAAGAAAATCGACACATTTCGCCGATTTCGCCGATTTTTGTCGATTTTTTGTACTTTTTTTTTTACATGCGCCAGATTAATCGGCTCCTTCAGATTTCGAAATTTTTCGGCGAATTTCGACGAAATTCGCCGAATTTTCGTTCCTTGGTTGAAGGAGCAACCCTTGAAACTGTTACTCCCATCCCATATGATGTTGTTAACGATCTTAAAGGCGGATACCAAGCAGCTGTTTCACTTGCTTGGAATATTTTGGGCTTGCTTTTGGTTATTAGTGAGTAATATTTTTAGTTTTGAGACCTAGTCTTCTGGTGCTCTTAATGTTTTCCCACCCTTAATGCAAGATTTGAGAGTTCACTTTTGTGGCACATTTTTGTTGGATAATTAGTTTCTGTTAAAAAAAGAAAAAGAAAGAAAAACAAGAGCAAGAGCAAAAGGGAATGAGAAAGTGGAGAGATTTGAGAGATGATCTAGAAAGAAAAGAGTAGAAAAGAGAGAAAACAAGGAGAAAGAGGCTTGAAAGAGAGAAAAAATCAAGACATTAATGAGAGAAAGAGCTGAAAAGCCAAATGGGTATGAGATATGTGAAGACAAAAAAGAACACACAAAGGAAATATGAGAGAGAGGAAATTGAAAGAGACAGCGAAAAGAGAAGAGATATGGAAAAAGAGTTGAAAAGGAGATATGGAGTTTGAGATTTAACTCTAATATCCAACTTGCAAACTGAATAATCAACTCAACTCAAAAAAACCTTTTACCAACTAAATTGGGCTCAACTACCTAAATCGACATTGTATGCTCTATTAAGGATTAAGTCTACAATTATATAACAACTAACAAGTAGTTATATCTTTCTTAATTATCTGTATCTATGTTATTTTAAGTCTTACACCTTACTTTATTGTTCTTCTTATTAATTGTCAATACAATTCTCTACCTAATAAGTGCCCGCCCGTGCATCTAATGGTCTTAATTGAATGGTTCAAACCAAACTATCTTAATCAACTCTCTCTCATTTAATTTTCAATCTGAGCAAGTTAACCAATTTCTCGAATATGTTTATTTACAATTTTATCTTTAATACTTTAAGATGTTTCCTTCTTAACATTTGCATTTATGTCACTTTTTTTTTTTTTTTTTGAGAAGATACAATGTTAGTAGTTAACTGTATAACCAACTCCATCACCAAAACGCACTCTCGAGGAGGTATCAGGCCCATTCCTGACCCTTTTAATCCCCCTTAGCCTTTAGGGTGAGACAATGACAAGAGTTGAACCTGGAACCTTTAGGTTTCAAAGCCACCTCTTTACCAACTGCACCAACTCCATGTTGACGCATTTATGTCACACTTAATTTATTAACTTGTTTCTAATTGCTCAATCTATTTCATAAAGCACGGTTGGCCTAATACTTAACTCAACAAAGCCTTTTCTAAACTACATAGGGTCAAAAACATGATTTTGTTTCCACCACTCCGCTCCATCAAAGGCTAAGTCGACATTTATAGTACAAGCAGTTATATTTTCTTAATTATCTCTATCCATATTATTTTAGGTCTTTCCTCTTTTGAACTGCCGCATCTAATAGTAGGCTGAATCGCAGTCTTATAAACTAATGCAAAGTGAATAAAAGGTGAAAATAGAGAAGATGAAGAAGAAAGAAGAGAAAGAAACATAACGAACACCTAATGATTCAATTCATTTTACAAAACCCCCAAATCCTAGAATCCTCCTAAGATTATATAATAAAATCTTATTTAAATCAGTCATTACTATAAAGTTTCTAATTTAATTTTGATTTTGTCTGTTCCAAAATACTATTGTGATCATCACCAGTATCTTCATCCACCATGTGTAAGAAAAAGGTTTGGAGAAAGAAATGCTGCATTTTCTAAGAGACTACCAAGACAACATGTAATAAAGAGCATTTCAAATGGCAAGTGACAAGTCAATAGAATCCCCAAGTCTCAAAAATAACAATAATAATAAAAGTTAGTGCAAATAATGTACTTTAGTCTCATTCCTTCATGTTCTATTGTCTGAAATTACCTGAGACATAACCCCAAATGGTGTCTTTTGAGTTTTCATCACCCCTCCCCTACCTCCACAATCTGAACATGATTTTATGCAATTGCTAGATTTTGCACCAGTCCCATTGCACTTAGCACATGTTTCAAAACAGGAAACCTCAATGTCCCGTTGGCATCCAAAGATTGATTCCTCAAAGCTAAGCGATAGGTCATACCTACATACAAAAGTTACCAAAGAGAGTCAAGTTTTAGAAAAACTCTGAAATTCAAAGATATAAAATGAGATTATCCATATTTGAATTACTCAGAATTTTACTACTAAGCTCCTTAAGTCATGGTTTGAAATAACAAAACAGTTATTCAATTTTGTACTGCTGAGACTATATGAATTAGAAGAAATGTGAAAACATTAGGCTTTGGTTTGTAATTCAAGGGATATAACTTGAGGACAAAAAATCATAAAAACGATGGTTTATGATTCAAGGGACATAATTTGAAAACAAAAATTCAGAAAATTGATTTTTATAATTTTCTGAAAACAGGTTCTTTTCTCAGTAAAATATTTAAAAGCTGTTTTGAATTTGACCAACCAAATGTGTTTTTTGTGTATTTGGATTTTTGAAAACATAAAACTGCATCTGAATCACGAATCAAACAGGGCCTTAAAAAACTAAACAAATTAATTTTGCTGCAAATGTTTTAAAGATTTTAAATAAATAGAATAATTTATAATTAAATGTGTATTTAATTTTTACATTGAAATAGTAATCAAATTAAGTGACATAAAGCAAAAGAAATTGAGAGACTCTAACACATGATATCTGAGAACATAAAGTAACTAAATTATCTGAACTGAAACAAAAATATCTCAACAGGCTAACCTTGATGGAAGTGAGGGTAGGAGAAAATTGAAGAGGTTTTGATTTCTAAGTATATTTATTTACTTAATATTCAACCAGTAATTGAGCAGAACTGTGAACTTATCATCGTATTAACTTAAGGATGTGTGTTCATTTAAATTATTGGACTTCAACAAAGCTATGAAAGTGTATGGTATAATGTCATTAGCGATCTTCATGTACATATTTTGTTTTGATTTTTTTCACTTGATTTCAATGACTTGTTAGTTCATTTTCATGCATGTTCTAATATTTCCAAAAGTTCCCAAAGAAACCCACAAAATGTTCATCATTACGCAATTTTTTGCCATTATACAAGAACTAGCAATGAATTCCAGGTTGCCATTGACTAAAATATGAACTATTTCCATATCCACATTGACTGAACCATCGAAATCAAAGTTCTTAATGACTATTGACTATCTGTGAGCTTCTCCACCAAACCTTTTTTTCTTTTTCAGTTAGGAAGCTGAACTAAAAAATATTTCAACAATATTTAAATGGTTACTTCCTAGCAATCACACAGAATTCTAACAGTTTATAAAATAAAGGAGAAGAGTGGTACTAATTGTTTGCTCGGAGCGCTATTGCATGTTTTTATGTATCCTTAGTTTGAATAGTTTTTAAAACAAAATGATTTTAGTAGCCAATTGTTGTATTGTTAGACAAGCATATATATTACAGAAGAACACTTCAATAGAAGCATAAAATATATAAAGCAAATAATAAAAATAAATTAGTTAGATCTACAATACCGAATGTCAAGATTTTGGTTGTGGTTGTTCCTAAAACTGCTGCCTCCAAAAAACCCATTTGACTCTCCAAAATATGCATCAAAGACTTCAAATGGATCCACCTAGTAAAAGAATATAATTCCATAAAACACCTAGTTGTACTTGAATGAACCATAAATAGATTCAACATTACAACTGAAAAGTGACAAACAAAAAACTCCTCTTCCTATATTCCAAAGCAGTATTAAACATGAACTTCAAATAATCGCTTACCCCCTGTGAATTGGCACCAGGTCCATTAAATTCTGTCTGTAAACCAGACTCGCCAAAACGGTCGTATAAAGATCTTTTTTCATCATCTGATAGGACCTAAAAAAAGGCTTCGTTACAGCATGGAGGAGAAAAAAAGAAAGAAAGAAAGAAATTGAGACAAATAAATAAGTAAACAAATAAAGATAAACAGCTACATACATCTAACAAATGCATTGGCTAGTGAATCACTGCCTTATCAAATAATCCGATCAAAGATCAAGACACAATGTACACGGAATTAAGTTCCAGAAACATGACACAAGGACCAAACTGACAAAGCATTTTCCAGCGGAATGGACAAAAACCTCTATGTTTATTATCCAATACTAGTACCTTCAATGAAAAGTGTAGTGAGGCTATAAATATAATTAGACAAAATGGCTGCCATGGGACTTGCATATGCTTTTCACACTTTATGGCCAGAGGAATTTACAAATGGTACTAGGATACATAATTTGAAGACAACATATAAAGTTAAATTGAAAAATGAAAAGGGGAAGAGAGAAGCTTAAAGAAGAAGAGCACCTCATATGCAGCACTGATCTCCTTGAACTTTTCTTCTGCCCCAGGGGTTTTATTCATATCTGGATGATACTGTTTGAAAGCAAGGATAAATAAACAATATGAAATCCAAAAATTAAAAAAAAAATATTAAAAACATGTAGCAATAGAAATAGTCAAATATCTGCTTATAGTGCAAAATAAACCAACACAACTAAAGAGTTACAATCCAAACTCCTGAAGATCAGCTTAAACAAAGGAAGAAATAAGAAAAAGTGTAAGGAGAAGTTGATAGAACCAACACCTACAAAAGTTACTGTACAGATATGTTGTATGCCTAGAAGAAATCCCACGGGTAGACTTGACTAGTTGAGCTGGAAGTTTGTTTTAGTTGGTTACATAGATTGTTTCTATTATAAGGGCCTTAAATAATGGCGAGCGCCTAAGAGAGAAAGAGAGACAATTCAAGGAGAATCAATTTTCAATTCATTAAACAGTAATTTCCAAAATTACAGCCTAAGATATATATAAACAAATATGATGTCTAACACCAACTAGGACTCTTGAACAAATCCGAATTCTACCTAAAATATTAATTAATATATAACTCTAAAATAAATAAATAAATCAAATAAATAAATAAATAATCCTAATCACACTCAAACTCAAACTCACATATATCCTGTATCAACTCTCCTTGACTTGAAAAAACTCAACTCCGAGGAGTGATGATGACGAAATTGCTCATAAAGGGCAAGGTTAAGGCAATGAAACTCATCCTTCATAATCCACTTGACATCAGACATAGAGCAGGTTACAGTCATGGTCTATGAGGTCTTATGAGTCGCATAAAAATTTCGAGTGCAGGAAGTGAACCTTGTAGATTCCTTCTCCTAGCCTTCTGCTTCTTGGTTGTGTGAGTCCTAGGATTGAGAGCTTGGAGTGCGATTTTACAGCAGTAAGAGGAGTTTCCAATGATTGATCTTCAAACACGCTTCCTCACTGACGATGGGTTGCACAAAACACATCAAATCTAGGGCATGATCTTCAATCTTCGTTTTGATTAGTAACATGTTCTTGATTTGCACGGTTCTTAGTTCGCAGCGGTAGGACGTAGAAAGAAGAGAAAGTGATTGGAAGAAATGAAGACGTAGAAGTAAAAGAGGGAGACGAAAGAGAAGAAAGAAGAAGAAAAAGGGCATAGGAAGAAGATCAAGAATGCACTAATACCAAATAATAGCAAGTGGAGAAAAAAAGAGAGATAAATTAAGGAGAACCAATTTTCAATTCATTAAATGGTAATTCTCAAAATCACATTCTAAGATATTTATAGACAAATATGGCTTCTAAACTACCAACTAGGACTCTTAAACAAATCTTAATTCTACCTAAAATCCTAATTAATATACAACTCTAAAATAAATAAATAAAAATAAAATCCAAATCACACTCAAACTCATATATATCCTACATCATTACTGAGTCATTTATCATTTGATACCCCCCCCCCTTGTGCCCCTGTGCCGATCATTAACACGGGGAAAAAAAGAATGAGAGATATATAAAAGAAGCATATAGATGACCTCAATTAAAAGAGAATAAAAAAAAAGGCTCTTTCAAACACAAATACAAGAAAAATGAAACTGATAGATTCCCAATCCAGTGATCCACCACACATAAAAGATTATTGGGAAATAGAACAATTGTTAAAGATATCCAAGAGAGAATTAATAAAGAAAAAAAATTATTGGAAAAAAGTATTGATACTTGTCATTGTAAACATTGGAGATACTAAATTAAGAAGGATGGCTTAACAAGAACTTTATGTTTGATGAGACAACTTGGTTGGCAAGTGGGAGCATAGAGAAGGTAGTGGTTCAAGGGAATGAGTAGAATATAGATGGAATCATGAGAGATGCATGATAAGTTTATCATTCAATGGTAAGGAATTGTAATTTCATGTCTTGGAGCCGTGGCTTCAAAGCAAACCTCACCAATTGGGAGTCGACTCAACTATTTTGTGCCTATTCATGAGTGGGGAACACCTCCCCCTCCACCCTCCCCCAAAGGAACCGTTTGAGTCAAGCGAGGTTGGGTGGCAATTTCTTGATCCCGAGATCTGTTAACGAGTGTTTCTCTATGGCTAACGTTCACGGTCTGCATGGAGAAGGTCGGATGTGATGAGATCAGTCTCCTTGGAAACGCTTTGGATGATATGGATGGAGCAGAATAGGCAAATTTTTTATGGCTTGACGAGAACTGAGGAGATACTTTGGCACGACATCATCGTTTTGGCAAGTTCATGGCTTGTGGCCTTCAAGATCAATGGGGAGTTTTCAATCAATGACTGGGTTGGGAGCTGGGAACAATGTTTGTTGTGAGGTTTATAGTTTTAGGGGCTGTCCACTATCTCTGTTTGTGCTCATTGTCTCTGCCTCTGCTTTTGCTTTTGCTTTCTGTTGTGTGTAGTATGAGCACCACTGGTACTCATTTGTAGCCTTGTGCACTTTTTTTCATCTATATTAATATTATCTTTGTTTCTCTTCAAAAAAAAAAAAAAAAAAAAGTCAGGCGAGAATTATTGGATTAATAAAACTTTGCACTCAAATTTAGTTAGAAACTTAGAATATAAAGGTTTGAACGAAACTATGTTTATTTTTCAAAGTTAAGACAGTCCTGTGATTATACATAATCATTAACAGTCATATGTACCCTTCTCAATTGCTCTTTGAATCACAAAAAATGGTAAACCTTAAGATAGAAAGTGCAAACTGAAATCAAACTGTAAAACCAGGAGAGGTCATATGGTCCAGGAATAGGATAGACATCTGGAAACACATTCGTAAACAATACTATTCCTTGAAATATGTAGCTCCAATCTGATCATTAAAACAAAGAAAATAATAAATAAACAAACTTTTGGAGCCCGGAGAATCAAACTACAAGTGCATCGCTCATAAATCCTTTAAAAATATATACAGACAAATGAAAGCATCTAGAAATAATTTAAACATTTGTTATCCATTGATTCCAAGAACAATGTGCTTCATCCTTTATAAAAAATAAAAAATAAAAGAAGGCAATGTGCTTCATCCTTTATAAAAATAAAAATAAAAGAAGGCAATCAACAATACATTCAATTCCTTTTCACTTTTCACTGCAACCTAATCACACATCTAAGTTTTAACGTTCTGAATCTCAATGTGCAGAGGCATCCATAAATCATTCAAGGAGTTGTTATCCATCAAATCCAAACAACAATGTGCTTCATTCTAAACGAAAAAAGACAATCAACAATACATTTAAAATTTGTTGCCACTACAACCTAATCACACATTCAAGTTTTAACCTACTGAATCCCAACGCAAAAACAAAAATCCTCAATCGAAAAGAGAAAAAGAAGAACCACCTGACGAGCGAGTTTCCGATAAGCAGCCTTGATTTCCAGCAACGTCGCATCTCTTCCGAGATTCAACGTGGAATAGTAATCCGAACTTCTCGCGGCCCTAATTCCACTGCTCCGACCACGACCAGAAGAAGAAAAACTAGGTTTCCGAACCCGTTCACTTCCAAGATGGAAAACAAACCCTACGGAACTCAATCCTGGGAAGCTGCATTTGAGAGCAAGAGAGGGAAATAAAGCATTGGAGAATCGAAAATTCTTAGAAAGACCTGAGGAATTCGAGCTGATTGAGAAGATAATTGAGCTCTTGTAGATCTGATTACAATGGAGCATCGTTGAAGATCTCTCGCAGAGAGGTTAAGCAGCGCGCGCGAGAGAGCGAGCGAGACAGAGAGAGCTTCTTGCAAAAACCTCTTTAAAACCCACGCAGAAGAAGATATGAATACGAGATGGTGTTGATCAGGTGCTCTATGCAGATTTGGATTACTCGACGGTTGGCTCGAGAGAGGATATGAGCCGTTGGATGATTTCGTTGGGGATAAGGTCAAGGATCTTCGTCGGATTGTTCAGATGTGTGATTTGGTGGGTCCACTGGGTTCCTGACAAGTGGCAGACAACATTAGATTTAACTGTAGGCTTGAGCTTAAGCTTAAGGCTATGTTTAGTTTTGTAATTCGAAAATTAAGGGAGATAATTTTTTTTTAGAAAATTATTGTCTTCAGAAACAGATTATTTTGTAAGTGCATTTTTAAAAACAATAGACCAATCAAATACAAGTTTTCATGTTTTCAAAATTTTAATACAAAATTGTATTTGAATGGCAAATCCAACCATCTACATGTTTATATATATTTAAGTTACCATCATCTCTTATTTCAAAATAATTTTTTTTAAACCTATTAACCTAAATCAAACTAAACCAATTATACTTAGTTCAATGTTAATTATTTCTTTTTGGTTTATTAAAATATACCAAATTCAATTACTTTCAATTTTTTGTTTGGTTTAAACATAAAATTAACTTAAACCAAATGGTTGACACCAACATTCAATTTTCCTTTCAAATCCATGTAAACAAAGAAATTTTAAAAAAGAAAAAAGAAAATGCTTTTCTATAAATCATAAGAAAATGGCCTTAAACACAACACTGCAACACTTTAGGTAAAGCCAAGGTAAAAGTTACGTTAGTGGCCTATAACGAGATACACAACTCTGCGTCCCCGATCCTATCCACGGAGATATACTCTAAGCTTTGGTCCCAACATAAGCGTAATGACGGTATTTTTTAAATGTGATGAGTGGTGTACACAAGACTCAACGTGTCTTGCTTGAATATAGGATCAACATATCTTCGTACCCATTTTTTTTAAACTATGAAAAAAAGAAGAGTAATAAGAAAATGCTTTCCATATAAAATAATTACTCAACTTGATAATTCAATCACAGTTTACATATTTTAGTAGAGGTGTCAGTGGATTGGCTTAAACTACATAATCGAATCGAACTAGTGCATTCGGCTCCATTTTTTTGCTCATATCGGTTCTATTTTGGGTTTGGAGTTTTATAAACCGATCAGTTCGGTTCGGTTCGGGTTGGAGGTTGAGGTCTTGAAAATCGATGGTAAACTGAACCGAACCGACCATAATTATGTTGTATTATTATCCTATGTATATTAAATATTTCTATGTGGGTATTGATGCAACATAATATGTTGATATATATATTGATGAAATAATTTTATTTTTTGTAACATTACATGATTATGTTGTATTATTTACAATATGTGTTTCTTTTAATTTAAAAATATATATTTTACAGGTTAAAAAATATAAAACAATTAACCCAAACCGAACCAAATTGAATTGGTTCCGTTTGGTTCGATTTGGTTTACAAAAATTTGAAACCTAGAACTTTATTAATCTATTACTTTTTTTATTTCATTATAAATCTTAATTATCAAAGTGATTGACATTGACTCAATGAGAATTTTAAGATTCTTGTAAACTAGTAGCTAGAATACTTGTAGATATTTACTCACATTAAATATGTCTATAACATTTATCATCATGTATTTGTTTGAATGAATCTAATTTTTGAAAAAGAGTTTAGATAAAAAAAAAAAAAAATTATAAAAATTAAAATGAGATACTATAAATATAAAAACTTCCTTTTGTTTTGATTACACTTTATTGTAAAATTTCAGAAAGATGAGCATGCACCTTGCTTTAGGCTTATATATTAATATGAAGGAATCCCCAATGTTGGCCATAATTCACATCATCACATATATATATTATTATGTGCTCATGAACCTTTATATAATTAATTGAATTGTTTCGTTACAGAAGGTGACAAGTGGAAGTCACTTGGCCATACAGAACAAAGGAGGGTCATTTCTAGAGCCTCACTTTCTTGGGTGGTCCTAATTACTGCCCATCACCAATCCTCACCACCCACTTGTTAAAAAGTGTAATCCAAGATTTTATTTTCTTATATTTTGATTCAATCACAAAAATGTAGATAATGTACAAAGACAAGTACATACACTCAATATAACCATAAACTTATATATATACATGATATCTCTTCCCCATATTCTACAATAGTGTGGGAGTCTCGTGTATGACCAAAGTATATCATAAGCGTCGCGCAAGGATTGTTAGTAGGGCTTTAGTGGCCTTTAGTCTTGGTAAGTCCTTTGGGTTTGCTTATCAATTGTAAAGTAGCTTTAGTGGCCTTTAGTCTTGGTACGTCCTTTGGGTTTGCTTATCAATTGTAAAGTACGCATGTGCCATACGATTATCTCAAAATTGATTTTAGTTGTACCCTCTGTAACTGTCTATATATACCCGGGGCAACGACTTCTACATTGTACTAAAAAGAAAAAAAAAAAAATTCAAATCTAAAAATAACCTCTTTATAATGTATAATAACATATATTGCCCCGTGGAGAGCTTTTTGAGAAACGCTTTTAGAAAAAGCTAGTGTTTCTCAACTTCTTCTAAAAGTTAAAAACTATTTTTTTTTCACGTAATTTCGTTAGAAGCAGGTGTTACCAAATACCTCTAAAGTGTTTTAGTTTCAAATGCGCTTTAAAGAAGTTTTTTTCAAAGAGGGTCACTTGTCTCTTTCCTAAAACTTTGCAATAGCAAGAGCCTCGTGCACTAATTATGTCACGGTATGTAACAATATACAGGCAATACATACATCTAGTGCATATCCAATGGGTACAATAACAATTTTACTATTTTAATGTCCTTGATTTTATCATATATAATTGCAATGCCCTTACTGGTTCCTTTTTCTTTACAAACTTCTAGACATGAAATGCTTGCAAGAATAATCAGTAGGGATAATTAGCGTTATTGTTGGATGTCATGGATGTGACACTATCAGTCACAATCATCACATACATAAGATTATTAGTATTAATTAAATGCTACAATCTAATCTTCTAAATACCTTAAAAAGTCATTTCAGACAGGTCTTTTTATCTGTTTTCTTCTTGTGGTCACAACCCTGAAGGAGCAAATGCACATTCACGTCTCTCCCACATTGCAACTTAGCTTATTCTCTTACCTTTTCTTATAATCTGCCATACTAGCTACATTAGCTTTCTGCATTCTTTCTAGCTAAGCTAAGATTCATTCACGTAGGGTGCTATAAAGATCCATGATTGGCACAGTAGCACTGATGCCAAGCCATTTTAGAATGTTAAAAAAATTTGGGGCTGCACTGATAAAGATTCACTAATTACCTGTCTAAACAAAGGAAGAAACTGCATAAAGAATCAATCGTCGTAGGCACCGCTTGTCCTATCCAATTAAAGATAACTCATGCTTCTAATTCGTCTATTAGTTTATACAAAGCATACCCAGAAAGAGATTGATCAAGATACATAAGAATATTCTCTGTTACTTCTTTAATTTCTAGGAATGTTTCTTTGCCCAAGTTAAATAATAGTTTATTTTTCATTTTTCTTCTTCTTCTTGCTAAATTAACTATTGTGTTTTGATTCCGTTTGGCGAGCCTAGATCTCAATTAGTATCGATATTCTCATCAACTTAACCACTTTTAAGTTCAGATGTAGGTTTAATTACTCTAAAACGCTTCGACACAAATGAAGGTCGTGAGATCTGAACTTATATTTCATGTAATGAATTTGTATGTGATCAAACTACAAATTCATTAATCATTGAAAGCTGCTTTAATTAAACAACCCTTCCACTTTATTTTATTTTTTCGGTGAAACTTAAAGAATCCTTTTTGGGTATGAAATGATGATGATGATAACTACACGCATAATTTAATTAAGAAATGCATTAATGAAACTACTGGTTTGGAGTGAATATGATTATCAACGACATTAAGAATATATAAGTGGCCCCAAACAAAGACAGAAGAAAGGTCTTAAAGACTTAAATGTATTGATTTGATAAGACTATCCAATTATTGGAGTACTTTTGCTATTCTAGTGTTCATGTTTGAATTTTTGAACAAGGGGATGTAGGGAAGGGAAATATGATTGGAACAAAAGGATCAAAGTGTAGTGCCAAAGACCAGATAGAGGGCATGACCCACTTTGGATTTCTTGAATAATAATACCTCTTTAGTGTTTATATTAATGCAGGCTAATTGACCCTACACATAAATTAATTAAATTTCCTAGTACAAAAGAGCCACTGATCAGTTGCATAAGCAAAAGCAATGTGAGATAAATAATGGATGAGAAAGAGAAGAGACCAAATGTCTCTTTCTTTTAGTAATCTAATAAATATAGGTATATGAAGGGTACTATACTTTGCCTTTAGAAACACTTTTAACCTAATAAATCATGCTTCACATTCTCATTTACTGCTCTCAGAGTATTCTGTTTTGATGATTGAAGGCATTTGTTACTTCAAAATATTTTGGTGGGTCTACTTCAAATAGTTCAGATGTTGTTATATGAAGTCAGGGAGGGAGAGAAATTGAAGGGCGGCCATTGAATTCGAGGCAATAGTTAAGGTTGCTTTATTATGACCCAGAGGTTTAGGGTTTGTCATACTTTCCTAGACTCTGCATAAGCCTTATGTACTGGGTACACTTTTTTTATTTTATTTTTATAGACATGAAGAAGAAGGAACTAATGCACAAAAAAGTTGAGATCATTGAACTTTAATATGATTTATGAGTGGAATTTAGGAAAACGATTCTTTAGCATTTACTTATAAATAAGCTAAGCTGAAAATAGTGATTTAGGAGACCTGAGGGAAAATACAGAATAAGGGTCTAAAGATTTTGATTATAATAGTGTAAAGGATGGCCTGTTCTAAGCAAAAAATAATAGAAGGAATTTTAAGATACATGTGTCTAGTGCTTGTTCTATTAACACTCCTTTTTCTCCCAGCTGAGAAACAAATAGAAAATCAAATTGAAGTACTGGTTCAGTAGGGGAAGTTGCAGGGACCCAGTACTAGAAAGAGATTGAATCCAAGAACATGTCACAAGGGCTGCTTCCCCTAGTTTCCTATTGTTTTCATTTATTCAATAACCAAACCAACAAGTTTTATCTGCAAGACTACACAACAACATCAAATAGCTATTAAAAGCCTAAAACAAAACTACTTAGGAATTTGATTAATTAATTTTGTTCTGTCATTTGACGATAATTTCTGTCAAATTATAAGCAAATTAAAGCATGCCATAGATTTTTTTTTTTTGGAGGTTAGTGGGTATTAGAAACTTACGTCCCTCCTAATCCCTACGGAGTACAATCACAAATACTCAAGGATGTCATTGGCCAACAAGTGTGAAGGTGACCGAACTCATTAGAAACTTACGTCCCTCTTAATCCCTATGGAGTACAATCACAAATACTCAAGGATGTCATTGGCCAACAAGTGTGAAGGTGACCGAACTCAAGACTTTCAGGGTAGGTACGCTTGCACCCAACCACTAGACCACCGCACCGCTGATTATGTCATATATTGAAAGAGAAGTAAATTAAGAAAGACTTGAAAATAATGACACAAATTATATTGAATGACATTAAATTGATGATAAAATTAGAGTACAAAGAAGGGTGGGAAAAGAAAAAAACAAGGTTGCCGGCCTGATTATTTAACATTGCAACCAACAATAATTAAGACAATAAAGAAGGGCAGATCATCCAAATCTCTTCACTAAAGAATTATGCCATTTTTACACAGTTCACAACTTTTATTGTTTAAGTTGGATATTGGTTTATGGAATCTAGAGGCTCCTTCCTGTCTCTAACTTTTTCTTCACTTGTGTCAAGGTACCTGCCTCCAACACATCTTTCCATCTTCTTCTTTTTCAAGTCTACTTCTTGAAGGAAATATATAAAAAGAAAACTCCCAAAAAGATAAAGAGAAGGAAGAAAAGTAGATCCAACAAGTGGCCAAAGACTCCAAAGTGAATTGATGAAAAGAGCCACAGGAAAAAAGCAAGTTACCGGAGATGTGGACGGCGGTCGGGTGGGCTGGCGGTTCCGCGAACTTGCACAAAATTATGAACTTTTACTTACCACCTGCATTGAAAAAGATACAGAAAACCCATAAAAAGCATATTACTGAATCATGGATTAAGTTATCTTTTGCTTTAGTTCTTTTACAAGAATTACAATGGTATTTCTTAGGAACAGATGTAATAACTTTTTCTTTTCTTTACTTTTCCTTTATTACTATTAGAGAGATGACCAAACTTTTAGTTCTGTAAAGAATAAAATTAAAATGGGAAAAGCAAAAAAGTGAAGAAAAAGTAATGTAACTTAGTTCCATGTAAATGCAAAGGATTTAGTAGTAAACAATTCAAATATAAGTTCAAGCCAATGAAGAAATTTGATTATAGAAAAAGAATAGAGAAAGAAAGAGTCTTACCTTTTACTGCAAATGCCTTTCTTATGAATGAAAGGAAAACAACGAGAACAGCAACCACTGCCAACAAACCGATGGTAATTGCAAGCGCCTTCTCTGTGTCATCATCGTCATCATCGGAATGATCTATGGTTCAAAATGCAAAGAAAAATTACCATCAATTCTTCACATTCTTGATGAAAAATCTACTTATAACACTCATAAAAAATGCGCTATTCACATCCACCGGAAAAACAAATTCTTAGAAACAATGCATATACAAATATTTTCTTGATCAACAATGCATCATTATTGGATTCTTCTATTCAAGATTATTGGATATTGTGATAATGTGGTAGGTTCTGTTTGTCCCAAAACATGCTTTTCATTGGAATTCTACTTTTGAGTTGGAATCAGGGCAGATCTTCTTAAACACCAGATAGTCAAAGAAGCAAAATACTGCTTTCAAGTTCATTGTCCTCTCAAAGACATACTTTTTCTCTTTAACAAGCTTTTCATTCAACCCTAAGAAATGAAAGTAATCTACTTTAATAAATTTCAGAAGGTAAGCACTTGGGTACAATCATAACTTTCATGTAAACTAGTCATCTTTCGAACTTAGAGCCCGCATGCCCGCAATTCAACTACATTTTGAACTGATCAACAATCAAACCATTACCATATCATTGGCTTTGAACATTGCTCACAAAATCTTCATCAAACTATCAATTTTTTATTTTTTTTTTAACATTGATCACCATTCCTTGCTCCCCATATGTAACATTAAATAAATCCCAAATACCATATAATTAACTTCTAATCAAAATCTTAATTACTAAGACATAAATAGCCCAAAAAGAAAAAGAAAAAGAAGGGTACTTTCACAATTTTCTAACACAAACACATACAGTATCCTCAGTACACAAAGCACACACTTTACCCAACATTATAAAAAAAAAAAAAAAACCCAAAAAGCAGAGGAAAAGAAAAAGAAAAGAAAAAAAAAAACCTGAAATCTTCTTGAATCTTTCCAAGGTGTTGCTGATGATCAGACGGTAAATTCAGAAAATATTCAAGGTGACTTCAGTAAAACCACTTTAACAACGCTTCAAATCAGTTTTTAACACATTAAAAAAAAAGAAAGAAAAGTAATGTACATCACAAGTTTACATCGTTATTAAACATCATTAAATTACTTCAAATTATATATAAAATACATAATTTAAGATAATTCAATGATAGATGTATAAAAGTAGATGTCACGACGGCATTACTCAGAGCAAAAACAACACATAAAAAACCAGAAACCACCAACCAAGGTGGTAGCAGCAGCAGTAGTAGTGATGATTATCATAAAACCGCTTACCGCTATTCGAATACCCCCCACCACCACCACCACCACCACCACTCGACGAATACCTCACGTAACACTTCACCAAAAACACATCGCCCGACACAGCCGTTCCGCAATTCGCCCTCAACCCCGACACCGCTTCCGCCACGCAATCCTGACACTCCCCGGGACTCAAATCCCCGACGCACTGAGCCACGCCCTGAACCGGCCCCGACCCACCAACTCGGTACGACCCGCCTCCACTCGCCAACCCGGCCAGAACCGCGTCGCGTCGACTCACCACGTCCGAGTCGAAGCCCACCGAAGGCCCACACTTCTTCAGAACCACAGTCTTGTCTTCGACCCCTAAAAAAGCCGTTTTGTCGTACTTAACCAAACAGCCCTGAAGCTGCAAAGCGCCACCGGCTGAGTCGACACAGAGAACGCCGAGTTGACTCACCGCGCGAGCGACGCAGCGAGAGCAGTCTGTCATGGAGAGGTCGCCGCGGCACTGGAATAAGCCGTAGACGACGTCTTGTGATGAGCCGGTGGTGGTGATGGTGAAGTTGTTGTAGGTGGTGATGGTGGCTGAGTTGACCAAGGAGGTGAGTAGCGAGTTGAGGTTCGACTCGAATGGTGACCCGGTGGTGTACTTTTGCTGAGAACATCCGCCGTAGACGAAGTCGTCCGTGGCTTGTTCTGATGGTGTGGGAAAAGAAGAAATCAAAATAACAAGAACAAGAAGAAGATGAAGAAGAAGAAAAGAGTTTGAGATTTTTACAGAGAAATTCATGGAAGATGATGAAGAAGAAGGATACATGATTAGTTTTTTGAGTAGTTGTCGTATGAATTTGGAAATGTGAGATTTGAGAAATGGAGAGTATATAAAATGGGAAAAAAAAAAAAAAAAAGCAGCGCAGAATAGCGGGTACGTGTTAATCACCGTTGGATTGTGTTTGTGGCGTATCTCTAAGAGTTTGGAGTTTTGGTGGATTGTGTTTCTGACAGTTTTGTTACTTGACGGAGAATTTAGAATTTAGGTACAGTGGTCACTGGTCAGAGTGAACTTGATGTGTTTATTTTGTTGGGAGGACGAAAATGCCCTTGTTGTGGTAATGGTGATTGATCTCTTGGTGTAGGGTGGTTGAGGAGTTGGGTCGACTGATGAGGTGGCAATGATATAAAAAGGGGATTATTGTAATGTAGATTAAGCCATTTTAGTTTGAATAATCACTTTAAATATCAATCTCTAACATTAGATAAGAAGTTGAGTTATTTTTAAATTGGGTGTTGTAAGTAAAAGAAATTAGAATAAGTAAGAATGAATTTGGAATTCACAAGTCTTTTAGAACTTATTTTAATAAAAAAAATGTTAATCTAATCATAAAATATTATAATTATATGTACAATTATACATATATACCTATTAAATTATTTATTATATATTTTAAAATTTATAAAATATTAATATTTAATAAATATATATGTATAATTACACATAAAATTACAGTTAAATTAACATTCATTTTCTAATAAATATGAAAGTCGAAAGTCTTTTGGAAGTCATTCCTTGTCTTCGCTTATTTTTTATCCAAATTTTCCTCAATTATTCAATCTCAAACACAACATTAATTAATTGAATTGCTACATAGTCATCATCAATCACCATCCATTGCTATTGCTATCTCCCGGTCATATTTCAAGATGTTTAACTAAAACATATGTTGAATACAAATAATTTTACTTAATCATTAGAATAGGATTTTTTTTTTTTTTTTGAGAAGCCTCTATAAATATAATGTCAGCTATTAATATGAGAGACTTCGAAAATTAAACCAAATGAAGCATAGATTTATTTTATGAAAAAAAAGAAGAAGAAGAAGGAAGAAATAAAGACAAGTAATGTGGATAGATGGTCGCCTCATCACCCTTAAAATACAAAGTATTAAAAGGAAAAATAGATAACTGACAAGTCATTTGATGTTGCAAATTGAGGAGGGTCATAGGGCCCACAACTAATTATGATTATCTCTATCTATCTTGTTTATCTACCTTCTTTCTAAGTTTCCACTTATAAACTTCATGGCCGAGGGATTTGTTTTGTATTTTTTGATTTGTTCATGTATTTTTTTGTGTTGGTCTGTGTTTGAGGGAAGACGTTTTGATTTTTAGACAGCAGTTCTTGCCCATTCTTTTGTCATATTTCATTCTCGACTCAACTTGTTTTATATGTATGTTTGTCTCGTGTCTTCTCTCCTCCATAGGAGCTTTGTCCTTCTCTTTGTAGAAGTTTGTCCTCTCATTTTGGGAGCTTCCTTTCTTTGTATAAGAGTTTGTTGACTCATGTGCCCATTATCATTGTACTGCTATTTAATTCTATTGGGGTCTTTATCCTAATTCTGATGCCAGTTTGCTCTAATCTTATATTACTTTAATAAAAAATAAAAATAAAAAAACTTCATGGCCAACAACTTAAAAAAATCAACAGAAAAAAGAAAGAAAGAATATATAATAATAGAGAAACTATAGACTCACAGATTGTTTCTTATCCTACCTAATTTTGCACCAAAAATGTCAAAAAATAAAAATAAAAATTGATAATTTCATAATTATGGCCCTTCTCAGAGTTTTTCTAAAGTGTTTTCAGAACAAAAATATTTTTAAAAATATTTGACAACTATTGTTTTTAACTAAACTATGATGAAAAATAATAATTTTTTTCAAAAATATTTTTTTTAAAAGCACTTTTCGAAAAAACTCTATGAGCCCGAGAGGTGGTTTTGAACTCTACTCCTTCCATTCATTGGATAACAGGTGGCGGCATTCTACTGGTGGTTTTTTTGTTTTTTTTTTCTTTTTTTTTTAGTGGACTGGTTGGTTGGACTGTTGATTTTATAACATCCTAATCACCAAATTTAAATGCAATATTGATTTTTTTTTCTTCCTTTACAGAATCTATTTGCTTCTACTATTAGGCTCATCACGTGCCTTTCATGCTTTTCTTTTGCCTGGTTTTTAACATAAGATTGATGCAACTTTAATAAATATAATCTTTATTATTTAAAAAAAAAATGATAAAGTTAACAGTATATGAAATGTTTGTGTGCGTGTGTTTGATGTATTTTACTCTGGCTTCGAGCTAAATAAATACCAAAATGAAAAAATATGTGAAATTGAAGTTATATGGTTATTAAGCCATTAATATTTACTTTATTCAGAAGCCATATTGGCCTTAAAGCCTATGGCACCAACTACCATGATGGAAAAATGATTGTTGAAATTTTGACAAACAAGTGATGTCAAACCCTCAATATTTCCTAAGTTTGGTGAAGTCTACATACAAAGCCTCAACTACCTTAATAGACTTGAGAGATTTTAACTTCTTCTCCCATTTTACTTCAGAAAAATGCTTTATAATAAGCACTTTTTACATTGTAGCTAACTAGAATTAAATTTTGTTAAATCAGTTCGACCTCTCTATAGTAAATATAAAATGAGAAAAATGTTATCAACTACCACTTCTATCACATTGGTTATAATACTCTTGGTTCTCAATTTTTTTTTTTTTTTTTAGAAGAAATAATATTAGTTGTATAACTAGCTCCATCACCATACTGTATATTCAGGGAGGAATCAAGTCAATTCTTGACCCATTAATCATCCTCACCCCTACAGTGAGGCAGTGACAAGAGTTAAACCAAAGACCTTTAGTTCTCAGAATTTTGAAATGTTCCAAAGAACAAAACAAGATCCACAATAAATTAAGTGAAACAGAATAGAACAAAAATAAGAAGAATCTTGTTATGTTCATCTGAATCAAGACAATTGAGATAAATTTATTATATATATATATCCTCACCCCTACAGTAGTGACAAGAGTTAAACCTAAGACCTTTAGTTCTCAATTTTGAAATGTTCCAAACAACAAAACAAGATCCACAATAAATTAAGTGAAACATAATAGAACAGAAATAAGAAGAATCTTGTTATGTTCATCTGAATCCAGACAATTGAGATAAATTTATTATATATATATATATAGCTTGCTCTATACCTGGAAATTTGATCAAGCTATATGATTAAAACCAGAACATGGAAATCTAGGAGCAAAAACAAGCAACCTTTTCTTATGGGTTGGCTCTGTGTCTCTTTCCACCAGTTGTTTAGCTAAAATTTTGAGGTTCTAATTTTCTTACATTTATGAATATTGGCATTTAGTCTATGTTGTAAGAGGACCAAGCTAAGGGTGTCCCCTCCAAGAGGTAAAGAGAGAAAGATAGAACAGAGAAGGGTATGCCACCTTCAATAATTGTTTTTATTTAAGTCATGGCTACTTGTCTTGGCTTCAATTTTCCCATAAAGTCTTCTCATGCAACACCCGACCAAATCAGTTGTCATGTTACCATATTTCAAGATAAGGTTTCTCATGAGAGGCCCAGAACTTCATCCATCAAAAACAATATATGATTCTCTAACACAATACCACCACACAAGAATAAAGGGTGAAGGGTAGACTAGAAGAAGAAGAATAAGAGTAGGAAAAAGAGGAGGTTTGAGAGAATCCTTGATTTGATTTCCTTATGAATTAGAAAGAGAAATCCTTCAAAATTTCATGGAATTTGTTGAGGAATTTCTTTGTTTCTAGACCTTTCATTAGTTCTGTCTTCACTCAGTGGTAGGTATTGACATTTGCCTAAATTTAAGTAGATATTGCCATTTGACTAATAAGTTTAGACCCAAATTAACTTTTGAATCCATATTAGAGTACTGCTGTTCCCTACCCACCCTTTCCCACCTCTTATTTTAAAATAGAAGGTGAAAGCCCAACTTACGTTCATCAAAAGAATATATTAACACTCCCCTTGGCACGTGGACTAAGTTTATAATGGAAATGAAAGATATGATTGATAAATGAGATAAATGTGAGAAGGTTTGACTTAGAACTCAGGTAAGGGTCCAACTATGTATATTAAGCGAGAATATTGACAATAACATATTTATGGCAGAAGGTGTTTTTAACTTCGGTGGTAAAATCTCAAAAGTTCAACACTAAATGCATTTTCTAGTTTTATTGAACCCAATTTTCTTTCTTTCTTTTTATTTTACTATTGTGAAGCTTAAGTTTATGATCTAAAGCTCCTTGACATCTTCAGTTTCTCCACAATACCCTACTCCTTACTGGCCTATCTCCCCACCTATATGGGTTTCACTAGGAGTAACACAACTTCCAAACTATAACTAACCTTCCAGGCCCATATATGATACACTAAGACCCAGTTGTTCAGAACAGAAACCTGTTTAGTATTTAGATCTATCAAAGATCAATTTAGTAGCAAGAGACCAATAAATCCACAAGCATCATGATAAAAAAAATGTTTCAGATTATTAATATCATTCATTTATAACCATGGCATCACCTTGTACATAGAACAATTTTATGGTTTTTGATACAATAGTACTGTCTAATAACTGGGCTTCCCTGGACATGCTACCCCACTGCCTCGTTTACACAGAATCTGCACTGCACCAGAAAATGAAAGAATCCTAAATAAACATGCTTCTGTTTTTTGTTTTATTTATTTATTTTCTTTGTTTCATTTTTTTTTTCCTCACAGTTCAATTACATGTATAAATAGAATGTAGACATAGAACTAAATCAATCAATAAATAACAAAGTTTAAATTGGGTAGTTGGTATCAGAGTAAATTACGATGTTTTCTTAGCTGATGCTCTCTCTTCCATCTGCTCAAAGAGACTTCCATCATAAACAGCTCTAATTGTGTCTTTATGCATTAAGCCATCCTTGTCTTTGCAAAGATTATAAAGGATCTTCCACTCTGTCCAGCTTGCTAACCTGCAACCAACTTCAACAATTTGTCACCAACAAATATATGACCGCCAGCGGGGGAAGTTTAACAGGCCTATTTGGTATGCAATTTAAGAACAGTTTATTTATTTATTTTTAAAACCAAGATTTCTTGAACATGTGCGTTGGTTGGACTGTTTTCAGAAAAAAACTCAAGATTTCTAGTTATGTCAGATTGTACAAACCATCCACCGTAATCCTTAGGAAGGCGATTTGCCTTCAGCATTTGAGACAACTCTTCTGATGTTAAGGCATTTGAGTTCTTATGTGAATGCTTGCTGAATATCTCCTCAAACTTAGAGGGCACAAACCTAGAAGATTGAAATTAAAATCATGTCAAAGAAATTAAATATGTAATATATCCTTTGTATTAGAGCTACACAAATTTTTTATCAATCCAGCAAGTATAATATAACAATCTTTGATTGGCTTTCTTCTGTCTAAAGTCACCGATACATAAGTGGGGTTTGATGAGAAATTTACCTTCCTTCTGTGTCATAGACACCAGAGTCACTCCCATGTTTGCCTCTAGTGATGTGTCGAATTTCTATAGGGAAGAGTAGGGAAGGAAATTTTCCCTGCATCATAAAGAGCCATGGTATATATGTTAGTTCTAGTGTCATTTTAAAATAACACAATTTAAGTTTATTTGACAAGAAACAACCATACTGAAGTAGGCTAGCTATTACTTTATAGTGCTTCATTCGTTTTATTTTTTTTGAAGACCTGGGTATCTGGGCCAGCTTGCACGCTTCCAACTAATCTCAGGGGCGTACAAGCCCCTAGCCCGCAAAGAGGGCATCCCCTGAAACCCTGGAAAAATTCTCCGTTCAGACTCGTATATACCTTGGAGGGAGAACAAGTGGATGAGATTCGAACTCGCAACCTCTCGGTTACTTGACTCTCTACCCAACCACTTGACCAATGCCCTTTTGGTGTGCTTCATTCTGTTATTACATAATAGCAATTGATCATGGCTTGCCATGAGATATATTTGAGAACGAAGCATCTTTTAGTCTGACTAAAAAGATCTCATGCAAAGCATTTTATATAGTATCAACAATCAACACTGGAAATATTTTTTTTTATGATATATGATTTCAAAGTCTAACATCATCATGTATATATGGTGTACTTTCCAACGATCAAATCTCTTAACTATATTGACACTAAGCATATTTACAGTTTCATTCGGGAAAATGATTGTAAAATCTATATGAAATAATTTTGACTTTTAATCCTGGCCAGTAAGATCTTCAAATCTTCCCAGCTAGTGGAGCAATTTAGAAACTGGAATTACTGAATACTAGTTTGTACTTTAAAATAAATTTTGTAAATTATTTAAAAATAAATAAATAAGAAAAATGGTGATCCTTGTGCCTGATAATGCATAAGCAAGGCTCCATGAATGGCACCAAAAATAAAAAATAATAAAAAATAGTAAGTTTAAGAGAAGAAAGAGAGAGCCTTTCTCAACCAAACTTGTTAATTGTTTCTTTCTTTTCTTATTTATCCATTTTTGGCTAGATAAATAATTAAGGAAAAAAAGGAAAACAATTACAACAATCAGACTGCTACCTATAGATCACGTAATTCTAAATGTACCCACCAAAAACACTCAATGTACTTACTCATTACTTTATGTATAATTGTTGAAATTTTCAGTGGGTACATTTAGAATCACGCTAAATAACCCATCATCTTGTAATTTTTAGAAAATCCTTTCAAATTTCAACTGATTTTGATCAACTACTACCTATTATGCGAAGCAAGCTTTTCATCTAGTAACATCTAAAAATCCTTTTATATTTATTCAGTGATTTATAATCCTCACAATTTATTTTTATAATTTATATCTTTTATATTGTTTCTATCCAGTAGTGGATCTCTGGGGCGCAGGGGGTGACCGCCCCCCAACATTTTAGAAAAACCCTTTATACTTATGCTATATTATATATTTTCGCTTCACCCCTAAGATCAAAGTCTATATTCGCCTACTGTTTGTTTTAGAATCAGACAATTGGGCTCCAGACCCGACATTTGAATCTTGGGCTGAACTCAAAAGGCCCACAAAAGAGAAAATTTAAAGCTTAAAAACGTGTAAACACATGAGGAAGAAGCTCTTTTAAAAGCAGAAACAAGGAAAACTTAAAGCGAAAGCTACGAATAATACCTTTAAACGAACCAGATTTTCTAGAGATTAACACACTAAACAAAATCAAACGACGGAGATTACAGAGCTCGTTAATTGTTACCGGACGTGTTTTCCCGCTGAGACCGACGTTGATGAAAATGGCACTAACGAACGATAATCCCACGCCACATCCGATCGCTCGAAACCCTATTTATGTATTTCATTTCATCACAGTTATATTTTTATGTAACCAAATCGAAAAAATCAAAAACTCCGATCGAGAAATCCGAAAACTGTTTCTCGATCTGAGTTTTTTTATTTTTTTGAATTACGAACCTTTGTAAGTCTCCCATGGATAAATGATCCCATCTTTGTTCTTGTCGAAGAACGACACGTGTTTCTGAAGCGTATTCATATACTCATGACCACCTTCGTTCATCGGAACGGACGGTTCCTTGCTCGAGATTCTTTCGATCGACAGATCTTTCGAAGAACCAGAAGCCGCCATTAAAGAGATCTGAATGAAGCTAAAGACTGTAGAGATTGAAGAAGAAGAGGTTTATACTTTGTGTTCAACTTTGGATTGCTTTTACGCCTGAATTGCTTCGGCGGACGGCCAAGTGTTACGGCACCAGCGCTGGCGTTGTGCCACGTAACAGTTGTTTTGGCGGTAAATCGGTTCGGTTGGCCACGTGGTTGAAGGAAACGAAGCGGCTCAGGGGGGTTTTATAGGCGTAACTGGTAGAGAATTAGTAGGTGGAAGGATCTGTCACAGCTAGTTTGTTCGATTAACCATAAATGCTGGAAAGTGTTGAAAATTGTTAACGTTTCTGGGTTTCGTCTAAGAGATAGGTGAAAAAACACGTGTGGGAGATAACCAGTGTTACTTTTTTGGTAACTGTGGTTGGGTTAGGTTTAGATTTTTTTCTATTTGAGTTTTTGAATTTTTAGAAAAAAAGAAAAAAAAATTGAATGTTTTTTTATGTAATAAATACAAAATTTTGGAATGAAAGTATGCATTAGTTGTAATATTGTTTAGAAAAAATATATTTTCTATATGATTTCAGCACACAATTTTAGTACTCACCTTATGTATGTTAGACGAATCTTCAATCACATATTAATGTATGATTCAAGAACATCTAATACATATAACAGATAGTGTGTTAAAAATAAATGTTAAAAATGTATATTAAATGTATAACACTACCTTAAATATTTATATTTTTAATGAGTGAGATGCATTTAACATTGATATTAATATCTATATATACTTTATTATTTTTTATAACATTTGCATATTCAATCCCATAGTTTTTTCCTTCCCTATATGTTATATATATATATATATATATAGTATATGAATCTCTCTTTTTATTCCTATAATGATTACAACACACATTTAATATATCATTCCAATGATTGAAATTTGTTATCTCTAAAATTTTCATTGTGAAATTTTGGTGGGCACTAATAAATAATTATGGTTGCCAACACGGCATTATAGTTGCATGAAGCAATGAAATATAAAACCAATGATTAAATGAGGAGTTAATACAACTTTGACTTGTACATAAGAATACCAAAACCTGTCGTTACTTAGAGGACACGTGATACTTTTTATTCTATTTTTGAACAAAAGTCGAAAAAGAATAAATTGCTAATTTTGACAAAATATATTTTTCAGTTTTATTTCCTTATCTTCTCTATTTAATTGTTGACGTGTTCAGAACAACTTCTTGACTCGTATAGGAGATATTAAAGTTGCCTTTAGTTCAAAAATTGGAAACAAGAATACAATTCAAAAGAAAATCAGAAAAATAATTTTTTATTGTTTTTTGAAAAATAACTTATTTTCTTAATAAAAAGTAAAAAAAAAATATTTTCAGAATGTTTTAAACCAAATAAGTTTTTAAATTTTCAAATACAGAAAATTATATTTAGACAACGAACCAAACAGAACATAACATGAGAGATTGGTTATTGTGGCTTAAAGATCCATTACAATTTGTTTCACAAAGTTGTAAATATTGAATGTTATATTAACAAATAGAAATGCATGTATTACATCACTCTTCTTCGTCTTTTTTTTTTTTTTAAAGAATGAACACAAGTTTAGAGGATGTTGATAATAGAGGGTTAGAAGAAGTCAGAACCCTTCAGTAAGGCCAAAAAGGTAAGAGCATGAGAAGCTCAGATGAAAACTATATGAACCAACTATCATGATTCTGCTTTTATTTTTATTAAAAAAAAAGGTCTCACTTATTTGTAAAGAAAGATAATTAATTTCAAAAAATATTCAGCAAAGTTCCTTTTTCCCATTACGAATGCCAAAATAAATTTAAAATTAAAAAAAAAGATTAAAGGAAAGCAAAGTGAGTGCTTAATTAGGATTAATTATTGCGAGATTCTAACATAGCTTCAATAAGTCAAAAAAGTTAATATGAACACTTCTCCTCCTGGTGTTGTTTTTCTTGATATAATAAATCCATTACTTTAAGCTTCAAATCAACATGATGTAACATATTCTTAATTATATGAAATCTATTATAATTTATTTATTTTTGATTTACCCGTTTTTCGGCCCCTCCTCCTACTTTTTATGTCGAGATTAATCTTTTTAAAGTTTGATGTTCTACAAGGATTTATAGGCGCATTTTTCACTCAAGATTTAGTTGAGACAGAGCTTGAACCGATAATTGAGTCTCTCAACTTGCCTCGGAGTGTGCTCCACGGTTAGTTCTATTATAATTGGAAGCTTCATCTCATTATCTTATTCATATTTTAGATTACTACTTACTAATTGATAATTCTATGGTTCTAAAAACTATAGGATTAGTAATTAATTTAAGAGGATATGCAGGAGGTGATGGTTATCAACATCTTAATTTGATTTTCACATGCACTATAGAGATCCCTTTAAATAGAACATTATAAAATATATATCTATAAAATATTATATTCTTTATTAAATAGTGATAGAGTAAATCTAGAAAGACCCTCTTTTTTTTCTTTTTGATTTCTCACGTGGGTGTCCCGCCTTTCGAGCAAGAGTAATCTACGTTCGAGCATTATAGGGACATTAAGGAACTCTTCCCAAATAAGCGCAATTAAAATGAACACGGATTTCGAACCTAAGACCTTTACGCCTCAACCATCTTTAGCATAAACCTTCGACCATCTGTACTACACTATATTAGGTAGAAAGACCATTTTTGAGATAGCATCTAATGCGTTAATGGTAATAATTAATAGATAATATATTGTTCAATCAGCTAACCATTGAGCCTGTGTTTGATGAACTGAACCTTCATTTCCAACAACATGCAATCCAAAAATATGTGTGAATGGAATACTTTGAAATTATGGGTGGTTCTTCATTATTTAGATGAGTAAGAATCCAATTGCTGGCATTGCAGGGGATAAAGGAAAAGCCCACTACCTAGATATGTAGTATTTTTTTTTTTCTGTAACGTACAGTGTATTCTTGATGCTCTCTCTGATGGTTTTCAATGAAATAAAATAAATTTATTAGTTACTTGTTTTAGGCAATTTTCAAGATGCCCTTTGATTTTTATTTAATTCTTGATGCTGCAGCAAAGAAAATGAGTATTTTAGAAGGGCCCGTTTGATTACAATGCTTTATTCGACGTATTAATTCAGTATTAGAATCACCTTTTTTTGGGGTTTCTTTTTCTTTTTCTGCACATGTTATATTTGGGTTTGTTTGTAGGGTATCTTCCATCAGGGTGAACACAGCTGTGAAGAACAAAAAAAAAAAAAAAACTGCCCTTAAACTTTAAAAATTGTCAGAATGATAATGAAAATCACTTCTTTGTATTTCCATCAGACAGTCCCTTTGATATTAGTAAGTATTTATAAGGTAATCTAATAAAGTGCATAAAGCTTGCAAAATGCTTTATTTTGTTATAGTTAATTTGATTATCATGTTAAAAACATAGAGAAAACATGCAAATACCATATCTAACAAAAACTACATCAAGCAAAAAAAACACTTGCTGAAGATGAAGAAATTCTTATGTTACAGATCTTTGAATCAATATTGATCAATGTCTACTTGCTGACTCAAGAACTGTTCCATATTTCCATGCCCTTCAATGGTTAATTTTACTGAGCTTCTCAAGACCTAGCATTAGAAATAGAAATGTCTATCATATGAAATATATCCACTATGCATGACATAACAAAAGGTGTAGTTGTGAAAGTGTGGGAGTGATTTGTAACATTTAACACTTACATTGTTCAATGTCATTGAGTTGTTATCAACATTTAGAAAGTATTAGCTTGGATACTCGTCAACAGGAAATATTTAGTACCAATTTTTTTTATGACTGATTTCTGTCTGATGTGGCCTTCTTTCTTGAAGACAAATCCATATCAGAGATCAAGAAATGCAGCATTCCATCTACATGGATATCAATATATACATGCCCCCCATTTGTTTCATCTATTTTTATTTAGAGAATACAACATTTCAGCACTAACCCCTTTTGATCCATCCTTTGGTCTTCATTCCCTGTAAAAAAGAAATATGGTACTCCCATAAGTTACCGAACAAGATTATCTATCCTTTTCTTTTCTTTTTTAAGTCAGGGGTATTGAAGAGCCCACCCCCACTAGTCTCCTGGGGAATGGCCACAAATACCCAAGGACGCCGTTGTATGAGTAGGGAGACTCGAACTCATGATCTATTCTATAGTAGAACCATATGCCCCTCAACTCTGCCACTCGCCCAACCAAATGTTGGGTGAACAAGATTATCTACCAAACATATATAAGATCAATAACTGGTTTATTGTGGATGATTAATAGAACCATGCCCATATATTTGAATGCATAGTTTCATTCAATCAGTTTCAACTAACTATAGCACTTCTTCCACCCTTGAAGTGATCCTCTGATCTAAACATCAATGTGCAGAAATTGGAGATAAGAAATAATTTCAGATTTCTTCTATGCATATATAAAATTGTCCAGGAGCATTATAAATAACGAATCTATATGGGTCTTACCTAGGGAAAAAAAGGAATCTATGTGAGCAGATAGTAAGAGATGACGTTGAACTTACCCTCGGGAGGTTGAGCTAGCTTTCGATTCTGAGGAGACATCATGTCTTTCTTCAATTGGGTCAATATATCTTCCATTGTGTACTCTCTCTGCCAATCTGCAAGCATTGGGAAGAGGCTTGGCTCAACCTGTACATTGGCAATGCGTTAGATAATATAACAATAAAAGGTTTACCACTCCGAGGAATTGCAACATCTCTTGCAATTAACACTACGTACCATTCCAGTTTCCTGGTTCACACAAGTCATGTTTACCCGTGTTTGGAACCTCACGGTAGGTGGGTTATCCGGATAATCTTTGTCACAAAATAGTTTCAACTGGTAGATGCGTCCCTCGTGAACAGTCTGGCACAAAACAGAAAAATATATAAAGAAATGCACCCATTTTCAGAAGGAAAATATCAAGCTATTCAGTATTTGATAGAAAGAATTATGAACCCTTGTCCATACAGAATAACTTCAGTGGTCAATGGCTATAATTATACGCATATCCCAGTGCAAAACAATTCCTTGTCAAATAAGATTGTAAATAGGAAAGAATGGAAGAATGCATACGTTTGGAGGACCAATTATGGTCCCAGTCCATGACCGCATGAATATGTCGTCAGCATCATCCATTCCATAGCTCACAGTTCCATCTCCAATTCCCTTCTCCCCTCTCTCGAGTTCCTCCAACAATCTGAAATTTCTGGGAACTGCAAGACAAACACCATAGCTTTTATCCTTTCCCTTGATAGGTCACTTTTTAGCATATATATCACAGATGTAAGTTCATGCAATTGAAGTTCAGCAAACACAATCATCACAATGATATTATTCACGATTGGCAGCATGTATAGAAATGTTATATTGAATAAGTTTCAAATTCCATTATTGTCTTGTGGAAGGACTTTATTCTAATTACAAACAGATTTGAATCTTTATAGTGTTAGCCAATTATTTTCTCTCATGGCAAGACAGTATTTTAAATTCTTGGTTCCACACTTTTTTTCCATTATTCTATGATTTGATCTCACAACAGTAAGGATGAAAATTCTTATAAATTTAGAGCATCCATGAAGAAAGTTCATAGCCCCTCACTTAGATTCATAATCCACTGCTAAGACAGATTCTGTTAATTTTAAGTAGCATCTACACAACCATAATTTTATTATTATTATTATTATTATTATTATTATTATTATTATTATTATTATATTTTAGTATGATCAACAGTAGCTTGTCCACAAAACAGGCAATGCAATGCAACTAAAAATACATTAAAAAACTAGGTGCAAACCATCATAGAGCATCATTAAGCAAGATTACCGAATGTCCAAATTCGCAAAATACAGGGTATACATCTTGTTCTTTCCAATGTAGACTTCCCACTGACACAGAGAGGGAATACCTATGCCTAGTTATGATATTAGTAAAGGTTTGTATGGCAGAACATAAATTTCTTATTGTGCTACCAATCCTCATCCAGAGAGATTCAGTCAGAGGCACAGCATATAGGAAGATCGTTAGCAATATAATTTCCACTCATTTCCAACATGCTACGAAGGCCTCATACTACACTAGGCATGTTTGTGCTTCCAGAGATAACAGAATAAGAGAAAGGCGTACCCAATGCATGAAGCTCCCACCATTGCTGTCTCAAGGAAGGGATGATGTAAGCAACCTTACCCCTACACTACAGGGAGGTCATTTTCAGATTTGAACCCGTGACCTCTAAGTCATAATGAAGCAACCTCTACCATTGTGGATATGCACCACAAGACAAAATCACATTAAGGAGCATTAAGAATCCAAAAGGACACAAAATGGACTTGGTCATGGAACCTAGCTATTGTAATTTTAACAGTTAGACAGTGGGCCAGATGCTCAAGGAAGCAACATAGATGTTCCACAAGAGCATTTTCTGGTCAGGTCTTCGTAAAGTAGAGCGCCAATGATGGGGGAGCACAACAAACCCACAATGAAATTAAAAATATTTCTGTCAAAACTCAAGTGTCTAAGAACTACACTCCAGTAACTCATTAGCAAAAATTTAATAAATAGAAGATACGTGTCAGATATTCATGGTGTTTGAAAAAATCAAGACAGTGGTCAAGAAGTGTTGGACACTCAACGCAATATTTAAATGATTTTACATGTCAGCAATCTTTTTCCAAAATCAAAATCAAAACAATGGATCTACTTGGCACAAATCATTTCCTACGTCCCATACCTAGATACGATTCACAAAAATTGACTACAAAACTAAGTTCAGATCTCAAGTTTAATGGTGAACATCTGCCTTTCTATCATAGCCACATAGGAACACCTTGCATCTCATTGCATTTATAGGTACAACCCAACAACGAATTTGGGTTTGATTACAAATTTAAAATTTTAGTTGTCTTATAATTTTAGAATTTGTTGGTTGGATAGGGTTAAGTTAATTACTCAACTTGTCACATAAAGGATTAGTAACTATTCCAATTCTAATTTGTCGTTAGAATCTAAATAATTAGCAATGTAGGTTGACTTGATAGATGGACCACATTGGTTTGTGACGATCTTATTTTATATAATTTATTTGATTCTATCAATTTCTTAATTCCCAAGGACCTAAAAGTCTTAATTTTGACAAAAGGTTGAAATACTTCCCTTCATTATGTAAATGTTTCCACTATGTTGGTGGGTTGAACTCCAAATATTAGTCCCACATCAACTATGCGCTCTTCTAATTAAGACACATATGAAGTCTCACCCCCTCAGATATTAATACGTGTCACATATTAATACGTGTCACATATTAAGAGACATTTTCCTAAGGAGAAAAACAAAACCCCGAGGACAATATCTTGCAACATGTGGGGTAGGCCAAAATAAGCTTCAACACACTACTTCATATATTTATGATTTCTTTTTTACCATACATGTTAACCATATTTTACACTCCTCAATTGTGTATCCACAAATAAAAAAAAAACATACACATTAACAAATAAAAAAGGTTGGCATATAGTGAAAGTATAATGATTTAAAAATTCATATTTGTTGACATATTATAGGTATAACAAAATGCAAAAATATTTGTAGCTATATAATAAAAATAAAATATGAAATCAGAGATAAAAATATATATATAAGTATAACACATGAGTTAGAAATTATGCTAATATTTAAGCTACACAATCATATTGTAACAATATAAAGAAAAAAGAACGTTACACTGACACTGTTATACTTTAAAAAAATTCAAAGAGCCTCATTGCCTGCCTTGAGTATAGCATAGGCAATTTAGTTTCAAATGGCCTAGGTGACGAACTAACCGTGGCCTTGAAAACACTAGTTTCAGGAACCCCTAGTCATGCACATTAAGATAAGTCTTATATGGTATTATATGATATATCATTTTGCACAAACTTTTATTATTGAACAATCAAGTTTCAATAGCCAAAGGATGATAGAGTAAAAGTCATGGCTCTAACTTTCTATAGTTTTTTTTTTCTAATTGTTTATATTTGTGTTACCAATATCTTTTTTGCATAAATTTCTTACTATGTATGGTTGTTGTCATTTTTCTTATTATATGGTAATCTTTTTTATCTTTCAAAACTTGTTTTTCTAAAAATTTCACAGGTAACAATGAATTTTGTGTTTAAATTAATTAAAATACAACATATGGATCATTTGTTTGAGGAAAAGCCAAAAAGAAACATTAGTTAGTTTCTTGTTGTTATACATTAAGAGTTTCATGTATAAATATATATTTTTATGTATGAGTTTTTTCTTGAGTTGGTTCTTTTTTTTCATGGATATTCAAATTCTTATAAGATAGAGATCACTACTTCAATTCTTCAAAATAGGATATTAGAAATTTAGAACTTTAGAATAAAATGACATATTCAGACATCTAAGCACCACAAGCTTTGTATTGGTCATTTAATGTCTTAGATTAACCTAGGATGATTGTTCAGTTGTTTGTGTAGTGAATTACAATGTGGATTTACTTGCTAATAATAGGAAACTTTTAATTAATATGGGTTTACTTGCTTTCAGCTATGTTATTTGTAGTGTATCTCAGTTATATTGTTCTTAGCCAGGTAACAGTTTATGTTATTTTTATAATAAGAAAATTTTCTGTACATGCATTTGAGATAATATTTTTTTAAAAGATTTGTTTATGCTATTTAAGAATTCTTTAATTTTTCAACATGGATTAAATTTAATTTACTAATTATACAACGCCCGCACATCACATGGGGTTGCAAACTTGTATGCACTCATAGTAAGCAAACTGACCTCTTATCTCTTAATTTATTTTCTATTAAGAAAAGAGATCTAGCTTAATGAAGCAAAGAAAAAAGATACAATAGGGACTAATTACAAGATGAAAGATAGGGCTAGTAAATACGGAAAAAATGATGCCTTATTTCCTACCCTTCATGCCTCTTCTTTCGAAGAAGAGATGCTTAGACATTATGGAGTAGGCCATTACCAAATTGTCAATTCAAGATACTTTTAAACATTATGCAAATGCACATCAGAATCAAAGGTATTGGCCATTGTGTGCAATGAATATGGAGCTGTTAGTACATTAGATTATTGTGACACAACACAATTAAATACAGATGGATATTCTCCGTCAAATTTTAGACCAATCTGACATATGATTATAGAAAGATGTAGTCAATTCATAAAGCCTTTCCCCAACTACTGTAGAGAGATTTAGTCCATCATAAATTACACAGCAATTAATCAGCTTTATTTATCCAATTGCTTTGATAAAAGAGAAATTTTGATGCATCATGTATCTCAAACTTTATGCTTCCATAATTTTACTAAGAAGCTTCAAGCCTACAATTAAACAAATCATCCAATCTAAACAAGGTATACAAAAACTCAGTCCCTTATTCACATTAATTTTTATTCACATTCATTCACTAAAATTAATCCTACCTCACTTTTTTTGTTCATTGAAAAACACAAAAATAAAGGAGTTCCATTGGACGGGATCTGTTCAAAGAACCATACTATCAACACGTGCTTCCTTTCCTAAAGCTCTAAAACATAGACAATCTCTTAGTTTGTCTCATTGATTAGAAACCAACAGAACAACCTCCAAAAGATCTACAATTGAAACAAAAAGCAACAAACAAAGCACCTGAACATCAACAAAAAGACTGATAAGTGGAGAAAAAAAGGGCAAAGAGAGTGAAAAATAAATGTGTATCACAGTACTTCCAAAAGGCTACCACTTGAGGGACAATTGTGTTACATTGTTACTCCAATTGAAAATTGTGTTACATTGTTACTCTGATTGAAAAATAGAATACCTACCTAAATACAAAAAATAAAAGCAAGAACGACAAAGAGTATGGTATAGCTACTAACCAAAAATCTGATACTAAAAGAACAATAAGAAATGCACAAGCAGGAACACGAATGAGAAGACTGACATAAAGTAACAGCAGAAGGACATGAAGATAAGAACCAAAACAGAAAGGACATGAAGAAGAACAGCAAATTAGCATAACTCATCTTTTTGAAAGATAAGCACATAAAAAAAAAGCATCAATATTTCTCACGCTTCATCTACATTGCACCTTTTCAACACCAATTTTTAATATTTTGCTATCTATTATTTCCTTTTTGAGCAAATGGTTTTCAGAAAATATGTAGTCGAATAGTACTAATCCTGGACAGGAACTAGATTTAAACCTAATTTCAAAGAAAACCAAAAAACTGCAATGCAGAAAGAGCGCATGTTATATCAACATTGAATAGCTTAAATATGATGATGCCAATTAATACAAGGACAAAATGATACAATTGTAAAAAAATGTAAAACAATCCATT
Organism: Paratinospora sagittata; assembly: GCA_035771175.1. Lineage (NCBI taxonomy): Eukaryota > Viridiplantae > Streptophyta > Magnoliopsida > Ranunculales > Menispermaceae > Paratinospora > Paratinospora sagittata. The sequence goes on along the minus strand of CM069592.1, from coordinate 917,890 downwards.
GGGGAGTTGAGTCTTTAGTCTCCACATCTCTAATGCTTGTCATGAACTATATAACTACAAAAAGAACTTCAAATAGCTACCTCATGCTTGCATCTCCCGGAGCATAAACCAAAAAAAAAATAATCTAAAAATAGCTGCAACTCAGAGGTTCCACTCGCTAAATCAAACCACTAACAAGCTTTTTGCCTTTAACTAGCTCAAACATTAACCAAGCGACCTAGGATTTTATTTTTAACCAATAATTCAGAAAATTAGGAAATTAACACAAGTAGTAGGCACTAACCAACTGATTTTATCACTAACTAATTTGGACCCTCCCCTAAGTAAGAATTCAAAATACAGATCTAAAAAGCCAGTGAAACATCAGCCTCCATAGTCCCACAACCCCCATGGAACAGAAATCCGAAGATGTTTCCTCACACAAATGAAAATGCATCACCACATGAGATTCAATAACGCTTTCTTCCACATTTTCCAACCCAAGCACATGCATTGTTTCCTTTCAGTTCCCTTATCTGGTCAATTACCCTCAATTTTTCATTTACCCAAGATCGAAGTTGAACTGTTAAATTTAGACCTGTGCCTACAATCACAAGCTTCATTTCAGCTCATCCCAGAATCTCACAGATCATCATTTTCAGAATACACCAATCACAGATCACAGTCCAAAGACCAAAAAATTCACACATGCAAACCATTCCCTTAAAAGCGTATTCATGCCCACCAAACAAATTAACCGAAATTGAACCCAAAACAAGCACAATTCACAGTTTACATCGAAAGCAATTAATCAGATTCGACCAATAGAAACCCAAAAACCCTAATTACAGAACATCCTAGAAATCTACAAGAACGAGATAGCATGCAAAAAATAATAACCACCCAGAAAACAATTAGCCACAAAAGCAATGAAAATTGCATCAGATCAGATTGTGAATGAGTTAAAGATGAAGCTCACCGACAACCCTGGTGCCATCAGAACCCATTGCTCAATTTAGATAAGAAAACGGTTTAGGGTTAGGGTTTCAATTCTAACCCCAGATATTGGAGAAAATTGAGAGGAAATGAGAAGAGAAAGAGATAGAGATAGAGAGAGAGAACCTAAAACTTTGGAAATTGTCTAGAGAGAGAGAAATCAAGGGTTCAGAGGCTTTTATAGCGAAGAAGAAAAAGAAAAAGGCAGAAGAGGAGAAAAAAAAATAAGAATAAGAAATACTTGTCACACCCTGTCAAGCTAAAGCCAGTTACTCCAATTGAATGCCCAGGATTTTCTCTTTTAATTTGGGATTGGGAAGCTATGTCTGCACCGACGGTGCAGGATTGCTGCTCTTCACCTACTCAGCTACTCTACTAATGACCGCATAGGCCTTGCCTCCTGTCAAGGGGGTGTCTGAACCGGCCAAGTGGATACAACCAAATTGGTTTGGTTAGATTTAGAAGAGAATTGATTTAATTTTTTATTTTTATTTTTAATAATTTAATTGATTTGTTCGATTTACAATTTACATGTTACAAAACTGAAATTATACAGAATTGAATTGAATTTAGGAGTAATATATATAATTTATAAAATTTTACTTATGAATATTAATTTTTTTTAATATTCTTTATGTTAAATATATATCATATTTTAAATTTTAACCTCAATAAAGTTAAATATATATATATAATATTCTTAAGATGGTACATATATTTTTTATAGGTAGATTAATTAATTTATTATTTTTAAATTTATGAATATAAACCAATCAATTCAATTTGAATAAGTTCAGTTTAATTCAGTTTAATTTGGTTGATTAGTTGATTTAATTTTGACTTTTGGTGAAAATTGAACCAAACCAGTTTATGCAGAACCCTACTCTTGTCCATTAATATTACAAGACTAATACAGTGTGCAATTAATGCTGTAGACAAGTCAAATATGTTGGTTCAGCAGCTCTAGAAAAAGGGTAAAAAAAAAAAAGGGTGTGTTTTTGGCATGGATTTCAAGACGCGGGCCTTAAAATTATATAAGGGTGTGTTTGGTACGCGGGATATGATAAGATTATTTTAATAGAATTAAAAAGGATAGAATATGATATGATTAAAAATAGTGTAAACTTATGCTTAGAATGTATTTGGAATTAAAACTAAAAAATAATTAAATTTTTTTAAATAAATTTTAAAAATTCTATATCCCAACGTTTTGGTCGGAATGATTTTATCTCGTTACGATGGGATAAAAACGTGAATAGGATAATTTTTATCTCATTTCGGTCAACATCCGAACATGAGAATAAGATTATTTTTAATTTTATCCCATCTAATTCTTTCTCCCACACGCACCCATAAAGTTATAACTAACAAATTGATAATTTTGGTTTGTATTATATAAATACATTTGATTTTAAGTAAATCCCTTGGATAGTCTTCAAAAAGTGGACAGTAGGTGGCTTGAGGATGATCCGCAAACATGCTTATACTTAGTTGAATCTGTCCTTGGAGTCCCTCCAACATTTTGTTCATAAGATACCATTTCTCGTACTCATTTGATTTTTTAAGTTTTATAGATACGCAATTGTACTTGGTTTTTTCTGAAAAATGGATTTGTTTTTATTATAGTGGCAACTGTATTAACTATGCAATTAAATATAAATAAAAAGTACAAATTCAGATTAGATGATATAAGGTGACAATGGATTTGAATTCAAGACGTATTTTACAATAAAAATATTAGCATCTTTTTCTGTTCAACAATTCGAATATTCAATGATAAATATATATATTCATTGCCAATATGATTTTATGGCTTGGAATTGTTTTAGAAAATTGTTAAAATCACCCACCCATTCCTAAGTCCACCCACCCACTTTAAAAATTAAAAAATGCCTAAAACCTATATAGTTCCACCCACCCTAATTCCAACTCCACACTTCCATCCCTCCAAACGCCCCTCTTCCTCTTTCTCATTTCTTCTCCAACGCCACCCATTCTTTCTCCTTTTAATTTTTCATTTCTTGCTTGTTTTCAAGTATTCAAAGAGTTAGATCTAGCTTCTTGACAACAAAATGATCATTTATAATAGTGAAATCGAAAGATTTCGTAAAAAAAATCTCAAATCTAAATCGGTAAACAAATCTTCAATCTTTTAAGTTTTAAATTTGATTTATTATCTTATTTTGTGTTATTTGTTGATTTCTAGCTAGATTTAGGTCCTAAATCATGGAAGAAATCGTTGAAATCATTAAAATAGGATGAGAAAGGATTATGAAAAACCCTTTCTTGCGGCTCACAATGGGCTGTCCAGTCAACCAGGACTGGACAAAAGCTCTTTGTTCGTCCCACCACTGATAGACAGAGCATTATCCGTTCCACCAACATGATTTTTTTAAAAATAAATTATTAAACTAACCTATGGTACTAACATGATTTTTTATTTATTTCTTATTTAAATATAGCGTCGAGACAAAGAAGACCCACTGTCTCTAACACTGAGGGGCAAAGCTCTCAAAGAAATCGGTCGACCGCCTCGGCTAAGAGAAAACGTGCCCAACAAGAGCAATTAGTGCCACCAATTATAAATAAAGATGAAGAAGAAGAGATGGAGGAAGAGGCTGAGGAACCAGAGGTTTCTAGTTCACAAGTGCTGACTGGTCCTTGTCTTGGTGAACCTACTGATCCATCAGTACCCACACATTTTAAAACACGTAGCATATTTCATATAGCAGAACAAGGTATATAATGTTTTTCTATTCAATTTTTATGATTATGTCTAAATGAATTTATTTAATCGATTTTGATATTTTGTTTACTCATGCAGAAACACAAACTTCTAAAATGCATCAATGGACAAATACATTTCACTTACCTTTCGGTGAAATGAGCATCACTCTCGATAATGTCATGGTTTTACTTCTCATACTAACTTTGGGCAAAACAGTAAATTGCGAAGTAATAAAAAATGCAGAGGCAGTCCTACTACTCCATGAAGCATTAGGGGTGTCAATTCAACATGCAACTGATGAGATCGCCACGCATAGAGGACAGTCAGTACGATTGGATTGGTTAAAACAAAGATTTTAGTCGAAATTTAAAGAAAACAAACCATATCCTTCAGCTGAGTGTACAACAAGAGCATACTTGTTGTTCATATTAGGCTGTACGATTTTCACTGACAAGAGCGTTTCAATGGTGAGCGTAATTTACTTGCAATTGTTGATGAACCTAGAAGCAATCAAGACATTTGCATGGGGTTCTGCGTGTCTGGCTTTCTTATATTGCCAATTAGGTTGTACGACAAGATTTGGCGTACAACAGATTGCAAGATACACAAGTTTGTTAGAGGTAAAACTACCTTATTTATTTTCTTTCATGTAAATTATGAAAAACATATTTCCCTGTACGAACGCTTTCATTTTCTTTTATGTCTAATAAAAAATTTTCCTTATATTTGTTAGGCGTGGTTATACGAGCACATACTTTTGATTCAACCGCACGTTAATCGTGTTTATACAAACAATTACCCACGTACTCGAAAGTAGAAGCTTAGAAAAGAAATGAGACTAGGTCTAGAGAATTTTGAAACATTGCGTGAGATGATTAATGATCTTTAATCGAATCAAGTAAATGTTAATCGTTTAAATTAAATGTCATGTATACAAATTTCAACTTATATTTGAAATCGTTCTTCATTATTATGTTTAGGTTATATGAGACCCTTATACAGATTGTAGGGACCTATATCCTCTACATGAAGTTGCATTCTACACATCATGTCTTTAAGTGTTTTGAAGTGGTTGAGCCATATCACCCAAATCGTTTTCTTCATCAGCTTGGATATGTACAATCGATCCCACGTGATCCTATGCGCCCAACTTGAGTAGAGAGAGGTGCTAAGGCACGTAACTATGTGGTTCATTACACCTTCATTGATCAAATGTGAGAAAATTGGGAGTATTATTTGTTACCAAACCATCTAGTGGGCAGCTGCTACGTAATCCATCGGACGCAATAGAAGGATATCTGGATTGGTTCTAATTAATTTCATACTCAATAGTCTAGAATCCAAAATTTTGAGCTACTCAAGTACCACCGGGCCGACACACTAACATCGATGATGCGCAAGTAATAAACCAAATTTCATAGCAATTATAAATGTATATTAATGATATTTTTTTGGTATTAATCGATTCTTTGATTTTCTTAAGAAAGCATCAAACGAGCTCTGGAAATGTTGATGGTATTAAAAGCAAGAAGGGGGGAAAAACAAACGCTAGATGATGTGTACATGACGGTCGATGACATTATTGTGACTCTATCTGGTGCTAGCATCATTGATGTACACGAAGATATGGCTTTCATGCCAGTTGTGCATTTTGAACGTGGACAGCCCTCGGGAACTCAATCAAGAAATGTTCGGAGAAGACATACATAAATTCGACGATGTATGGCATAAAATGGAATTCATTTTCTATTTTTTTTTCATTATGAATGCATGTAATGGAATTCAGAAAAAACAATGTCATTGAGTATTAATTTGAATGAATGTCATGTACAAACTCTTTTTGACATCAAAATAGATCAGCTACAAACCCTTTTTTTGACAATGAAGAATTTACTTTTTAATCAGAAATTATTTCTACAGTTGCTACATTAGAAACAATTCCAGTAAAACGTAGAATACGGTCTAAGTATAGTGTGTCCTAACCCTTAGCACATGAGAGATGAAACTTTTCCCAATTGGCACCAATAGGCGGTAGAGGACTAGTTGAGCTCAAAATAACCTGCACAAAATGTCATTCACTCACAAAACCCATAACAAACAACCGTCTCTTTGATGTCGGAACAGGTACACTCCTCAGTGGAAGAAACGTCAAGCACTGTTGATTCGATATGAGAACGTAGACAACATTGTACTTACTGGCAATCAAGTGACCCATTTCAGGCATTGTCATCCATGCATATGATGGTACTGGTACATTAAAACACTTCAAAGCCTTAATTATTTCATCCACTTTACCACTGTATTGGAACACCACAATGTAGTGATCTCTAAAATTCTAAAGTTCCTCCAAGAGATCCCGTCTGATCCTTTTCAAATCATCCTCCCTGAAACCCATAAAAAGAGCAACAACTCGATAACCACAATATCCATTAGCTGATACATCTTTGACTTGTTGAATGTAAGGCTTCAAACCTATAAGAAAATGATTAATATATTTTTCAGGGCCCAAATTCCTTATCCTGTGAACTTTTCCAGATCTTTTGACAGTATTCAGGGAAGGAGCAGGGGAACAACTATGTTCCTGTGATAACACATGCTCAAAGAATGATGGATCCTTCTTCGTTGATCTATCAATTTTTAACTTTGGTCTTCCCCTGTTGTTTCTTTTCACTGCAAGCTCATAAATTAATGTAGATGATGGATTGTATATCTTCCTCAATTTCTTCAGCATTCTTGACTTCGCTGGTGCATCGCTACCATCATAATGCTTCAAAAACGCTTCAAACTCAATCGTGCATTGCAATTCTTGCTTCGACTCCTTAACAGGGACAATCGTGTCAAGTTTCTTCCAATGGGCATCCACGGAAGAAAGAGGGATAGGTCGATGTCCTTCGTGGCATTCAAAGATCTCACGTGCACAGAGTAATCCATGTGTTCTTCGCAACACACATCCACAGTGAGCTCTTCCGAAGTAATTCTCCTTGCAACGGACATATTCTGTTTGAATCATGTCAAGTGCACATTTGGATACAACACCACTTAGTTCGTTGTAAATCCAATCTCTATGTGAATGTTTTACAGTGAATAAACTTTGCTGAAATGATGCTGTTATTTCTATATGTTGCAATACCAACAACGCTTGAGAAGAGCCTAAGTGTCTCTTCAACTTTCTATGCGCACTTTCAACCTTGTTGGTTGTGACATTACCAAAATACATGACTTCATCCCTCCAAGCTGCCACAATTTTTTTTTTTGTGTTTTGTCAACCACTCATTCGATAAATATGTAAGGACATCAGGATAACTTTCATAATTAGTATGCAATACCCTTAGATGCTCTTCATATTTATCCTTTGACTCAGATTCCACCAAGGCGTGCCACATGCTCATAAATGCGTCCCACTTCTTCTTCTGGTTGAACATTCTTTTTGTTTTTGTCAACACATTTTTGATTATATGTCAAAGACATAACAAATTTGTGACCTTTGGAAAAATAACCCCCACCGCATTCATCAAAGCCAATTCTCTGTCTATAATAAAAACCTCTAGTTGTGTCCACCTTTCAAGTAGATCTTTTAACTTTTCAAGTTCCCATAAATAGTTTTCTTGTTTCTCATCTGACATATATACATGGGCCACTGAGAAAGTCATATTAGTTGATGTAACACCAACTATCTCAAATAACGGATATCGATAGATGTTCGTCTTGTACATGTAATCCATTATCAAAACTCTTGGAAAGCAACGCAACAGGTCTATCGAAATTGGGTGTGCTCAAAATAAAGCCGCCACACGATCAATATCTTCATCAGACTTATGTCACTTAACATATTGTTCTTCGAAGAGTTTGAGCATCAATTGTTGCATCTGAAACCTCCCACCATGTTCCACCAATTTATGCTTATTTAGTGCATTGTATATGGTCCTTAGTGTTGATGCATTATTCATGTCCCTTTGCTTCAAAATAGTTTATATATCTTTAGGCCTTACTTGGCTCCTACTCATCTGAACAATGATTTTTATCTCGTCCTTTGTAAGCCTTCCTGCATAAGAGTGTCCTTCCATCTTTGTAGCCGTTGGATGATTATGAATTCCACAATCAACTTTTATAGTCAAATCATCACCAATAACCAATTTTTACCCTTGTAACAAGAAAAGACAATCACACTTCTTCGTTCCACAATCAATGGAGCTCTTTATCTTTTTCATGGAGCTCTTTATCTTTTCTCGGTTTATATACACCATATCTCTCACAGACAAATTTTATTCTTGGTCGCCTACCATTCTGCCCCCCTGAATCTGAGCTCTTGATGACTAGTGTATGCAACCATTTCTTCGGCCAACATCTCTAGTGTATGCAACCATTTCATCCCTACTACTGAATATCAAATCAGTGGCAAATTCTTCAGTATAATCTCATACTATCTTATTTCTAACACTAACACATCTGTCAAGAGTCTCATCATCCTGAAAATTTATAGGTCAAAATTAGTATTAAATGTATATATAAATAACAGTATTAAAAAAATGTATAAAATTAAAAAAAGCTCCAAATTGAACTGTCTGTCCTGACAAAGACGAACAAAAAACGTATGCTCGACTGGATTTGAACGGGCATAAGCATTCTGTCAATTCCTGGCAAAATGGACAAAGTGCATTCAAAGGTAATACACTATGTCCTGCTAGGATCGGACAAACTCCTTATGTTCATTCAGAATGGAACGGACATAACCGTTTTGTGTGGTTCATGGTGGCCAGATGCGTCGAAAATATGTTTCAATCGCCATGTTTATTTGATTTTTGGGTATTTTGCAACTGAAAAAAACTCTAAGAAACAAGTAAGCATACCATTAAATGCGAAGAATTTTTTGATTAATCTGATTTTCTTCTCATTGTAGATTAAGCAGCCTTGATTGAAGAAAAAAAATACTTGTAAGCTTTTAACACTTTTCAAACTCGTGAAAGATATTTTTCACACTTTTAAATGTCTTTCAATACAACAAAATTGTAAAACAATATGATATAACTCTGAAAAAATCTAAAAAGTTGTAAGTTTAAAGAAAATTGAAAGAGTTTGAGAGCTAGGGCTTTAGTTGAAGAATGGGTGGGTGAAGAGAGAGCGTGAGGATTTTGGATAGTTTTTATATGGTTTGTTTAGTAATTTTATATTTTTTTTATTATTTGTTTATTTTATTTTTAAATTTAGATGGGTGTACATATAAGAATGAGTGTGTAGTTTTAATTATTTTTTTTATTTTTTATTTTTAATTTAGATGGGTGTATAGATAAGAACGAATGTGTGGTTTTAACGGCACCCTTGTTTTATTATATTCTTATATTAAATTGAAACATTAAAATCATAAATATATTGTCATTTTGTGACGCTTATAAAAATGTGTTACTCATCGTCATCATCGTCTTCTTCTTCTTATTCTTCGTCTGAAACAAAGAACAAGAACAACACAGAAGAACAAAGAAACAGAGAAAGCGAGAATGGAGATGGTAGGAGCTGCGGTTTCGAACGACAACTACGACCGAGCGAGAGAGGTCAAAGCCTTCGACGACTCGAAGATCGGAGTCAAAGGCATCGTTGACTCCGGCATCACCTCCATCCCTCGTTTCTTCCTTCACCCACCCGAAACCCTCCCAAACCTTAACCCTAACTCTAATTCCACCACCGGAATCCCCGTTGTTGACCTCTTCGGTGACCGTCCGGTCGTCGTCGACCAAATCCGGCGAGCTTCCCAAACACTCGGCTTTTTCCAGATCACCAACCACGGCATCCCGTCCGACCTCCTCTCCGGCCTCATCTCCGGCATCAAATCCTTCAACGAGCAACCATTCGATCTCAAATCGAAGCATTACAGCCGCGAGATCGGAACCGGAGTCTCGTTCTCCACGAATTTCGATCTGTTTCATTCCAAAGCTGCGAGTTGGAGGGACACACTACAGGTTGTTGTTGTTGGGGATAGTTTAGATTATGATTTTGAGTCTAATTAGGATTTTGAGTTTGTGAATTGATTATGATTTTTTTTTTTTTTTTAGGAGTATCATTCTATTTTAAAGTTTTAATTAGTTATGAGTTGTGTTTTTAGTGACCATAAAAGCCCTTAACTAGATTTTAGTGAAATCCCTCGGGCCTCTCACAATTCACATGCATGATGACACGGGGACTTGATTTATAATGAGAATGAAAGATATGATTAATAAATGAAATAAACAAACAAATATGCTTGTGAAGAGGTTTGGAGACGAGACCTTAAAAGCTATAGCTATCAGATAAAGACTCAATTATGTATATCAAGCAAAAATTGATAGATATTAACATAAAGAATTGTGAAATCTTTCACAGGTGAGGTTTGGTCCGGTGCCACCTGTCGGTGACCGGATTCCGGAGGTTTGCCGAAGAGAGGTGGTGGAGTGGGACCGGCAGGTTGTTCGGTTGGGGGAGATGTTGATGGGACTGTTGTCGGAGGGATTAGGGTTGGAGGAAGAGAGGTTGAAGAAGATGGGGTGTTTGGAAGGTAGGGTTTTGGCGGGGCATTATTACCCGTACTGTCCGGAACCTGATCGGACAATTGGGCTTACGTCGCATACGGATCCCGGAATTCTGACAGTGGTCTTGCAGGATCAGATCGGAGGGTTGCAGGTGAAGGATAGAGATGGCTGGGTGGATGTTAAGCCAGTTGACGGAGCTTTGGTAATCAACATCGGAGACATTTTACAGGTAAAAATCCTCTAATTCGATGTTTGATGAGCAATCCAACTGTTATAAATTAGGAATTTGGTTCTTTGTTTTTCTTAGTAGTCATCCGTCCTTCTTCATGTTCTATAAGATTAACGAGGAACAAATGGTGGTTAGAGGAATCTAATGGTTCTGAGTACTATGATACATAAGTGCAATATTTGATGATCCATCATGAGCTTAAACATGAATGTTTCAACTCATTACTATCTTTTGAGTTCACTTGTGTTAGAAGCCACTAAACCCAAAAACTTTAGGTAATAAACAGATGTCCAACTATGTATATTAAGTGAACTCGGATATTGACATTTCCCCTCATGGTATGATGGCATGTGGACTAAATTTATAACAAGAAGGAAAGACATAATTAATAAATGAGAGAAACGAGCAAACATTTGTGAAGAGGTTTTAGCACATGACATCCAGAATAATAGAGTTTTGATACTGTGTTAGGAACCACTGAACCTAAAAGTTATAGCTAATAAGTAGAGTTCCAACAATGTATATCAAGCAAATATAGATTTTAACAACTAGTAGCCATTTCTCCGCGATTTTTTCTTAGTGATCTTTCTTGTATTCGCATCTTAACCTCTTTGGTGTTTTGAGTATTTGTTACTATATTTTCTGCGTATGTGAAAGGATTTCTTCATTTCTAAGCTGATTTTTCACTGTTGGTTACTTGGTTGAGTGATTTATTCTGGCACTTCATTCACTATGTCCTAATTAGTTACATATACAATGGGCATCTACATCATTATCAGATGGGTCATACTCTGCTTTGGCAAGTTTAACAAGGTTGGAGGTATGGATGCAAAAAAGTTGAAAATCCTCGTGGTTTATCTAATGTCCGTTGAATGATATGTTGTCTCAATACTACTAGAAACCATGTGATTAACAATAGGGTCCAAATTCTTACTTGATTTCGCCCTATAATGTAGAAGACATGGGTTCTAACAAGACAATGTTTTACTGCAAAAATTGATGTTCATTTTGCTACATGGTGTTTATTGCACCGGTTACTGGCTACTGGGTATTCATGGGCAATCTTGCACCTCAGATGCAAGCAGAGCTCATTGCATGAATTTGAAGGCAATTCCAGCCCATGGGAACAAACTTTCTGTAGGGAACTGATAGATGTTTTCCATCAATAATAAGTACTGTAGCCTTCCATTTCCAGCAAGATACGTCCGTCCATTGCTAACAATGAACAATTTGTTCTCTTTATTGAAAACTGACATACTGAAAGATTGTTGAAAAATGATTATAACATTTGATAGTAAAGAGTTTCTGAATTATATATTCTCAATTGTTTTCTTTCAGATAATATCTAATGATGAATACAAGAGCGTCGAGCATAGAGTGTTGGCCAATCCACACCAAGAGCCACGAATTTCAATTGCTGTTTTCTTCAACCCCGGCAACGGAGAGTGTAAATATGGGCCACTACCAGAGGTTACATCACCAGAGAAACCGGCCCTTTACAGGCATTTCACACTGGCAGAATTCATGAGAAAGCTCTTCTCAAGAGAGCTGGATGGCAAGTCTATGATAAATTACTTCAAACAGTAACATACAAATTATGCCATTGAATGTTTAAATTAAAGCATGGGATGTAATATAGACATCAATAATGAATAAATAATCTATGGATCATATTTTATTTGAATGAGTCTTGTTTCTTTCTAGTGTTCATGTGCAACTTCCCTTTGTAAATTGCTTGTCAAAAAAGCATCCTTGCGTGGTGGATCCATCTATCATGTTTCGTGGCAAAATGTAATGTTTTGAGTCTTTGAATAGGTAAAGACTTAAATGCATTAAGCCATGGGGAAAGCATTTGAGACACATTGAAACTGGGAGAAAATAAATAAATTACATAATAGTTAAACCAAAATTTATATGACTTCAATTTTAAATATTCTGAATTTTACATATCTGTTTGGATCTTCTTTACATATCCAAACCAGCCTGCCATCTCCTCCTCATCATCTGTGATCTCTAAAACAGCCATCTTCTTTGGAAGCTCAGAATCAAGATCATCATGAACCTGCAAATTTGTTGATTCATTTCCCCTCTTTGACATCTCCTCTTTCCACAATTTCGGACTTTGCGACACAACACTCTTACCTCCTTTAAAGGGGAAATCATCAAATTTCAAGGATTTATAACAAGGGCTGGAGGCATCAACGCCATCGTCTTCCCTGACAAACTTCATCTTGTAATTCTGGTGAAATCTTCCATCTTCATGTTGGGTCGGAGAAGAGGTGTTTGATGCTTTAGGTCGTTTCCAATCACATTTTAAGCACACCATGTTTTTTCTAAAGTTGATGTAATTGCACCTGAAAATGTTCACATTTACTAATTAATCATATAGAAAGAAGAACAGAACAAGTTGGAGATATTTAGCAGCAGTATCAAAATAGTTGAAACATACGATTCACATTCCCATTCTCCCGGATTAAGTAGCCGCTTTGGAGGCTTCTCTTCACATTGCAAACATCTGGTATTCTTGGCAAAGTTCAAGAAATTGCATCTACAAAATTGAAATTTTATTTTTTATCATAAAGAATTCTTTCATGGTAATGAGAAAGTTGAAACATGTGCATATAAAAAGCCTTACTTGTCACATAACCAATCTCCCTTTTTCAGAGGAAGATGATCCTGATTCTCCCTGAGTTTCTGCAATCTGTCCTGGAATAGGCCATTGCATCGCAAACACTTGATATTTCTTGCAAAATTTAGGAAGGTGCACCTATCAAAGATGAACGATTAACCACATTATATATCCATGTTTCAATAACAATGCCATTTACTACAACAAAGACATATTATATCAGTACCTGGGGCAAACCCAGTCTCCTTGCTTCATCGGAACACTGATATTGCTGTTCCTCTGCTGAATCGAGTGGTCGGGATCATATGGCAGCCTTTTAGAAGGGGGGATTGTTTTTGAAGGATCAAAATCAAGTTCCTTGTTGCCCAATTCCACCATTTCACTCAGTAGCGTTCTAACAGATTCTTTAATGCTTTTGTTGAGGCACAACTTGTTCTCCACGGACCCAATAAAATGATCAAGCCCATATGTTACTAAGATCCTCATCACATCCACAGTTCGTCCTCCTTCATCGTCACGAGCCTTTATATATGCCCTTTCACAGCTTCCCCTCAAATTGCAAGAACTACAAACCTACTAAGATTCAAATACGTTAAATAAGAAAAATAACCAATCCCTTGAGCTATCAAACGGATTCTTTTTTGTGGCAGTTTAAAAAGCTACCCTCAGAATAAAACACAACAAAGAAGAGATTAACAATATTAGATATTAAGTGCAGAATTAGCCCATACATGTCCTTCTTCGATTCCCACATGTGCCCTTAAACGCTTCCCGGAGTTAACAACTTTCCTGTCTATGCTTGGGCATCCAGACCCTACAACCATATGAATGTCTTTCCTGGAGAAGTATCTGTAAGAAGAAAAAGGCATAATTAAGAAATCAAAGCAACTCTAATTGGAGAATTGGGCTTACTTATTACCTTTAAAAAAGTTCCTGCAAACACCCGAAAATGGAAAAAGTAACATAAACAGACAGGAAATGCTATTAGAACTCCAAAAAAAGTTGCAATTGCATTTGTAACTACACCTTCATGTTCATTAAATCATTTGTTACACAGATGGCTTTTTTTTTTTTTTTATTACAAGAACATTGAAATGTGTAAAACACACATATTGAAAGAACATAAAAACATAGTTGCCCGTTTTTGTAGTTCAAATAGTACTTTCCTAGGTCAAACAAATGTATCAAAGCTCATTCAGCCAAATATCAAACACATAGTACCCAAAAAAAAACCAAAAAAAAAAAGACTGTTCCACCTGATGAAATCAATGCGGTCGCGGGCAAAATTAAGGGACGTTGTTCGGATTCGATTTGCATCTTTGGTACCCATTTCATTTCCATTAAAAGGGTGTCCAAAGTTTCCTTCAAAGTACCCTTTTTTCAACAAATGTTCCATTAAGTCAATCCATTCCGGCCATGGATGTGAAATCTGTAACTTGGTCTCAACTGGGCTCGTCTCTGTGAACCCATTTGAATTCGAGATCTCTTCTTCCTCGGATTTTGCTCCATCTTCTTCTGGGCGTTTCAGTGAGTAAAGATCTTCGATCTCCTTCAACACGAACCCGAGCTTTGAATCATAGCTTAGATTTCTATTGGAAGAGCAGAAATACGAAGAGGGTGGGAGGAATTTAGGGATTTGGAGATTTCGTAGAAGAAATCCATGAGATTTTAGAACGAGTTGACGATGCATTTAGTGACATTCAAGCTCTCTGACACTTCCGTTCCGTTATTTCAGTTGGTGGCATTTTATAATGAAAATGTCTTCTTCTTTTTTTCAAGGTAATTGAATTTTCGGGAGGTGTTTAAGTTCTGTGGGCTCAAAGGATAACCATACTCAGGTCTTAATCAAAATATAAATATTATATGTTTTTGTTGAATACGATTTTTAAGATAAGGCTTTTGAGTATAGTATTTTAAGGATTTATATTTAATTAAAAGTGATGAATTTAAAATTTTAGTTTTTGGTGTTGGACCGGCATAAATCTCAACTAATATCAATATTGTTGTTATATACCTTTGTTTTTTATTAGTTTATATTACATTATATTGAAATGCGTAAATATAAGACATTGAAAATGATTATATTAATACGAGGATAGTTCCAACTTTTAATATATGGAATAATACATAAAAATTCAAATGCGTACATAGAAGACATTGAAAATGATTATATTAATATGAGGATAGTTCCAACTATTAATATAAGGAATAATACATCAAAATTCAAATAGGACCACAACAAGATTCATATAGAGCTAGATAAACTAATACTAATATGGTTCTTATTTAATCATATGAAATTTTACCGTAATAGGTTTCGATGCTAATTTTTAGAGAAGATACAAACATACAATATTTGTCCTTCGTGAGATATCAAGTCCAGTTCCAGAACCTATTAATCCCCACATTAATAGGGTGAGACTGCAATGACCACCCAACGACATGAACCAAGTCAAGCTGAGTTTGAAAATTTGTTCCTTCCGCCAACCCGTACTCCACGCTAACGTAACTTTTAAAAATCTTGTGCAGGTGTCTGCCGCAACACATGATTTGAAAAACAGCTACTCTTTCGCAGTTCAAACTCACGACCCGTAGAGCTAGCGACCAATTACGTCAACACCTCAATAGTTGGTTTCAATGCTAATGGAGAAGAGATAACTCTTTTTTTTCTTCTTCTTCCAATGTGATATTATTCTTTTGATTCACAATTTAACATTTAGAACTAGAAGTGGTGGAAGGATCATTTCTTGGAGCATTGACCTTTTCCTACCATTTTAATGATATGAAACAATTCCAACCCTAGTGAATTAATCCACTGCTTTGATCTAGTCAAAGACAAATCAACCACGACAATTCTAAAGATTTTGTAACGAATTCTCTAACTTGAACTCTAGTAGAGTCATCACATCCACCAATTATATAGCTTTATCTAAATTCCCCATCATTAGCCATCTATTTTCAACTTATATTAGATATAAAACATTGCTGGATTTATTTACTTCACTCAAAATTTCAACAAAAGCAGATAACACACACCATGATGATCACAACAATAGGATAAGGTTGAAAGAATCCTCAATTTATTTGCCAAAAAGAATGATTTGAGTTACACCCCATTTTTACCTTACAAAATGCTGCAAAAGGAAATGAAGAATTTGGTATTTCCAAATCCCAATCCCAAAATGGTGCAAAACAAGCACAACACCATTGCCATTCTTTCTTTCTTTTTCTATGTTCTTTCAAATTTTGAAATTTTTGATAGAGTTCTTAGCATCTGAGACCTCCCTTGCATGCTGCCTTAATTGAATTGAGTCGATATTACCAATTTTAAGTTAGTTCGACTAATGTTTTCTTATGTACAAATTTGATTGGATCTCTCCTTAGCTTAGAGAATAAGGTGCGAGTTTCTCTTCCTCAGCCTCTTCCTCTTCGTCTCGAGAATGCATTAATCGATGAACTAATACATCCAATGCTTCCTTCATCCACCAATGTTGACAAACTTCTCTTGCATCCTCGACATTCATCTAAAAAAATAAAAAAATAAAAAATTGAATAATTCAAAAGAAAAATGATAAAGTTACACATTTTTGAAAACATGATGATCATGGAAACATACCCATTGACGACTTCTGACGTGAGCCTCTGGCCATGACTCGAGTTGCTCTTTAACAAGCAATGGGAACATGTATCCTTCATAAAATGTACCATATCTTTTGCTCTTAAAATTCCATTGCCCCAATTCACCCTGCATAAAGAAAAACACCCAAAATTTATTAAACTTCAATTCTCTAAAATCCCTTTTATATATATATACTTATTATAAGAACATGAACAATTTTGTAATAATAAAAAAATTAAACAGAATTTCAACAATGCAAATGTGATTAAAATAAATACCTCAACTTTGCCCAGTACACCAGCTTCCTCCAATGTTTCTCTTGAAGCAGCTTCCTCTTTTGATTCATCCACCTCCCAACCTCCCTGAATTTCAAATACCCAATCAAAATTAGCAAAATGAGAATGCAAAAAAATATAATATATAAAATAAATAAAATTATAGAATCATTTAATGAGGGGGAAATTAATTACCTTAGGGAACAGCATTCCTTTGCCCTTTTGTGAACTAATCACAAGAATCTCCAATTCCAATTCTTCATAACCATCAAAACCAATCTTATCCTCATTCTTATACCTATATGGGATGCATCTGCAATAATAATATTAAATAAAACCGATTCAATTAATCAGAAATTTAGAAATTAAAATTTGAAAAATTAACAAATTTCACAAAAAGGGTGTTGTAAAAATCCATAAATCTTTCGAATTCAACATCAAGGAATCACGAAATCTCACCCTACAACTTGGCGACACCCTCCCTTATTGTATCTCTGATCCTGCCTTCCTGTTCTTGAAACCGCAGAAACCATTTTCTTCTTCTTCGTTGTTGTTATAAAAAAAAAAAACTGGGGGAGTTTTGAATTTCTGAGGAATTTGAGAAATATCGAATTCCGGTTAGGATTAATTTCGATAAATCTAAAACGGGTAAGTGAAGAAACGATTGTTTTCTAAAGATCTTTAACAGAACAGATGATGATGAATGAGAAGAGAGAAAAAAGCGGGAATTGTATGGTAAGAATTGTGTGTGTGTTGGATAAGAGAAAAGACAGCGCTCTCTTCTTTGGGTTTTACCGATAATTTATAAGTGTTTGAGTTGTGGTTTGGATCGAAGTTGAAAGAAAGAAAGAAAGCGCATTTTAATTGCAGAAAGAAAGTTTTGTCTGACTTTCTTCTAATGTTTAACGAAAGCGTGTACCGGTACGTGTGACGGACGCGTCGTATCTGTCATCCGATATGCACCATCTCCGTTACTTTCCTCGTCCTTTCCTTCTTCCTCTGCTCCCTCACTTATTTTACGTTATTCAACTCCCACAACAATTTTTTTCTTTTATTTATTTTTATTTTATATTCTCTTTTTTTAATCATCATATTGAATGTATTAATTTTATATTTGGGTCTATGAATTTTCTAAGAAAATCCAGACTATTTTTTTCTTCTTTATTTTAAATAGTTTTTTCAAGCAACTAGAACAATAAATTTAAATAAAGCTTTTTTAAAAAAAGAATTGTATTATCTTGGGTAATACATGTGTCTTTACTATTGTTGTTATTAAGTTGTTTATATTACGTGGCTTGATGTTCTGACATAAATAATGTATGTTTTTAATATATTTTAATTTGTGTCTTTTGCACATTATTTATAATATGTTTTTAGCCTGTTTCTTTATTGTATTTTTTTTAATTAAGCAGTCATTATCATTTTTTTACATTAAATTAGTTTTAAATTTTAATAATTATATATATATATATATATATATATAAAGTCTTTAAAGATTATCTATATTTAATTGTCATAAAATTAAAACAATTTAGAACTAAACTCACATGTATCAACGTCACATGTGACATCTATTACTTTAATAAAATAGATCTTAGTCCTTCTGTTTAATGTTTAATGAGCCATGTGGTGAGAAGGAAGACATGGAGCTGGGTAAGCTTAATAAAGTGCAGGAGTACGGGATAGACGAAAGTGCAAAAAATACTAAGAATCTCAAATAAATGAAAAAAGTGAGGAACAGCGAGTCCACACGGTGGGATAAAAATGGGTGACAGTACGATGAAAGCAGGACGATTTTGACAGTTGCGGCATGATCTTGTGCCACGTGGAAAATGCTTATAATTATTCTCTTTCAAATTGATTAATATTTTATGTGATGGTGACATGTAACACGTTGACCATGAAAGTTCCTTTAGTCTTATCCATCCATTCGTCAAATAAATACTCAGTTTTTTCAAAAAAAAATAAAATCAAAAAGGTTTTAATAATGTCACTTTTCTAACAACAAGTTTATTATTATATCTAAATTTTTATTTTCTAATCGTCAATTAATGTCAACTTTAATAAATTAAGTGGTTGATTCAGAAAAAACGGACTGAGTCCTAAGATTATTCTTATATATAAATTTTAAAATTTGATTATAGTAGACACTTTTCTAATTAAAAAAAGTTTATTATTCTATTTTTATCTTAAATCGAAACTAATTTTATACTTAAAAAATATAAAAATATTTTATTAAAAACTAACAGAAAAAAGAATTAATTTATCTTAAATATGCATATTTCCTAATTTAAAGACGATTCTTTAGTATAATAAAGAAGAGTAATTAATATCAGAAAGTTTACCAAAGTTGATATGTCACAATTAAGATCATTAATTATTTATAAATAAAAAAAATTAAAGTATTATCTCAATAATGGTTTAGAGTTGGTTAATTATAATATATATTAATTCTCTTGAGAGTTTTTGAATAGTCAAAACAAAAAAGGGAAATTAAAAAGTTAACTTTCCTAGTCAACATTATTATTATTATTATTTTTTATTTTTATTTTTTTTTGTCCCATATCAATATTGTCTCTTTCACATGACATGGCGGATAGAGATGTAAATACTACGTCCAATCCATAGATGTCTCACTTATCTTTGTGAGCAATCAGTTTCAGCAATTTGGATATATTTCTTTTATTAAAATAACGTTTTATGAAGTGAAAGTACTCTTTTAATTAATTAATTAATTGATTTTGAGGTTTTGTGTTGTTATATATACATATACAACAACATTCAAATAATAAGCCACCTCTTATAAAGCTAGGTAGGCCCAATCAATTAATTGCACACTCTAGGAGATTGACTAAATAGGTACTAATATTAGTTTCATTTAGCTTGGACCCTAGTTATCAATATAATTAGGATGCTAATTAAATAGGAATATATAGTGTATATTAAAAAAAAAATGAAGTAGGAAAAGAAAAAGTGTGTGAAAAAACTAAGTTGATTTTTATTGTTTTTTAAAATTACATTTTATCCTAATTAAACTCTCATTGAAATATTATTATTATTATTATTATTATTATTATTATCCTAAAGTCTCTCAAATCATTTGAAAGGCTTTAGCTGAACACACGACGATCTCATTTAGAATTTAGGATTTAAGGTTTTAGCTAATTAAAGTGTTAAATGTCATATGTTGACCATTAATTATATTTTTGATAAATACGGAAATAGAAGGCGGATGTGCATAATATAATAAACGCAAAAACTTCATGACTTTTTCCTTAGATGATGGCTGGCTCTGCTTCCCTCTATCGCTCATATAGTGATAAGCTTATAAAAAAAAAAAAAAAAAAAAAACAACTAATAGACAAAACCTTAGTCATCATGTTTGCAAATTAAGGTCATATATACTAGGTCAACTTAAGACAAAACCTTAGTCATCAGTTTTGCAAATTAAGGTCATATATACTAGTCAACTAAACAGGCACGCGCGTGCTCTACTATATCAACTATATAAATATATGGCCAATAATATATATTTTTATTTTGAGATCATGGAAAAATATATATATATATATATATATATATATATATATATATATATATATATATATATATTTTTATATTATTTTTTGATACCCGGCAAGTGTCCTTATTCTGTTTAGAGCATGATTTGTTGGACCACATACTAAGCACAAGACATATTAGCTATGTTAGTCTTGTCCAGTAAGATGTAATACGTATCAGGTTGATATACCAACCTGTTCTGGATAAAGAACATAGATCTACTCAACTGTACACACAGCCCGAGCCATGGTCGGTCCTACCGACTAGCTAAATGTGTTATTTACCATAATAACCAAGTTAATATTAGAGAGCTCCAGGTCGGTAGATTAGTTACCGACCTAGATGACAGGTCAGCAACTATAGGGCGACGACGACAGGTCGGTAGGACATGATGTGTACTATCGACCATTACTTACCGATCTGATTTACAGACAATGCCTTCGTTAACAAGCAAATAGAATGTTAGACTACAGATCGACATACCGATTTGAAGATATTTACGACTTCAAAACGAATAACGACGGAACGCTGGATCAAATAAGAATAAGGCGTGATCCATTGCGATAAGTTCAGGATCTACTCCTAATTCGACTCTGATAAGGCCTAAAACTCTTCTAGTTCGATTAGGAGGTTGATAAGTCATCTTAATTCCACAAGAATTGTACCATATATTCTTAATTCTACTAGGAATCAAATATGTTCTTCCAGCACAAGTTTGATTCTTGATTCTACAACAACACTACTACAAAGCCAAAGACTTGAAACTCTCTCTATAAAAAGACCATAATTCTTAAGGGGGAGGTAAGTAATTCTCGACCCAGTTCAGTACGACTAACTCTACAACGCTCTAAACTAACTTAGGCATCGGTTGAAGTCTTTGGCCGATACCACACCAGTGCTTCTTATGATAGCTTATTTTCTCTTATTTTTTCCACGAACCTTCAATTATTTCTCCAGCATTCCGACGAGTTCCAAATTAGCATCTTTCTTCTATCTCATTGTCTACTGATATTGGTCAAATCTTGCACCAACAAGATTAATCTTTTCAAATTTAAAAATTTGTAGGGACAAGAACATTTTTCTTAATAAAAATAGATGAAAGTGAGTTCGAATCCGTAATAAATCTCTCGGCAACACCTCCTAGTTCGTTTTCTAAATTAGCTAATCAACCTCGCGTTGGTATCATTACTTCTAGAAAGTACTCCCACTATTAGTAATTAATTCAAAACTATATATATATATATATATATATATATATATATATATTATAATCTTAATTCTATGTCAGTTTTTTGCTGCTACCTGCAGACAAAAGTGGGGTTGGTTCGGTAAGCATGAAAATCAAAAGAAAATAATTACCATGTCGCCTTCAATGGAGGACCAGTTCTCATTATGTACTAGTTGTTCATTATTGTGCTTGAACTAGTCGGATTCACGTGCACTGGAAAAACGCGCAAATTATATGGCTCTAAACATGCATCCATCGCCCCGCCCGCCTTCAATGTTTCAAATTAGACCGTCTTCCTTTCTTGCAGATCTCATGTATATGGAAGAATAACTGATTACGGAACTAAAAACTTCAGGAGTTGGTGGCGTTGCTTCACCTCTCTTTCTGCAACTAATACTCAAACCCTACAATCAAAACAAAACAAAAGAGATCAAAGTTCTATTTTTAAATTGGAATTAACTACTCTTAATTTGATTTTTATATTATTTCAATTGGAAAATGCAGGTTGTTGGAAGATCATCATGTGGAATATTAAATTGGAAGTAACATGCTATTAATGAAATTGGGTGCATTTATATATATATACATGCATGCCATGACCTACAAGTGACATTAATGGAATGTACTCTTCATGATATGGGTAAACTAGTCTCTATATGTATTTCAACTACTGTTTTGCCAGACGTAGTGCAATAGTTCACTTATAAAAAAAATTTATATATAGAGAAATATTAATTTAATTACAAAAAAAATACAACTGAAAACTGTAACTATATTTTTAATGTAATTAGATCATTTATTACATATATTTAAATGTATAATGCATGCATATTTAAGTGTATTAATGATGTAATTTCACTTATAATTATAGTTTTTATAGTTAGATTAACATTTTCTTTATATATATATACTATGTATCTTGTTTGAATAATTTACATATACATTGGAGCACATCAACTGTTATAAATCTGATGTGGGAGCCCTCTACATCAGATTTATAGTTGCATTAAAGAGGGTGTATTTAAGTTATTTTTTTATATATATAAGTTTAATATAATTTATTTAAAAATTAAGTTATAAAAAAATATTTAATTATTTTTTTATTCTAATCTCAAACACACTCCAAAATTATATTATTTTTAATCTTATCATATCCTATCAAATCTCACAAAAATAATCTTATCTTATTCCGCATATCAAACAAACCCTTAGAGATGACAAATTGAAATTGAAATAAAAATCCCACACATTGGATATATACGGATAAACTAATCACATGGGATATAAATGCAAATATGTCTATCAAGGCCTTTCAAAGGTATTGACTTATAGGCCTAATATAATATTAGGGATTAGATTTTTTCTTTCTTTCTTACAGCCAATGATGGTAGCTCACGTAAATGTTGACTAGCTTCAACGGTATAGATCCGAGTCCCTTTACTCAAAGTTGGGAGTTCGATTCTCTTCTTTTGCAAATAAATGCGATCATTCAAGCCCTCTTATAACTCTCGAGTCTTACTTTCCTCTGACTTAAGTGTCAACATCATCTGATTTTGTGTCAGCACTAAAAAAATATAATGGTAACTCACTCGGCCAAGCATCTATCCCTTCGAGCATAAAGATTTAAATTTCAAAGTAAGAAGTTATTGTGGCCCTAATATAGCTTCATTGTGATCCTATTGAATCTTGGCGTAATAGGTGGGGTTCTCTTGATCTTTAATTCATTAAACGATTTGTGTATCCAATGTAACAAATATTGTAGATTATTAAATAATAATAATAATAATAATAATAATAAAAGAACCACATGCATGGTAGCCCAAAAAATTTGAGAATTTTCCGACAGGATTGTTGAAGTTTTAGAAAATGGTATTTAGACATGCATGGAACTGCATGTCTATTTCCGGCCTGTGCCAATGAGTCAGCCACCCACGAGTACTCCATTTTAATGAAAATATATTATATATATTATAGAGCTTCTTTCCTGATCCGTTTGAAAATAATAATAATAATTAATTAATGTGTTAAATTATAGTCATGTGTTAAATTAATTAATGTGTTTTTAAGAAAATAATTAAAATAAACGTGGGGTTTGAATAAGAATAATTCATGAACAGAATATTAATTTTACTCATTTTAATTTTTAATTTTTAATGTTTTTTGGGATAGTAGTATCCATTCTCAAGGGCCTCACTCTCTATAGTACGACTAATCTACTGAGTCCTGCACGCACCCACTATGCATCAGTCCGACATATTAACTTTTTGAAACATTTTCTAATGCGCTGATGATTAATCTAAGATGTGCTCTTCATATATCTCAGGCTATATATGAAGAAAGTAAACCTTAATTTTAAAAGAAGCTTCATGAAATTAAATGAACCGGTATGATCTTTGGCTCTACAACTATAGTCCCATTTGAGGGAGCTTTTCAAAAGGTATTTTTCCGAGAAGAGCTTCTAAGAAAAGTTGGTCTCTTTCTACTTCTTTTAAAAGTAAAAAACTTATTTTCTTTACCGCAGTTTAGTTAAAAACAGGTGTTATCAAACACCTCTAAAAGTATTTTTGCTCTAAAAGTATTTTAGAGAGAGAAATGCGATAGATATTAAAAATCACACATCAATTGTTATAAATCTAATGTGGAAGCCCTCTACATCAGATTTGTAGTTGCATTAAAGAGGATGTATTTAAGTAACTTTTTTATATAGAAGTTCAATATAATTTATTTAGAAATTAAGTTATAAAAAAATATTTAATTATTTTTTTATTTCAATCTCAAACATACTCTAAATATAGGATTATACTATTTTTAATCTTATCATATTTTATCATATCTTATCCAATTCTACAAAAATAATCTCATCATATTCCGAATACCAAACGGACCCTTACATACGACTAATTGAAATTGAAATAAGAATCCCACACATTGGATACATATGGATAAACTAATCACATGGGATATAAATGCAAATATGTCTGTCAAGGCCTTTCAAAGGTATTGACTTATAGACCTAATATAATATTAGGGATTAGATTTTTTTCTTGCAGCCAATGATGGTAGCTCACGTGAACTTGGCTAGCTTCAATGGTGTATATCTGAATCTCTTTACTCAAAATCGAGAGTTCGATTATCTTTCCTTGCAAATAAGTGCGAATTTTTTTTTTCTTAATAAAAGTGGGAGTGAGAGCGTGATTATGGTAGTTGATTTGAATGATCCTCATTAAAGCCCTCTTATACCCCTCGTTGTTATGTTGGTCTTCTTGACCCTACCCAGGAGTCTTAATTTCCTCTGACTTAAGTGTCAGCACCTTCTAGCCTTGTGTCAGCATTAAAAAAAAAAATTGATGGTAACTCACTCGGACAAGCATCTATCGCCTCATACGAGCATAAAGATTTAAATTTCAAGGTAAGAAGTTATTATGCCCCTATTGGAGCTTCATTGTAATCTTATTGATTCTTGGCGTAATAGGTGGGACTGTCCGGATCTTTGATTCATTAAACGATTTGTATATCCAATGTAACAAATATTATAGATTGTTAAATAATAATAATAATAATAATAATAAAAGTAGCCCAAAAAATTTGAAAATTTTCCGACAGGATTGTTGAAGTTTTTGAAAATGGTATTTAGGCATGCATGGAACTGCATGTCTATTTCCGACCTGTGCCAATGAGTCAGCCACCCACGAGTACTAAATTATAGTCATGTGAACACGTTTTTAAGAAAATAATTAAAATAAACGTGGGGTTTGAATAAGAGTAATACATGAATAGAACATTAATTTTACTCATTTTAATTTTTTTTTTTTTTTTTTGTTATAGTGGTATCCATTCTCAGGGGCCCCATCCTCTATAGTCAGACTAATCTACCGAGTCTTACACGCACCCACCACGCATCAGTCCAAGATATTCAGAGCGTTAAACTCGTCAAGTTAAAATTCAAACTCCAGACCTCTGCTTTAGCTATCGCCTTCCATCTCTTTTTCCGACCATCGAGCTAATACCTTGATAGGTTACTCATATTAATTGTGCATAACATGAAATTGCAAAATTTTGATTATTTTTCTTTTCATTTAGGTAGCGTTTGACTCACAATTGGGAAACAAATATAATCCAAAATGAGAAAATAGGAAAACACACTTTTTATTATTTTCTAAAAATAACATATTTTCTTAACAAAAAAGTGAAAAATTGTTTTCAAAATCTTTGAACTAAATACATTTTTGGTGTTTTCAAATTTTTTAATACAAAAAATTATATGTGGATCAATGAAATTTTGTTTGACTTCTTGATGACTATGTATATATACACACACATATATATTATGTAGAGAATCTCTATGATTATCAAGTTTAATTACAACTTAAAATTGAAGTATTTCTATATAAACACATTTGAGCTTCGACACCTTTTCCATGTGAATATGTTGTATCTCTCTTTATTTTATCAACTCTAATAGTTAACTTTTGGATGACTATTTTTTATTCACTCAAGATCCATTATTAGCATATGAATATACGATTTTGATATACTTACGAAGGAGAAGATGAATCTATGAACAACACCCACGTAGACAAAGTAGGTTTCACTCATACTAGTGCCTCAAAATGGCCAATTAAAATGGTTTATAATGCGATTTTACGAACAATTCCCTACATAAATGAAACTCACTATAATAATAGACAATAGACCTGATGATAAAATTCAACATCGAGAGATTGTTTGCTTCTATCGAGCAAAAGCTTGCGTGGGATTGTCTCTCCTAAAATGTTTTAGGTAAATAATGTATTGATAGGCCCAAGAGTCTATTTTTCACGTCGGGCCCTAATTGCCCCTTGTCTTATGATCCCTAGTGCTCTCCTTGACTATGGTTTTATAAGCACCCTTCGTTGCACTCACTTTACAAGGACGTATGCCCAAAGCTTCTAGGCTTGGGTGTTAATCTCTTTATGAGGTTGTCTTTGAAAAATAGTTTTAAAAATTTTTTTTTATAAAAAAAATAAAAACTCAAAAAATAATAATTTTTTATTTAATAAAAATTTTTAATTATATTTTTTAGGTACCCTGAATTTTTTAAAATTTTAATTATATTTTTTAATTTATTCGAGTTCGTCCTCGTTCATTCATGTTGGAAGAGGTGTTTGTGTCCACTGTAAATTTTTAAATCCAAATGGATTACTCTCATCTTAAAAAAAAGGAGGACACTTGTCGGGTGCCTAAAAATATGTACCAAAATATATATATATATATATATTTTTCAAAATATTTTCTAATTTTTAAATATAATAAAAAAAATTAGTTTATTTTAAAAAAATTATCTTAATTTTTTAATCACAAACTAAATATAACTTTAATTACCTCTTGTATTAAGTAGGTCTAAATCCATCCTTTTTAACTATATAAACACGAAAAATATGATGCAATGGTACATTGTCACTTTGACATGTTAAAGAAAAGCTTTTTCAAGAGTATTTTTTTTAAAAAAAATGCTTTTAAAAAATATTTTTAGAAAAAATTTATCTCAATCAACTTGGTTAAAAGTAAAAAACTATTTTTTTTTTATGGTAATTTGAAAAGAAACAGATGTTAAAAGTGTCTAACACTTAAAAAAACAAAAGCTTACTCAGGCCCAAATAGCCGTTATTTTACCGTTATATTCCGAATCAATCAATCACATCTATTATTAGAAGCGTACAAAAATGATAAACGGCTAAGCGGCATCATTATAAATTGCGTCACGGAGACGTTTGCCACGTGTTTGCCACGTGGCGGGTTTATGTTTATTTATGCTTCACGCCAACGACTGCTGCCTGCCGACCAACAAACTTAACCGCATAACCTAACCACGTAACAAAACAGACGTCAACGTTACGAAAGTCCCTTCTGACTTCAAACAATTCCACCCCGTCCTTTGACCAAAATAACGAAATTGCCATCTGTCCGATAAATTCAGAACCTTCCTGAACGTTCCTCGGATTCCTTTAGATAGAGCCAACTGTTCAAATGACCGAATTGCCATTGGTCAAAATTGGATTTCTAGAACATGCTGTTAATATGGTTTATCCTAATCTTAATTTGGTGCGCTGTTGATCTAGAATTAGATTCCTAAAACGTTGACCCAATGCTTTAATCAATCATCCATTCTATAATTGGCATTTTTTAAATATTATTAATCACCACAAATGCCGTTTATCTATAAACTTACCGTTCCTTAAACTTGAATAAAAATTTAACTCACCTAACGTGATATAACATAAATGGTCGAAAATATGTGTTGAAAGTAATTTTAAAAATCAAAACTCATGTCCACTTTAATTGCACCTACTTGAAAAGAACCGTCTAATGATGTTATAGTGCTTAAAAGCGAATTGCCCGAAAGACGAAGATACCGTGTGAGAAACCAAAATAAAAAAAAAAAAAAATTAAGCCATAATTTCAGAATTATTTCCTAAATTCCTATGACTTTAAATAGCAAAACCATGGGTCAAAACAACAAGTCAATGCTAATCAAAATTAGTTAATTAGTTTTCTCAATCTTTAAAGTTTGGAGATTTTCCAGGAAGAATGGACAATTAGGACAATTGGGTCAATTGCCAATTAATCTCTCTTCAATATAAAAACTCCAAAAAATCAAACCAAGGAAGCTTTGATTCAAAGTATGAAAGCCTTCGGCCTTCAGCCTTTGACCAACACGTGTACATTACGAACAAGCACCACAAGCATATATAAATAATAACATACTTCCTTCCCACAGTACACCCCCACAAGACCCATCAATCACAACCGTCGAAACCACACAATCAAACCCAAGATAATCAAATAATCTGAAGTCAACGGTTCAGATCATCCCATCATCCAACATGATTCAAGCAGTTGGTCCCACTTTAAGGGTGATATGGTAATTTTAGATCACCATACCAGGTTCAAAAGAGCCGTCTCAAAGTGGATCCAAATAAAGAGATAATTGTCCACCAACTTCCCCTACCTATTATTTATAAACAAAGATTTCACAAAGAAATCGTGTGGTGTTTCAACATATAAAAACCAATCGTACAAGGAACAAAGAGTCTTGAAGAAGAAAGTTCAAGAGTTTTAAGTTTTTTTTGGTGAAGCTTGTTTTCTTTGGTTCTTCCAATGGAGCAGAGGAAGAACATCATCATCAGCAGCAGCAGCATCAGCATGGAAATAGAAGAGAAAGATAATATGGGTGGTGTTCCAATTCACAATCAAGTCAGAAAGATCAAGCAAGAATATGAGAAAATTAGAGCAACATCACCTGAAGAAGAGATCAGAAGGCAGCTCCGGGCGATTAAACGGCAGCTTTCGCGGTCACCGCTGGGATTATCCGGCCGGCCCATCTCAGTTGGTGATTCATAGAACAAGATCACAATCACCCACTTGAACAAAATCAGCAGCAGAGTAGAACATATATTTTTTTTTTCTTTTTGGGCTTTTCTTGCTGCAGATTCTTCTTCAGTTATTATATAGGATTGGTGAACATATATAGTGTTTTTATACATTTAGGGGCCTTACTTTCTTTAGTTATGTTATGAGTTGAGGTTAGCAGGCTTTGTTCATCTCTCTCACTTTTGTTTTGTGAAGATGAAGATGATGAAAATTAGGGTGGATATATATATGTGATGTCAGGTTTATGATTCCTATTGGGATATACAAGGGCACATAGATATCTGGGTTTTCACTTGCAGATATAATTGTTACATGTAATATCTCCTAGAGGATTTCTCACTTTATCTATTGTACAGATTTTCCTACTTTTAATCTCTGATCCAGTGTTTTATTTCTAATACTTGTTGGATGGTTAATCATTGTATGTAAATAACTCTGCAAGGCCCATCTTCTTCAGACTCACAAAAATAATTCTATCCTGCAATTAATTACTTTTTTTTTTTTTTCTGGATCTTTATCTTGGTTTGGAAGAAGCTACTGTTGAAGTTTCTTGTCTTGGAGGAAGTTTTATGGTTTTAAACCTCACTCCAACTACTTGGCTAAGCTCTCCACATATACTTCTGCCACAATTTTGAGATTCCCTGCTTTAACTCTTCACAAAATGCTTCTTGTTACATATTTTTTTACCATTTTAACACATATAGCATGAAGAAATAATTCAATCCATTTAAGAAGCACATAATACATGGCTTCCCCACCACCCACTTTTTTGTTTCCTTTAACAGCAATCTTTCCCATCATAATAAAAGTTCCCCATTCATGAAAATCCCATCATCAGAGATTTTAACCATGAGAAGTCAAGAAAATATAACTAAATATATTATAACATGGAGGTCTCAACCGGTGGCTACCATAAGACAAAATTCAACATAAATGTCTCAATGACACCGGGCAGGGAAACAAGAAAAAAACAGAAGAAGCAAAACGTACAGATGTTAAGGAAATCGGCTTGGCAATCAAGTGAAATTTTAACCTTGCGTTGTGGCAGATTCCTTCGACAAGAGCGTCTTAACCCTTCTTGTAACATTTCTCATAACATCTATGACCACAGATTTCTTTTCGATCCTAAACTGCACAGCCAACTCCTTTGAACCTGAAGCACCATCTTTCAAAAGTGCTTCATCGTCCATTATCTCGTTCGGGAAGTGGCCTAATGCAATCACACATAAAGCAATAACTGTGCGCAGAGCTGCCAATTCATTTGATACCCCCAGTGGAGCTTCGTCAGATAATAATTTTAGAGTAGCCAAGTTTTGCTTCTCTACTGTTTCTTTGTCGTCGGCAAGAAGTACTCTTAAGGCAGCCAAGAAACGGCCGTCAACCCGTTCAGGCCCTCCTAAGCTTACCTGTGACAAGAAAAAAAAACAAGTTCTATTAATTGCCTGTTTCATGCAAAAATTTTGATCCAAACAAGTGATCGATGGCTCAACAAAATTTTAATTTAAAATCTTCACATGATTGATATTTATAATTGTTGTGAATGTTAAAACTTAAAAGTAAAAGGGAAGAAAAGAAACCTTGAGAGTAGAAGCTTCGCCTTCTAAACTTAGCTGTGATAAAATCTCCTGTTGCCATGGGGCAGGTGAAGAGAAGCTGGGGGATGCAATACCAGCAGCCATGCTTGCAGCGTCTAGAAGACCTCCATCATACTTGAGCTCGATACAGTCGTAGGGGTTTGATGGGATTACAAATCCGTAATCAAGTAGGAAGAAGTCATTACTTAGACAACCATAGTTAAGTGTTACCAAATCATTTTGGTTGATCTGTTTTACTGCTACAACCTGGGAAAGCTCCATAGTTCAATGAAAATAAGGGAAAATTGAAAACTTAAGTTTTATCAGCTAAAATGAAAATTTGGGAAAGTGAAGAATGTGCCTTAACTAACATATTCTGGGTCTGTGTATCTTGCTCTTGCACAATTTCAGCATTTTGATGGAAGCTGTGGTTGCACATATCAATGAGGGGAAGCATCATGGGGACATAAGTGTTGGTCCCATCAGGGAGCCGATCACCATGCAAACGGAACGCCCGTGATGAGACAGCTGACATGGCCCAACCAAGGGAAGATGCATCTACATCCTGGCCTCCAAAAGGATGATCATCCGGTGCCACATGCTGGAGTAACCGTTTGATTTCTTTCTCAAATTCAAGAAGAAACCGGCATCTTTTATTGACCTGAGTCATAAAATCACAAAATTTGCTGCAATCACTGCTAAGGACTTAGGACTTAACTTCACATAAATTTAGCCCATTGAAAAACATATTTATATGGGGCCGTCTCCCGCTTGAGCAACCAGGGAAGCAAGGGATTAGTTAGGTGAAACCCAGATACCCTCACTTATCAAATATTTTAAAAAATATATTTATATATTTAATTATAGGTGTCAGGTGATACTTCTAATACCTGATTAAGAAGAGGTGCATATTGTAAGTGCTTTATGTCCTCCCCAGGAAAAAAGATGGGCACGCTGTAAGTTTCGGGGAGATTGCTGATGTATGGCCACCAAAAGGAACCGACCATAGCTCGTTCTCTAAGAAGTTTCAAGCCTAGCTTCATCGCCCACAGTTCAACTGCCACATGCTCCCCACAGGGGCCAATTTACTCCTTAATTGAAAACACAGTCTAGCCTAATTTGCAAAAGTAAGAGTCATCAACCTATGCTTGGAATGGGATAGCTTTATGGCATTTGTATGAGAACTGTGTCGGAGGTTTTCAGTAGAGAACTACATACTGGTTAACAGAGATAAGTGATTAAAGATCAACATTGCTGCAAGCTAAGTGCATAGTGTGTACACCATCACAATTATAACTAGAAAATGCCAACTGTGTTATGTATAATATATAGAGATCAAAGACCTAATATATAGATGAAATTCTATGATAAAACCATAAAAAGGATTGCTCTAAGTTCAGTGTGCCTGTTGTGCTCATAGATATCACAATGGACATTGTCTTGTAAATTTTCCTATCGCCTATTGTACTATCTCTTCGAGTTACAAAATACAATAGTCAATAGGCTCATGACAGATTTGGACATGAAATTCTATCAGAAGATTCGCGAACTTTCTTTTGGTTTCAGTAAAATATAGAAATGTGTATTAGAAAAACAAGCAAACAATGTATCCGACCATTGACAGAACCATAAACATCACATAATGTAGAGTGATGCCCTTTGAGAATTTTTTGAAAACTTACCTCAAAACATGTATGATTTACTTAAATTCCAAAACAATAAAGCAGTTGACATACTTTATATTAACATCAATAATTTATTAACAGGAACTCCAAATATTCGAGAGGGAGTACAATGTCCTGTTCTATTCAAGCTCTTAGTATATATAAACAGTTTTCTAGCAGAACAAAATTTAATTTTCCAATCAATTCTATCTCGAGCAACAGAACTTAAGTTCACTAATTTAATTACTAATAAAATCTAAGCAAATTCGTTTGAATCTTTCAATCAATCAGAATCCACTTCCTGTTTCTACAAAATTATTGAAAAGAAAATGATAAAAAAAGCAGTATCATTTCCATTTCTTTTTCATCACTAAAGTCCATTCCAGTAGTTACACTTACAAATCCGTAATACTCATCAAATGAAATCAACTAAACATGAATCCAAAGCATCCAAGAAGCTACAAAACCAAGTGGGCATCTAAGAAAAAACTGTTCTTACCAGGAACTTGACGACTCAACTGCAACAAAACAGATTCAGCACCATCTCCTCCACTATCCGAATCAAGAGCTCGAAATCGCAGAGGCACATGACTCGGAAGAGCAATGAGGTCCGACCCTTTTGGAATCTCTTCTGATGAAACCAAACCAAGCCCATAATCACCAGTTTCAATCTTCAAACCAGGATGAACAAAACCCCCTTCTCTTCTGACCCAGCGAATCAAATCTGGTGGTTGTGGCACGAGACGGGTCGATGAAGAAGCGCAAGTTAAAGGGCGAAATTGGGTTATTGAAGTGGTTGATGAGGATATGAGATCTTTGGTCGCCATTAACATCTTTGAAGCCGCCGAGTTCATGGCGTTCTTGGATGATAGACAGAAAAAATGAGAAATGAGAGAGATGAGAGTAGAAGAAGACTAATGGTCTGAATTTCAGAGGTGTTGGATCGTTCGATCTCTAGATAAATGCAATGAACGGTCGTGATCAAATAAATCACTCCTAATTAGTAATTAGTTATCCTTTTGACCCATATTGCATGTAAAATTATTATTTCATTCAATTAGTTGTGGGGATTTTGTAATAAACTGTATTTGTTTATGGTTCAAAATTTGAGTTTTAGAAGTTTTTGAATATTATGTACGAGTTTCTTATATTTCAAAAATGAGTTTTATTTGTTATTTTGAGCTATTGAATCTATATCTTAAATACAATTATGTAGTATATGCAATTTTGAAGTTGAAATATTTGATAAAAAATAAAAAATAAAAAGTTTTACTGAATTGTAAAATATAAAGTGGGACCATAGTAGTTGGTTCATATCGTCTTTCTTGGAATTTTTTATGCTTCATAATTCTATTAAAGGGTCCAACTTCTTTTGGCTTTAATGTCAATTATCTTTTGATTTGATGAGTTTTTTTTTTTTGGCTAAGAATAATAGTAATTGTAATAATGACAATTAACATTTTTCAATTGATTTTAGTAATTGGATAACAAAAAATATATACTAGTCCATTTATAAGGTCGAGCTAACTTTTTCTTTTTCTTTTTTCTTGGATGGTCAAGAAGAATTAAATATTGACTAATTGTAATACTGACTAATTAAATATTGAGTATTTCGATCATTATTAAATTTTTTGAAGTGTATTTCGACTACAAATAAAAAGATTTTTTAAGGCTGCGTTTGATAGGTGATATGAAAAATAGAATAAAATTAAAAAAATAAAAATTCAGAAAATAATATTTTGTAAAACAATTTGTTTTCTTTATAAATTTTTAAAAAATATTTTCTGGTTTCAAAGAACCAAATGCACATTTTTCTTATTTCCAAAATTTTGAATACAAGAAATTGTATTCGAATCTTAAACCAAATGAAGCCTAAGACTTTTTAACATGATTTTTTTTTTCTTAAAAGAAATATTTTTTCTATAACTTTTTTTTGATAAAATAGAAACTCAATTGCCCAATCCCAACAGTTTATTTGTTTATTTCTATTATTATTATTATTATTATTATTATTTTAGTTTCAATGTCATTGTTTTTTTAGTTGAAAACATGTGTAAAATGGCTTATTCAATCTAATTCTCACTTTTACAATATAAAATACAGTTTTGATATATTTCTTTTACATTTACACTCCCTTTCATTTGTTAAGAAGCAATAAATATATAGTTTTCGTAGATAAATAATTACCCTAAGCAAATAACCACTCTTAACGAAATCTTAGGCAAAAAATTAACGGCGCCGTTAACCTTAGACGCCCCCTTTCCCGCCCAATATTTAAAGACAAATTCGAAGCAACACACAAACACACACGCCTCTAAATCAAATTTTCAGAGCAGATCGAGAGATCAAGAGAAGATAGACCGTGAAGAAGACGAGAAACTCCATTAATGGCTGAAGAAGGAGAAGAAGAGAAGCGACTATCGAAGCAGATAGCTAAGATTCTCAACGAAACTCGAGCTTCCAACGCCGTTCACAATCGAAAGCTGAAGGAGCTTTCGGCGCTTCGT
Organism: Paratinospora sagittata; assembly: GCA_035771175.1. NCBI lineage: Eukaryota > Viridiplantae > Streptophyta > Magnoliopsida > Ranunculales > Menispermaceae > Paratinospora > Paratinospora sagittata. The sequence goes on along the minus strand of CM069592.1, from coordinate 882,994 downwards.
TTCTCCAATTCGCATCGCTTCTTCTCCGCCTTCTCCGAAGTGATTAGGCCTCTATTTGATTTCCAGAGACGATCTTCTTCTGCCGAACGAGTTGTGCGGTTCGTAGCGATCTTCTCTGCTCGCCGCAACGAAAAGAGCGCCGCGGATGCCGATTCCAATTCCTTCTTGGAGGAGTTTCTGCGGTTTCTTCTTATTGCTTCTCTCGCCGCCAACAAGACCGCTAGGTTCAGATCCTGCCAGATAATCTCAGAGGTTTTGATGCTCCTCACATTTATCCTGAATGATCATAATTTATGGACCATTTCTTCCGGTTCTATCTTGTAGTAGTCCCACTTATTTGATTTTATGGAAGCAGATTGAGATTAGGTGGAAATCCTTGTGAGGAAAGTGAAGAGAGGAGAACGAACTTGAAGTATTTATATATGCTAAAAGTTTAAATAATCCATTATCCTACTGTAATTTCTGTTAAGTTTCGGGAGAAAACCTAGTTAACTTACCTACCTTGCCATTGACACGTGAAAACTGGTTTTGTTTGACAAGATTTTCTGCAGCTTGCAAGCACAACTTCTATTTTTATTTTTTTTATTTTTAATGATATTTATGGATTTCTCTTTGCAGATAATAATTCGGTTGCCAGATGATGCAAAAGTGAGTGATGAACTTTGGGATGAGGTGATTGAGTCAATGAAGATCCGTGTGGTGGATAAGGTCCCGGCAATTCGTTCATTTGCAGTTAGAGCCTTGGCACGCTTTGCAAATGATGCAGAGAATAGTGACATTGTTGATCTGTTCCTTCAGGCTTTGCCTCTCGAACAAAATGCAGTAAGTGTTCCATGAGATTCCAAAATAAATTTGCATTAGAAAGAAGATAAGTTTGTAACGCACAGTATTTTACTGTTCATTTCCTCGGTATTAGTGGAAGTTTCTAAGACGAAAAACATTATGTGGAACCACGAGCAAAGGATGCAAATACTTCTTCAACAAATATAGTGAAATACATTTACAATCTAATGCTCATGCCTTAAGGCTTAAACAAACATTTATTGTCTGACTTGATTGAGGATTTCTGTTTTTCTTGGAAATAAATCCAAACAAAGTTGGACTTGAATATCAAAACAAAGGCATAAAGCATCCTAATGCAAAAATCGGCTTGTCCTACAAAAAAACAAAAAAAAAAACATGGATTGTCTGACTTGATATAAATTTATGGAAGTATTCTGGACTTCAATTAAGTAACATAGGGAAAGGGAGAAGGAACTCAAACATTTAGGACAAGGTTGGCATTGGATAGAACATCCCAATGCAAAAAATTGACTTGGTCACTTGCTGTGAAAGTGGTGGTCAACATTGTATGAGTCTTAGGATTCAACATTTTGTTATCTCTCTCTCTCTCTCTCTCTCTCTCTCTCTCTCTCTCTCTCTCTCTCTCTCTCTCTCTCTCTCTCTCTCTCTCTCTCTCTCTCTCTCTCTCTCTCTCTATCTATCTATCTATATCTATCTATCTTTCTGTCTGTCTATCTATCTTTAGTGTGATGGTGATAGAAGGAACCTTCCATTCTATGCTCTTGTAACCCTTACCTTGGATGTGATAATAAATTATCTGCAGGAAGTTCGTAAGGCAATAATTCTATCGTTGCCTCCATCTAATGTAACATCAACAATAATCATTGGTTGCATACTTGACGTGAGTGAGTTGGTACGCAGAGCAGCATTCTATGTTCTGGCAAATAGATTTCCTCTTCAAAGCCTAAGGTAGTTTCTAGTCCTATTAGTGTGAATTTCCCCTGTTTTTCTTTCTCAACTTATTTAAATAAATTACAATATGAAATGCATTTTTTGTGCGACAATGGTGCAACATTGTCGTTTGCCTTGGTGGAGTTCAGTGACCGCATTTATGTTTTTCATGTTTGCCAGCATACTTTTTGACACAAAATGCACATTTTCCAACTTTCACATTTGTTTCTTGATGTCCTCTTTATGAATCTGTTATTGGTCATGAACATCTCTTTCTTTTAATTTGCATGGTTTTTCCCATAATTTTTCTATATACATTTTACTTAGAAGTAGTAGCATACTACCAGTTCATTGTCTAATTTTCTCTTGTAATAATCTCTAGCATCAACACATTGCATTTTCAACTTCATGACATTGACATGATTGGGAGGAAAATAATGGAATCATTGGAATGGGAACAATATGTATAACATGGCTGGATTGATCAAGTCCACGAGTGAACAGGAGATTTATATGATGATTTGGATATTTAATAGTGTGTTCCATGTTATGATTGTCAGCATCAAGCAGAGGACCATTATTCTTCAAAGGGGGCTTGCTGATAGGTCTGTGTCTGTACAAAAGGAGTGTTTGAAGTTAATGAAAGATGAATGGCTTGTTAAGTCTTGCAATGAAGATCCTGTGGTGCTTCTCAAGTTTCTTGATGTGGAAACCTATGAATCTGTTGGAACAGCTGTTATGGAGTCTCTCTTAAATTCTGGCATGGTGAATGTGCTAGAAGGTCAAAGTATTCAAAATTTTTTACCATCTCCCACCACCACTAGTGAAGGTTGGTACTTGATACTGGATAGAATTTACTGTTGTTTCTCTTGCACTTGAACACATTGTATTTTTAGATAGAAGACACAATATTTAGTGGATCCAACTATTGATATATTGCATTTATCTTTGTTTCAAATTTGACCTGGCCCTTTTTGGTTGGTAACCCTCCATCTCAACCTTGGACGAAAAAGGGCAGACTATATCATTTCTTCCCACTTATATGCTAGAGCCAATTTATTTGTCTCTGGCAATTGAGAGTATTTTGACATTTAAGTCTCAAAATGAGGAACTTTTTATCTAAGAACCATCTAGCACTTGGTGAAAAGAATTTATGTAAAAGAATATTTCTATTTGATGTTTTAATACCAATAATGTGAAAAACTCATCTGTTGCCAGTTAATGTTATGTGACAGTTAATGTGACATAACCATGGAATTCTTTTCTCTTTTAGTTTCTAAAAGTTAATTTCAATTTGCATAATCAAGCACTCGAGTAGGTCTTCTTATATTTTTATGTAGCAAGGACATGGTCACATTTATTAGGATTTGACATTGGTAAGAGTTGTTTGGCTCAGAAACCACAATTAGATTTAAACTTTAAAATAAAAAGAGTTGTTTAGCGCCTTTAAGAAGTTTGGGCCATTCTATTCATAGTCTGCACACAAGTAATTATATTATTTACTTCAATGAAACCAAAAGCTGTTATCTTCTACTGAAAAAAAGAAACTAGCATATGAAGAATAAAAAATGAGATTTTCTATTGGCCATAACTTAACAAAAGTAGAATTTCAATACTGTTTGTTATAGGCTTATAGCATGAAGGATGAATGACCAACGAATCCTCATTCAAATTCATTTTTGGTAGAAAATACATAGTAGATTACATGATCTTACAAGTTTGGATGCTTGTAAAATATTTTAGATATCTCCTTGAGTGTCAAAAGATTATAATTCTAAAATGCTAAAACATATTGTCTATATCCATTTTTAAGCAAGGGAAGAAAGAATACAATCAATCTAGACAGACCAAAATCTCATTTGATTCAACCTAGTTATAATAAGAAACTAGCTAATTAGTCTTGTAAATGACATGATATTACGTTTATTGTGGTTACCTTTATCTTAAAACATTTTTAAATGCTATTTTCATTTTTCAGGGTAATGCATTTGGAGCATTAGAGATGAAATGATTTTTTATTTCTTATGGTTACCTCTTACCTTAAAAACTTTTTGAATATTATTTTCAGGGGAATGCATTCCAAGCATTAAGCTGATGGAAGCTGAGGTTGCTCTTTATTGGAGAACTGTATGTAGGCATTTGGAGACTGAAGCACGGGTAAGGAATTATTCTTCTTTTTTGTGCTTTTTATTAAAGTTTTCTGTTATGGTGAGCTGCTCAGATAATTAATTGTGTTCTTTAGATATATTCAGATAATTTATTTTGTGTTTTAGATATATTTGTAATCTTCTCATAACTTTCAGTGATCAACAATGGAACACAATATCATTGTTCTGAGACCCTAACATTACAGAAGAGTTTATTCTGACTGATCTCTTGCTTCATACGTTGTTAAATTTGCTTAAAACTGGATGAGCTCTTGCTTCTTGCATTGTTGAGTTCGCTTAGATTTACATCTGATATAAGTTGACTGTCAAATCTTGTCTAAGTTGTAGTTGTTGCAATGAATTGATTGCATACAAAAGCGAACTTTAGCAAGTTCTTCAACCAGACCAAATCCTCAGGATCTAAATTGCCTGCAAAAGCACTAGTACAAATGCAAAGGTGGTCACACTCTTCCCAAGGCACCAACTTAAGCATTTTCGTGCTGGACATATTAGTTTACTGTTACATCTTACACATGTTACATATTTGAAATATTGAATAACTTAAAAACATAATGCGAACATAAAGCTAATGTATTAGTCTGTTAGTTTTCTAACAGGTGCTTGGTTTTATCCAATTAGGTGTCTGAAGTCAAGAAACCGTTTAGGATTAGAACATTTCCAAGTCAACAAAAAAGAAGCTAATTATTTTCTTGCAACGTTACGCATCCTTTATCTTGATTCTTACCACTCACCTGGTTGTTGCATTTGTTGCTACTCCAATGTAGCCTGACTCTTTTGATTGCACTGCTTCTTCAACATGTCTCTGATATTTATTGGACCATTTTGGTTCTTTCATTAGTATGTGAGCTCATTTAGTTGAAACTTGACAGGTCTTTATTCAAAGTATGCCCATGCTTGTAAGTTTTATCTATTAAAAGCATATATTTTCTTTTTTATCTGATTATTTTCGTGCATCATCAACTAGATTAAAGGCTCTGATGCTGCCGCAACGACAGGCACAGAAGCAGCAGTATATGCCGCAGAAGCCTCCAACAAAAACGATCTTCTCGAGAGAATTCTTCCTGTAACAGTTTCTGATTATGTCGAGTTGTTGAAAGCTCATCTTGCTGCAGGTTAGTTAAGTTTGTAATTGAATATGTGCAAGCACGTGATCTTGATTGCACAAGCCCTTATCTTGTGGTTGTTTCAGGGCCAAACTATCGGTTCACGGCTCGGCAGCTACTGTTGCTTGGCGCAATGCTTGACTTTTCTGATGCTACAAACAGAAAGGTTGCTAGTGCCTTTTTGCAGGAGTTACTTCATAGGCCCCTTGAGAATGAAGTGGATGAGGATGGAAACAAGGTTATTATTGGAGATGGAATCAGTCTTGGTGGAGACAAAGATTGGGCCACAGCAGTATCAGAGTTGGCAAAGAAAGTCCATGCATCTAGTAGTGAATTTGAAGAAGTGGTTTCTGGGGTTGTCGAGGAGCTTGCCCAGCCTTGCAGGGAGAGAACTGCAGATTTCATGCAGTGGATGCACTGCCTAGCAGTAACTGGGCTTCTCTTGGAAAATATAAAATCCCTTCGCTCTTTGCGTGGAACAGTCATAGAGCCTTCTGAATTACTTCACTCTTTGCTACTTCCAGCAGTAAGTAGTTGCATTTCTGTTGCTTGTCTTACTTTATTATTTATTTCTTTCTCCAGCTTCTCGGTATCTTTTAAAAATGTTGTGGGATATTAAATGCAGGCAAAACATGTCCACTTATACGTGCAAAGGGTAGCTACAAGATGCCTTGGTCTCTTTGGATTATTAGAGAGGAAGCTAAGTGAGGAGCTAGTAAAGCAGTTGAGATTTTCATTCATTAATGCTCCCTCCGCAGTTAATGTCATGGCTAGCAAAGCATTAGTTGATCTTGCTATGTGGCACGGTCCTCAAGAAGTTGAAAGAGCCATGGGACATGATCACGTATCTCCAAACAGGGATGATAAAAGAAGTTTCACCACATTTAGTTTTTGCGATACAAATGGGAATTCAAGCATCGAACTAATAGATCTTTTATATGCTGGGCTAGACAAAAATTACTCAGGGGAACCCTTGGAAAGTGATGATTATGAGTCAGTTCAAGCAATTTTAGGGGAAGGCTTTGCAAAGATCCTTCTTCTTAGTGAGAATTACCCAAGCATATCTCCGTCTTTACATCCTTTACTGTTAGCCAAACTTATCAGTTTGTATTTCAGTAACGAAATGGATGAGTTGCACAGGTACTTCTTTTTGTCCTTTTTCTTTCGTTTCTTTCATTGTCCTTTATTTGCTAAAGAAGGATAATTATTTGGCTTCTCTTTTTCTTTCGGGTTACCAGGTTGAAGCAATGCTTATCTGTTTTCTTTGAGCACTACCCAGCACTCTCAGCATATCACAAGGTCAGTTATACATGTTGGAAGAAATGATGTCAAAATCTCTTTCCTTGCAGAGATGCAGGAATGTTCTTGAATTGTATGTTAATTCTGGGAATTCTTTGCAAGCATACAGAATTGTATCTCCAAGGCTTTTATTCCAGTCTTGCACTCAATGTGGCCTGGCATTCATGGCAATGCGGGTGGAGCTCCTATTGTCATATCAAATCAGCGAAAACGTGCAGCCCAGGCTTCCCGCTTCATGCTGCAAATGATGCAGGCTCCTCTGTATTCAAAAGACACTAAGACACAGGGAAGAAATTGCAGCAAGAGATCAGAAGGAAGCCCTGATAATTCTACACCTACAGAATCATCAATTGACTTTGATTGCGGGGAGGAAGGGCTTGCCATTCGCATAGCGGTAGAGGTAGTTTTTCTGATCAAGTCCAGCAACTTGATCATCGCTTTCTCTTTTTCTTACTATCTGACACAAATCAATGATTTTTTTTTCAAAATGATATAAAGACTTGACTGTAGTAATTTAGTTGATTGGTAGGCCAAACTCATAAATTCTGATTTGGGTTTATTATTTAAGGTTGCAAGCTTCCCCGAGAAGAAGAGAGCTGCTGCAAAATCATACATGTCAGCATTGTGTAAGATAGCAGTCCTGCTTTATTTCCGGTCCTCAGAGCAAGGGGCAATTAAGTGTATGAGAGGCCTCTTGAATCGCATGGTTGAATCTATAGCATCAGAGAAAGATGTTATAAAGGAGTTGAGTCGTATGGCGGCACGACTTAAATCACTAGATGAATCTCCAGATCAGGAACTGTCGCAAGATCAAGCCAACCTTATTCTGGGTAAGCCTTGTAATTCTGTCCTTGATTGTTGAACTAGGAAAAAAACTTGCGTTACATCACTAGCCATAAAAGCCCATGTAGATACTACTGTAAATCATTTTTGCAAATACTTAAACTGATATGATTGTATTTTATTATATGTTCTCTCAGAGAGGTTAGAACTGGATCAAAATCTTGATATAAACGCTTTGATGACGGCAACATCAGTGACACCTGCTCCACGTTCAACAAGACCGACAAGAACCAGGAGAAGAGCGAAGCAAGAAGAGTCTTCGTCCGATGAAGAAGAAACTACACCTGCTTCACTTGCTCCAGCACCTCCTAGCTTGGTAAACACAAGGTCACAGAGAGCAAGCAAGACTGCAGCATTGAGTAAGATGACTGCGGCAAAAGGAAGGGCTGCCATTGATGAGGAAGAAGATGAAGTTGACGACAGTGATGGCGATGCATCAGATGTGACGAACCAAGAAGAATCTGATGAGTTTGCAGAGTGATTCCAAGTTGCCAGGTAAGAACATCTTGTTTATATTTGTCATCTATCTCAATGGCCTCAAGTTGGTAATCCAACGTGCATTTAATTAAAAAAGCAAGAAGAAATGATATTTCTAACGAGTAATGCTTCTTCTTTTTGCTATTGTAACTTGTTTAATGCACGAAGTAAAAAAATTATTAAACCATTTAGTTTTTACCATTGATTAATTAAGTTTGAAATCACGAGTCTTGTTTCCTACTAATTTTTAGTTCGCTATCTGAAAAGAAAAGGTTCGTCTTTTTACATGTCTCCATCTTGTGGCAGTGTTTTTAGACTTCTAGTTTGTTCTAAGCTTGAATACTTAGAAGTTTGAATATGATAGCTTTTGGTTCCGTGAAAGTGTAGCCTCAAATGTCAATAGAAATTGACTTTTAAGATTGAAATGTTCATCGTTATTCCTCAATAACAAAATCAGAAACAAGAAAACATATAAAATCTTTTTCATGTCAACATTAAAGCGTATGTTAAAATTAGACTCAATTCAATTCAATTAAGTCTTCTAACAAATACATACTACATAGGATCGGGTTAGCTATATAAATTTATTTTAAGATGATATTTAAATTATAAGTAGTTATATTTTTTTTAATTATTTTTATTTATATTATTTTACGTTTTTACCTTTTACTGTAAATTGTTAACAGGCTACCCTTGTTGGTAAGAGTATCTATAAAATAATATAACTAAACATGTTATGCAGTGGTTCAGGCCATCCATCAATCCTTAATCAATGAAAACTTTAATGTCAATTTTGTGGGCCACCTCTTTGGTGGAACTCAACTCACAACAAAACCCAACAACAGGACCCTACAACAAACAAGTCTACATGATTCCAACAACAATTTTTTTTTGTTTTTTCGGTAAAAACAACAAATATTAAATTGTGCAAAGATTTCACTTCAGATCCAGCAAAATACACTTTCAATTAGATTCAGACATCAGTTCAAAATGATCAAAATATTCCTAACAATATTCACATATTCCAGATACAATTTCCCTAACAAAAAAACAAGAAAAAGAAACAGAAAAATAAAAAACTACACTCCTATGTTTTATTCATTCCTGTGCAATCTCATCTATCTTCTAAAATTACACAGAAATCAAATCAAATCAAACTAATGAAACCCAGCAGCAGAACCCATCATCATAACCTTGAATTCCTCAAAATTAATCAACCCGTCTCCGTCACTATCAACTCCTCTGATCATTCTCCTACATTCTTCAAGCGATGTACTCCTCTCACCGAGACTCTTCAACACCTTCTGCAACTCCTCCGGCGATATCGAACCGTTCCCATCTTCATCAAACACCATGAACGCATTCCTCAAATCCTCCATCACATTCGCCGAATCAACACCTTTTGTGTTCAACTCAATAAACTCGTTCAAATCTATGTACCCATCTCCGTCTGCATCAACTTCCTTAACCATCTTCAGCAACTCTTCTTCTGTTGCATTCTGGCCTAAGCTTCCCATTAATTCTCCGAGTTCTGACCATGATATCTTCCCGTCTCCATTAACGTCGAATCTCTTGAACACGTTTTCTAGTTCTTCGATCTGTGTTCTTGATTTCATGGGTGGTGGTGTTATCGAGTTTGATCCTCCCATTGTGCTCTCCTGATCTTGGCTCGTCGCGTTTGATGATTTCGTCTTCTTTTTCCTAGCAAGAAACGATCTTAGACCCATCTTAAACTCTAATTTCTTCTTCTTCTTCTGAAGATGATGATGATTATTATGATTTTGATTTTGATTCTTGTGGTGTATTTATTTGAGAGATCGAATAGAGCGTATTGATGGAAATTATAGAAAGAGAGGAAGAAGTGGTAAAGATTGAGATTGAGAAGAAATATGAAAGAATTACTGTTGAAACAAGAATTTCAACAGAATCCGCTTCCCCGATTTAAATGGCACTAATTTTGGTTCGATAAGGTAATATTCTTGCTAAATTTAGAGACAATTTATTTTATTTCTAATTTTCTACAAAATTTCTAGATTTAGAGAACCTTTCCAATCAATCATAAAATACACCCCACTTTTATAAATGCCACGTGGCATTTATTTTTTGGGCCCACTAGATCATCTAAAACATCCTATCTTTTCTGCCACGTGGCATAGACTTTACTCGGTAACGGTATAAAAAGGGCTTTTATTGGTTGTATTGTTAAATTAATGTGGAAAAAAGGAAGCTACAAGGAAGGTTACAAGATGGGAGCTTTTTATTTCTAAAAATTAAATTTTTTTATAAAAAATAAGGTAAGGTCCTTTTCAGCTGCCACAGACCGCAGTTAAAAATCAACAGCATTTATTTATTATTTATTGAATAATCTTAAATTTCAATGACGTGCGGGAAGGGAACGATATAGATGGTAACGGCTAGTTTTTTTTTTATAAATCAATCACTCTGCGATAAAGTTGACGATCAGAGATTTGACTTTTGAAGGTTGGATTAGAGAGTTAGGGTGACGTGGGAGGCTATTAAGGGTGGGGCGCAGGGAGGTTGAGTAAGGAGCGGTGTATGGAAAAAAGTGTGGGTTTTCTTTTAATAAAAATCACATGAGGAGCACGACGTGGGAAAAGGTGTGAATAAAGTTAAAGCGCTTTAAGCATGAGCCATGGAAATTGGAAAGTGGGGTGAGGACATGCGCCGTAAAGTCATGACCGTCCGATGCGAGACCAAGGTCAAAGATCATGAGCAATGTTGGTTTTAGGGGGATTTTACTGAATTGCCCCTCTATTTAACAAAAAATTGGTCTAGTTACTCCTAAATAAATGCAATTGTTGATATCATTATTATTTTAAATTTTTGAGTAGTTCCTTAAATACAATAACCCTTTGGATATTTGGCTAAACTCACTAATTCTCACGTTAACAGATAACCACGTGATAGTGTCACGTATGTAAATATTAGTTGTATTTGATAATCTGTCTAGAAGGTTCAAATGTGATACTTCTTCCTAACGTGACTTAATAGCTCGGGTGTCATGCCATCAAGTATTTATTAATGTATTAATATTTATCTTTAATGAAACTTTTACTTCTCTTTGTATCTATCCATCCTTAAAAAATGTCTTTTCATGACAATTAAACAACAGTCATAAAATAATTCATTTAAAAAAATTACTTGTTAAATTATTTCTTCCAAAGAAATAAATTTAAATAAAATTAATTTTAACTACATGAGATTGGAAATTCTCTTCTTTCTCAATCTCTGCTAATTTTTTTTCCCTTCTTACAAATCTGGTTATGTTAGCTAGCTTTCTGGAAAATAATATCAAAAGAACAAGAAGAACGCCAAGGAAATTAATTAAGATGGGCATTAGATCGTTTCTAGCAAGGAGATCAAAGACACCCAATAACAGGTTTCCAAAACCCTTCAAATTAGAAAATAAAAATCCATTCAAATCACTTCCCTCATCACCCGTAAAATCAAGAACACAGATCGAAGAACTACAAGACGTGTTCAAGAGATTCGACGGTAATGGAGACGGGAAGAAGATATCATGGTCAGAACTTGGAGAATTAATGGGAAGCTTAGGCCACACTCACAATGCAACAGAAGGTTAAGGAAGTTGACGCAGATGGAGATGGGTACATAGATTTGAACGAGTTTATTGAGTTGAACACAAAAGGTGTTGATTCGGCGAATGTGATGGAGGATTTGAGGAATGCGTACATGGTGTTTGATGAAGATGGGAACGGTTCGATATCGCCGGAGGAGTTGCAGAAGAGTCTCGGTGAGAGGAGTACATCGCTTGAAGAACGTAGGAGAATGTTCAGATAGTGATGGAGATGGGTTGATTAATTTTGAAGAATTTAAGGTTATGATGACGGGTTCTTCTGCTGTGTTTCATTAGTTTAATTGGAAATCAGTCAATCACTAGCTTGATTATGAGATTCAACAGCAGCTTAAGTAATGGAGAGAACTTGAAAACTACTGTAGTTCAGATCTGGGAGTAGTGAGATTATTCATGCATTTTTCTATAGAAATTATTAACTAATTTCTGAATCTACTCGGAGACTTCTTTACTCTGGTCCTTAAAAAAGTTGTATTTTTTTTTTTTTTTTTTTTTTGCAATCTATAGTATTTGTTATCTTAAATCATTTCAGATAAATAAATAAAAAATAAAGATAGTTTCAACTATTAATACGAGATACAAATAACTATATCAACACGTAATAAGGCGCAACTAGCTTTTTAATAGTGACACAACAACTTCTCACTTCATATGACGCTAGAGAAATTTGAACATTTCACCATATACCAAGGGACGTGCCCATCATTAGTAGTCTAAAAAAAATTGATGACAATGAGAGAATGGTTATACTATTTTATTTATATTTATTTATGTATGATCAGTTTTATTGGGTACATGTGATCTGAAATAATACTTCCCCATATAATTATGCTCATCATATTGATTCTATGGGCTAGAGGAAGACCCTTTGTAAAAGACTTATGAGCCAAAAAAAAAAAAAAAAAAAAAAAAGGCTTATGAAGGCATAAACAAGTTGGCTTAAAGACCTACTACTAGAGGCAAGGGCCCAGTATAGAATATTAGTTGAAATCTCGTTCTCGTTAATATAGAGAGACTTAAACTTAAGTCATAAAATACGAGCTAGTTTATATAATAAAATAAATTATGAATCTTACCTAATATTAGTAGTACAAGTCAAGTTTTAGGTGGTGTGAAAAAAGGTGGTGCTTCAACCTATGAGCCGTGGAAAGTTATTCTCATGCCCCACAAGAAACTCACCAACTTGAGTAGGGCCATAGAGATATTAAATGAGTTAGCTACTACGAGATGTACATGACTAAAGAGGTGGAGATATCTACTTTTTTTTTTTTTTTTTTTTTTTTTTTTTTTTTTGCGTCAAAGTTTCATTTTATTTTCATAAAATTAAATCTCTAAAGAAGAGTAGATCCTACTAATAAAAAAATAACATACTAAAGACCATTATAGACACAACGGTAATAATAAATACTCACATAAAAATAAGTAAAACTCTACAACAAAAGAAAAACAATAATATAACAAAAGAGTAGCACCCTTTCAATAAGAGGAGAACTCTCACAAATCATGTGCTTAGTATCATCATGTGATGGTTCCCCTTTAAAATCATGGGATCGGGCGCAATGCACCTCCAGGTCTTGCAAGCAAAGGTACTCAACCGCATCATGAGGGCTCCCATGGTTTATCTCAAAGACAAGGGACCACCTTCATCAATTGTATGTCATATGCAAGAAATAATGTAGCATGGTATCATGAATATAAACGATGCAATTCCTTCCTTATCATAAAGTAAGAGAATGCTCAAACCTATGCCTTCATCCCCACCTTGAGATACAAGTTTCGCACAAACTTTCTGTAACACCCCTATAAATTTAATTAAATAGATACGTTGACGTACACGTATATCACGATGTATAATACACGTGTTATACGTAGGAGCTAACTATACGCTTGATAATACACGTAGTTTATACGTAGGAGTCAAATATACAGGTATATGATTAGTAAAGAATATAGGTATCATCTTCTATGGGTGCTTACAAGTTAAACATTGGAGTTGATGTCAATTGCTTAATTTATGGGGTTGGTTAATTAAATATGTGAATTGAGTGTATAGAAGAAGAAAAAGAGGAATAAAGGAAAAAAAATTAAAAAAATAATAATTAATTACTATTTATTTGCGGGGTGCTATTCACGGAACAGTATCATAAACAGTACTCAGAAGAAGACAAAAAAAAATATAAAAATAAAATCAAACTTAACCAAGTTGCTGGAGAAGCGAAGGAGAAAACGAAAGAAAGAAGAAGAAAGAGGAGGAAAGAAAAGAGAAACGCGTGATTCGCGGGAAATTCAGACTCGCGGTAAGTGATTTTCACTCTCTTTCTTCGTAAAATTACTATCTAAGCTAGATGTAACGATTCTAGCGGACTAATTTTAGCTATGGGAGTCGTTTTATGGCGTTTTGATAAATTAGAGTTTTGACCCAATGTGAATGAAAATCTGCTATAAAGGTAGAAAAACACTCCTTAGACGGTAGGGACCCCGAATATGTGGTTAGATTCCATTTCATGAGTTTTGGAGACCGTTTGACAATTTTAATACAATTTACATGTTTCGAATGAATAGTGACAAATAGTACTATAAACAGTGAACAGTGAACAATGAAGTGAACAGTGAACAGTGATATGAATAGTGAACATTGATGTGAATAGTGACAGTGATGTAAATAGTACTGTGAACAGCAATATTAACAGTGATTTGAAATCATAGAATCGTAGAGAACTGAATTCCGGACGTTTCGATGCTAAGATTGTGATTTTTGGATATGATTTGATAGTTTTAGTAACTAAGTATATGGTGTCGTGAAAATAGGATTTTGAAATCTATTTTCACTGTTCTTTCTTGTGGAAATATCTAGATTGACCACAGAAACGATATAGTAGTTTCTTCAACTGTTTATGAGTCCTAAATGGATTTATTATTCGTGATTTGAAGTGAGTTGAGAAATTAAGATGTAAATAGATATGCATACATGAAACTGAATTATGAAGTGATTGTGACGGGTTAAATTAGTTAGATTTAACTTGGAGCTGGACTCGAAAGCGGCGATGATTGAGTTTAAGTTGAATGTGTTGTACTGTGAGTATAGTTTTCTTGATTTGGTTCTTGTATGGCATTGTACGAATATAAAATGTTTGATTGTATGCATGTTATATTTATATATAATGCATTGAGTTTTATGGATCATGCAAACTGATTTTAGCAATTGAAGTTTGTAATGATGTCATTTCGTTAGGAATTAGATCCGGATGAGGTTTTACGAGTCCTCATTGTCAGTAGGCCTGTCCTAACAAGGGTTGCGATCCTTGAAATAACTGTGAATTGGGTAATGAGAGGCTGTGACTACCTTGTAACTGCCATACAAGGGTTAGATTCGCTCTCTTGCCTTGCGGAGGAGGGAGATTGTGCATTGTGTTATGGAAAACTCATGAAATTTATGTTGTTGACATGTATAATATATTCGTTGAATGTTGCATGTGTTGAATAAGTGTTTGAAATGATTTTAAATGTCATATTTATGTAAATATATATAATTGTCATCTCAAGAACTATATTCACTGAGCTGTTGTTTGCTCACTCCATTTCCTCCAATATTTCAGGTATTGAGTCGAAGGGAAAAGGAAACTTCGTGAGTGATAATCACGTGAGCCTCCATCTGGTATGTGTATGTACGCTTGGAGGAAATAACTTATATTGTTAGTTTGATATATATATTTATCACACATTATATATATATATATATGTAATATCATCTAGATGGGATGTGTGGACATATATATAGCTTAATATATTGGATGATGAAATAAAAATGTGATGTGTGAATGAATGGAATGATTATGGAGATCTATATTGGATTTGATTTGTGGTATATTATAAAAAAAAAATTCTGTAAATATTGGGAATGATTGTGAGACTACGTGAAGGCTGACAATGTATTATATAC
Organism: Paratinospora sagittata; assembly: GCA_035771175.1. Classification (NCBI taxonomy): domain Eukaryota; kingdom Viridiplantae; phylum Streptophyta; class Magnoliopsida; order Ranunculales; family Menispermaceae; genus Paratinospora; species Paratinospora sagittata. The sequence goes on along the minus strand of CM069592.1, from coordinate 867,814 downwards.
TGTATATGTGTATGTATAGTATATAGTATATTGTGCCGGTCATGACATCAGCCTACGTCAAAGGCGTCGTGACACTTTCAGAGGCAAAGTCTCAGCGCAAAGTCGGCAAAGTCTGAGTGCTTTGTAAAAGGGGAAAGGGTTACCAAAAGTGATGGTGACATACAATAAACTACATACAACAGACAAACATATTATATATGACATACTACATATAACGTCAAAAACCCTAAAAGGTCAGCGGTAAAAACCCTAAGAGGTGGAAATATCTACTGAGCAAGAAAAGATTCTTATATGAAAGAAATTATAAAAGAATGATATTCTAGCTAGCTAGCTAGAAAGAGTTTTTGAGTAGGAAGGAAATTCCAGTTGCTTAAATTAGAAATTTAATTTAAAAGTACCTACTAAAAATATTGGGCGTGAGTATTTTATTTTTTCAAATTTTCAATTTTGATGTGTAAATTAATGAACTTTTTATGTGCATTTTGTTGAATGACTTGCCAACCATACATCCAACTTGTAGAGTCAACAATTTTAGTGACACTTATACCACCTTAAACAGTAACCTAAACTCTACGCTAACATACGCCTTTTATACTCAATGAAACTTTTTCTTAATTAAATAAAAATGGATACATGAATCTCCTTCTTCACTCACTTCTATCAAAAGCTAAGTCCACGCTCAAATTATAAATAATTATATATTTTTTAATTATTTTTATTTATATTATTTTAGGTTTATTACTGCCTCTGTCATTATTTCTGTCTCAAGTTTTATTAAAATTTAAAAGAAAGAGGATATTGAATCATATCCAAAAGAAATAAAATGACCACAAAATCAGAAATATTGATCTTTATATATTTTCGCACAATTGAGAATTTACTTAAGAAAAAATAAATAAATAAGAATTTGCATCTTCAGCCTTAGTCGTCACATCACGCTTGTAAATATATTCTTAAAAATTCAATGTAATGAAACACGAATGGGCGAGAGTCTCTACTAAAAATGGTTAATAGGGGTGGACGTCTAATGATTGAAACTTTATTCTAATCGTCTTGCCCGAAGGGCGTGGATACCACATAAAAAATAAAAAAATAAAAATTATTATGAAAAAGTGTCGTATCCGTGTGGTTGCACGACTACATGTTCTTTTAGAGTTTAATATGAGATACCAGTTGTTGATCCATATTTACATCACAACATGCACTAAAAATGCATAATGGATTCCGAATCATTCAATTCTTAGAGAAGATGGGAGCTACATGGAAGACAATATTAATGGATCATGAAACAAAATCTCATTATATATTTGGGTCAACATGTCATCTAGTTTCATGTGTGCATATATATATATATATATATATATATATATATATATATATATATATATATATAATACAAGCACTTGAATAGAGGTAAAGCACTTGAATATGTTGTGGTCAGGATTATTTTTTTTTTGAGTGGGCTAAAAATTTTTATTAGAAAAATCTTTACGATACAATAAGACTTGTAGGAGGTTTTGGGCGATTTGATTGATGATTTAAAGCTACAATTTGGACAATTTGGGCGTTTGTAATTTGGGCATCGAATTATATATAAAAAATGCATAAATAACTACGTTTCTGTATCTAAAATAGTTTAATATAGTTCAAGTATTCGCAATGAAAACATCTACCTAGGCTAATTAAAAAAAATGACTCATTAATATTTTATAATGTTAATAAAAATAGAGTAAGACTTAAAATAACATAAAAAAAGATAATTATAAAATATATAAACTTATAATTTAAATATTATTATTCATATGGAAAGTCAAAAAAGTGGATTCATGTAGCAACGCTACTAATTTTATTCACAATGTTTAAAGATGTAAGTTTGAGAGAGAAACTTGAAATACAAATAAATGTGGATACATATAGTATTAAAATAAAATGTTTATTTTTTAAAATAATTAGTATATCTCAATTTTTTATTTTCTTTCATTAGAAGTATTGTTAATAATAACAATAATGACATGAGTAATTTTTTTCTTCTTTTTTTAGAATGTAGATTTTTGTTTTTGAAATTTTCTAATGTTGATTTGCATCCAATTGTTTATTATTATTGGGTGGAACGATAAAAATAGAGACAAATGAAGAAGAAGAAGAAATAAAAATAATTCTAATCTTTTTAGTATGTAGTTTTTGTTTTTAAAATTATTTAATGTCGATTTGTATCCAATTATTTATTAATTTATTGATTATTATTAAATTTTGTTTATTAATTTATTGGGTAAAAAGATAAAAATAGAAAAGGAAAAGAAGAGATAAAAATAATTATTGAAGGGTAAGTTTCAAACCAACAACCTAAGGATTAAACACCTGGGCTTTACCAACAAAGCTACAGTCACACATTAAAGTTAATGTGACATTAATAGTATATGAACAAAAAACTTACCTGGGCTACAGCCCAGGCAAGCCCATAAATAATTTTATCCCTAAATCTTAAACCCTAAACTCTCTCTATATAGATATATAAGAGAAAGGTGACATTGGTGCAATGGTTAAAGTTGTTATAAGTTATGGGGTTTGAATTGAAAATAACCTCTCCAACAATTAATGGTCATAGGCATGAATCTAAAAAAAAGTCTATCTAATATGGAGATAAGGTTGTATACGAAGAGACACGTCTCTTCTTTAATTAGTTTCAACAATGACGTATGAGAGCTCGTGTATTGAGTATGCACCCTTTATATAAATATATTCAACATATCGAGAAACCATATGTAACTAATGAGCACCAATACACTCGAGCTCTACCTTAACATGTATGTCATATCTCAATCAAATCATTGGCTTTGATATTACTTGTCTGATAGACCTAAACTTCATTTACTACTTATATTGTCCTCCCAACTTCACCATCTTCAAGCCGCCTAGACATTAATGTTTAGTACTCTAAAAAGATTAGATACTGACCAGGGTGAGATAACAACACCATAAACTTAAAAAAAAAAAAAAAAAAACTAAAAAAGGTGACTTAAAAAAATAGAATAATGATGACCCACTTAACTAGGACATGGACAGGTACAAATTAAGATATTAATCTTATCCATGTTTGTATATATATATATATATATTCTCTAAGAACCTCTTCAGAAGTATTGGAAACCAAAAGTGGTGAAGCATCCAAGAAAATGTTCTCTTGGCAAGGAGGCTGAAGCAATGAGAACCCAAAACCTTGTCTTTCTATAGATCACAAAGCTACTTTTTTTTTTTTTAATTGAAATCTTTTATTATTCTTCCTATTCCTTCACTCTCTCTGTTTTTAACTGGTTCTAGAACAATGTTCCTTGGAATATTGCAGGTCCAATATGAATGGCTGTTAGCCTCTTCTTGTAATCTTCAACTCTCCCATCAAATTCAAATTACATAGCCAACTAATTAGAACAAAGATGCCGTCACCATGTAGGACACAGCGAGCAGCACGAGGCCTTGCCCAATTTCCAAAGCCAATTAATTTAATATATATTTCCAAGATGAAAGATTCCATATGGGTCACTACTACTCACAAAAAAAGTCCACACTTTTTTGTTTGATAATCCATCAATATGATAATCAAGTCAAAATCATGCATTATTTGTAGTATATAATTATAGTGATAGTTAATAGAATAATTTATTTTTAATGAGGATTGTATCTCAATGAATCTTATGAAATTAGAAGTGATGTATATATATTTATATTATACATAAAAGTCAAAACTTTTTAACTGGGTGTGTTATTTTTTTTTTAATTTTAAAATTATTCATTATTTTTTTTATTGAAAACCTCGGTATCTAGGTCAGTTTACACGAATCCGACTAATCTCAAGAAAATACAAGCTCCTAATCCGCAAAGAGGGCACTACCTGAAACTTCGAAGAAATTTTCCGTTAGGTTACTTGCTCCTCTACCCACTCAATCACTTTGCCAATGCCTCTTACTTTTTAATATAAAACCGACAAAAAATTTATATAAAATAACTCATTTATGAATAATTTGATAATAAGGTGTTACAAGATTTTTTTTGTAATGTTAGAAAATATAAAACTTATATTAAGAATTATTCACGTACAACGCACATTCCCGTAGACTAGTGTACGTATATGTGTCTATATACATATATATATATATATATATATATATATATATATATATATATATATATATATATATATATATATATTACCATCACACATAGATGCACTTAATATTTATTAATTTTTCTAAAATTTTGATTTTGTGTCTATATACATACCTATATATATATATATATATTACCATCACACATAGATGCACTTAATATTTATTAATTTTCCTAAAATTTTGATTTTGTTGATGCATTCTTTTCCCTTATTTTTATTTCTTAATTGTCTATTTCCCCTAAGATCAAGGTGGGCACATTTTTCTTTATTTTGACCTCTTCCTAGTTAGATGTGTTTGAATTTGTATGTCCAAGCCTTTATTAATTAGTTTTGTTTTTATTTATTTTGTTTTTTTTAATTGACCCAAGTATGAAACTAAGGCAATCAAATTTGAGGGAAGTGAAAACAAAATATTTGATGTCAATGTTTTAATTTTATGCCTGCATATTGTACTTTTCAATTGATATAACCTTTGAATTAAAGAATTAGACTTTTCCAAATGAGTATGTGTATCTCCATGCTCCACATTAGTTTATATATATATATATATCATCAATTAATAATGGAAGGTTTAGATTGAAAAGCAAGTCAAGCCAAGTTGAATGAGTAATTAAAAGGAAGAATATTGCCTACAAAACTATATAATATATATTTTATACGTAACAGTACCAAGTGGTGAGAGTACTCTTCTATGATGTGGACAAGTCACATGCTTCCATGACAGCCAAACACGAGCAAATTTTTTTTTTTTTTTTAAATATCTATAAGTTAAGTTGATGCATTAATATTTAATTATCATCATTATTGGGGTAGTTTAAAGACTAATAATATTTTTATTTCTATAAAAGGATTTAATATGAACAAAAATGATATTGGCAGCATAATAATACATAAATCATTAACTTGGACTAAAATCTTATTATGTACATGCACTACAATATGTATAAATAACCAATTGCTATCCTCATCACAGCATTAATGAAAATATATTGCAAGCTAAATTGAGAAAAAGATTTATAATCGTCATCTATTTTACATTTGAGAAATGTTTGGGAGATGCAACTTTCGATATTTTTTCTAACATTATATTACATGGCAATGTATGATGTAACAACGTCTGACCATTTTAAAAATATTTTTTCTCGTATTATATGTAAATAACGCTACATCAGCATAAATTAGGAATTGGGTTAAAAAATAGAGTTGTTATATCATTATTTTTTTACATTTGTTCTTCTATTTTTTATGAAAAAAATTTGACTTTTTTTTTACACAAGATAACGGTGTGCATCCGAATCCCTTTACTTAAAGTCGGAAGTTCGATTATCTCCCCTTACAAATAAGTGAGAGCTTTACTTCCTCTAATAAAAAGTGAGAGCGGGAATATGATAGTTAGTTCGTATGGTCTCTATTTGAGTCCCTTATGTTTATACTCGCTTTCCTCGTCTTCTTGGCCCTACTGAAAGATTCTAATTTTTTCTGGTCCATGTGTGTTAGTATCTTATCACCTAATGTCAGCAATTAACAAAAAAAACTAATGACATGTTTGTACATATAATAGTAATTAATAAAGGATGATAAAGTTTGTTGGATGAGAGTACGCGTGCAGTACTGGATTGCCCAAGTTGATACAAAAGGAATCGAAACCGAGAATTTGACATATTTTGGGGAATAGATGCTATTCTAAAATATATATTCAAATCTTGCCCATTGAGCTTTTAACGTATTTGAGCATATATATATATATATATATATATATATATAGATAGATGCCATGTATCTGCTTTTAACGTATTTGAGCATATATATAGATTGATACCATGTATCTACTTGCATGTGCATCATCAACAGAGACTTTAATAAATAAATAAATAACAACAATAAAAATATTGATAACATAAAAGAAAAAGATATGAGAGCTGATGAGTTAATATTTAGAAAATAAATAAATGAATCATGATTTAAATAATCACTAGTGTCATCAATAATGTCGTTGGCAAATAAAATCAACAGAATCATTAAATTATATTATTAATTAGTAGAGAAGTAGTACCCATTGGAGAAAATGAAAGATGATCTCTTTGTTTTTCTAATTGGCTTTTAGTGATTTCCACAAGACACAAGAAAGCGACTAACACAAAGTCATAACAGCTAACTTGAAATTCTCTAAATTTTTCTTCTTCTTTTTTTAACAATTTAAATTTTTTTTTTTAAATTTTTTTTTTTGACAAATTAGTAGGTTAAAAAGGGTGAGAAATATATATATACTTTCTAAAGATACCATAAAAAGAATATTTTTTTTGTGAAAGTAAAGCTTAAGGCCTTACAACCAATGGTGAGTTAGTTTAATGGTTGGTTGTGCTCTAAAAAAATTATTCTAAAGGCTTATGACTGTGCTCGAAACACTTCCCACTATTAACGCAAACAACCTTCTTAAGTGTTTATGACTGTGCTCCAAAAGAATTAGAAAGGGACGTAAGTCCTTGATGCACGCTAACTCAAAAAAAAAAAAAAAAAAGAAAAGTTTAAAGCCTTACAAATTTATGTTACTCCTAGTAGGTGGATTCCATTGAAGATAGGGTTTTTGCAAGTGTAAAAGCTTTCCTTAGTTTTATTATTATTATTTGTCAAAGACCCTTTGTATTATTTACTTATTACTTATTAAACCATGGTTTTTTTAATTAAACATATTGTAAGTTTTGGGTTAGAGACAATTTCTATTACTATTTATTGATTATTTTTGGGACAAAAAGAAAAACTACTATAACTACAATATCAAGCATGAACAAGAGATCCTTTTTGGTCTAAAAATATTATTTTCAACATGGATCCTATGTTGATGCATAACTCAATATTGTATACAATAGTATTAATGTTAATTTAATATTTTTCTTATTTTATTTTTTCAGGGGACAAAAAATAGAAAAGATTAAAGATGGTAGTAGAAACTTTCTTGGTGATATATTCAATAAACTAAATACATCTCTTTCATGTAGAGTAGTCTATTATTTTCATTTCATTAACATATTTTTTTAGAGAAATAATTTGTTTATAAAAAAAATTATCATAAAAAAAAGGAAACGATTGTATTCATTAGATTATGCATTATAAAATATGATGTTTAGATTTAATTTTGGCCATTTCCTATCCAATCTTATAAGGTCCCTTATTTGAGAAATGACTGAATTAGTTCTTTCTATAGGAGCTTAATTAGATTATGTTTAAGTTATGATTCAAAACTTAAGAATGCCATACAAAAAGAAAAAAAATTACCAATAGGTGGTAGCTCAGTTGGTTGAGGAACATAATATAAGTGGGGGTTGAGGTTTAACTCACGAGTTCGAGTAAGGGTATGCCCCTATTTTTTTGCCCCGAATTCAGAAAGATTAGTCTCACCCAAAAAGAAGGAAGGCATCTCCCGAATGTCGAAAAATTGGTAATCAAAAAAAAAAATACTTTTATTATATTTTAAAAATTATCTATTAATGGACATTCCTTGTTTTCAGTCCATTAAAAGTTACACCCATATTAAAAGTTTTTCCATAAATCATTATTTTGGTGTTTGAAAATTAAAATAAAATTTAGAGTGACGAAGGCATAAGAGGCCACATAGAGAATTATGTGAATCAATTACCATGGTCTCACTTTCACTTTTATTAGGAGAGAGAAAACTTTTATTTATTTGTAAGAGAAAAAAATAAAACTTTCGAGTTTGAGTAAAAGGATTTAGATGCACACCATTAGAATTAACCAACATTTTCAAATTGAAATAGAGTTCAAAAATTGAAAAATTAAGGAAATGATATTTTGTTGTTTTATGAAAACAAGCTATTTCCTATGTAAATTCTCAAAAACTTGTTTTCCTATATAATGAACCAAACTTCTTTTATTATTATTATTATTATTATTTTTTTTGTATATATTTAATTTTTCGGATATGGAAAACAGTTTCTGAGGGACAAACCAAATTGAAAATTATATTTACTTAAATATCTTTTTTTTTATCAAAACAATTATAATTCCATAATTGATAAAATTTTTTATGTGAGTTTTATTTAGTGGGCAGCTAAATAAATTATAAAAAAATATTCTTTCCGTCATAAAAAATCACCAATTTCGATTTTCAATAATATTCTCATGTGATTGTACCAAAATGCCCTTATTTTTTATTTTTTTTAATTTCGTCGTGGGTTTGGTCTTGCGTGACCGAAGTAGAATGTATATGTTCGGTCATACAGACCGAACCTATAACTATTGGTTCGGTTTGTATGACTGAACCATCCATTTTTTATTTTATTTTTCAGTGTTTTAAATACAGTAAAAAATAAATTATACGGTTCGGTCAGCGATGACAAAACCCAAAACGTAAGGTTTCGTCGTCTCCGACTGAACTATCGCAATCGATTTGGTATCACAGGTCTGAACCGATCACGGTCCAATTTTTTTCATGGTGATATTTTTGGACATCCGGTGACCTTTTTCGTGAAAAAAAACACTAAAACATTATATTTTAACAATAAATTTCTTATCGATTTAGTGATTTTTGTTTACAAAATTTTGAATCACAACTGTCTTTCGTGTCAAAAAAAAATAATACAAAACCATCAATTCTTCAGCCGATAATGAGATAATAGCAAGAAAGTAAGTGATTTTAAGGATTTTGAAGGTAGTGATTTATGATTTTTAAAAATATGTTTGAAATTTATCTGTTAGGGTTGGGTTAGAGAATATAAATTTGTTTGAATGTAAGAGAAGGTTATTTATAAAAGTTTAATATGGTAAGGATAACATAACTTCATATTTCTTTGATAGAAATAAAATGTAATAAAAATAATTTTTTTTTGTGATTTATTTAGCCCCTTCTTAATTTATCTTACTCAGAAATATTAATAAAAATAATATCCTAATAATTTTGGTGAGTTATATTATGGGACCGGCTGTAGCAGGTAGCTGGTTAAGTTACCTACAAAGAAACAAGTCTTCCAACCGCCGATACACCTCACCTAGTATGTTGACCGGTGACTTTTACCTAAAGTCATTTATTATTATTTATTATTTTAAAAAAAAAGAAGAAAAAAGAAGAGAAGAACAAATTTATGATGAAAGTTTCCAAATTTCTTTTTTATTTTATTTTATGTTGTAGCATGAAAATGTACTATAAAAGCTGCTTCCTCCATTAGCTTTTCTGCACTTATCCGCAACTAACGTAAGAGAAAGACAGAGAGAGAGGAAGAACAGAACCGAACTTCTGCTCTTCTGAGAAGTCGTTGCTGTTCTTCTTCTTGTTTGTGTTGTGTGGATCTGTTTGTTTCGTTGGTGTGGTGGATATGTCGGTTCTAACAGATCTTTTGAATCTCAATCTCTCTGAGACCACCGAGAAGGTGATCGCCGAGTACATATGGTCAGTTTCTTCTTCTTCACTCTTCTGTCAACAATCCTTTTCATATTTGATTTTGGTCGATTTGTTATGTTTTAGATTTTGTGATTTGTGGTTTTTTGAAACGATCTTCGGGTTTTTTTGGTTTAGGACTGATGTTAGTAGTTTTAGCGACTGTGTACTTTTTGTTTTGTTTTGTTCTGCTCTACTTGATGTTTAGGGGAACTTTGTATTGATTCGTTCATTTTATTTTGCAGATCTTTGGATTTTTTTTTTTTTTTTTTTTTTTTTGGTGACTTCGTATGTATTTGTCGATATTACTCTATTTCCTCTGTTCTCTTCGGTTCAGATCTTTGCGTTTCTCGTTGTTCTTTGATTGGTCTTCCTTGCTTTCGATTTTCCTTGTTGGAGGTTCTAGGCTTGTGACTTAGTCTTTCAATCATCTGTGTATACGTGTGTTTTTTTTTTTTGTAATCTCGTCCTTTTAAGCATTTTTTCTCAAGTCTCTTACGGAGTTTCGATACGTAAACAGGATCGGCGGATCCGGTATGGATATCAGAAGCAAAGGAAGGGTAAATTTCATTTTTTCAGATTTTTCACTGTTATCAGTGCTCTTTTTCTCTTATTACATATATTTTTTTCAATTGTTTTGCTTATGGCTCTGTTTTCTCTTGAATCAGACACTTCCAGGACCGGTTTCTGATCCACACAAGCTTCCAAAGTGGAATTACGATGGTTCAAGCACAGGTCAAGCGCCAGGAGAAGATAGTGAAGTGATCTTATAGTAAGTATTTTTTTTCCTTGATTTATATGTATATAATAATATAAAGATATCATAACAATCTGATGTTTCATTTATGGTTTTTTGTTTCCTCTTAACTGTTTTTGATGTTTGATTTTACAGTCCTCAGGCTATTTTTAAGGATCCATTCAGAAGAGGCAACAACATCCTTGTATGGTCAAATTCTACTTTTTTTTTTTTTTTTTTTTTTGGTAGTAGTAGTATTGGTGAGTTAAATTTATTTCTGTTTAATGATTTGAATAGGTCATGTGTGATGCATATACCCCTGCCGGTGAGCCCATTCCGACGAACAAGAGACACAATGCTGCCAAGATCTTCAGCCATCCTGATGTTGCTGCTGAGGAGCCCTGGTGTGTTTCCTATCCAATTTTCTCTCTCTCTCTCTCTCTATACATGTGTGTGTGTGTGATTCTATGTCTATTCTGTTCATTCATTGGAATTTTTTCTTGATATATTGATTTATGATCTGGTTTGAAATGAAATAGGTATGGTATTGAGCAGGAGTATACCCTCTTGCAACCTAATGTTAAGTGGCCCATTGGGTGGCCCCTTGGTGGTTATCCCGGCCCACAGGTAATTCATTTAAGGTTTAAGCTCTGACTAGTTACTTGGCTTATACATCTCTTATATTCATTGAATATACTGTTCAATTTTTAAGAAATTCCTGATTGGGTGCCACTTAGGGCATATAGCTATGATATTTTGCACTTTGGTTGAGTGAAAATTTTATATAAAAAATATGATTCAATTGGGGCCATGAACATGATTTTGTTATCAGATATCAGCCTGATTTTTCAGTACTTGGTTTATTAAAATCATTCATTTTCTCATGCATGGGACGATAAACATTAATTAGCATGTAAAAATGCAATTGAGATATTTGTAAGACTCTAATTTCACTTCTCATTTTCTATTGTGTGTCAGGGACCATACTACTGTGGTGCTGGTGCAGATAAAGCTTTTGGACGTGACATTGTTGATGCACACTACAAAGCATGCCTCTATGCAGGCATCAACATTAGTGGAATCAATGGAGAAGTGATGCCTGGCCAGGTATTATGAGATTTCTTTTATCCTGTTTATATGGTGTTGGATTCATAGATGCGTTATGAAATTTACATTGATTTCTGTAACTGAACCTTGATCTTGTTTGTACAGTGGGAGTTCCAAGTTGGACCTTCCGTTGGCATCTCTGCTGGTGATGAATTATGGGTAGCTCGTTATATTTTGGAGGTAATTTAAAAGGCCTTTTCAATTTCTGTTATTATTGATTCACAATTTTGAAGAGAAGAACAGGTTGTTTATCTGATTTTCATACACGAAACTTCACGTATTCTGGTCTTACTCTTCAATATTACTTAGATTAATGTACTAAAAAAGAAGCGTTGTTTCATATTTATCTGTCTATGAACAGAGGATCACAGAAATTGCTGGTGTTGTTCTCTCCTTTAACCCAAAGCCTATTGAGGTAAGCTTAGTTTATAAGTTTCATGTTTTTTGCACTTCATGTTATGTTTCCTTTTGACAATCTTATTCGTCTTAGAATTAGAACTACTGAAATGCTTTTTTGCGATATATTGCAATTGTATAAATTTGTTTTTGTTGTGTATTTTTCCTTTGTGTGTAACTATTATGGTGATGCTTGTCGAAAATAGGGAGATTGGAATGGCGCTGGTGCTCACACAAACTACAGGTAACTTTTGGTTAGAGTTGCAGTGTCGTTAGTGGTTATTTTTATGATAAGGCTTCATGGTTTTTGAAGCATTTTTTTCATTTTTTGTACTTTCTCTGATGGGCTTTCCTTTGCAACTTATGTTGGTTTTAGCACCAAGTCCACGAGAAATGATGGAGGGTACGAGGTAATCAAGAAAGCAATTGAAAAGCTAGGTCTGAGGCACAAGGAACACATCGCAGCATATGGAGAAGGCAATGAACGCCGTCTCACTGGACGCCATGAAACTGCTGACATCAATACGTTCTTATGGGTAAATGCTCTTTCTTCTTCCCCACTTTCCTTATGAAATTGCATAGAGAAGGAAGTCTTCTTCTTACTAATATTCTGTTATATGTTTTACCAGGGAGTTGCAAATCGTGGGGCTTCCATCCGAGTCGGGCGAGACACCGAGAAGGCGGGCAAAGGTTATTTCGAAGATAGAAGGCCTGCTTCAAACATGGATCCTTATGTTGTCACTTCCATGGTTGCTGAGACCACCATTCTGTGGAAACCCTAAGAAGAACAAGCAGGCGGCTCCTTTCCAAAGTTTGTGTTCTTGAGTTGTGTTTCTTGTGTTCTTGAGTTGTGTTTCTTCTGTTAAAAAAACTGCAGTCATTAGGAACAGTCTTTCAATTTGCCACAGCATTCATCTCCTGATAAACTTTAGTTTATATAGGGCTCATTCACCCTGTTCCTTAGGGGGTCTCTTTGCTGAACAACACCAATAATATTGATTATTGATAATAATACAAGGGCTGTTTGTCATTTTCTATTCATGTTCTTTCTTTCTGTAGCATTTGTTCTTTGTTGATTTTCTTTGTGTGTTTGTTTGTTTCGATTGTGTTTACTCTGTCACCGTCTCACCTTATCTTCAGCCATGCTTGTTTCCTTGCTTGCACTTCTGTGTTTTGATCTACATCACATAGCACTAACTTATGAATTTTTTTTTGTGGGGGGTCTTGTCATTTTAATTTATAATGCAAGATTAAGCTGCTTTTCTGATTGGACCTCCTTTTAAGTTGCACCTAAGCAATAAAAAACAATAATATTTGTGAAGAAAGCAACTCCACTGTTTCCTAATTGTCCACACCTTACAAAAGGGTAAAAAAAGTCTGGGTGAAGTAATGTGAGATGATCTTTTGGATTCATAATCATATATAGCAACAAGCATGTGAAGAAAAGAAGACCAACATTATTAGCTAAGACTACCATTAGAAAATAAGAAAATTATATGTTTTAAGGACTACTTTTCTTTACTTGTCCTCTATTTATTGCAAAACAAAAACACTAGTAAGCTCAAAATAAAATAAGCACACGAAAACTACCATGTAATAATTATCTTGACGACGTGTCAAACATCCACATCAAACTTTGATAAGTATATTATTTTGATGTATTAAAGTTAAAAATTAATATAACAATAATTTTTGTAATATTTTTAATTCATGTAGCATTGCTCGTTAAGAATAGTCCTCAGAACTCAGTGCCCTCTCAAGTATTTTTAGCTTAAGTGGTAAGACACCTCTTCCTTTCATGAGGTTAGACTTTTGAGTCTTGTAAGCCCCCGCCAAAATGCCCTTCCTACTAGGTCCTGACTACCTTGAATAATCAGAAAGTTCCGCCTTCCATGAGGTTGAGAGTAGTCCTTAGAGCTTAGTCCCCCACGTCACCTCCTCCCAAACGCCACCTAAGTCTTTTATATGCCTCATTGTAATGCCCTCCTAGTAGGTCTTGACTGGTGACTACCTCAAAAAATACAAAGAGTTACACCTTCCATGGGCTTGGAAACTCTAAACCCTACGGGCTAGGACGTGATTATTTTTATAGAATTAGATAGAATAAGATATGATATGATTAAAAATAGAGTAATTTTATGTTTAGTGGTGATGTTTGAGATTGAAACTAAAAAATAATTAATCTTTTTTAATTAAATTATATAAAAAATTTTGAAAAAAAAACAAAAATAAAAATAAGGCAAAACCCAAAAAATGGGTTTTGTTAAATGAAGAAACTGAATAAAAAAAAATGGTTGCAGGTTTTGTGATTACTGCAAAACCTGAATAAAAAAAAGGGTCAGGCTCTTTTTACCCACCCTTTTCTATTTCTTCACCCACTTACTTTCTTTACCCACATAAAAATTTAAAATCAATCATTTTTTCTCTTTTCACCCACCTAATTTCTCATTCTACCATTCTCACCCCAATGCCCTAAATCCTTTTTTTTTCTCCCTCATTTCTTCTCTTCTCTTCACAATTTCTTCAAGTTTTAAAATCATTTAAAGGGTTAGAACACCGTCACGAAAATTTATGAGCAACAACGTCGCAAAATCTTGCGGAAAAATTGAGTTATTTTCAGTTTTGGGGGTCTTGAACTCAAAGTGATTCAAGTGCAATTTTGATTACAAATCGATAAGTAAATCATGATTTTTATATGTTTTAAGTTGATTTTAATGTTACAATTTAAATTTTTTTTTGCAAAAAAAAATGGTGAAAATGGTCGAATGAGGTAGAGGAAATGCGTTTCAGAAACCCATTTTGTGCACCAGAATCACAAACGTCTGACCTAGCAGGGTCGGACATTTCTCTTTATATCCGATCACGATAGGTTGGACATAAAGAGGTGTGTCCGACCTAATAGGGTTCGGACAATGCATTTCTTTTTTTTTGTTCGGCCTGTTAAAGGGCGGACATATTTCATTCTGTCCGTCCACATAGGGTCGGACACACCCAATTCGGAAGCTATTTTTTTGGGTTTCGAAACTCATTTTCGCCCCATTTCTCTTTAATTTTGGGTATGTTTTTGTAAAAAAAATACTTCAAAAGGGTGAAAATGTATGTTTTTGATTAAAAAAAATACAATAAAATGACAAGATTGGAGATTGAGATGAGTTGGAGAGTTGAAGGGTTGAAGAGTTTAGGGTAGAGAGTGGGTGAGTGAAGAGAGAGGTGAGAAAGTTTAAGAGATTTAATACTTGCTCTTTTTTGTAATTTCACATGAGGCTTTTTTTGTCTTTTTAATTGTTAAATGAGGTGGGTGAAGAGATAGAAAAAGGTGGGTAAAAATAGTTTGACCTAAAAAGAAATTGCAACAATGCAAGAAGAATATGAAGAAAAAAAAAAAACGGATGAGATAAAATAATCCCACTCTTTTGAGCCATCACTATTTTATCTCACTATGGTGTGATAAAAAAGTTGATGGGATAAAAAATATCCTATCCTAACTAACTATCAAACATGAGCTTAAGACTAAAAATAACCCAAATTTTATCTAATTCTATGCACCAAACAACCTCTAAAAGTATACAAAGAAAATGATGGAAAAGAATAAAAAGTTCAAAAGGAGTATTGATTGGAGCAAGAATTTTATTTTGTATTATGTATAGACAAAAAATCTTCCTATGTTCTATTCTATTCCTTGGCCTAGGTATTATTATTCATGATATTGAATAATAATAATACCATCCTAACTAACTACACCTCGTATTCATGAGATATATATATGTTTTTCATATCATGAATCTACAGATGTAGTTTATTAACAAAAAAAAAAAAAGAAAGAACAAAAAGAAAAGGAGAAGGAAAGGATGAAAGAGAGAGACAGATCAGCCATCCTAGACTCAAAAGACCAAGACCTCAAAAGCGTTGATTAGGTAAAAAGAAAAACATAAGAATACACGTACCTGATTACTGTAGGATAGCGACCACAATATCATGAATTGCGGGTGTTAGTGTGCAAGACTAACATTACGCGCGTGAAAGAGAATCGCGCTAGATTTTCTAATTGTCGAAATCAAAAGGGGGAGCGTTTGGCTGTAAAACGACAAAATGCGTTGTGGGATCTCTCCCCTCAATAGCATCCCACATGTTCATGATCGCTTTATTAACTCTAATGTCTCTCTCTCTCTCCCTCCTCTATTATAGACGCGTAAACGGTGGCGTTAGCCGCTTTACGGCTGAAAACTCTGAGATGCCCCACCCAGACTCTTTTCCTACGTTGGAGCTGCTAGATTCATTTGCTTACACGCAAAGCAAGCTCACGTGGACTAATGATATAACAACACTTTCACATAAAATAATTAAGAGAATTACATTATTGTGCCTAAGAAAAAAAGTACAATTTATTTATTTTTTATTATTACTGGTTGAAAAGACTTGTTCATCTATTAAATATTTTTTCAGTTTCTTACTAAAAAAAATTTAGAATAATATTAAATTAATACCATGTGCAAACTATAATACCATGTTATCTTTAGATTATATTTTAGATTATACTAAATCATATATTACCTGAAAAATTCAAAAATATTGAGATGACGCAGTTTGTATTATAATTTTTACTATAATTAATGTTATATTACTCAAAAACTTGTGACTGTGAAACAATCTTAGTGCCTAAAAATGAATAATCAAATATTTATGCACTACTTATTTAAATGACAAGTAATTCTCTACTATTAACTTTTTAAAAATAAAATTAAAATATAAAGAAATCAAATATTTTTATTTTTAATCTAAACAAAATTGCTATGATTGCAAACTAAACACGATAGAAATGTAAGCTCTCTAGTTCTTTGATCAACAAGGTTTGGAGCATATATTTCTATTAATTGAAGAGCTCAAAGATCTCGTATTTCTATCGCGTTTGACTCTTTGAGTACATCTAGCACAATCTTAAATTAAAATTATCTAATTTTAAAATTTAAAATTTTAAATAATACTAACATCAAGATATAATATCATTATATAATAATGCTAATTGCTGATTTAGTTTTGTAAAAATAAATAAAACTTGAAAGCAATAAACTCTCCATACGCCCTTCATGGCAGGGAAGAAAGTCTGTTAAGACAAACCAGAAAAAGACTATAAGGGCAAAAACCCCCCAACTGTCAAACCATAACAACCACAACTGTTTGCAACAGTGAAGAGTGAAAGAATCTCAGTTACCGAGTAATAGGACTATCGTTTGGTCTTCTCCTCTCTCTTCGCGGTCATCACCGCACATAATGAAACACATCCAGCCTATCCTGCCCATACTTTACGTTGACTCTCTCACGAAACCAAAACCACTGAAGAACAACAAGAAGAAGCAGAAGAAGAAAAATAAGGAACAAAGCGAAAACGAAACAGAAAGAACAGAAGCCCTAATCCGAACAAATCCGAACTCACTATTTCATGGAAACTAATTATCTTCGACTCCTATCACACCAATCCTTTTTCTCCGCCGTTCGATCCGGTGATCTTGATTCCCTCAAGCTTCAGCTCGAAGCTTCTTCTACTTCTGATGATGATGGAAGTGGTGATGGTGACGAGCTTCTTCATCATCGAGCTTCGATCTCTGCTCTCATGTCGGTGCAGAACGACGCCGGAGAGACGGCTCTGTACATCGCCGCTGATAACAATCTCGAGGAGGCTTTTAGCTACTTGCTCAAGTTCGCTGATCTTGATACCGCCACGATCAGGTCGAAACTGGACTTGAATGCATTTCATGTTGCTGCGAAGAAAGGAAATTTAGGTATGGTTTTTCTCGATTTCGTGGTTTAAGTTTGACGGTAGCTGTTGTTTGGTTCTCTGCACTCGGTTTGTGGATTTTCTACTTGCTTTTTTTTTTGGTGAAATTTAGTTTGATTCAAGTTTTTCTTATAATTTGAACGATTCAAGTTTTTCGGGATTATGCCGACAATTTTTTGTTGGTGAATTTTGATTCGTTTGTCTTTGGTGTTTTGAGTTTCTGGCGTTAGTTTATCTAGATTTGATGAATTTCAAACTTGATCAGCGTTAAATGCACAATTTTGTTACCATAAAGTGATTGCTATTGTTTTCCCTTACTTTCGTTCCTTACTAGTTCAACCCTGTTATCATGTAACCAGCTGAAATCACTAGTGCAACCTGAGCTTTGTGGTACCAATTGTTTGATTGTGTCTTTAGTGTAAGAATTTGTGGTTAGAATAGGTCATCTTTCTTGAAGGTCAAGTATTTCAAGGGGTTGCTTGGATCTGGAGATGTGTATGTGTGCAGAGAATTAAGTGTGAATTTATTATTTCCTTAACTTGTTCAACTGATTTGCATCTTCTGTCATAAACATACTTATAGAAAATAAACAAAGAATTGAATTCCCGCTTAAATTGTGAATCTTAGCCTGATTTGAATCAGTTACTACGCCCAGAGACTCCATCTGGAGTTCAGATGGAATGAAAACATTGATAAGGAAATAAAATTAAAAGCACATAATTTCCTAATTAATCTGGAAGATAATACTTGGGAATAAGATGGTGCTTGCTACATCGATATGTGTAAGAAGAGAACGAAAAGTAATAAAGGATACCACTTCAAAAATTGCAACCTCTACCTGCATGTATGGGTTATCCTCTTAAAAAGCCTTTTTTCTTTTCCTAATTATTCATTTAGTGGAAGAACCCTCTGCATCTAAGAATATTTTGGATAATGGTTGCAAAAATGATCTCATTTTAGATTTAGACTTCTTTGATCCCTTAAAAATAACTATTGTTTCTAGATCATATCATCTTTTTCTTCTTGTTTTCTTCGGGGACTACCAATGGAATGTCAAATATGGTTCTCACAATTATCAAGGACGGTGGCCGTTATCTCAGCTGCAGCTTATTCTTACTTATTATGGTTGCTAAGCGCATAGATGATAGATTTTATTCAGTATTCATGCAAACTTGGCCATATATATAATTATCATTGCCAGAGGTTACCTGATGTATTAATCTTTATACTGTGTTTGATATATATTTGGAGAAACTAAGTGAAATTTCGTATTCTTACATGAGTTTTGACAGAAAGTCTATTGGAGTTTTGCCGATAATTTACTAAATCAAATGAGTAAAAAAAAACCCAATATGACTGAGCATGTAAATTTGAACCTTTTGTGCAGGGATTGTTAAAGAATTTCTGAATAAGTGGCCTCAACTTTGTCAATCATGCGACTCATCAAATACCAGTCCCCTTTACACAGCTGCTGTTCAAAACCACTTGGATGTAGTGAATGCAATATTAGAAGCAGATGAAAGCTCTTTACGAATTGTTAGAAAAAATGGAAAAACTGCATTGCACAATGCTGCTAGGTATGGTCTTTCTCAGATAGTAAAAGCACTTTTGGACAAAGATCCAGGAATCGTCTCAATCAAAGATAAGAAGGGCCAGACTGCTCTCCATATGGCAGTAAAAGGCCATGATCCTTCTGTGGTAGAAGAGTTATTGCTTGCTGATCACTCAATACTAAACGGATGTGACAAGAAGGGAAATACAGCAGTGCATGTAGCCACTAGGAAGAACCGTCCACAGGTATGTTATTCACTAGTCTCTATGCTTGGATTTACCTAATTTACCTTCCTTTATAGTAACTTCTTTTATCTTTAACTTTTAGCTGTAAGTGGTTATAGTTTACTATAAACTTGTGCTCTAGTCATTATCCTACTAAAATTTTCTGCATTACAAGGATATCTCAACAGCCTACCATAATCTCTTTATTAGTTTTCCATTTATGTGTATGTGATCGGGTAGAGTAGAAAGTTCATAAGAATTACACTGATTTTCTTACCTTTTAATGATTTCTAAGTTTCCATACACTTGAAAAGGGAAGCTAAGAAGATGAAAAGTGAGATGTAGAAAAATGTTGGGCGAATGAAGAAATCACCTACTCTGCCTCCCCTCCCCCGCCCACCTTCCCCCACCTACCAAAAACAAAAGAAAAAGAGAAAAAAGCACCTGGACACTGCTCTCTATGTTTCATGTTCATTTCAAGAGAGGATCAGTGAGCTAGAAAGGATTAAATAATCCCTTGGAAGAAAGATTTTTTGGCAAGTATTGATATGAAACCCTTGATTTCTAATTTCTATGTTTCTTGGTCATAAAAAGGAACCAAACATAGACTGAAAACCTTAAGATTGCAAAACACAATTTTATTAGTTACATAAGTTGACTTAATTCTTGCTTTTGGTTATTTTCATCCTCAATACTTCTTTTTTTTTTTTCACATGATAGGAATATATAAATCACATGAAAGTCGAATATTTTGGTGAGAAATCCTTGTGTGATTGTTAACATTTTCACGTCACATTCAGGGTGTGTTGTTTGGTTCCTACTTCATGTCATAAAAGTGTGCCTTTTCTGTAAATGTATTTCTTTCTTCCTATGTCATATTAATTCAAGTGGAATGAAATAAAACTTATATTTACATGCCCCAATACTAAAGCTGGTCATTTGTGACTTTCAGATAGTGAACCTTCTATTGAGCTATGTATCTGTTGATGTCAATGTCATCAATAGTCAAAAAGAGACCGCAATGGATTTGGCAGATAAGCTCCAATACGGGGAATCTGCCATGGAAATCAAGGATGCTCTCATAGAGGCTGGTGCCAAGCATGCCAGATATGTTGGCCAAGTTAATGAAGCAATGGAGCTGAGAAAAACTGTAAGTGATATCAGGCATGAGGTACAGTCCCAACTCATACAGAATGCAAAGACAAATAAACGGGTGTCTGGAATCGCCAAAGAGCTACGGAAACTCCACAGAGAAGCCGTTCAAAACACCATAAATTCTGTCACAGTCGTGGCTGTTCTTTTTGCCTCTGTTGCTTTCATGGCTATCTTCAACTTGCCTGGTCAGTATTTTCAGGATGGACCAGAAGTTGGGAAGGCTAAGATAGCTGACAACATTGGCTTTCAAGCGTTTTGCCTCTTAAATGCCACATCTCTTTTCATATCACTTGCCGTTGTTGTGGTTCAAATAACTCTGGTTGTTTGGGATACCAGGGCTCAACAGCAAATTGTCTCAGTGGTGAACAAGCTAATGTGGGCAGCTTGCCTTAGCACTTGTGGGGCTTTTCTATCATTAGCTTTCGTTGTTGTGGGACATAAAGCTTCGTGGATGGCCATTACCATAACCGTCGTTGGCTCAGTCATTCTTATTGGTACTATCTCTTGCATGTGTTACTTTGTTTTCCAAAAATATTTCTGCATGGCTAGTAATGATTCGAGAAGACTCATCAGGAGAGCAAGTGGCACTGGCAGCAAATCTTTCTCATGGTCTCGGCACTCAGTGTTCTCAGATCCTGATGCTTACGACTCCGACCATGAGAAGATTTATGCTCTGTAAATTTGTACACTTTTTTTTTCCTACGTTATTGTCCTTGTTTTTTTCAAGGCATAATAGACCCAAAGTGGTCCGATCCTTCCCTGCAAGAGCTTTGTGCATTAGACTACCCATAATAATGTGCTGTTTAAAGATACTGTACATATATGATGTTGGCCTTGTTCAGTTGCATTACTAGCAGTAGTTAGTTCCTAGAGTTTGTATTTTATTAACTATCACAGATGAGTATGTAGCTTCCGAATGTTGTGTATCAGATTGGAGGAGTTTGAATTATGAAATAATGATGAAAATAAATGGCCATGAAGATATTATGCTTTATTCAATAGAATGTTGCGCTGCTTTACCCTAAAATCTTTAAACAATACACAAGGGATCTTGATCACTATATCTTCTTGTTGCAATTCTCATAAGATCAAGTTGTTATTTTCTTTCTTCTTTTTTTTTTTTTTTGTGTGTGTGGAAGCTGGCAAAAATCCACACTTTATGAACAACTTAAATTAGTCTCTTTCCAAATCAAAAGAGAATGGGTGAACTGTAGATCCCCCTCCCACCATGTTTTCAATAGGCCGGCAATCTTATTATCATTAGTGTTAAGATTATTACTATAATAAACATAACTATAACTTTCTTGATGGAATAAAGTTGGTGATTCTCTTTTCCTGCCTGTAAATAAATAAATAAAAATAACAAGAGCGGGTGGATGTTAATTAGTCTTTGATACTTAAACTTTTCCATGGCAAAATACTCTTCTCCTTCACTGTCAGATGCTCTCCTCTTTGTTTACTTACATCTGACACTCAAGTCTGCCTCTGCTAATCGGGCATTGCTACATGTATTCCATATTTTCTTACTTAGAAGTGTACTTTATGTCTGACCCAAAAAAAATAATGTATTTTATGAGTTATGTTTATGCAGCGGACCGCTGAAAAAAGGCTGTGTTGAGTAGTTTTATAAATTATTATTATATGATTGCCTTATATTATGTATCGGTGTATAATTTAAAGCAATCAATAACAAATTACCTATTAAGAGGGGGTGGTTTAGTTGATTGAGGAATTAAGTATAAGTGAGGTTCAAGTTCAGATTTCGAGTTCGAGTCTAGGCGTGTCCTTATTGGGAGGGCCAGTTCAATCGCCTTTGCAATGTTCGAGTTCTAAAAGATTAGTCTTGCCCATAGGAAGAAAAGGACACCTTCTGTGTGTCAAAAAATTGGTAAAAATAAAAATAAATTACCAAGGGTGTATTTGTTAGTTGAGAAAATATCCAAAAAGAAAAGCAATTTTAGTTCGCAAAAGAACCTAGAAAAAGATTTTCTTTAACATTTTTTTTCACCATAATTTTTTCACGAGAAAATTTCTTGGCAATTAAATTTGAAAAAAAAAAGGTTTATGCAATTAAATGACCAAAAAGAATTTGCTCAATTATCAAACACCCTTTTAAGTATAATTCAAGTACACAAAAAAAAGAAAAAGAAAAACACAAGCAACATTCATCTTATTTTAATTGTCTTAGTAATGGAGAGCTCCATTTATCAATTACTTTTTTTTTTTTTTTTCATATTAATCACGTGCGTTTAAAGCAAAATGGCACAGGAGAAGGGATCGAACGGCGAAAAAGTAAACCACGTCATAACAAACAAACACAAGGGTCGAGTTAACCGTCCTTAAGTTACGCTGAGGATTACAGAATTATAAGTTATAACCGTCGTCGTCGTGGGCACTGGTCACAGATGAGAGATCACGGTAAAAGAAGACAAGGGCATTATAGTCATTTATATAGTTTCCGGAAAACGTGAACTTCGGCAACTCTCAGTTGGAACAGGTCCCGCCGGATTCAAAAAAGGGGACCGGACCGAGCAACTAGGGCGAGGTCGTTATCATTTTCACGAGAAAAGCAAAGCAAGTGGCAATTTCCGTAATTAAGCAGTAATCAAGGTGGCCGAGACGATCAACGACGAACGAAGGAGAAGAGAAAGAGAAAGAGAAAGAGAAAGCGAGCTAGGGCTTTTTCTTGAATCGTGTCATCATCCTATATGTTCATCATCATCATCTGTTGTTTTTGTTATATTCAATTTCCTGATCGGATTTCTCAGCTGCTGGTGTTTCGAAAGCCCTAGAAATGTTGTTGTTGATGACGTTGGAAGAAGAGAAGAAGATTGGAAAAGGAAGCTGAGTTTATGTGGATTCTCCGCCGGCGGCGCCATGGCCGATGCTCTTTCTATAGTTCCTGCGTCTGTTCATCGGAGCCTCGCCGATAAGCTTTACGAGAAGCGGAAGAATGCCGCTCTTGAGGTTAAAAAAAAAAATTGTTTATCGCTTTCTTTCTTGATGTTTTCATATTGTTTCGCTTTGTGGTTTTGTTTGATTTTGAATTGTTTTTTTTTTTTTTGGTTAGATTGAAGGAATTGTGAGACAACTGGCCAGTATTGGAGATCACGAGCGGATTAATGCTGTGATTAATATGTTGGCGAAAGATTCGGCGTCAGGGATGCAGGCGAACAACCGGAAGGTTTGTTTGATGTTTATGTTGTTTATCGGTGTGATTTAGATGATCTTTGTCTGATTATTAGTTTGAAATTTGTGTTTTTAGGGTGGATTGATTGGACTTGCCGGCGTGACGGTTGGTTTAGGCGCCGAAGCTACTCGTCATCTTGAGGTAATGTGTCTAGAGATGAAGTTATACGTGCTGATTTCAGTGATATATCATTATAATTACAGTTTTGGTAGTTGGTTGGTTTCCACAAATGATAATCTGGCAAAACCAGTACATCATTCAGTGTCGATAGTAGATCTGTTCGGGTTTATCAGGTTGTTATGGTTGAAAAAAAAAAAGGACTCTATAGAGAGTCTGGTTGAGGCTTGTAGGGTTCCGATCATTCCATAGATGATGGGGTGGTTGTCGATATCTACGCCGGGCGTCTCGCCTCCGCACGTTGTCCCCGTAGGGGATAGTGGTCTGGGGTTGGGGTCGCCACACATTCTCTTCCCAGTTTTTGACCACGGTACAACTAATTGCTTTATTTATATGCATTCACGAGGAATCTGGTGAATAAGTAAAGTTTTATTTTTTTTTCCTTCTGCCGCACTGTACATCTTTGTTTTCTTGGGATTTACCCAAGTAAGATGAGCTTTCAATACATCTATTGATAAATTGAAATGGACTTTCTTACTATATAGTTGTTAGAATCTTGAATTGCACTTAAATCATTTGAGAGTTGGTAAATTGAATTAGAATTAGAATTATGAATTGCAAGATTCATGTACATTATATAAATAGAAAACGGACAAGTACCCAGTGCATGAGATTCTTTCCATTATTAGGTTTGGGGAAAGTGCGATGTACGTAGCTTTATCTAGTTATTCTTGCGCGATAGAGAGAACGTTTCTGTATTCGAAGCATCCATGCTAGTCACGTAATATCTAAATAGCAAGTCTTGAGTTCCTATACGTGGGAAGCTAAGATGGCATTCTCATAAATGAGATTAGTATTGAATTGCATACTAGCATTAAAGTCATTGAGTGGTGGTCAATGGTGCATATTTTAGCATCCACAGATGCATAGATGTTGCCTCTTTTTAAAAATTATATATCTTTTTTCTTTTCTTTTTTTTTTAAATCTGAGGGTTTTACTTTTTTAGCTTCAATATAATGCCCTTTTATGTGTTGAAGTTCATTGCAACAGAACCTTTGTGGCATTTTGGTGTCTCATGATTTATATCTTTTGGGTTTTTATCATGTCAGCGAATTGTACCATCTGTGTTGAGGTGCTTCTCTGACCAAGATAGTAGAGTCCGGTATTATGCTTGTGAAGCGCTATATAACATTGCAAAGGTGAGATTCACTTGGATTTGGATGTTTCATCAAGCATCACTTTGCATTCAGAATCTTACACTTGGATTAATTGACTTCCTGTGGCTGTGATGCAGTTTGTAAGAGGAGATTTAATTGCTTTCTTTAATCAAATGTTTGATTCATTGTGTAAGCTCGCAGCAGACTCAGATGCCAATGTGCAGAGTGCTGCTCATCTCTTGGATAGGCTTATTAAGGTGAACATCTTCCCCTCAAACATTGAATTAGCTAAATCATATCCGGAAAACACCAGTGCTTATTTTGATATTTACCTGATTATAAGCAGGACATTGTTACTGAAAGTGATCAATTCAGGTGCACAATATTTCCATTCTATTTTTTCAACTGCTTTGGTCAAGTTAAAGATGTCAATTGTTCATTGAATGAGTTCAAAAATTTGATAACATTGTCTATATGTATTCATTCTTGTTTTTATTTCTTCTCAGCATTGAGGAGTTCATACCATTGCTAAGGGAGCGTTTGAATGTTTTAAACCCTTACGTCCGCCAGTTTTTGATAGGATGGATCACTGTCTTGGATAGTGTTCCTGATATCGACATGCTTGGTTTTCTTCCAGATTTTCTTGATGGTAAATTTTCCTTGCACAATTTCTTTAAGCAAACTCTTGTTTTATTGCTGTAAATTGTTTGCCTCTCATGATGATTGTTGAATTTCTCCAGGTTTGTTCAATATGCTAAGTGATCCTAGCCATGAAATACGACAACAAGCTGATTCGGCACTTTCTGAATTTCTTCAAGAGATCAAGAACTCTCCAGTGAGACTTACACTATAATGTTTTTGGTTGGTTTGTTGATTGGTCTGATTTGGATTGGATCCATATGGATCCAGACTCAATCAGAAAGTTGGACCGGGTAAAATGACTAGTCCAGTTAGAGTTGTGCTTTAGTGTGGTGCTTACAGCTGTTTATGGATTACATTTGGAATGGATCCGTATGGATCCTGACCCAAGATGAACAATTAAACTGGGTCAAGATACCTAATCCAATAAGTTTGTTGGTATGACAACATTTGTTAGGGTAGGTACTCATTATCTCAAAGAAATGTCCTAATCAAATCATGTAGTTCTTGAATTGTATTATTGTCTTTTTGGGCTTACCTCAAGAATTTTTAAAATGTCCATGAACTCCATACAATGATATATGTTGAAACGATAATTGAAGCATAATATATTTACTTCTGCATATGCTACAGTTTGGGCCATTGTAGGTTGGGAAGGTTGTTTTTTAGAATTCAATATTTCGCTGGATGAATCTGATCCACTCTAGTTCATTCATAACTATATTAACCTGATACCTTTTTTTATTTATTTTACAGCATTTATGTGATTTCTGCGACATATATCGCATTCATTGAACATTGGTACTGGAAATTAAATTAACTCCACTGACTGGTCTAGGGACTTGATCTGAGAAATATGCGTTAGGAATGAACTATGTTCTATGTGTTAAACATGTCATGGTTTATTATTTCAGTATCTTTAGTTCACTGAGTGAAGCAATGTTCTTATGAAGTCTGTAGATTATGGCCGCGTGGCTGAAATATTGGTTCAAAGGGCTGGATCTCCAGATGAATTTACTCGGCAGACAATTGTTACATGGGTAAGGAGATTCACATATTATTATTATTATTATTTCATTATTATTATCATTATTATTTATTATTATTATTATTATTATTATTATTATTGTTATTATTTATTAGAACAAGAAGTTTTGTTGGACTTTGTGTCTTATGCTACAATGTTACGGTAAACTGACAAAATTCATCATATTTTTGGCGAGTTTTTTCTATGTCAAACTTGTTAAATTAAAGAGTGCATGTAATGTAGAAAATGCAAAAAATTTACAAAATAATTGACGAAATTCAAAAAAATTCGACAGAGAGGTAAACATGTTTATTTCATCAACAAAAAGGAGAAAAGTTACCAGAACCTATATACTATTTTTTTATTTCATCCACCAACATAACAATATAAAAAACAATAATCTCATAACTACCCAACAAATTATGCAATTTCATGGGACATGTCTTATGGAAAAAAAGAAGAAAGGAAGCAAGGGAAACAAATGTAAAGAAAGAAAGTTAAAACAAGACAAGAAACTTGAAAATACAATGAAAGAGTTCCCCAAACTGTCTATTTTATTTTAAATCACATATAAGAAGATGAAAAGACGACACATAATAATAACAAACTATTAAATTATGCAAGGTAGAATGCTAGACTAGCAAATTTATATGGTCTAGGAGCAAGCCACCATAAAATTAAAAATCGAAAAATTGAAATGAGATCAAGTCCAAAAGCCACCATTCCAAATTTCATCAACCCTCTTAACAAGTTAATCTTGTCAAGTCATTTATGGATTTTTTTTTTATGTGTTAAAAGTATCTATTTATATTAGTTTTTAGAGTATATATTACAATAAATCTAGATATTTTTAGCCTTTATGCAAAATTCTCTAAACTTCTTTAATTTATTAAATTTTTACCGAAACTCTCCCTGTCAAATTAAACTTCTACAAATTAATTCCGATTTCCTTGTGACCAAAGTTGAGGGAAAAGTCGAATTTTCAATCTTTGGTGTTCTCTAACAAACTTTGCTTTTCTTTTGATTGTCATGACTGTTGTTATCTCGGAAGGGAACAAACTTTGCTTTTCTTTTGATTGTCATGATTGTTGTTACCTTGGAAGAGATTGAGGTTTTATTTTGTTGTATTTTATTTAATTTCATCATTAATTGGAACACCAAATGCCATCTATTTTGGTTGTAACTTGCCAGATAATCATTTGATAATCTCCACTTCATTTGCAGATAAATGAGTTTGTAAAACTTGGTGGCCACCTGCTTGTTCCTTACCATGCTGATATTTTGGGAGCTATTTTGCCTTGCATATCTGATAAAGAGCAGAAAATACGAGCGGTAAATTATTCCTATTTGTTTATTCAGTATATTTCTGCTTATTTAATTTTCGTTCAGTTTGATATGAAAATCTGATTTCTCTTGAAATATATCATACGCTGCACATAGGTTGCTCGTGAAACCAACGAAGAGCTTCAGTCAATAATGGTGAATCCAGCTGAGGGATTTGACATAAGAGCAATGCTTTTCATTGCTAGGAGGTGCTGCTTTTCCACCTTGAATAACAACTAGGTTTTAGGGGTTACTTAGATGCACTATTTATGGGCATAATAGGGTTTGTGCCTCTAAAGTTGCACTAAGTGATAGCTGCATGCTAACAGTTTCTTGCTTTATTAACTTTGGCTCCTGAATTGATGAAAAATGGAATAATGGAAAGGTAGATGATGATTATCGGCATTTTTGTGTTCATTACCCTTTTCTTTGGTTTATCAGGGAATTATCTAGTCAAAGGGAAGCCACTCGAATTGAAGCATTGCATTGGATTGGAAACCTTTTGGCAAGATATCGTGCTCAGGTAATGCATAAAGATCCGTACTTTTATAAATTCTGATGATGTCAGGTCACAATGTAAAACTTAAAACACCATCGGTCTTGCTTACCTCAAGCTTGCCAATGTGGTCTCTGATATTGTTATCTGTGTATTTTCATATGTATTTAAAGAATTCTCTATGTTGAGAGAAATCAAATGGATCAAGATGACATTTTTTTGTTGCTTATGAAATTGATTATTTGCTTTGGAGTGGCAATTGCAGAAAGCATCTAAATGGTACCCTGATCAAGAGTCAAGATGAGTCCATTCCAAATCTTACTTTCCGTGAAATTGTTAATGGCCCTTAAAATGGTCATTGGACCCCTAAAAAACCAACTTTTTTTTTTCTTTTTCGTAAAAAAGCCATTTGGATCTTCTCACAGATAACAAAAAAGTGCCAAAAGTGGAGGAAGTCAATAAAGAAACTTTCAGAGCAAAGCATAGTTTGCTTTTGCACCCTGGAGAATTCCATACCTATCTATACTTTTGACCTAGTCATGCTGTTCCAAGAAAAAGTTCCATCTGTATTATGATCTTTTTTTCATGAAATTCTTATCCTAAATTGTAAATCATCTAGCTTAAATATGAACTTGAAATAAATCCTGATTCTTTGGAGTGTTCTGTGAACTGCTGGACTATCTATTAATCATATTTAGTACTTCATTAAGTTTCCGTCATCTATGTTTCAGGTGGGACTTTAGTTTTGCATGTAAAGAGCTATGTTAATCTTTTTCCCTGAAACAGGTATTATCTCTCTTAGACGACATAATTGATCCCCTTCTTAGAGCACTATCAGATCCTTCTGATGAGGTAGATGTACTTTGTTCTCTCTACTACTTTCCATATATCTTGAGATCCCCTTTTTTAATTGCTAATAAAATCCAAAAAATATCAAATTATTGTTTTGTAAGACTAGTTAGGAGAAAATAAAATTCCTCTCTATAGTATTTGTTCTTCTCTCACATCGTATTACGCCAACTTCTTCCATTTACTGGACAGAATGCTTTGAAGACTGTCAATGATGAAAAGAAAAAGAAAATTGAGTTTTATACATGTTGGCTAGGTGAAGACTTAATGTCACAACTTACAACATTATGAGAATTTCCTTAATTAACAGTGGGGGTTCTTAGGGTGCCTTTTATTAATCCTCTTTTTACTGAGAAAGGAGAAACGATTCCAAAAACTGTATCCTAAATGGACCTTGAAAGGTGTTAAGACGATGCTTTAGCGATTTACCTTGCTTATGAAAAGTGGTAAAAATTAAATAAACTGCATAATATGAATAATAATATTTTTGTGTGTATTACAATGCATTTTGAGGTTTTGGAACTTAAACAAAGTACATATATCAAAATGAAACTTTTTTAAAATTTTGTAATAGGTATTTGTCAATTTAAAAAACTTTTTTTCTTTTTTTATAATTATCAGCACATCAACACTTGAGGGACCAGTGGTAACTGAGACTTTGGTAGGCAATTGCTATGGCTAGGGGATGCGTGAGACCCAAACCAAGTGTCATGGTGTACACTACCATGGCTTCTCTCACTAGGTTCATGTATGAGTGGGGAGACTTGAACCCCCAACCTTATAGAAAGTGGGGGAAGTGCCTTACCGCTTGAGTTAGATGTGGTTGGGTCAATTTAGAACCTCAAATGATAGCAATGGCATCTTAAAAAAAAAAAAAAAAAAAAAATTATTGTTGTTTGCTAGTTGAATGGTACTTCAAAAATGGAAACATGTTGATTTCTAATATAAAAATTTATAAATATTATTATTTAATTTTAGTTGCTTGGTAGGGTTTAATAATATAATTGTTTTAGCTATTCATTAGGATTTTAAGGTTAGCACTTTATTTAAATTAAGTGTAACTGAAATTGGGAATATTAATATGGAGGACATTGCAAAAAATTAAGAGATAAAATTAGAAATGAACATATTTGAGAAATGGTAGAAGTGACCTGAATTAGAAATAAAATGAGAGGGAACCAAATCATCAATTAAGATTGCTTTAATACACGGATGACCATTAGATGTGTAACAGTGCATGTTACACATCCTGTTACACATCTAATGGTCAAGAAGAAGAAGAAGAAGACCTAAATTAAAATGGATAGAGATGATCAAGAAAGATATAGCTAGTTGTAATTTAACTATAGACTTAGCCCTTTACTAAGCAGAATGCAGGAAGCGAATTCATATAGTCAACCCCATGTGGTTGAGGTAAAGTCTTTGTTGAATTAACTTTTGTATGAGGATTTTAGTTATTTACTTTTGATTAGAATTTTAGTAGGAGCTTATTTGTTGTGTTCGAGTCCATTTAAAATTAAGAATCCTAATTGCAGTGGGAGTTACTCTCTTTAATTAAACTTAATTTGTTCTACTTGTAATTAGGAATTAAAAATTCCAATTAAAATTAAGAATGATTTGTTCTACTTCCTTCTTTGGCATCAACAAACGTTTCTGTTTTTGATCTATGTACTTGTGCAGGATGTAAAAAACAAAGAGATAAATGGATGAAAAGGTTGAGATATCTTTTATTATACTTCTTTGAAATATTTTTTTACAAATCCCTTTGAAGTGCTTAAAAATTTCAAAAAATTACGGAGAAACACTACTGCTTACCTAGAGAATCACATTGGAGATTTGTAGTAAAAATGCCTAAGCAATAGCCTTGTTGATGCCTAGGGGTTCCCTTGACCCCTGTCCCTACTCCATTGAATTATAAATTTTCTTCTATTGTCACCCAAGCTTTTATTGAAAATCTGGCCACATTATACATAAGAAATGGTGTATTTAGTGCATAGGCAGTTGCCATTGTAGGGTTTGGGGAAGGGCCAATGCGTGGCAGCCTTCAGGTTGTATTAGGAAATACGGGGTCTCAGTATGCTACACTTTAAGTGACTTAAGTTTACTTGGATATGTTCTGTCTTTGCCTTTTTTATGCTTGTGTTTGGGATGAAACTGAACGAGTAACTAATGCAAGCCATGAAAACGTACATTCCTTGCACTCTATCTGATAGAGAGACAATGATCTCCATAGTTGGCTTGCACTGAAACCACCTATTATATATGTCAAGAGGTTCCATTGATACTATTTTGAATTTTTTAAAGATATTTATGGGATTGGCCATGTGAAAAGTTATCATTAATTGGTCTTTTAAGGGTTTAATTTTGAAAAGTTAGTCATCGTACGTTACTGAATACAAATCTAATTCTTATGTGATAAATTGTTCACAGGTGGTGCTCTTGGTGTTGGATGTGCATGCATGCATAGCTGGAGATGCACCTCAGTTTTCCCAACTAGTTGTTTTTCTAATGCACGAGTTCCGGATTGACCACTCGCTTCTTGAGAAGTGAGTTTTTCCTTTTAAGTTTGAGAATCAGGTTTGACAAACATATTCCAATTCAAGTGTGAGTGGGCCTTTTCATCTGTGACATGTTATCTATGAGACTCTTGCATCTGTTTCTAGGCGAGGTGCTTTGATAATACGTCGACTTTGTGTACTTTTGGATGCTGAACGGGTTTACCGGGAACTCTCGAGAATCCTAGAGGGAGAATCTGACTTAGATTTTGCTTCCATCATGGTTCAGGTTTTACCATTTATTTTATATGAGCATGAGCATCTTGCTTTGGACCAAATTTTTTGACATATTGTTTGAATGTTCTCTTCTTGGTTTCAGGCATTGAATTTGATTTTACTGACTTCCTCTGAATTAAATGACTTACGAACACTTCTAAAGCAATCATTGGTGAATCCTGCTGGTAGAGACTTATTCATATCTTTGTATGCATCTTGGTGCCATTCACCGACAGCAGTAATAAGTTTATGCCTATTAGCACAGGTTGGTGAATTGTTATGGCCATCGCCTCATCCATTTGTCTTTATGTGGAGACATTATTTGTTTTATTGATTCTACGATATTTATCTTGACAGGCTTATCTACAAGCAAGTTCCCTGATTCAGTTACTAGTGGAGGAGGATATTAATGTCAAATTCTTGGTCCAACTGGACAAGCTGATTCGTTTATTGGAGACTCCAATCTTTTCTTATCTTAGATTGCAGGTGCTAAACCCCATTCAAATCATTGGTGTGTTTGTCTGTAACTCTGTCTGCATGCATCCGCACATCCTAAGTTTGGCATTCCTGTACCTTTCTTACTTTCATACACTGAAGTTTTAACTTCCAACCTATAGTTAGAGTTAGCTTGTTTCATTTGTGCTTGATTGATAAGGTGTTATGTTTAATTTGATCATTTATAAGAATTAATTGGACAATCATTTGCTGAAAGACTGCTACTGGACTAGCCATGCTTTATGGAACAGAATATTGTACAATAAAGAAGCTAGATTCTAATCAATGAAGTGTAACATAAATGCAAATGTTAAGATGGATGTGGTAAAACATTAAAAGCTAAAATTAGAAATGAATACATACGTGGTGCGAGTAATTCCAATTGAAGATAATGAGAGAGAACCAATTAAGATGGTTTGGCTGCATACATAGCAGTCGGCTATCTTTGTCCACTATTGTAGCTAAAATGTCAGTTCTTTCAGAAATGTTATTACAGTCAGGAGTGCATATTACATTCAAGATTTCTAAATTTGAAACTTTAATAATTGACAAATATAGGAGATCTAGAAACTTAGCGAATAAAATGCGAATAGTATTATGCCACTTCTTATCAGCTTCTAATAACATTTTGACTTATCTGCTTTTTTGGTTATATCTAATGAGGCTCTTTGCAATGAACACGAAGCAAAATTTGTAATTGAATTTCAGTAATAAATGTGTTGTGTGCATGCAATCTCCATCATGAGAAGCATTTAGAAGTTCACATTAAATGATTAAGCTTTGCTCCCCTATTTTGATGTGGCATTTATATCTTTTTCTTCTAGAAATTCACCCGAAATACAGATTAAATGCTTGGAGTTCTTGGAAAGCCAATTGATCAACTCAACTAAGCCTTTCCCCAATTACATGGGGTCGACTCTATAATTCTCCTACTTACACCCTAGTCTATCTTGGGCTAAGTCAACATTTAAATTACAAATAGTTATATCTTTCTTAATAATTTCTGCCCATGTTATTTTATGTTTGTCTATACCTCTATCATTACCTTGGATTGTTAAAAAATTCTTTTTGATTGGAGCATCTAAAAGTCTTCGTTGTATGTGTCCAAACCATCTTAATCGATTCTCTCTCATTGTACCTTCAATTGAGGCCACTCTTACCATTTCTTGGATATGTTCATTTTATAATTCTATCTTTTAATGTTCAACCACGTCTCCATTTTAATATGCACATTTCCGTTACACTTATTTTGTTCACATTTTGTTTCTTTATTGCCCAACATTTTGTTCCATATAACATAGCTAGGCTAATATCAGTTTTGTGAAATTTTCCTTTCAACTTTAATGGGATGCGCTAATCATAAAATACTCTAGAAGCACTCCTCCATTTAACTCATCCTGCTTTAACTCTATATCTATCACATCCTCGTCTATTTCACCTTCTTGATGAATAATGGATCCCAAATATATTGGTTAGAATCGCGATTCGAATCATTGAATCATGCCATTCACAATTTGATTTACCTCAAAACGATTCAGAAGCATGTTCTTGAATCGCTATACCTTTGAATCGTAAGTTAATCGGTTTGAATCGTACTTGAATCAAATTGAATCATAGCTCAATCAGTATGAATCGTTAATTTGCTAAAAAAAATACCAATATCTTTATAACTCTATGGGTACTTAATTTATACCAATATACCATTCACATATGTATTATGAATCCTTCAATTCACTGATTTGAATCCCGATTCAATTCATCAAGCCTCAAACTATTCAATTCCGATTCACGATTTTGATAACCATGATCCCAAATACCTTAAAGTTTTACTTCTTGGTATTTTTTGGCTTTCAATCTTCATTGTCTCTTCATCTATATTTGTACTTATATTAAAATTACATTTAATGTATTTGGTTTTATTCCTATTAATCTTGAACCTTTTGGATTGTGGAGCCTCTATCTTAGCATTTACTTTAGATTTAGTTTCGTCAATCAACACTATATCATTTGCAAATGACAGACACCATGGAAAGCCAATTGATCAGTTGCTCGAAAATTTCTGTTTGATCTCTTCTTTTGTTTAGTAGTTGTATCAAATACCAAATCCTCGAAGTATTCTTCAGAGTATGATTGATCTTGCTATGAAATCATGTTCTAGAAAATCAATCCTGGTACAAACTGGATCAGTCTTAGGAATCCTGGGCAACATGCTGCTCTGTTAAATCTATCCTTACCAGGCTTAAAGCATTCTCACACTTCCGATCACCCTTCAACTGATTTCTCTTTAACTTCAGCTCTTGAATTTACTTTTTGTATTTTTTTGAAACTGATAAGTGAACTACATAGAACTCAGACTCACTTTTTAACTCAAATAACTTTACTTATCACTAAATCTATTCATTGGAAATGATAGCAATATATTCATTTTGCACAGCTATGCCAGACAATCCTATCACTTTCTCAGTTTCTCTCTGCATCACATAGATTTTTCTCTCTTTCCTTTTTCTTTTGATAGGTTACTGGTGGGTTTTGAACTCAAGACCTCAAGGCTTGCACTCCCAAGTGCCAAACCATTGGAGCAAGGGTTCACCGCTTGCATTGCATAATACTGATTGGCTGGGAATCTTTGCTGTCAACAATGATTGATAGTCTTTTCTTTGAGTTATGCTTTAATTCCTTCCATAGTTGTCTAGTTTGCTTCTCACCTAGTTGTTAATGGCATGTATGTAAAATTTTGCAACTTCTGTGGTGGTTAATTGTTTACCATCTGCTGGAAATTAGAAATCCATCTGGATTCCTTAAAATAGAGAAAGTTTGGTAAATGAAGACAACTTACTATGCCCTTTAAGTAGTAACGTAACCGATGAAAGACAGGATTTTTTACGAGGAAAACTTTGGGATAAATTATGACCGACCAATCATGTATTCATACAATTGATGCAGTTCGGTTATGTGGAGGATTTCTTATCTAGTTTTGTTGCCTTTTCAGCTTCTTGAACCTGGAAAGTATATATGGTTATTGAAAGCCCTTTATGGTCTTCTGATGTTGCTGCCACAGGTATGTGTGAAGAGCTAAGAAACATTTTGCACCTTCTACCTTATTTAATCTTATTTAATCTCAAGTGAAATGAAGTGTGGATTGAAAATAGCTAATGACATTTTCTTTCACTGTACTTATTGCACATATAACTGATTTGTTGTATTGGACCTGCTGCTATGGTTATGTACCTGTGTTGAGGAAACAGTGGCCCTGTGAGCCTCCAGTAGGGCCAGCGCAGCTGGTCACTTTCCTGCTAAGATTTATTCCAAGCTTGAGGAAGAGTCGGATATTAACTCAACTCAATTAGATCTGTGCTCAACAAGAATTAGATATTACTAAAACTTAATTAAGAGTGAGGAGGAATTTCATGCTTCTTTTCAAGTACAGTAGTATTGAGGAACTTTGGCCCAGAACCAAGGTGGGTTGGCCTATGAGACCAGTAACCTGTTGGCAAATATCCTTTCTTGCACTTGACGAGCTGACAAACAGTTTCACTCTGTTTGAATAAGGCTAGGAATATATCCCCATCTCACAGCTCATACTCATCGGTCGTAAGAATAGATTCTTTTGTTTTTCCTTTTTCCTATAAGAAACAATGTTATATGTTAAGAGGTCGGAATAGATTCCTTATGAATCTGCATATGGTGGTAATATCTTGGAGCATGTTGGGGCTGTACTGTCATTGATTTATTCTTTCTTTTTGAAGATCTATGACTGAGAATCTGTGAAAAATGACTGCTTGCGGCATTTGTGTTTGGTTATCTTGAGATAATTGTTTTTGAGCATCGTTAGGATTCACTTTTCTTCTCTAATGCTATCTGAACTGATAATGTTGGTGGTCTCTCCTGAAGAAGATTTATAACACTGCCAATGATACGAACAGCAGTTGTATAGCACCATTCTAGAATAAACAACTAGAGAATCGCTACAATACAGTGAAGTATCAGAAACTAGACAGATCTCAAATTGCTGCAAATGAACTTCTATTGGAACCATGAAAGAGAATCACATAATGAGTTCATTTAATGGGTAAAAGGTTTTGCTAGTAAGTGTTTGACACTCTTGCAAGAAATGTTTCTGAGGGTGTAGGAGATGTTCTCAAATATTGATAGGGATCTAAGAATTATTCACCATTTTTTAATTTTAATTTTTTTATTTGAGTGTATCTTGGCCTCTTAGAGCACCCAACTAGTCCTTTGATGTGTGCGAACTTTCCGATTCTCATACACCAAAAACTCTATGGGGAGTGGACTACTAGGTTTGCTCTTGCTGCGATTTTAATGAAATTCCTTTCATCCAATCAGAAATAGTGGTATGAAGGATTTGACCTTTAAATGAGATTCATCTCTATCCTGGTTTGCTAATTTCTTGGCATTTGTATTGTTTGCACAATTGCATCTTGTTAAAAAAATATCTTATTTGTGACTTCGCTTTCTAATGCAGCAAAGTGCAGCGTTCAAAACACTGTGGACTCGGCTGAAAGCTGTTCCTTCACACTCAAGTGATGAGCAATTGAATAGTACTTTTTCAGGTATTCCAAACTCTCAGATTGTACATCACATTCTTGCCAGGTGGATTATCGATGATTGAGGAAGGTAACGAGTGACTTACCTGGATGCAGGGAATGTGCATGATGGGATCAACCTTAAGTTGTTGCTGCAGCAGTTTGAGCACTTGCAATGCCAACATCGTATGCTTAACAAGTTGAAGTTACAGTCACATAACTCCATTTCAGCTGCCTCACAGGTGAGCTTTTCTTACTTGGGTGTATTTTTCTGCTCACATGTAGTTTTCCCAACTTTATTTAGACGACTTCCAAAAATATTGCACTGGGAGTCTTTGTACTAGCCTCTGAGGCTTCCACACCCATCCTTTAGAGAGAATTGTTTGGAACCTCAGGTGCTTTTAACTCGTCTGCAGGAAGTGCAAAGATCGAAAGAACCCATTCAAGGTTCGCCCGAGCCAGATTTGAGTCACACCTCGTCAAGATTGTCACAGAAAGGCCCTGGACAATTATGATGTATTGACCCTTTGGCTTTCTGACTGGCCATTTTTGCTCTAGTCCCTCCTTCCTAGGCATTTTTTAGTGGTATGCAAAATCATTTGCATTAACCATTAATCACATCTGCTTTAATTGTAAAAAGAAAATGTATATTGCAGTGATGACCTCAGTTACTGGATTTATTTTGGAGGTTTAAGCTCAGGCTGTTGCTTGGCTACTCTTTTCCCTTTCATGAATAGTGTGGCTCATGTGGTTCTATTAATTTTTTTTTTTTTGTTGAAAGATCATGTGGGCTGAGGAAGGAAGTTGGATGTTGTAGAACACTTGAATTTAGAATTCAATCAGAGTAAATCTCAAAAGTATAATAGAAGTTTAAAATCTTTGTTTAGTGCATGTTGTTTTAAAATTGTCAATGAATAAAAGTGGAGATGGAAAGGAAGGAAGTGGAATTTAAGTAGGGCTATATGAACTTCGGTATTCATGAGAAATAAAATAATAATAAAATGCAATGGACAATGATAAATAATTATTTAAATGAAAAGTTTATTTATTTTTAAATTCTTTTATACCGGTAAAAAGGGAATTTTCTTAAATTTAACAAATAAATCTTAAAAATTTATTTGTTAAAAAGTGCAAAAAAGGAAATTTTGTAAGTGCTCATTCCATGTTTTTTAAGGTATTGTTATTTATTTATTTATTATTAAGATGGTACTGAGACTTGGTGTACTCTCAACGCCAAGCCCGCGTCAACTAAGCATATGAATTCGTTTTTTTTTATTAATAGTTTTTTTTTTTTTAGGGCTTCTTCTCTACTAGTGCTATTATCACTTGTTTTTTACTTTATTTTATTTTAATGGATAGACTCCCGTGACCGTGTTGCTTACTTAAACGGAATTTCTTTCTAAACTAATATAAAATTGTACACTTGTTTAAGTAGGAAAACATTATTCTAAATTTTATCTTATTTGAGGGTTTATTTATTTATTTAGTTCTAACCGAACTCTTTTTGAAGGTTTGAAGGTCAATAGTTTCATGCCTAACCCCGAACCATCTTGGCAGGTTCCTGAGGTGAGTGGTTCGAGCCAATTGAAACCGACATGAAGAGTGGCAGGTTCCTTTCGACATGAAGAGAGTGCGCACCACGGACCGAGGCGGTTTCTTCGCGGTCCAACTGCGAGAAATTATCGCGACTCACAGAAATCTCTTTTTTGCGTTGGCCCCAAGCCATCGTCACTCGTATAAAACCCTTCCTTCCTCCGCCTCACTCTCCACACCTTTCTTTCATTCTTTCATTTACAACAAACAACTAGCGTCTCTCTCTCACCGACTTTTTACTGAAATTTTCTTTCTTTCGTGTTTGTTTCATCAAACAAAGATCGAAGGAGCTAGGGTTTCAATTTTTCATCTTTGATTTTGCCGAAGAATCGATCGATCTACCGGAGATTCCGTCCCAGAGATGAGCTTTCGATCGAACAACGATCAGAGGAACAGGGACGGACCTCGAATTCACGATCGTTTTCCCCGTCGAGAATGGGTCCCCAGAACCGCCGGAGGAGGATCAGGATCTTCTTCCACCGTCTCTACCGATTCATCAATTACGAATCCATCTCCGAGTTTCAATCCTGATGCAACCGGGAACGGTGGAGATGCGATTTCTGTTGCTACTCCTGCTTCTGTTCCTGATGATTTGATAGATTATCGGAATAATAGAGGCAATTTTGCGCGGAAGAGTTATAATTTGCGGTATTCGAATGTAAAGAAGGAAGGGGAAAACAGGGCAGCAGCAGCAGCATCATCATTCAGGGATTTGAATGTTCCTCAGCTTGTTCAAGAAATTCAAGAGAAGTTGTTGAAAGGAGCGGTTGAATGTATGATTTGTTACGATATGGTGCGGAGGTCTGCGCCTATTTGGTCTTGTTCGAGTTGTTACTCTATTTTTCATTTGAATTGCATCAAGAAATGGGCTCGGGCGCCGACGTCTGTCGATGTGTCCGCGGAGAAGAATCGAGGATTGAATTGGCGGTGCCCCGGTTGTCAATCCGTGCAACTTGTGTCTTCTAAGGAGATTCGGTACATTTGCTTCTGTGGTAAGAGACCTGATCCACCTTCTGATTTGTATTTAACGCCGCATTCGTGCGGAGAACCTTGCGGGAAGCCACTGGGACGAGAGAGCATAGGAAGCAATGATGTTGATGATGATCATTGTCCCCATGTTTGTGTATTGCAATGTCATCCTGGTCCTTGCCCTCCTTGCAAGGCTTTTGCACCGCCACGATTATGCCCTTGTGGAAAGAAAACGACTACCACGAGATGCTCGGATCGGAAGTCCGTGCTTAGTTGTGGGCAGCTTTGTCATAAGGTTCTTGGGTGTGGGCGTCACCGTTGCGAACGGGTTTGTCATAGGGATCCTTGTGACCCTTGTCAAGTGCTGATAAATGCAACGTGTTTCTGTAAGAAGGAGACCCAGGTTGCGCATTGTGGAGAGATGGTTGTGAAAGGGGAATTGAAGGAGAGTGATGGCATTTTTTCGTGTGATTCTACATGTGGGAAGAGATTGTCTTGTGGAAACCATGAATGCCATGAGATATGCCATCCGGGTATTTGTGGGGTATGCGAATTAATGCCATGGAAAATCAAAACTTGCTGTTGTGGGAAAACAAAGCTGCAGAAGGAAAGATACAGTTGCTTGGACCCAATTCCGACTTGCTCGCAGATATGTGGCAAGCTTCTTCCTTGTGGAAATCACTATTGCAAGCAGGTCTGTCATGTAGGGGATTGTGCGCCGTGTATGGTTATTGTTAATCAAAGCTGCCGTTGTGGGTCTTCTAATCGAACTGTGGAGTGTTATAGAACATTGGAAGAGAAGGAAAAATTTGTCTGTGAGAAGCCTTGTGGGCGGAAGAAGAACTGTGGAAGGCATAGGTGCAGCGAGCGGTGCTGTCCTCTCTCGAATTCTAACAATAGACGTTCTGGTGATTGGGATCCACACCTTTGCTCAATGGCTTGTGGGAAGAAACTTAGATGTGGGCAACATTCCTGTGAGTCTCTCTGCCACAGTGGCCATTGCCCACCTTGTCTTGAAACCATATTTGTTGATCTTACATGTGCTTGTGGGAAGACTTCTATCCCCCCACCACTCCATTGTGGTACACCTTCTCCTTTGTGCCAGCACCCATGCTTGATCCCTCAGCCTTGTGGTCACAACTCATCGCACAGCTGCCATTTTGGAGATTGCCCACCTTGTTCAGTTCCAGTGGCAAAAGAATGCATTGGTGGCCATGTGTTCTTGAGGAACATACCGTGTGGATCAAAGGATATTAGATGTAATCAGCTTTGCGGGAAGACTCGGAAATGTGGAATGCACGCCTGTGCAAGAACTTGTCATCCACCACCTTGTGATCCTCCCTGCGAATCGGGTTCCCGTCCTGGTACGAAGGCTTCTTGTGCGCAAGTATGTGGTGCACCAAGAAGAGATTGCAGGCATACGTGTACTGCTACATGTCATCCCTCAGCACCTTGTCCTGATTTAAGATGTGATTTCCCTGTGACCATCACTTGTTCTTGTGGCCGGCTAACTGCTTCAGTCCCTTGCGATGCTGGAGGGAGCATTCACATTGATTCAGTCTTTGAAGCTTCTGTCCTTCAAAAGTTGCCAGTTCCGCTTCAGCCTGTGGAAGCAAATGGGAAGAAGGTTCCACTTGGACAGAGGAAGCTTGTCTGTGATGAAGATTGTGTAAAGATGGAGCGTAAACGGGTTCTTGCAGATGCCTTTGACATTACTCCCTCTAATTTGGACGCCCTTCATATTGGTGAGAACTCTGTTGTATCTGAGTTGCTTGCAGACATGTTTAGGCGAGATCCGAAGTGGGTAATGTCAATAGAGGAGAGATTCAAGTTCTTGGTGCTCGGCAAGAACAAAGGAGGCACAACAAATGGTCTTAGGGTTCATGTTTTTTGTCCTATGCTAAAGGACAAGAGGGACACCGTTAGGCAAATGGCTGAGCGGTGGAAACTTTCTGTCCATGCGGCTGGTTGGGAGCCTAAGCGTTTCCTTGTGGTTCATGTCACGCCCAAGTCCAAGGTACCAGCTCGAGTTCTTGGATCGAAAGGTTCTGTTTCCATGAACACATCCCTTCCTCTAGCTTTTGATCCTTTGGTGGATATGGACCCAAGGCTTGTGGTTGCTCTCATGGATTTGCCAAGAGATGCAGACATCAGCGCGCTGGTCTTGAGATTTGGCGGGGAATGTGAACTTGTCTGGTTGAATGACAAAAATGCATTGGCTGTATTTAGCGACGCTGCTCGAGCAGCCACTGCTCTGAGAAGGTTAGATCACGGTTCAGCTTATCACGGTGCTGCTGCATTTCTTCAAAATGGTGGCACATCGGGTGGTTCTTTGGGCAGTAATGCTTGGGGAGGAGCTGGTGCAACCAAGGAAGGAGGAGGAGTTGCAGCTGTGAAAGCTAATCCATGGAAGAAGGCTGTTGTGCTAGAAACCAGTTGGATGCAACAAGACTCATGGGGTAGTGAGGACTGGCCTGGTAGTGCAACTGAAATGCAAGCTTCAGTTTGGAAAGGGCAAGATGCTCCGATCGTTGCTTCCAGGAACCATTGGAATGTTCTTGATTCTGATACAGTTTCAGCTTCATCGGCGGCGGCAACCGGGAATTCTGGCAATAGTTCTTCTTGTACAGAGTTGGAATCAAAAGCTACAAGTTCAAATGAGATGGGCCAGTGTGGAGTTGCAATTGATGAGGAGTCTGAAGTAGTAGATGACTGGGAAGAAGTGTATGAATGAGGTGATGAAATTAAGTATAGTATGAGATTTGGCAGATTAAGATCATAGACAGGAAGAAGTATTAAATCTACTTGTCATGATCTTATGTGTTCATTTTTTTTTAAACATCAAGTTGGCTGTTTTTTATTTTTATTTTGGGTGTTTTTGGATTCTATTTTTTGTTACGCATGCAGAAAAGATCTACTATATTTCACCGTTCTTTTGTTTTGAACAGCAGTTGGTGACTGTTAGTTTGAATGGCCACATAGATATAGTTGTTTAGAGCGATAGAACTTTGTCACGAAGAGATGATAAAAATCTTATCAAAATCAAAATTGATCTTACCTTGTTGCTCTTGGAGTCCATTTCTATCACTTGTAGAGACTTGATGTGCTTCTTTATTCTTCTGGCCAGCCTTGACTATAATAAGTTATCAAAATTTTTAGAAAAAATACTCGATTTCCCATATTGCATCTTATATGTTAGACGGTAGATGTAAAAGTAAAGATTTAAGTTGAAGTCCTTTTATGTCTGATTTCTATTTTCTATTACTATGAACAAAAAAAAATCATGTTTTCTATTTATTTGGTATTGTTATATTTTATAAGAATATTATATCTTTAAATCTATACACTACATAAAAAGAGTGAGTTTCCAACTCTTCCTTTGTTTTCAACTAGCGATTCGCTCCTATGTATTGATGATTTGGAGGGAATGGTATGTCTTTTCGGGCCATAGATTCCTCGTACCCCAGCAGGTTGAAGAACGCTTGTCCTTGTGCCACATCCCGTCATTTTCCAAGGAGGAGAAATGTATTGGCCAAACTGCCTTTTTTGCTACTCTTTGGTCGGTTTGGTTACGAGCGTAACAATAGAATTTTTCATAACTTGGCTAAGTCTGAAACTCAGTTATGGGAAATGATCAAGTTGATGGCTAGTTCTTGGGTTTTTGCTTCGCCTATGGCCAAAAGTTTTTCTTTAGTGGATTGGTTGCTTAATTGGAATAGTTGTATGTATGGTGGCAGGGATCATGCTTCATGATCAGTCCTTCTCGACTATTCAATGTCTTTAGTGGTTTGATCACCTCTGGTGAATGCAGTACTTGTATCCTCTTGTAGAATATTAATAAAGTATCTTTGTTTCTTCTCAAAAAAAAAAAATCTTGTGATTCGCCTCACAATTTGGCTTATGCTCTTGCGAATGAAGAACCTCTCCGTAACTGTAGAGTTTTTCACACCCTCCCAGTAAGTGAATCTTGTCTTGATTTCATTCTCCCTCTTACATGCGACCAAATGAAGTTTGATTTACCCATTTTGTTTACAATCTGGTTTTCATGATTGTTACTTTTTTTATTTTCTTCTTGTACGCGCAAGGTCCTGAGTATTATAGGTTAAGCTGCCAAGCTTTCCCGTCTTAGGTTTTGAAGTTTGAAGCCTGTATTTGTGTTTCTATTTATGAGAGTAAATTGCAGTATTCATTCATTGGTTTGGTTTTTGAATATGCTATATTTAGGGTTTGGTTTCAATTGCATGATTATTTGTTGATTTTAGCTAAAGCACTTCTGCTCTCTTTTTGGCAATTTATCTGCTAGCCAAAGTTTGTCCATATATTTGTTTGAGAAATTTGGGAGTAGCATCTTCAAGGCTTAATTTGTGGGTTTGCACATATCTTTTGAAGGGTGAGATTTCATGGATGATTGATTTGTTCCTGGAATTTAGGATGTAAAGTTGCTTAAAATTTTATTTTTCATTTTTTTTGTTAATGTTGTAATGGGTCTTTTGAATTGGTATTGTTTTTCATGTTTTTAATAATTTAGTGGATTTGAGGGTTTGGGTTTTTTTTTTTTTCCCTTTGTGTTTATTCTTCTTCTCCTCTTTTATTGAATATTTCTTTTAGTTGACTGTCTTGGACTTCACTTTGTTGCCACCTATGACTATCTCCCTCTCATATCTGATTTTAGTTTCTCTTGAGTTATTTAGCTCATATTGGCTTGTTGGTTTCTTCTTTTTTTTTTCTTTTTTTTTTTATACTTAAACAATATCCATGTTATTCCCTTTAACTTTTCTTTTTGAAGATGAGCTTGGTAAACAAGGAAAGCCTGAAGGATCAAAAACATTAGCAGGTATCATAGTTTCAAGGTAAGACAAATATTTCTTCTAAAAGGAATTTTTCTTATTCAATTCCTACCAATATTTTCTTATCATTGGTTGCTTTTATATACCTTCCTATTTTGAGACTCAAATAGAATATCATTACTATCATTAATTTTATGTTCAATCTTAGCATCTTATATGGTCTATGGAAGTTTGTTTATTTATGGTTTGGCTTAGCTAGATAGGCTTGTTAAACTTGTAATAGTTGCACACATAGAGTGCATCTTTGTCATTGTACCAAAATGAGATCATTCAAGTTTTATCAAATAAATGGTATGCACTTTAATTAACTTCAGCTCTTGAATTTTCTTTTTGTATTT
Source organism: Paratinospora sagittata (assembly GCA_035771175.1). Lineage (NCBI taxonomy): Eukaryota > Viridiplantae > Streptophyta > Magnoliopsida > Ranunculales > Menispermaceae > Paratinospora > Paratinospora sagittata. Next base: position 822,965 of record CM069592.1, on the reverse strand, counting down.
TTTTGAAACTGATAAGTGAACTACATAGAACTCAGACTCACTTTTTAACTCAAATAACTTTACTCATCACTAGATCTGTTCATTGGAAATGATAGCAATATATTCATTTTGCACAGCTATGCCAGACAATCCTATCACTTTCTCAGTTTCTCTCTGCATCACATAGATTTTTCCATCTTTCCTTTTTCTTTTGATAGGTCCTATGGTGGGTTTTGAACTCCCAATCCCAACTCTTGCATTGCATAATACTGATTGGCTGGGAACCTTTGCTGTCAACAATGATTGATAGTCTTTTCTTTGAGTTATGCTTTAATTCCTTCCGTAGTTGTCCAGTTTGCTTCTCACCTAGTTGTTAATGGCATGCATGTAAAATTTTGCAACTTCTGTGGTGGTTAATTGTTTACCCTCTGCTGGAAATTAGAAATCCATCTGGATTCCTTAAAATAGAGAAAGTTTGGTAAATGAAGACAACTTACTATGCCCTTTAAGTAGTAATGTAACCGATGAAAGAAAGGATTTTTTACGAGGAAAAATTTGGGATAAATTATGACCGACCAATCATGTATTCAAACAATTGATGCAGTTCGGTTATGTGGAGGATTTCTTATCTAGTTTTGTTGCCTTTTCAGCTTCTTGAACCTCGACCCTCAGAAAGTGACTTACCTGGATGCATGGAATGTGCATAATGGGATCAACCTTAAGTCGTTGCTGCAGCAATTTGAGCACTTGCAATGCCAACATCGTGTGCTTAACAAGTTGAAGTTACAGTCACATAACTCCATTTCAGCTGCCCACAGGTGAGCCTTGCTTACTTGGGTGTATTCTTCTGCTCACATGTAGTTTTCCCAACTTTATTTAGACGACTTCCAAAAGTATTGCACTTGGGAGTCTTTGTACTAGCCTCTGTGGCTTCCACACCCATCCTTTAGAGAGAATTGTTTGGAACCTCGGGTGCTTTTAACGCATCTGCAGGAAGTGCAAAGATCGAAAGAACCCATTCAAGCTTCGCCCGAGCCAGATTTGAGTCGCACCTCATCAAGATTGTCACAGAAAGGCCCTGGACAATTATGATGTATTGACCCTTTGGCTTTCTGACTGGTCATTTTTGCTCTAGTCCGTCCTTCCAAGGCATTTTTGACTGGTATGCAAAATCATTTGCATTAACCATTAATCACATCTGCTTTAATAAAGTTCCTTAGCAAACATCCTTTTTTCTTCTTCTTTAAGCTTTCTTTTGAATTATTTAATTTTTTATTTCCCTTTTTTTTTTTAGTGCTGCACAAGGTCAGAGATGCTAGCACTGTCGGAGAAAGTCGGGACTCTTCAGTAGGATCAAGAAGGCGAGTACAACAGTGATGGACATAAGGGGTCCAAATAGAAACCATATGAATCAATTATCATAGTTTCGTTTTTACTTTTTATTAGGGAAGGAAAAGTTCTCATTGATCTGCTAGGGGAAGAAATCGAACTCTCGACTTTAAGTGAAGGAGTTTGAATGCACACTGCTGGAGCTAGCCAACGTTTGCGTGAGTAAAGTCTTTGTTAATAACATCTTTAACAACATAACATTTTGTAAGCAGGTTTAATGTATGTTAAAGCAATATTTAAAAGATTTTGTAATGAAGCAGTTTTATAAATGCATTTCTTTATTATTGTTTGTGTTCAAATGACCGCACTTATTCTGCAATTTTACTCTTTTACATAAAATTTGAGCAGTACCTAATATCTACTTTCTTTGTTTAATTTAATCGTTGAATTATAATTTATTAAGTATTCTTTTATTTTTTTTTAATTATAGTATAGCTTTTCAAAAGCTCTAAAAATATTTCAAGTCGTGTATCTTAAGCCAACAATTAAAACTCAATGCGGCATATTTGAAACATAAGAATTGTGTTAAATGACAAAGTTGCACATAAGATAGTCTTAGAGATGCGGCATTGCGATTGTTAATCAAAACTATATCACATAACTATGATAGCTTTTAAGATATATTAAGTCTTACACATGAAATTATTTGTCTATTAATTCCTCGTGAAACAAGCATGGCCATAGAAACAACCTATATAATAAATTCATAATTTATTTTGAAGATAAAAATTAACTATTTAAAAATTAACTAATTTAAAAAGATTAGTCTCGTCCTAAAGAAGAAGAGGACATTATTAGGTGTCAAAAAATCGATACCAAAACAAATAAACAAAAAAAAAGAGAGAACTGATACCATCTATCAACTTTCTTAATTTATAGTGTAAGAAATTAACCCAAAAAACAAGTAATTACATATTAACTCCTTTATAAAAAAAAATCCAAAAATATGAAGGAAAGGAATTAATAAAACATTTTTTTATTATATTAAAAAAAAGGCTTTTTACTCACGTGTAACGCACGTGCAAGGTAAGCGCGTTGAGAACAAAGGGCCTATGCGAAAAGTAGCTTTTTAAATTCCTGAAACGATCCGGAATTCAACTCGTAGGTGTCTAGTCGTCTTCGTTGAATTCAAAATTGTGCGGTTTAGGGTTTTGGCGAATTGATTAGCTTGGTGTGGTGAAGAAGAAGAATCAGAAGAAGAAGAAGAAGAAGAAGAAAGACGTCGTATCTACTGCCTCATCTGCACTCGGGTTGGGCCGTGGATCAGGCGATTCTCGCAGAAGAAGAACGGCTCGTCGTGATTCGATTTGGCCACGATTGGGACGAAACCTGCATGCAGGTGCATACATACGTCTCCGATTTCAACTCTTCTTGTTTTAATTTTTCTTTCTTTTATATTTTTTTTTTGCAGATTTGAATAAACCCTAGCTATCTATCCTGTTTATCTGCATTCATCTTCTCTTTGAATAAAAAGGACAAGTGAAAAGAAGAAAACAAAAAAGAAGAAGGAAAAAACAACAAATAATATAGGCTTCAATGCTTCATAGTGAACATAACATCGTTCAAGTACCTAAACCCAAATTTCAAGACACTTTTTAGCCGAGTTCCCGTAACGTAGAATTTGAAAAGGAACAAGTCGGATCTCTAGATATGTACCTGTATCTGACAACCATACTCGAGTCCAGTTAACATAGCTCCCAAGTTTTGTCTATCTTTCTATTGATACTCACTTCCAACATAGACACAATGCGGAACACCTCCCAAAATATCAATAACACAACTAAAAAAGCCTTATAATTAAAAGAAACAAAGTAAGGATAGAAACTAACAAGTGGTTAGAAACTTCTACCTATTGAAAAGCTGAGCAACAAATGGATTTTGTTTGATGAAAAAATTAGTAACTTGTTGAAAGTAAAAGAAGTGCGATTCAAAGCCTTTATCTTAGTTATGTGTATTGACAAATCATTTTTTTTTAAAAAGAAACTAGTAAGTGTTATATATGTGTATATCTGTAAATATAAAAAGCTATACAAAACTGGGCCCTACCTCGAGCCACAACACAAACTATCTGCATTTGAAAAAAATTAACAAAAAGTTCTAAAAAATTGGTTATTGATTGAATTAAATTGATTTCTAATAAATCTTCTTATTCGATATAATTTCTGTGATTCAAGTTGAATCCTTTGGTTCAACCAAATTCCCCTCGGATCTTCTTAGCAAGGTGAATCATCAACTAAGTCAATTACATCTAAGTAAAACATTCAAATGAAGCTCTTCGCAAAACTCATCTAACTATGGATTCTCCATTAAATATCCCTTTCAACATCAACCTTCATAAACTAAATTGTAATGTATCGTCTGCTAAAGCTACATGTTTGGTCCTCAAATGTACAATACAACATGAAAATTCTCAAGTAATAATGTGGACTGGAACGTACAGTGGGGACTTTGTGTGTTTTAGTATGACATGAGAGAGGAAGAGTCTTTTAGGATTGAAATTAAGCTATTGAGAAGAGCTAAGGTGTGAAAAAAAAAAAAAAGAAGAAGAGAAAATGGGTAAAGAGACAAAAGGGAGTCAAAAGAAAAGGGAAAAAAAAATGAAGTGTGAGTTGTGAAGTGGCCAAGCGTTAATATAGATGGAGAAAAGTGAAAACTATATGGGGGTGTTATATTACCATGGGACACAACTTAGAGAAATTGTATAAGGCATGTCCATGGAGAGGCAAGAGGTGGCGATTCCCACTTGATATTTAACCAAAACTCTTGAGTAATAGGATATTGTTTTGAACATTTTGTTCTAATCTATTTGTTTTGCCTAGATGGGTGAACTGGATTGACATTATTAATTTACCATAATTGAAGTTAGAACTAATATAGTAGTGTAAGATATGGAGGGTATTTTGGGGATTATATGTAAAAAGTCTTCATTGCGAACTACCTCAAGCATTCTTACCATATATGTCATAGACTACAGATATATAATTTATACATCCAACAATGACGTTGCATCACTCAAAATCTCTTATTTTTATAGAACCATCTGAAAAAGGTATTATTGGAAAAGAAGATAAAATGGCCACAATGTCACCTCTTTGAATTATTTGTATTATAAGTAGCATAGATAAGAAAGATATTTGTTTACATGAGTCAACGAGGCCCTTGTGCTCAACATATGGAGTGAGAGGAGGGCATGAATGGCGGGAACACTTTTAGGTACAACCGTACAAGTTAGGAGCCCCCTACCCTTTGGTCTAGAGGGGGGTTTTCTTTTATATAATGTTGCCCCTGTTGGTCTCCTCGCTTCCTCATGTATCTCTTTTGGCATCTCCTTTTCTTGCTCTATTTTACTTTTTAAAAGTGGTTAAGACTTGTTAAATATAGTTTAACCTTAGCTTCGTAATTAAAATGTTTTCAAAGAACATTTGATTTGTGGTTAAGGTTTAACTTAATTGATGTAGTTCGGCTATTGGGGTGGTTGTTGGGTATTGATCTCCAACATATATGATATAAATTGAATTAGTTTCGGGATGGGCCTTAGGCAGGCCTTGAGGTAGAGTGCACATATTGCGTCTCAATACTTAAATTTGAAAGCCAAGGCCGACAAAACAGGTTTGCACCACACTTTCTTTTCCCTTTTAAACTAACTATTTAAGCATTAAATATTTTATTACATAGTTTTGTCTTTTCTTATCATTAAATATATATAATAAAAAATAAAGAACAAAAAATATCAAAGTTAAGTGGAAATTAGTGTTACGCTACTGTAACAAGTACTTCATATTCTTTGTTGCTTTAATGTTTCTTGATTCAATTTAATTTAAACATCCAATCACATAAAAAAATAGTGTTAGCTTTGAAATATGAAACAATATTACTTCAATAAACATTCTAATGTATGGTGAATTTTTTAATCTTTTTTTTAAAATTATATTGTCAAAAACAGTTGCACAGGTTGAAAAGTGTTGTTTAATATTATTTATTGACGTGTATGTTATGTTATTTCATGGTGTATGTTATTTGCTGATGATATAGTATTGATTGATGAAACTACATCTGAAGTAAATGCTAAGCTAGAGGTTTGGAGAGAAGCTTTAGAATATAAAGGGTTCAAGATTAGTAGGATTAAGGTTGAATACGTTAAATGTGATTTTAGTGCAAGTAGAAATACAAAGGAAAGGATGGTAAAGATTGGAAGTGAAATGATATCAAGGAGTGAAAATTTTAGGTATTTGGGATTTCATTATACATAAAAAATTAAAGAAGGTGAAATAGGTAATGATGTGAACCATAGAGTTAAAGTAGTATGAGTCAATTGGAGTTCTTCTGGAATATTATATGATAGGCACATCCCATTAAAGTGAAAAGGGTAATTTATAGAGCTGCTATTAGGCCAACCATGCTATATGGTATAGAATGTTGGGCAATTAAAAAACATGTTAACAAACTAAGTGTAACAGAAATGCTAATGCTAAGATGGATCTGTGGTAAAACTTTAAAAGATAATATTAGAAATGAGCATATTCAGACAATGGTAGGAGTAGCACCAATTGAAAATAAAATGAAAGAAAACCGACTAAGTTGGTTTTTTCTTTTTCTTTCTTTTTTTTTTTTGAGAGGAAACAAAGCTTGTATTAAGATGAAGAAATATGTACATGTCAAGGCATCAGAGATTAGGGGTGTCATCGGTTCGGTTTGGATCGGTTTATATCCCAAACCGTAATCCGAACCGATGGGCATCGGATTGGAAAAATCCAAACCGAGACTGATTCAACCCTTACCACTAATCTAATCCGATCCGATCCGAACAAATCCAGTTTGGATCGGTTTGGATTGATCGGTTTCAATATTTTAACCTATAAAATATATTTTTTATCAAATGATTTTTTTACATAGTATAATAATAACATCAAATGATAATTTAAAAGCTCAAAATTCACATCAAAGTATTTATGTTCTAACATAAATGCAACAATATTATCATTCTTTACCATAAAGATAAAAAAAATGATTAATTTGCATCTTGTCAAACAAAATTAAATAAAGTAAAACAAAATTCATCAAAGTTTGATTGCCAACATCCTTCCCAAAAATAAAGTAAAACAAAATTCATCAAAGTTCGAAACAAACATCCACATTAATAGATTCTCTCAGCATCATTTCCTTAGCAAGATCAATTTCCAAAGACATTCTTTCTTCAAGACTTGAAGGGCCTCACCTGACAATGCAAAAGAACTTTTTTAAAATGCATTTTCTTCAATTTTTTTTATAAGAAATTATGCATATATAACCTTTGCCAAAAAAATAAAAAATAAAAACTTGTGCAAACAATAATAACTAATATGAGCAACTTACCTACTCAGACAAATCTTCATAATTCACCAAGTTAAACGTCACCAATAAAAGAGTGATCTTCAGTAAGACCTGAAATAAGAAAAGAAGCAACAATAATTAGAGGATGTGAAAAGAAATCCATAATAAAATTTGAGAATTAAAGAAAGTTTACCTGATTCAAGACTTTCAAGCTCTTCTAATTTTTCTTCAACATCTACTGGAGTTGGTGATTGACGCAACCAATCTTGAGGACATATAAGAGCTTCCACTATCCTTGGAGTCAAAGAACTATAAAATTGATCAAGCACACGACCTCCGGTGCTAAAGGTTGACTCTGATGCAACTGTAGAGACTGGAACAACTAAGACATCTCGTGCCATCAATGAAAGCACTGGATATCTAGTGGAGTTAACTTTCCACCAACACAAAATATCAAAAACATCTTCATCACTTTCACATGCATCTTCTAAATATTGGTCCAACTCTGATTTATTAGAGACACTTGCTTTTGCTTCCAAATACTTTTGAAAACCAGATTTTTGTTTCTTAACCACCATCTTCATCAAATGATTCAACCATAGTACAACTACTCGGATGTGTAGGTGGTTTTGATGGTTTTGAACTAAAATAATTGTGTAGAGATTTATAGTGCAAAAACTTTTTATCAATGACCATAGTCACCCTACCACACAATTCCAAAACCTAATCATAAGGATAAAGGTTCTCATAAGAATACTACACATATGTCAACTTATATCGAGGATCAAGAACCACGGCAACCAACAATATCATGTTCTCCTTTTCTATATTTCCCCTATATTTGTCAAATTTTATTTTCATCCTTGATGCCATTGCACCTAAAGAAGCATGACCACTACCTTGAAAATCTTGTATAAGTGTCTCAATTGCACACACCTCTTGCAAGTATGCATTAGATGTGACATATAGTGTCCCTGAAAGACACTTTGTAGCTCCATAAAAATGTTTCAAAAAACTGGTCAAGACACGAGCATTATCTCAATCAAATTCTGAAGGAGTTTCCATATTCATCTCAAACTTATATTGTGGATCATGATCTTCCAATCTTTCAAATGCCTTTGATATTTGAGAGCCGCTTCTAACATCAAGTATGTTGAGTTCCACCTTGTTGGCACATCTAAACACACCACAATCTTACTTCCTATCTTCTCGAGTTCGATACATGACTTGAACTTTTGCAATCTTGATGGAGAACTTCTTACATATCGAACTGCTTTTCGGATTTTGGCAATTGATTCATCTTTTTCTGACAAACCATCTTTAACAATCAAATTGAGTATGTGTCCACAACATCTCATGTGCATGAACTCTCCATTCAACACACACCCTCCCCAATTAATAATCTTTTTCCTAATGTATGCAATGGCAAGATCATTTGAACTTGCATTATCAACTGTGATTGTGAACACTTTCTCAATACCCCACTGAAGTAAACACATCTCAATTGCCTTACCAACTTCCTCACCTTTATGACTAGAAATCACACAAAAATTGAGTATTTTTTTATGCAACCTCCAGTCCTTATCAATGTAATGGGCAGTGAGACACATGTAATTAATGTTCTGCAAAGAGGTCCAAGCATCTGTAGTAAGGCACAATGTTTGAGATGTTTTCTTCAAAAGATTTTTCTATTTCAACTTCTCACTTGAGTAAATGTCCCAACAATCCTTTGCTACAGTATTTCATGACACCATAGCAAACCTGGGACATGTAGTTCGAACAAACTTTCTAAATCCTTCACGTTCTACAAACATAAAAGGTAGCTCATCAACAATAATCATTTAAGCAAGAACTTGTCGACTGAATTCCTGATCAAATTTCCCACCAATTGATTCTCACCTTCTTGCTCTCTTTGTTGAAAAGATAAGACCCTTTGCTTTTTGCTATTATATGGATACTTAGTACACTTGGACAAATGGCTAGCTAGTGTGCTAGTACCATTTTTACTTGTATAATTATATTCTTTTCCACAATAATTAGAAGATGCCTCATCCGGCATTCCCTTCACTGTAATTGTCCTACCAAAGTGATCCCAAACAAAAGTGGTCGGTCTACTACCTTTTCTATATCTTGGTGAAGTTGAAAAGTTTGACGGATCATTTGATGGCACAACATTAGTATCCTCCTCATCAGGGGCACTTTGCTCAGTTAAGGGTGTTTGACTTTGATCAAATATAGGTGTCTCAACAGTGGTGTTGTTTGAAGACATCTGAAAAGAAATTCATTTATTAATATAGAGTTTTAATAAATTATCTTATAGTCTTATTAAAATAAAAGTATTAAGGTTTGATAAGAAGTTAAAATTTGATCAATAAATAAAAATCATTCCCCACTTGTAAAAAATCAGTTTCTTATTCAAAAAAAAAATTGTTTCTTATTAAAAAAAATAAGCCACTAAAAAATCAGTTTCTTATTAAAAAAAAAAAAGCCACCAAAACATCAGTTTCTAATTCTAAAAAATAAAATCTGTTTCTTATTAAAAAAAAATAAGCCACTAAAAAATCAGTTTCTTATTCAAAAAAAAAATCTGTTTCTTCTTAAAAAAAAAACTTGTTTCCAAAACATAATATGCTTTAAAAAAATCAGTTTCTTATAATAAACAATTTTATTTCTTATAACAAATCAGTTTTCTTATAAATAACAACCTCAATACCTTTTTCCAACAGAAATAGCAATCCATTCAAAATTGCTCAAACACAGTATCAAAATTGAAACTCAAATTCTAGAGAATACATTTCGATTCACATGAACGTATTAAGAATCCATCAAAAGAACACAAAACTCAAATACAATTACAGTATTATACAAAGAAACCACATCAAAATACAAAATAATAATAATTCTCATAATAACCCTAAAAACAATCTAAAGAAGAACAAAACCACAAATCTTAGTTACCTTTATTTGAGGGCTTGAAATAGTCAAACTGTGGCGTTGTTTCCAGCTTTTGACACGTGAATGTGTCGCCCAAACTCAACGAACTCACGATTTGGGGTTTCGAAGGCAAGAAAATGGCGATGAGAAGATGAAGGTTAAAGAAGACGAGAAGATTGCAGAAAGAAAGAGAAGAATAGTAGACGAGATCAGAGAAGAGAGAAGAAAGAAGAGAGACGTGGTGCAACTAGGGTTTTGAAGGTAAGAAAAATGGCGAGAAGATGAGAAGATTGAAGACAAGAAGCAAAGGGGCGGCAGCTCGAAGAAGAAGAAGAGAGAAGAATAGAAGACGTAGGTGGGAGGGGCAGCTAGGTTTAGCGCAGGGAAGAGAGACAGAGAAGAGAGAAGAGACGTGGTGGGGGAGGGGGGGCAAGTTTAGTGCAACAAAGAAGAAAGAAACGAGGAGTGTGAGAAAAAATAAAAGGTTAGGGTTATTTGTCAACATAATTTTACAATATTACCCTTTATATCGGTTCAATTCGGTTTAAGGTCGGTTTTTTAGACCTTAATCCGTAGACAAGAAAACTTAAGCATAACACCCCAACCCCACAAGACAGACAAACCGACTAAGATGGTTTGGACACATACAATGTAGGCCTTTAGATGCACTGGTTCGGAAGAGTGACCTATTGACATTAGATGGTAACAATAGAGGTAGATGTAGACCCAAAATAACATGAACAGAATAATTAAAAAAGATTTAACTTATCTTAATTAGAATGGCCACTTAGCCCTTGATAGAGCGGATTGGAAGAAGCGGATTGATGTAGCCGGCCCCCTGTACCTTGCTTGTACCTTGCAACTCAGTGTTGGGCCCTCATTGTCTTAAGTGCAACTTTCTACATCTTTAACTGCTTCGATTGGCCTAAAAATAGGGGCTGGAAACTAGTGTTGTCAAGGCGGCGGCTAGGCCCCTTGGGTAGTGGCACCGTCTAGACCACCGTCTAAGCAGTTTGGGGAGGTCTAAGCAAATTATTTTTTTTAAAGGATTTTTTTTTTTTGTTAAAACCTGCGAAATCCCTTCCCTTCTTCCACTTCGATTTCTGAATTAAATTAATAATTATATATATATGGAGTGAGGGACCAATGAATAAATAAATAAATTTTTCAAGGACCTCTAAATAAATATTTTATATCCCGCCTAGGCCCCGCCTCACCTAATTAAGGTTTATTGCCTATCACCGTCTTTCCGCCTTGACAACACTGCTGGAAACTCTATAATAGCTCGTGACACATGATACGTAGCATGTGGAGCATTATGGTCAAGATTGAGATGCCTTACTATCCACTCATTATCCTCAACCTCTATAAAAGGTTGGACTGGGAGTTCCCATGAAGTTGGAGTATTGTCGACTGCACTTTCAGCTGTTGGGACCACTGCTGGTGGAGGAGGAGCTTGATTTACCGAATCACTCCATTCTGACATCATCATTGGTTGTGGTTCCTAGTAATTGTTGTACACTAGTGCGAGTGGTTCACACCATACCATGGTCGGTGGCGGTGGAGGTGATTCAAACCAAGCTATGGTTGGTGATAGTAGAGGTGGTTCAACCCAAGCTATGGCTGGTGATAGCTTGGGTTGAACCACCTCCATTATCGCCAACCATATCTTGGGTTGAACCACCTCCATTATCGCCAGCCATATCTTGGGTTGAACCACCTCCACCGTCATCGGCCATAGCCTGGTTTGAACCACCGCCACCGACCATAGCTTGGTTCGAACCACCTCCAACCCCACCAAACCAAAGTCTGGTTGAAAATTTTGAATTTCTTTATATATGCACACAAAAGTCATATTTTAGGTGAAAATTATTAATTTGTTAATATAAACACACGAAAGTCCCATCTGGGCTGGAGATTTTGAATTTGTTTATATAAGCACACGAAAATCTCATTAAGGTGGAATTTAGGAATTGGCTTATATAAGCACAAGAAAATCTCATTTCGGGTGGAAATTAGGATTATGTTTATATAAATGTATGAAAGTCCAATTTGGGGTGGAAAATATTGTATTACTTTATATTAGCAAACAAAAACTCCACTTGAGTTGAAGATTACAGATTTGCTTAGATTAGCACACAAAAGTCCTTTTAGAATGAAAATTAGGAATTTACTTATGCACACAACAATACCATTTGACATGAAAAATATAAATTTGTTCATATAAGTACACAAAAGTCCTATTTATGGTGAAATTTTTTTATTTTTTGTATAAAGACACAAAAGTCTCGTTTGGGGTGAAAATTTTGAAATTTGCTTTTATTCGCACACGAAAATCTCAATTGGGGTGAAATAGGAATTTGCTTATACAAGCACATATAAGTCCGGGGTTGAGATTATGAATTTGTTTATATATGCACATGTAAGTCACATTTAGGTGGAAATTAAGAATTTGCATATACAAGCACAAGAAATTTTCATTTGGGTTGAAAATTTGGAATTTGTTTATATAAGCACATGAAAGTCCAATTTGGGGTCAAAAATATAAATTGATTTATATTTGCACACGAAAGTCCCATTTTGTGATAAAATTATGAATCTGCTTTTATAAGCACACGAAAATCTTATTTTGCATAAAAAATTAGGAATTTGTTTATATAAGTACATGAAAGTCCAATTTGGGGTCAAAAATATAAATTGATTTATATATGCACACGAAAGTACCATTTTGTGATAAAATTATGAATCTGTTTTTATAAGCACACGAAAATCTTATTTTGCATAAAAAATTAGGAATTTGTTTATATAAGCATATGAATGTCTCATTTGAGGTTAAAATCATGATTTTGTTTATATAAGCACACGAAAGTGATATTTTAGGTAAAAATTATTAATTTATTAATATAAGCACCCAAAAGTTTTATTTGGGGTGAAGATTTTGAATTTGTTTATATAAGCACACGAAAATCTTATTTAGGTGGAAATTACGAATTTGCTTATATAAGTACACGAAAATCTCATTTCGGGTGGAAATTGGGAATTTGCTTATATAAGTACATGAAAGTCCAATTTGGGGTGAAAAATATGAGCTACTTTATATAGGCACTCAAGTCCATTCGTAACACGTCCATGGTGGTAAAGTGCTTCTGGTGGATATCAAGCTTGGCTATTAATATGGCCAAAAGTCAGGTGAGAGGTATAAATGTGTGTCCAAATTGGTTGGGTGAAATGGCGACTCAAATTGGTTGTTCTACTAGCTCTTGGCCTATGAAGTATTTGAGAATGCCTTTAGGCAGTAACCCTTCTAAGATGGACTTTTGGGATCCCAAGGTGTTGCGGTGCCTTGATGGGTAGAAAGGTGTTTTCTATCCAAAGGTGGAAGACTTACGTTAATAAAATCAGTATTGGATGCTATTCCAACTTACTATATGTCAGTATTCAGGATTCCAGTGAAGGTGGCAGATCTCATAGAGAAGTTAATGAGGAATTTCTTGTGGAAAAATGAAGATGGGATGAAGGGGTCACACTTGGTGGCTTGGAGCATGGTGCAGAGGAAGAGTAAATAGGGTGGTTTGGGCATAGAGAATATATCCAGTAGAAACAAAACTTTGGTTGGGAAGTGATTATGGAAGTTTCTAAGGGAGAGGAATCATTTGTGGGGGAAGGTCATCTTTAGTAGGCACGGGCTTCGGGATGCAGGGATTGCCTGTAGAGCCACATTTAGGAGCCCTTGGAAATTTATCTCCTCACTTTATCCCATCTTCCTTCCCCTCACTTGACTTAAACTTGGAAATGGTGCTTCTATTCAGTTTTGAGAGGACCTATGGTGTGGAAATGACACCTTCCAAACACTGTTTCCTAACCTATATTGCCGATCATCTTCCCATAATAAACCTGTTTGTGATTTTGTAAGGATCCAGGATGAAGCTCCTTTGTCTTGGGATCTGTACTTAGGAAGGTATATCTCTCTCCTAGGGAGGAACAAGACATGGTGGCCTTAGTTTGCTTGAGGGATGTCATTTTTCTAAGGAAGGTGACAAAATCACATGACCTTGGGAACCCTCGGGGTCATTTTCTACTAAATCATTCCATTCTTCTATCCTTAGTGTGGCCAATGCTCCTCCCTTCCCTCATCATAGTCTTGTATGGGAATCACAAGTGCCAACAAAAGTTAAGTTTTTGGGGTGGGTTGTCTCCTATGGGAAGTTGAGTATGGGTGATATGTTGCAAAAGAGGTTTTCAGTTATGTGCTTATCCCCATATTGGTGTTACCTTTGTAAACAAGAGTTGGAGTCTATGGGTCACTTATGTTGGCGATGCCCATTTGCTACGGAGGTGTGGAGTTGATGGTGTTATCATTTTCTGGTAGTGACAAATGATGATATGGTGGGCGACAATATAAACATTTTTCCCTTCATGAATAGTGTATAGGCCTCTTGGAGAGAACACTGGAAGGTGGCATGCTTGGCAGTGTTATGGTTTATTGAAGGAGCGTAACAAATGTGTATTTCACGATGAGGTGTACACGACAACTAAAGTGTGGGTGAATTCTCATCTTTTAGCTTCCTTTTGCGTGGTTAATAGTAATCTGTCAAAAGGTTATGCCTTAAGGGATTGGCTTAGAGGATGGGGCAATTTTGTGTCACCCTGGGGTGTGGGCTGGGAAGGACAGTTGTTATTGATTGTATTGTGTGTTCATTTTGATATTTATTATATATAATATTCCTTAGTTTCTTTTAAAAAAAAGAACTACTAGAGAATTTTGTGTTTTGCTGGGACATGGTGCATTTGGAAAGAAAGAAATTGTAGAATTTTTGATAATATTGATCTTAGTGTGGATTATATATGGGAAAACTCTGTGTATGTGTTTTGCTTTATGGATTAATTCATGTAAATTGTCTAGGAACTATAGTTTAAGTGATTGGAGTAGGAACTGGCAGGCTATTCTAGAAACTATATAATGATTTTGTAACTTTTTGTACTATGTTTTCAGATGATATCTCATCCTCTAAAAAAACTTACTTGCTTTTAACACAACCCTCTTTATTTAATACAATAGACATGTTTCCTATAAAAATATATATATAAGCATACACAAATCTCATTCAGGGTGAAAATAAGGAATTTGCTTTTATAAGTACATGAAAATCTCACTTGAGGTGAAGATTACAAATTTGTTTAGATTAACACACAAAAGTCTGTTTAGGGTGAGAATTAGGAATTTACTTATTTAGGCACACAAAAGTACCCTTTAACGTGAAAAATATAAATTTGCTTATATAAGCACACGAAAGCCTTGTTTAGGGCGAAAATTTTGAATTTTTTGTAAAAGCACACGAAAGTTTTGTTTGAGGTGAGAAATTTTGAATTTGATTTTATATGCACACAAAAATCTTATTTGGGGTGAAATAGGAATTTGCTTATATATTCACACATAAGTCCCATTAGGGGTGGAGATTATGAGTTTTTGCACATGAAATTCTCATTTAGGTGGAAATTAAGAATTTGCATATACAAGCACAAGAAATTTTCATTTGGGGTGAAAAGTTGAAATTTGTTTATATAAGCACAAGAAAGTCTAATTTGGGGTCAAAATATAAATTTATTTATATATGCACACGAAAGTCCCATTTTGAAATAAAATTATGATTTTGTATATATAAGCAAACGAAAGTCTTATTTGGCCTAAAAAAATTAGGAATTTGCTTGTATAAGCACACGAAAGTCCCATTTGAAGTTAAAATGATGAATTTGTTTATATAAGCACACAAAAGTCACATTTTGGGTGAAAATTATGAATTTATTAATGTAAGCATCCGAAAGTCTTATTTGGGTTGGAGATTTTGAATTTGTTTATATAAGCACACGAAAATCTCATTTAGGTGAAAATTAGGAATTTGCTTATATAAGCATACGAAAAATCGATTTGGGGTGAAAATAAGGAATTTGCTTTACAAGTACATGAAAATCCCACTTGAGTTGAAGATTATGGATTTGCTTAGATTAGCACATGAAAATCCTTTTAGGATGAAAAGTAGGATAATTCTTATCTAGGCACACAACAATACCATTTGACATGAAAAATATAAATTTGCTTATATAAACGCACAAATGTCTTGTTTATGGCGAAAATTTTATATTTTTTGTATAAGCCCAATAAAGTCTCATTTGGAATGAAAAATTAGGAATTTGCTCTTGGGTGAAATAGGAATTTGCTTATATAAGCACATGTAAGTCCCATTTAGGTGAAAATTAAGAATTTGCATATACAAGCACAGGAAATTTCCATTTGGGGCAAAAATATAAATTTATTTATATATGCACGCGAAAATTTCATTTAGGTGGAAATTAGGAATTTTCATATGCAAGCACACGAAAATCCCATTTCGGGTGGAAATTTGAAATTTGCTTATATAAGCACACAAAAATTCCATTGTTGGTGGAAATTAGGAATTTGCATTTATAAGTACATGAAAGTCTAATTTGGGGTAAAAAATATAAATTTCATTATGTGAGCATACAAAAATCATATTTTAGGTGAAAATTATTAATTTGTTAATATAAGCACACAAATGTCCCATTCGGGGTTGAGATTTTTAATTTGTTTATACAAGCACATAAAATCTCATTTAGGTTGAAATTAGGAAATTTTTTTATGTAAGCCCACGAAAATCTCATTTTTGGTGAAAATTAGGAATTTGCATATATAGTACAATTGTACATGAAAGTCCAATCTGGGGTGAAAAATATGAATTTCATTATATAAGCATACGAAAATCCCATCTCTTGTAGAAATTAATTATTTGCTTATATAAAGTACATGAAAGTACAATTTGGGCATAAAAAATTGAATTTCTTTGTATGAGCACACGAAAATCATATTTTAGCTGAAAATTATAAATTTGTTAATATAAGCACACAAAAGTCTCATCTGGGCTAAAGAGATTTTGAATTTGTTTATATAAGCAAACAAAAATCTCATTTAGGTGAAAATTAGAAATTTGTTTATATATGCAAACGAAAATCTCATTTAGGTGAAATTTAAGAATTTGCTTATATAAGCACACGAAAATCCCATTTCGGGTGGAAATTGGGAACTTTTATACTGTGTAATTTGGATTGGAATGCATTAATCAATTTGCTTTATTAAATGAAAAACTTAGGTTGCGTTTTTGGTCGTGATCCAAAAACTAAAATACAATTCAAAAAATGAAAACTCGGAAAACAATATTTTGTCGTTTTCTAAATACAACATGTTTTCTTTATAAATTTTTGGAAACTGTTTTTGAATTTTAACCAACCAAACGCATTTTTCAGGTTTCCAAATTTTTGAATGCAGAAAACTGTATCCAAATCATAAACCAAACGCAGCCTTATTCTTTCTTGTTTGTTTTTAGAAAGTTCCTTACTTTATGTGTTTCTTGAGCTGGTATATGGTTGTTATATTTGCATTATAGCAGGTTTTGATATGAAATGCGTTACTCTTTGAATCCAACTCACTGCACATGCTATTGACCTACAACGCTGCTTTATTGAATGTCTAATCCTTGGTTCAAGGGTCTACTTTTAGGCAGGTTTTCCATTTCATCATTTCCTTATGCATGAGGAATGCTATTTTTTTTTTAGAAGAAGAAAATTGTATTATTGAAGAGGACATGCCTTAGTCAAAATAACATCTGATACAAAGGTGGGAGTTTCTTCCAACCAAACTGCAGACTCTTCAATACAAGCTGCACTATTACATTTTCTATACACAAGATTACACTGTACATTCGAAAACTGGTTTAAAAGGAACTTACAATCATCTATAATTAGGTGAAATTCATCCAATCAGGAAACTTATGAGGACAAAGAATTAATAACCTGTGCAGAGTCTCCTTCAATAATGTCAATTGGAATGCCAACTCCCAGAGCAAAAGCTAAGCTCCCTCTGACTACAATAGCCTCTGCCACATTAGTAGGAAAATTTGCTTGAATTTTTTATGCCAAAGCTGCTATTACCATCACCTGGCAATCCCTTATAATAGAGCCAATTCCAATTTAATTTAAGCCATCTTTTTCGCCAGCATCCACATTCATCTTCAGAAGTCCATTACCTGGAAGCTCCCATTTTGCTCTTATGTCTTGGCTGCCTGAACCTTTTCTTTTCCTGGATTAATTTGAATTGGTTAATGAAATGAAGACCTCTGTCCACAGCATTAAAACCCTGCAGATTTGTACCAGAGCAAACAATCTTGTTCCTTGAACTCCAAATAACCCAGCATGCTGAAATTATACTCTCTACTTGATCTGTGCATAAATGGTCAAATAAAGACCTGAAATCTCCATTTATAAAATGATCAAACCACACATTATTTTTTGGCTAGAAATCCGTGGCTTTCCACCTTTCTTAAATGTACCCTTAGTTTGTGTTTAGAGGTTTCTCTTTCAAATTTATATTTTTGGATAGGGTTTGCCTTATGTTGTGGTGATTTTGATTGATTAATCTTTTTGATTTGCAACTATGAAATTGATTTTGCCCTTGATGAGAATTGTCATATATGTAAATGTCTAATTATGATTTCAGTTCTTGGTCTTGTTTATGGTGTTTGACAACTGATATTATTGGTGTTTTAGGAACATGTGGCCTTTCATTAATTCAAAGTTGGTTGAGGCTGTTAAGGTTATTCAACAAAAGCCAAGATATACTTTCCTTACTGTTTAGCTTTGTTTCTTCAGTATTGCACCATGTATTTCTTATTTTGGGCTGCTTCTTGAAATATGGAAATTTGAAGAAATATGACAAAAGTGAGCAAAATTTTTTTTAACTCAATTCAACCGAGTCTTTTTTACAACTACATGGGGTTTGCTAAATAAATTTCGAAACTGCATTTAAATAGTGATGAATGTGGGCATTTCTGTTGTTTTGCACATTTGATTAATTGCAAGTTCTCTCTGCTACTGTGCAGATGGATGAGGTGCTGGCATCTGTTGCAGAAACAATAAAGAACTTTGCTGTGCTATATCTGGTTGACATCACGGAGGTCCCTGACTTCAACACCATGTATGAGCTGTATGATCCTTCCACTATCATGTTCTTTTTTCGTAATAAGCATATAATGATTGATCTTGGGACTGGAAACAACAACAAGATCAATTGGGCCCTTAAAGACAAGCAGGAATTTATTGACATTGTAGAAAGTCTACAGGGGAGCCCGAAAGGGTCGAGGTCTGGTGATTGCACCCAAAGACTATTCGACCAAGTACCGATATTAGGGTGTTAGTTACTGAGAGACTAAAAAATCAATACTACTGCTGTATTAACTGTTGCAGATGTTAACAACATTTCTGCAGCTATATCTATGAATTTGTATTACTTTACCAAGGTTGCTATTAATGGGCAGCCCTCTGATGAAGGTTCATGTTGATGTGTGTGTCCATTTACTCTTTAAGCAGGTTCTACTATGTTTAATTTTTTTAAGGGTGTAATCTTATATAGATAAGAGAGTTGTTACGATCCTAATCTAAAAAGTTTTTTAAAAATCAGATTATTACAGGTTATGATGCGGCAAAGGTGTTGTAAAGGACATTTGACAAAACTGTATCCAACTTTTCATGTGAACTGACAAAAGCTTCCTCATGTTGTACTTGACATTTGACGACATTACTCAAGGGGAAAGTGTTTTAAGACGTCTGCCCATTGTGGTTCTCTTGATCACGTAATATCTACAAGTAGTGTTGTTTAACTAAGGGTAAAGTGCTGTTTAACTACGACATTTAATATCTAAAAGATGTCTTGCACATTCACCTACATGATTTTGATGTTAAAGATATTTGCCACCAATGGGCTGTTCCAATTGAAACCGCCCGCAAACACTTTTAACGACGTTCTTTCTTCCAATTGAAACTGCTGCAACGGTTTGATTTAAGTCATACCCATTTAACGACAATCTCCGTGCTAATTGAAACTCCTTGTCATAAACATTAAACGACACTAGATTTGAATTCGTGAAAAGAATTTGACGACAATACGTCTCCTTCACATCACTGTTATACATTTGACCCGGCTTCCTCATAATAAAAACCGCTGTTGTAGACATTTAACGACATTTCCTCAAAAACAAAGAAACGCTGTTATACACTTTCAACGTTCACAATTGTAATCAAAACAGACATTTAACGACGTTCCCTATCATTACCAAAACCTGTGACATATTTAACGACACTCCCTGCCATAAGCGAAACCCCGGTTATAGACTTTCAACGACGTTTCCAATCATTAAAAGAAACCGCTCTTATAGACATTTAACGACATTCCATCTAACAACGAAAACAGTGTTTGACACTTTCAACGACTTTCCCTTTCATTTGCAAAACCGCTGTTATAGAAATTTGACGACATTGGCTTCCACAACCGAAACCCTGTCTTCCTCTTTCAACGACGTTTCCTACCATTATCAAAACCGTTGTTAATAACTTTCAACGACGTTTAGGAACGGAACCGCTGTTATAATCGTTAACAACATTTCCACAACCACAACCGTCGTTGATAAACTTTCAACGACGTTTAGTAACGGAACCGCTGTTATACATTTAACGACGTTTTTCCTATAAGTAAGGCTTGACATTTACAACGGGATGCTCCCTGTGGTTGCAGGAGTTCTGCGCTCTCTCCTACCTTTAACGACGTCAGACAACATTTTCTGATGATGTTAGCAATGTGTAAGTTATTAAACAAAATTAATTTTACATGTCATGAAAGACGGGACGCTAGACACATTTTCTGCAAGATACAGTAAATTGACGACATTATACTTACCCTCTTTTGTTTCTTTAAGCTCTGTAAACAAAATATTTTCCTTGCCTTCCTCTAAACGTTGTGTAACATTTATGACTAAAATTAGGTGTCGTTATAAACATTCACATCAAAGCAATTATTTTAAGAACTTCCGTTACGTATACGTACAAAACGTTGTGTTTGTCTGAAACCTTTACTACATTTCATTGTCATAAGAAAAATATTTTACAATTATATAGTTCTTCCAGACTTGCTACAAGTCTTTCAGGATGTTATTTCAATCAGATTTCTTAATATGGTACAATTCTATTAACTAGGTTTTTCAACAAAAAAAAAAACGAAAACAAAAATTCTAACTACAAAATATTACAACTACGAAGCAACTACACATTCATATTCATTCGATGTGTATGTTACACATATCTCGAGATGTATAATAAATGATCAACGAACATAAATGTGTAGTTCCAATATTTTGTAATTACATTAGCATTCCCCTTAAAATGTTGTTATATTAAGATCCAATCTTACTCAACACGAGAATTAATCCACTTTGAACCGCCAAGTTAATCTAGAATTCATCCACAAATTTAGCAATACACACTAGAGATAAGAGAAATTGATCGGTTGGTAAAGTCCAACAATTTTAAATAATATAAAAAATACCAAAATTTTAAGTTTTAAATTGTAGGCAAATTAGAAGTTATTCTGGTAATGATAAATTTGAAGATTTACCTGGTAGACAAGTAATCCTCATCCACGATGTTGCCACTTCTATTCTTAAAGAGCAATTGTCCCATGTAATATAAACCATGGCTTGTTGACCTCGTGTGACCCCTGTGCCCTCATTAGCCCACAACTGAGTGCTCCTCAATGTGACGTTTAATTGCCCTGTGTCTCCAAAGATCCAACCTGAACCCGAAACAAAAGAAATAAAACAACCAAAATGATGTATATATCAGGAGACTTAAAAAAATGTATTCTCTGCATTCTAATGATTCTGAAAATTGATATTCATTTCATTATTGTTGGACAAGCAATTAACACAAAAGAAATTACAATGGAAAAATTGGAGAAAATGCGATACCACCCCCAAAATTGCGGCAATTGAAACCAGATGAATGTCAATTGCAGTGGCCCCAATTGGCAAATAATCAAAATGGAAAAATATAAAGACTAGAAATTTTTCCAAAGTGCTGTGAAAGGCAAAACCTCTTTGAAGAAATGGGAAGTGAACATCGAGTCAAAAACTAACTCACAAGACCCCGTTGCTTGAATTCGTCAAAGCAACTCCAATCTTGGTTGGAGACTCTAATACGGTAACCCCAGCTTCTCCAAGTACTTTAATTTTGTCTTGAGCTCTACCCTTCCCACTGGACAACACAATAGCTGCAGCAAAATAAATAAATTATTAGCAAAATCAAGTAATGAGGAGCAAAATGCTGACATAAATAAATAGACGAAATATCCATGCTAGGGTTATTTGGTGTACTTCACTTCTAGCATAACCGAATGGGGTTTTCGTATGCTTATATAAAGAAAATCATAGGTTTCACCCCAAATTGGACTTTCATGTACTTTATATAAGCATATTCTTAATTTTTAAGAAAAAAGGGATTTTCGTGTGCTTATATAAGCCCAAATCATAATTTCCACCTAAATGAGATTTTTATATGCTTATATAAACAAATTTAAAATCTCAACCCCAAATGGGATATTCGTGCGCATATATTAACAAATTAATAATTTTTACCTAAAATATGACTTTCGTGTGCATATATAAAGAAATTCAAAATTTTCAACCCAAATTGGACTTTTATGTAATTATATAAGCAAATTCCTAATTTCCACAAGAAATGAAATTTTCGTGTGCTTATATAAACAAATTTAAAATCTTCACCCCAAGTACGACTTTCGTGTGCTGATATAATCAAATTCATGATCTTAACCTCAAATGGGACTTTCGTGTGCTAATATAAACAAATTCCTAATTTTTACGCCAAATAAGACTTTGGTGTGCTTACATAAACAAATTCATAATTTTATCGCAAAATGAGACTTTTGTGTGCACATATAAATAAAGTTATATTTTGGACCCCAAATTGGACTTTCATGTACTTGTATAAAAAAATTCCGAATTTTTACCCCAAATGAAAATTTTTTATGCTTGTATAAACAAATTCTTAATTTCCACCTAAATGGGATTTTCATGTGCATATTTCAACAAACTCATGATCTCTACCCTTAATGGGACTTATGTGTGCTTATATAAGCAAATTCCTATTTCACCCCAAATAAGATTTTCGTGTCCGTATAAAATCAAATTCATAATTTCTCACCCCAAAGGAAATTATGTGTGCTTTAACAAAAAATTCAAAATTTTCGCCCTAAACAGGACTTTCGGTGCTTATATATGCAAATTTATATATTTTTCACGTTAATTGGTACTTTTGTACGCCTAGATAAGTAAATTCCTAATTTTAACCCTAAACGAACTTACATGTGCTAATCTAAGCAAATCCGTAATGTTCACCTCAAGTGAGATTTTCGTATAATTATAAAAGCAAATTTCTTATTTTCATCCCGAATAGGATTTTCGTATGCATATATAAAGAAATTCATATTTTTCAGCCCAAATTGGACTATCATGTACTTATATAAGCAAATTCCTAATTTCCACCTAAATAAGATTTTTGTGTTCTCATATAAACAAATTCAAAATCTCCATAGTAGATGGGACTTTCGTGTGCTTATATTAACAAATTAATAATTTTCACATAAAATATGACTTTCGTGTGCCTATATAAAAAAATTCAAAATTTTCAGCCCAAATTGACTTTCATGTACTTGTATAAACAAATTCCTAATTTCTACTCGAAATGGGCTTTTTGTGTTGTAAATACATAAGCAAATTCCTAATTTCCACCAAAATGAAATTTTCGTGTACTTATAAAAGCAAATTCCTTATTTTCACCCCAAATGGGATTTTTGTGTGCTTATATAATGAAATTCATATTTTTCACCCCAAATTGGACTTTCGTGTATTTATATATGCAAATTCCTAATATCCACCAAAAATGTGATTTTCGTGGGCTTATATAAACAAATTCCTAATTTCAACCTAAATGAGATTTTTCTGTGCTTTTATAAACAAATTCAAAATCTCAACCCCGAATGGGACATTCGTGTGTTTATATTAACAAATTAATAATTTTCACCTAAAATATGATTTTCGTGTGCTTATATCATGAAATTATATTTTTCACCCCAAATTGGACTTTCATGTACATATGCAAATTCCTAATTTCAACCAAAAATGGGATTTTCGTATGCTTATAAAAGTAAATTCCAAATTTCTACTCGAAATGAAATTTTCGTGTGCTTGCACAAGCAAATTCCTAATTTCCACCAAAATAATTTTTTTGCGTGCATATATAAATAAATTATATTTTCACCCCAAATGGAAATTTCTTGTGTTTGTATATGCAAATTCTTAATTTCCACCTAAATGGGAATTTCATGTGCATATATCAAGTTATCAACAAATTCATAATCTCCAACCCTAATGGGACTTATGTATGCTTATATAAGCAAATTCTAATTTCACCCCAATTGAGATTTTCGCGTGCGTATAAAAGCAAATTCATAATTTTTCACCTCAAACGAGACTTTCGTGTGCATATACAAAGAATTTAAAATTTTTGCCGTGAGCAAGACTTTCATGTGCTTATATAAGCAAATTTATGTTTTTCAAGTCAAATGCTACTTTTGTATGCCTAGATAAGTAAATTCCTAATTTTCACCCTAAACGGACTTTTGTGTGCTAATCTAAGCAAATCCGTAATCTTCACCGCAAGTGGGGTTTTCGTGTAATTATAAAAGCAAATTCCTTATTTTCACCTGGAATGGGATTTTCGTGTGCTATTTATATAAGCAAAGTCCTAGTTTTTTTCGCAAAATAAGACTTTATTGTGCGTATGTAAACAGGTTAATAATTTTATCACAAAAGGGACTTTCGTGTGCATATATAAATAAATTTAATTTGTTGACCCCAAATTGAACTTTCATGTGCTTATATAAATAAATTTAAAATTCTTTATTTCCACATAAATGGGACCTACAAGTGCATATATAAACAAATTCATAATCTCAACCCCTGATGGGACTTATAAGCAAATTCCAATTTCACCCCAATTGAGATTTTCGTTTGCGTATAATAGCAAATTCCTAATTTTTCACCTCAAACAAGACTTTCATGTGCTTATATAAGCAAATTTATGTTTTTCACGTCAAATGGTATTAATGTGTCCCTAGATAAATAAATTCCTAATTTCCATCCTAATAAGACTTTCGTGTTCTAATCTAAGCAAATCCGTAACCTTTTACTCAAGTGAGATTTTTGTGTGCTTATATAAAATAATTCATATTATTCACCCCAAATTGAACTTTCAAGTAATCACATAACAAAATTTCAAATTTCCACCCGAAATGATATTTTCTTGTACTTATATAAGAAAATTCCTAATTTCCACCTAATTAGATTTTCATGTGCATATAAACAAATTCAAATTCACCCGCCCAAATGGGACTTTTGTATGCTTATATTAACAAATTAATAATTTTCACCTAAAATATGATTGTCTTGTACTTATATAAAAAAATTCAAAATTTTCAGACCAAATTGGACTTTTATGTACTTATATAAGCAAATTCCTAATTTCCACCACAAATGAGATTTTCATGTGCTTCCATAAGCAAATTCATAATTTCCACCTAAACGAGATTTTTGTGTGCCTTATGTCAACAAATTTAAAATTTCCACCCCAAATGGGACTTTTAAGTGCTTATATTAATAAATTCATAATTTTCACCTAAAATGTGACTTTCGTGTGCTTATATAAACAAATTTATAATCTTAACCTCAAATGGGACTTTCGTATGCTTATATAAACAAATTCCGAATGCTCACCCCAAATGAAAATTTCTTGTGCTCGATATGCAAATTCTTAATTTCCACTTAAATGGGACTTTCATGTGCTATATAAACAAATTCATAATCTTCACCCCTGATCTGTGCTTATATAAGCAAATTCCTATTTCAACCCAAATGAGATTTTTGTGTGCGTATAAAAGCAAATTACTAATTTCTCACCCTAAACGAGACTTTCGTGTGCTGTTACAAAGAAAATCAAAATTTTCACCCTAAATAAGACTTCCATGTGCTTATATAAAGACATTCATAGTTTTCAACCCAAATTGGACTTTCATGTACTTATATAAGCAAATTCTCAATTTCCACCCGAAATGGGATGTTCATGTACTCATATAAGCAAATTCGTAATTTTTACCTAAGTGAGATTTTCATGTGCATACATAAACAAATTCAAAATCTCCAGCCCAGATGGGACTTTCGTATGCTTTTATTAACAGACTAATAATTTTCACCTAAAATATTACTTTCTCTTGCTTACATAAAGAAATTCAAAAATTTCAGCCCAAATTGAACTTTTATGTACTTATATAAGCAAATTCCTAATTCCACCTAAATGAGATTTTCGTGTGCTTATATAAAAAAATTCAAAATCTTCGCCCCAAACGGGACTTTTAGGTGCTTATATTAATAAATTAATAATTTTCACCTAAAAAAAGTATGTCACGTGCTTATAAAAACAAATTTATGATCTTAACCTCAAATGGGACTTTTATGTGCTTATATAAGCAAATTCCTAATTTTTTATGCAAAATAAGACTTTTGTGTGCTTATAAAAACATATTCATAATTTTATTACAAAATGGGACTTTCATATGCATATATAAATAAATTTAATTTGTTGACCCCAAATTGGACTTTCATGTGTTTATATAAACAAATTCCAAATTTTCACACCAAATGGAAATATCCTGTCCTTGTATGTGCAAATTCTTCATTTCGACCTAAATAGAACTTACAAGTGCATATATAAAAAAATTCATAATCTCAACCGCTATGGGAACTATGCGTGCTTATATAAGCAAATTCCAATTTCACTCCAATTAAGACTTTCATGTGCTTATACAAGAAATATAAAATTTTCGCCATAAACAGGACTTTCGTGCCCTTATATATGCGAATTTATATTTTTCACGTCAAATGGTATTAATGCTTGCCTAGATAAGTAAATTCCTAATTTTCATCCTAAAAGGAATTTCATGTGCTAATCTAAGCAAATCTGTAATCTTCAACTCAAGTGAGATTTTCGTGTGCTAATATAAAGTAATTCATATTTTTCACCACAAATTGGACTTTCATACACTTGTATAAGCAAAATCTTAATTTCCGCCTTAATGAGATTTTCGTGTGCTTATATAAACAAATGTCAAATCTCCAACCCAAATGGGACTTTCGGGTGCTTATATTAATAAATTTATAATTTTCACCCAAAATGTGACTTTTGTGTGTTTACATAAGCAAATTCTAATTTTTTACGTCAAATAAGACTTTCGTGCGCTTATATAAATAGATTCATAATTTTATCGTAAAATGAGACTTTTCTATGCATAAATAAATTTATATTTTTGACCACAAATTGAACTTTCATGTACTTGTATAATTAAATTTTGACTTTTCACCCCAAATGGAAATTTCTTGTGCTTGTATATGCAAATTCTAAATTTCCACCTAAATGGGAATTTCATGTGCATATATGAACAAATTCATTATCTCCACCCCCCTAATGGGACTTATGTGTGCTTAGATAAGCAATATAAGAAAATTCCTATTTCTCTCCGCAAACAGAACTTTCGTGTGCTCTTACAAAAAATTCAAAATTTTCGCCCTAGACAGGACTTTCGTGTTATATAAGTAAATTTATATTTTTCACATCAAATGGTACCTTTTTGTGCCTTGATAAGTAAATTTTCAATTTTCACCCTAAACAAACTTTCGTGTGCTAATCTAAACAAATCCATAATCTTCACCTCAAGTAGGATTTTTGTGTCCTTATAAAAGCAAATTCCTTATTTTCACTGAATGAGATTTTCGTGTGCTTGTATAAAGTAATTCATATTTTTCACCCCAAATTGGACATTCATGCACTTATATAAACAAATTTCTAATTTTCACCCGAAATGGGATTTTTGTCTGCTTATAAAAGAAAATTCCTAATTTCCATCTGAATGAGATTTTCGTGTGCTTATATAATCAAATTCAAAATCACCAACCTAGATGGGACTTTCGTGTGCTTATATTAACAAATTAATAATTTTCAACTAAAATATGACTTTCGTGTGCTTATATAAAGAGATTCAAATATTTCTACCCAAATTGGACTTTCATATACATATATATAACCAAATTCCTAATTTTCACCCGAAATGGAATTTTCGTGTGCTTATAAAAGCAAATTCTTAATTTTCACCTAAATGAGATTTTTGTGTGCTAATATAAACAAATTCAAAATCTCCAGCCTAGATAGGCCTTTCGTGTGCTTATATTAAAAAATTAATAATTTTCAACTAAAATATGACTTTAATGTGCTTATATAAAGAAATTCAAATGTTTTTGTCCAAATTGGACTTTCATGTACTTGTATAAGCAAATTCCTAATTTCCACCTGAAATGGGATTTTCATGTACTTACATAAGCAAATTCCTAATTTCCATTGAAATGAGATTTTCGTGTGTTTATATAAGCAAATCCGCAAATTCCACTGAAATGGGATTTTTGTGTGCTTTTATAATGAAATTCATATTTTTCACACCAAATTGGACTTTCATCTACTTATATATGCAAATTCCTAATTTCCACCAAAAATTGAATTTTCGTGTGCTTTATATAAGCAAATTCCTAATTTCAACCTAAATGAGATTTTTATGTACTTATATAAACAAATTCAAAATCTCAACCCCAAATGGGACTTCCGTGTGCTTAGAATAACAAATTAATAATTCTCACCTAAAATATGACTTTCGTGTGCATGTATATAGAAAGTGCATATTTTAGGTGAAATTTAATTTGGGGTCAACAAATGGAAATTTCTTGTCTTTGTATATGCAAATTCTTAATTTTCACGCAAGTGCATATACAAACAAATTCATAATCTCAACCCCTATGGGAATTATGTGTGCTTATATAAGCAAATTCCTAATTTTTCACCCCAAACGAGGCTTTCGTGTGCTTGTACAAAAAATATAACATTTTCGCCATAAACAGGACTTTCGTGCCTTTATATAACCAAATTTATATTTTTCACGTCAAATAGTATTAATGTATGCCTAGATAAGTAAATTCATAATTTTTATCCTAAATGGACTTTCGTGTGCTAATCTAAGCAAATTCGTAATCTTCAACTCAAGCGGGATTTTCGCGTGCTTATATAAGCAAATTCCTAATTTCCAACAAAAATGGGATTTTGGTGTACTTATATAAACAAATTCCTAATTTTCACTTAAATAAGATTTTTATATGCTTATATAAACAAATTCAAAATCTCAACCCCAAATGGGACATTTGTGTGCTTATATTAACAAATTAATAACTTTCACCTAAAATATGACTTTTGTGTGCATATACAAAAAATTCAAATTTTTCAACCCAAATTTGACTTTTATGTACTTTATAAGCAAATTCTTAATTTTAATCCGAAATGGAATTTTCATGTGCTTACAAAAGCAAATTCCTAAGTTTCACCTAAATGAAATATTTGTGTGCTTATACAAACAAATTCAAAATCTTACACCAAATGGGACTTTCGGGTGTTTATATTAATAAATTCATAATTTTCACATAAAATGTGACTTTCATGTGCATATATAAACAAATTCATGATCTTAACCTGAAATGGGAATTTCGTGTGCTTATAAAATAAATTCCTAATTCTTTACGCCAAATAAGACTTTCGTGTGCTTATAAAAATATTTCAAATTTCCACCCCAAATGGAAATTTATTGCGCGCTTGTATGTGCAAATTATTAATTTTCACCTAAATGCGACTTTCATACGCATATAAAAACAAAGTTATAATCTCCACCCATAATGGGACTCAAGTGTGCTTATATAATCAAATTCCTATTTCACCCAAATGAGATTTTCGTGTTCGTATAAAAGTAAATTCCTAATTTCTCACCCCAAACGGGACTTTCTTGTACATATACAAAAAGCTCAAAATTTTTGCCCTAAGCGGGACTTTCATGCACTTATATAAGTAAATTTATATTTTTAACGTCAAAGGGTACTTTTGTGTGCATAGATAAGTAATTTCCTAATTTTCACCCTAAACGGACTTTTGTGTGCTAATCTAAGCAAATTTGTAAGCTTCACCTCAAGTGGGATTTTCGTTTACCTATAAAAGCAAGTTCCTTATTTTCACACCGAATGGGATTTTTGTGTGTTTATATAAAGTAATTTATATTTTTCAGCCCAAATTGGACTTTCATGTACTTAACTACTTATATAAGCAAATTCCTAATCACCACCCGAAATGAGATTTCCGCGTGCTTATATAAGCAAATTCCTAATTTACACCTAAATGAGATTTTTGTGTGCTTATATGAACAAATTCAAAATCTTTAGCCCAGATGGGACTTTCGTTTGTATGTATTAACAAATTAATAATTTTCACCTAAAATATGACTTTCGTGTGCTTCTATAAAGAAATTCAATTTTTTAGCCCAAATTGGACTTTCATGTAGTTATATAAGCAAATTACTAATTTCCATCCAAAATGAAACTTTCGTGTGATTACATAAGCAAATTTCAAATTTCAACCTAAATGAAAATTTTGTGTGCTTATATAAGAAAATTCCTAATTTTCATCGAAATGGGATTTCCGTGTGCTTAAATAAACTAATTCAAAATCTCCACCTCAAATGGAATTTCCAGATACTTATATTAACAAATTACGAATCTTGACCTAAACTGTGACTTTCGTTTGCTTATAAACAAATTCATGATCTTAACCTCAAATGAGACTTCCATGTAATTATATAAAAGTTCCTAATTTTTCAACCTAAACAGGACTTTCGTGTGCTTGTACAAAAAATTCAAAATTTTTGTCCTAAACAGAACTTTTGTATGCTTATATAAGCAAATTTATATTTTTCATGTCAAATGGTACTTTTGTATGCTTAGATAAGTAAATTCTTAATTTTTACCGTAAACAGACTTTCGTGTGGTAATCTAAGCAAATTTGTAATCTTAACCTCAAGTGGCATTTTCGTGTACTTATAAAAGCAAATTCTTTATTTTCACCCCAAATGGGATCTTTGTGTGCTTATATAAAGAAATTCATATTTTTCAACCCAAATTGGACTATCATGTACTTATATAAGCAAATTCCTAATTTTCACCCATAATGGGATTTTCGTGTGCTTATATAAGCAAATTCCTACTTTTCACCTAAACGAGACTTTCATGTGCATATACAAACAAATTCATAATCTCCACCCATAATGGGACTTATGTATGCTTATATAAGCAAATTTCTGTTTCAACCCAAATGAGATTATCATGTACTTATATAAGCAAATTCCTAATTTCCACCCATAATGGGATTTTCGTGTGCTTATATAAGCAAATTCCTACTTTTCACCTAAACGAGACTTTCATGTGCATATACAAACAAATTCATAATCTCCACCCATAATGGGACTTATGTGTGCTTATATAAGCAAATTTCTGTTTCAACCCAAATGAGATTTTCGTGTGCGTATACAGCAAATTCCTAATTTCTCATCCCAAACAGGACTTTCATGTGTTGTTACAAAAAAATCAAAATTTTCGCCCTAAACAGGACTTCCATGTGCTTATATAAGCAAATTTGTATTTTTCACGTCAAACGGTAATTTTGTGTGCCTAGATAAGTAAACTCCTAATTTTCACCCTAAATGGACCTTTGTGCGCTAACCTAAGCAAATTCGTAATTTTAGCCTCAAGTGGGATTTTAATGTATTTATAAAAGTGAATTCATCAATTTCACACCAAATAAGATTTTAATGTACTAATATATAAGCACATTCCTAATTTTCACCTAAATAAAATTTTTGTGTGCTTATATAATCAAGCATTACAGATGCACTAATGAGACATACATTTGCCTCATTCCCAAAAAAACTGTTTCCAGGAGGGTTGCAGACTTTAGGCCTATAAGCTTTACCACGTCTTTACAAGATCATCGCTAAGGTTTTGGCAAATAGATTGAAGGTGGTCTTGCAAGATACGATTTCTATGAATCAAATGGCTTTTGTTCAAGGGCGCCAAATTGTGGATGTGATGCTTGTTGCTAATGAGCTAGTGGAGGGTGGAGGATTACAGATTAACAAAGAAGGGGGTTGTGTTCAAGCTTGACTTTGCCAAAGCCTACGACATGGTCAATTGGAATTTCCTGGATTTTGTCTTGAAAACGAAGGGGTTCGGCTCTAGGTGGAGGAAATGGATTCAGGGGTGCCTACGTTCTGTGACATATTCAGTTTTTGTTAATGGGCGCCCTCGTGGTAAGATAGTTGGTGGGGGGGTTATGGCAAGGCGACCCTCTTTCTCCTTTTCTGTTTACTTTTGAGATGGATGTGTTGGGAAGAATGATGGATAGAGCTAGGGAGGTCGGTCTGGACATAGGTTTCAGAGTTGGACGTGACAGTGTGGAGGTTGCCTATCTTCAATTCGCCGATGATACTTTGTTTTTTTTAGATGGTATTGAGATTTGCCTTCATAATGCTTTCAGGGTTATTGATTGCTTTTGTTGGTTGTCTGGTATGGTTATTAATATGGCTAAAAGTCAACTGGCGAGTATCAACATTTGTCACAGGTGGTTGGAGGAGATGGCCAATCTAATTGAATGTACCACGAGTAGCTGGCTAATGAAGTACTTTGGGGATGACGTTGGGTGAGCATCCTTCTAAACTAGACTTTTGGGATCCAGTAATATCCAAGGTATCAAGAAGATTCGATGGATGGAAGACTGTGTTTCTTATCTAAAGGAGGCAGGCTCTGTGGCAACCCCACACCTCGGACCACATCTTCCGCGGAACGACGTGCGGAATGTTGTGGCAGGATGCTCTGCATAGGCATCTCCAACCACCCCTCAAACTCTCAAGAGGTAGTTGAGACCCATATACATCTAAGTCCTATCATGAGCTTCAATTCCCATACCGAAGGCCTCCAATGTCCAATTCCCAATCATAATACATTCACTCAACCCTAATTATAAACATTCAACCTTTAGGCATCACTATGCCCAATTATGAGATCAAACTCATGTCTAGGCCTAGGCCATAACATAGTCAATATAAGCCAATTATTAGAATGATTTAACTTAATTTATGTCCAATTAGGCACAAATCATCTTAATTTCACATTCCAAGGTCAATTCCACCAAAAGCCCTAAAATTGGAAACTTCCAACCTCGAGGTCAAATTGGTCCCTTTGAACTAACTCAACATATTCAACCATGGAAACCTCAAATTAACATTATGAATCATACAAGTGTGCCAACATATTCAACATTGTTCACATGCATGCTAAATGGAGCACCCTAGGTCCAACTTCTAAGATTAGGCTATTTACATGAAACCTCATGAAATCTTGTTAAAAATTGGGGCAAATGCCACCAATAGGCTCAAAAACATCCTAGGAAAGCTAAAATGGGGGCGTGCATTCTCGGCCTTAAGGGTTTCCATCAAAACCCTAGCCTCATACCTCTCCAAAATCATGGAGAAATGCTTCTAAAATGTGATTCGGCGTGATTCTAGGCCAAAAACGCCCAAATCCACCATTAACAAGCTATTTCTCCATGATTTTGGAGAGGTGTGAGGATAGGATTTTGATGGAATCCCTTATGGCCAAGAATGCATGACCCCATTTTAACTTTCCTAGGATGTTTTTGAGCCCATTGGTGGCATTTGCCCTAATGTTTAACAAGATTTCATGAGGTTTTATGTAAATGGCCTAATCCTAAAAGTTGGACCTAGGGTGCTCCATTTAGCATGCATGTGAACAATGTTGAATATGTTGGCACACTTGTATGATTCATAATATTAATTTGAGGTTTCCATGACACATTTAGCATTTTAACTTTCCTAGGATGTTTTTGAGCCTATTGGTGGCATTTGCCCTAACTTTTAACAAGATTTCATGAGGTTTATGTAAATGGCCTAATCCTAAAAGTTGAACCCAGTGTTGTCAAGGCGGAAAGGCAGTGGTAGGCGGTAAACCTTAATTAGACGAGGCGGGGCCTAGGCGGAATATAAAATATTTATTTAGAGGTCCCTAAAAAATTTATTTATTTATTCATTGGTCCCTCACTCCATATATATATAATTATTAATTTAATTCAGAAGTTGAAGTGGAAGAAGAGAGAAGATTTCACAGGTTTTAACAAAAAAAAAAAAATTAAAAACCCTTTAAAAAGAAATTGCTTAGACCTCCCCAAACCGCCTAGACAGTGGTCTAGGCGGTGCCACTACCCAAGGGGCCAAGGCGCCGCCTTGACAACACTGGTTGGACCTAGGGTGCTTCATTTAGCATGCATGTGAACAATGTTGAATATGTTGGCACACTTGTATGATTCATAATGTTAATTTGAGGTTTTCATGGTTGAATATGTTGAGTTAGTTCAAAGGGACCACTTTGACCACGAGGTTGGAAGTTCCCAATTTTAGGGCTTTTGGTGGAATTGACCTTGGAATGTGAAATTAAGAAGATTTGTGCCTAATTGGACGTAAATTAAGTTAAATCATGCTAATAATTGGCTTATATTGACTATGTTATGGCCTAGGCCTAGACATGGGTTTGATCTCATAATTGGGCATAATGATACCTAAAGGTTGAATGTTTATAATTAGGGTTGAGTGAATGTATTATGATTGGGAATTGGACATTGGAGGCCTTCGGTATGGGAATTGAAGCTCATGATATGACTTAAATGTATATGGGTCTCAACTACCTCTTGAGAGTTTGAGGGGTGGTTGGAGATGCCTACGCCGAACGTCCCGCTCCGACATTCTGCACACCATTCCGCCGGGGATGGTGGTTCGAGGTGTGGGGTCGTCACAATTGGTATCAGAGATCGGTTATTCTAAGTGATGGACTTAGGTGACTTGACCTAGGTTGATTGAGTGAGAGCTTATGTGGATGTGATGGTTTTGTATCTTGTTTTTGGAACTTGTATTGATTATGCTTGACATACTCCATAATTTGGTCATGGGAGACTTTACATGTGGATTTGATCTTGATGGATTGGATGGTATAACAATTATTGTTTATGGGCCTATTAACTATATTGGGAAATGATCATGGTGTGTGTGTGCTTGTATAGTAGATCATAATGATTAATATGTGTGTGTTTATGAATATGGTTAGCAGGTTGGACCGCGTGTGTGATAGTTGCTCTCGCGTGGCTCGATTGTAAGTAGAATTCTTTATGTTTTAATCCCTTATGTCACCATACTTATATATGTGTTTTATACCAAGGCATGAATGTATTTATATGAATGATGCATGGTGTGAAAAACCCTATGAGCTTGGTCTGTCTTGCCTATTCAAATATGCATGCTAGAAGCGGGGACTTGACCTTGTCATAGGAGGGTTTTGGAATAAAAAAGAAAGGCACGATGAAAAAGGCGTGTGCGAGCAACTTCAATGTTGAATGAATAAGACTGAGATCGCAGCATGATGCTAGATCTCACTGTGTGTAATGCCTGGACCATGAAAATGATAATGATAGGCTTTTCCTTACATTGAATGGTATATATGAATGCTTGATATTATGGTTATTCATCATTCGCATTGGCATGCATATATGGTATTTTATTTGATGAGTATTGGATGACATATTTGGATTCTATTCAATGGACATCATTGGCTCACTCTACCTCTTCCCATTTCAGGTCCCTTAATGCAGGATAAGGGCAAGAAAGTAGTCATTTCTTGAGGACCTTGTCGGCGTTGAGTTAGGCCTCGATGTGAGTGCAGGAGGCATATTTGGTTGTTAATTTTGTGTAAAGCTATGATGTATCTCTTATTTTTGTAACTATGTATTTATCACACTTACCGTATGTACCTAGTTGGTGAGGGGGGATGGTGGTCCGGGGTGTGGGGTCGCCACAGGCTCACTTTGATTAAGTCTGTTCTGGATGTTCTTCCAACTTCCAACTTATTATTTGTCAATTTTTCGAGTTCCAGTAAAGGTGGCAAGATGGCTTGAGAAACTGATGAGGGATTTTTTATGGGAGGGTGTTGATAAGGAGAATGGGTCTCACCTTGTGGCTTGGAGCATCGTTCATAGGAAGGTTGAACAAGGTAGGAAGGTTGAACAAGGTGGACTGGGTATTGGAAACATTGCTCTCAAAAATAAGGCACTGGTTGGCAAGTGGTTATGGAGGTTTCCACTGGAGAAGGATCTACTATGGGGGAAAGTTATTTATAGCAAGCATGGCCTTGGGGACAACCAAAGATGCTGGGATATCTAGTAGAACCACTTTCAGAAGCCCCTAGAAATTCATCTCCTCTGTGTATCCCACTTTCTCCCCCTTGTTTAGATTAAAACTTGGCAAGGGGGACTCAATCCGTTTTTGGGAGGACCTATGGTGTGGTAGTAATTCTTTCCAAACATTGTTCCCTAACCTCTATCGTTGCTCTTCTTTCCACACTAGCTTGTTATACATTTTGTGATAATCTAGGAGATCCCATTGTGTCTTGGGATTTTCATTTAGGTAGATCTATCCCTCCTAGGGAGGAGGGGGATGTGATGTCCCTATTAGGATTGCTAGTGGGATGTCAGTTATCAGGGGAGCATGACAAGATCCCTTGGCCTTGAGACTCTTCTAGGCTTTTCACCACCAAATCCTTCCATTCTTCCCTCCTCGATGAGTCTCATGTTCCTCCTTTTCCTAACCACAACGCTATTTGGAAAGCTCAAGCGCCATCAAAGGTTAAATTTTTAGGATGGGTAGCTTCTCATGAGAAGATGAATACAGGGGATAGACTGCAAAAAGATTTTCGTATATGTGTTTATCTCCATAGTGGTGCTACCTTTGCAGACAGGATAGAGTCCGTGCGCCATATCTGTCGGCAATGTCCTTGAGGATGAGGTATGGAGCATATGGAGGTCTCATTTCCCTGTTATGAGCAGCAGTGTGGTGGTCGAGGGTGGCATAATTATTTTCCCCTATATGAACAACATTCAGTCATCATGGAAAGATCATTGGAAGGTGGTTTGCTTGGCAGTTCTTTGGTCTTTATGGAAGGAACTTAACAAAAGGGTGTTTCATGATGAGTTCCTATTGACTGATAAAGTGTGGGAGTCTTCCCATCTTTTAGCCTCCTATTGGGTAGCTAACAGTAGGTTATCCAAAGGCTTTGGGTTGGATGATTGGATTAGGGGATGGGGTGATTTTGTATTTGCCTGGGGGTGTGGCTGATAGTGTTTGTATTGTACAGTTCTTTTACTTTCTTACACACACACACACACATATATATAATACTTATTAGTTTCTTTTAAAAAAAAAAAAATCTCCATCCCAAATGGGACTTTCGTGTGCTTATATTAACAAATTCATAATTTTCACCTAAAATGTGACTTTCGTGTGCTATATAAACAAATTCAAATTTTTTAGCCCAAATTGGACTTTCATGTGTATAAATAAGCAAATTCCAAAATTTCACCCGAAATGAGATTTTCGTGTGCTTGCATAAGCAAATACCTATATTCTACCTAAATGAGATTTTTGTATGCTTATATAAGCAAATTCCTAATTTCCACCGAAATCAGATTTTTGTGTTCTTATATAAACAAATTCAAAAACTTCACTCCAAAGGGGACTTTCGTGTGCTTATATTAACAAATTATAAATCTTCACCTAATGAGATTTTCGTGTGCTTATATAAGCAAATTCCTATTTTTCAACCCAAACGAGACTTTTTTGTGCCTATACAAAAAATTCAAATTTTTTGCCTGGAACAGGACTTTCGTGCGCTTATATAAGCAAATTCCTATTTTTCAACCCAAACGAGACTTTCTTGTGCTTGTACAAAAAATTCAAAATTTTCGCTTGGAACAAGACTTTTGTGTGTTTATATAAGCAAATTTATATTTTTCACATCAATTACTACTTTTGTGTGCATAAGTAAATTCTTAATTTTCACCCTAAACAGGCTTACTTGTGCTAATCTAAGCAAATCCGTAATGTTCATCTCAAGTGGGATTTTCATGTACTTAAAAATGCAAATTCCTTATTTTTCACCCCGAATAGTATTTTCATGTGCTTATATAAAGAAATTTATATTTTTCAGCCCAAATTGGACTTTCATGTACTTATGTAAGCAAATTCTTAATTTTCACTCGAAATGGGATTTTCGTATGCTTATATAAGCAAATCCCTAATTTCCATCTAAATAAGATTTTCGTGTGCTTATATAAACAATTCAAACTCTCCACCGAAAATGGGACTTTCATGAGCTTATATTAACAAATTATGAATCTTCACCTAAAATGTGACTTTCCCGTGCTATATAAGCAAATTCATGATCTTAACGTCAAATAAGACTTTTGTGTACTTACATAAGCAAATTCCTAATTTTTCACCCCAAACATGACTTTCATGTGCTTAAACAAAAAATTCAAAATTTTCGCCCTAAACATGACTTTCGTGTGCTTATATAAGCAAATTTAGATTTTTCACGTTAATTGATACTTTTGTACGCCTAGATAAGTAAATTCCTAATTTTAACCCTAAACGGGCTTACATATGCTAATCTAAGCAAATTTGTAATCTTCACCTCAAGTGAGATTTTCGTGTAATTATAAAAGCAAATTTCTTATTTTCACCCCGAATAGGATTTATGTTTGCTTTATATAAAGAAATTCATATTTTTAAGCCCAAATTGGACTTTCATTTACTTATATAAGCAAATTCTAAATTTCCACCCGAAATGAAATTTCCGTGTGCATAAATAAGCAAATTCCTAATTTTCACTTAAATGAGATTTTTATGTTCTCATATAAACAAATTTAAAATCTCCACCCTAAACGGGACTTTAGTGTGCTTATATTAAAAAATTGTGAATCTTTACCTAAAATGAGAATTTTGTGAGCTATAAATAAACAAATTCATAATCTTAACCTCAAATAAGATTTTCGTGTGCGTATAAAAGCAAATTGCTAATTTCCCATTCCAAACGAGACTTTAGTGTGCTTTTACTAAAAAAATCAAAATTTTGGTGTGCTTACGTAAGCAAATTTATATTTTTCACATCAAATGGTCCTTTTGTGTGCCTAGATAAATAAATTCTTAATTTTCACCCTAAACAGAATTACATGTGCTAATCTAAGCAAATCCGTAATCTTTACCTCAAGT
The DNA here is from genome assembly GCA_035771175.1 of Paratinospora sagittata. Classification (NCBI taxonomy): domain Eukaryota; kingdom Viridiplantae; phylum Streptophyta; class Magnoliopsida; order Ranunculales; family Menispermaceae; genus Paratinospora; species Paratinospora sagittata. The sequence goes on along the minus strand of CM069592.1, from coordinate 784,249 downwards.
GGAATTTTCATGTACTTATAAAAGCAAATTCCTTATTTTCACCTTGAGTGGGATTTTCGTTTGCTTATATAAAGAAATTCATATTTTTCAGCCCCAATTGGAATTTCACGTACTTATATAAGCAAATTCCTAATTTTCACCTAAAATGGGATTTTCGTGTGCTTATATAAACAAATTCATAATTTTCACCTAAAATATGACTTTCGTATAAACAAATTCACGATCTTAACCTCAAATGAGACTTTTGTGTGTTTATATAAGCAAATTCCTAATTTTTTACGCCAAATAGGACTTTCGTATGCTTATATAAAAAAATTCATAATTTTATCACAAAATGGGACTTTCGTGTGCATATATAAATAAATTTATATTTTGGACCCCAAATTAGACTTTCATGTGCTTATATAAACAAATTCCAAATTTTCACCCCAAATGGAAATTTCTTGTGTTGTATATGCAAATTCTTAATCTTCACCTAAATGGGACTTTCATGTGCATATAAAAACAAATTCATAATCTCTAGCCGTAATAGGACTTATGTGTGCTTATATAAGCAAATTCATATTTCACCCCAAATAAGATTTTTGTGTGCGTATAAAAGCAAATTCTAGAGATTGGGGTTCGTGGTGTCTCCGATTTGTTGCGAAGATGGGTGGTTCTAGAAATTCCATACACAATAGGTGTGCCACCTAGAGGAAAGCAGAAGCCCAAGAGGAAGAAGAGAAAGTATGAGCTTGGATGTCAGCCTGCAAACACCAAGCTTTCAAGCAACAAGACGATGAGAAGAGTTCGAGTGATGGGTGGAAATGTGAAATGGAGGACCCTTAGATTGGACACAAGAAATTACTCGTGGGGTAGTGAGGCTATCACTCGCAAGACTCGTATCCTTGATGTGGTATACAATGCTTCAAACAATGAGCTTGCTAGGACACAAACACTGGTAAGGAGTGCTATTGTTCAAGTTGATGGAGTGCCATTGAAGCAGCGGTAACTTCAACATTATGGCATTGATATTGGGAGGCAAAAGAAGTTACCTGCTAAGAAGGAAACTGTTGAGGGCCAAGAGGGAGAGGCTGGTGCTGAGGAGAAGAGCAAACATGTGCTTAGGAAACTTGAGGAGAGACACTAGGGTCATAGACGTGATTCCCATATTGAAGACCAATTTGGTAGTGGTATGTAGGCTTGCATTTCTTCCCGCCCTGGTCAATGCAGCAAAGCTGATGGGTACATCTTGGAGGGTAAGGGGCTTGAGTTTTATATGAAGAAGATGCAGAGGAAGAAGGGCAAGGCTGGTGCTAGTGCTTGGGTGAGCCTGTTTTGGAGGTCTTTTAAATTCTACTACTTAGCATTTAGTTGTTTCCCTACCGTCTTGGAGGATAATGTTAGCTCATCAAAATTTTGGCATGACATTTTCAGCCATACTAGAAACAGGAAGATTGCACTCTTGAATCTACTTTGTTTGATTAAAAAAAAAAAACAAATTCCTAATTTCTCACCCCAAACGGGACTTTCGTGTGCTTATACAAAAAAAACTTAAAATTTTCACCTTAAGTAGGACTTTCATGTGCTTATACAAACAAATTTATATTTTCCACATCAAATGGTAGTTTTGTGTGCCTAGATAAGTAAATTCTAATTTTCACTCTAAACGGACTTTCATGTGCTAATCTAAGCAAATTCGTAAGCTTCACCTCAAGTGAGATTTTCGTTTACCTATAAAAACAAATTCCTTATTTTCACCCGAAATGAAATTTTCATGTTTCATAAATTCCACCTAAATGAGATTTTTGTGTGCTTATATAAACAAATTCAAAATCTCCACCCGAAATGAGACTTTCATGTGTTTATATTAACAAATTATGAATCTTTGCCTAAAATATGACTTTCGTGTGCTTAAACAAAAAATTCAAAAATTTCGCCCTAAACAGGACTTTCATGTGCTTATATAAGCAAATTTATATTTTTCACGTCAAATGGTATTGTTGTGTGCTTAGATAAGTAAATTCCTAATTTTCATCCTATAACGACTTTCGTGTGTTAATCTAAGCAAATCCGTAATCTCCACCTCGAGTGGAATTTTTGTGTACTTATAAAAGCAAATTTCTTATATTCACCCCAAATGGGATTTTTGTATGATTATATAAAGAAACATGCACACATGCAAGTAATGAGTGTTTTAAACTTTAATGTATAGTCAATAGATACGAAAGCAGTTAATCAGGCAAGAATAAGCAATAACTAATTGCATACAAAAAGCAAGAGGAAAATGATTTAATCTACCATGTCATGTTGAGGAATCCCTTTTGTGATGCACACCACAAGATCCATAGTTGCTGCCGCAAATGGTGGGGGAACATAAATGAGTGATGCATTTGCCTTTGTTTTAGCCTTTGCTTCTACAACTGAGTTGAAGACACGAAGCCCCACGTGTTCAATCCAACCTTTCTTTGGTGTCACACCACCAACCTTCATCAACCAATTAGACAAGAGGAAAATACAACATTGAAAGGCCATTCTTGCACTGTTATAATTGAGAAAGACAAATAGAGAACTCCGCCTCTACCAAAAGAAAGACATAACACTCCAACGGGCACAGATGCATAAACAACAAACTCATGCTGGCATAGAAAAATACTAATAAAAGAGAGGAACAATAAAAATGTCATACTTTACACAAGGCTCCAAAGTAAAAAAGACACAATTGACACCAGCATATAATTTCAGCAAAAGATGCTCAAGAGAGGGGGGGCGGGGAAAGAGAGAGAGAGAGAGAGAGAGAGAGTACAAATTAGAGTGGTAAGAAAGAGAAAGAGTAGCCACAAAAAATACTAATTAGTAATGTATATGAATTAGCAAAGGTTAGAACACCAATATGGAATAATCACATCTAATGGGTTGGTAATGGTTCAAGTAATTATCCTAGTATCTCAAGGTTAAACACCATATACCCACTACACATACTCATGTCAACGGTTTTCTTAAACAGGAAAAAAATCAAATGTAACTCGGGTTTAAAATGTCAGCCGATATGGCTTCACGTAAGTCACAGACTCACAATAAATTAGCGAAGCAACTGATTGAAACGAAGTACAAACTGACAAACTTTCATTCTGTGGGCTTGACATGTAACATATTCAAAATAGTTCATATACGTGTTACCCATGTGAACCTCCAGATATGATGCACAAATGTCCAAAGACATAAATAAGTAAAGCAATCATGTAATGCAATCAGAGGAACAGACTAACCCTACATTCCTGTTCAACTCTTTGCAAAACCAACAGCTAAATAATATACTCAGAAATACCGTATTTCGGATGAAATGGAAACAGACAATTCGAAAGCCAATGGAACTTCTCGAGGGGCACGCTCTAAACAAATTCATGAATCAAATTACCAAGACATGTATGAATGCAGATCAAGGACCAAAAAATACATTATCCAACACCATCAAATGCAAGACTAAAATACAAGCCAGAATATGATCCACATGGAAGTTGAGAGAACGATGCATAAAAACCCTAGAAGCGCACTGATCAACCAATCTTTTGATAAGATTCAATTATACTAGATTTGAAAGATCTACTTCTCATACAAAGAAACAAGCTTCGAATTCGTCATCAAAATACCGTAAAAAGAAAAAACGTATTTGAATACGCTGATTGATTTCAGCTGATCCAACCCAAACAATCATCATGCAAACAAATTAGGTTAAATAAGAAGAACACGCATTTCTCAGATCAAAATCAATCAATGATTAAAAAGAATTAAGACGAAAGACATTTGTGATTTACTGTTTTGGTGCCGTACTCGATGTCTTGCTGTGTGTGAAAAGTCTGGTAATACCTTGGCATATAACCCTAGTGTTCTTGTCGACGAAAGAACAGAAGTATGAGAAGAAGCAGCAGCAAAATGCCGACACTGAGACGAAGAAGAAGAAAACGAAGAGGAAAAGGAAGATGAACAGTATATTTGATGCGAGCTCAATCTGGAGGTCAAGGAAGCCAAGAATCTGCTCGTTCGTCGAGCCATCTGGCGCACCTTTTCTCGCTCCATCTCTCTCTCCAAAATAAATTTAAAGTTCATTAATAGCGTTCCTTCGAAGTGTTATTTGTTAAAATGCTTATTGGGTAAAAAGTCAAAAATAATAATAAGTATAAATTTAACTGAGCGTATATCTATACAGATAGAAAAAGAGAAGTATTATAATTAAACATATACAGTATATATTGAACATTAGTTTAAGATGTACCGATCTTAATACAACTTAAATTATAGTGAGGTAAAAGTAAATATAATAAAAGACATTCCTGAAACTTAGCGGTAAAGTCATATTTACATACTTTTTTCAATATTCAAACAGATCGTACATATTTTTTTTGTCCAAAAAACAACTTAGTGGATCTTATATATTTAGTTTGCCCAAAAAAATAAAAGTTGTCAATTGCAAAGCTCAAAAAGCCGAAGCTCTGCTCACTTATACTTTTGCCTCCCTATTCATGTTTCTATTTCATTACTTATTTAATTTTTACATCATAACTAAGTCTTAGAAACCCTTTTATATAAAGGTGTCGAATGAGTGATGAGTTGCGTGGCGAAACTGAATGTATGACTGCAACACTATTTGAAAATATATACAGAATCATTGATTTCATATACTGCACAAGATCTGATGCAACTCACCTCAAAAGTATCATTTAGTTTACTTATATATCTTTACCATTTAGATATTTTTTGTTATATATCTTTAATATAAATCAATTGTTCATGAAAAAAACTTTTCATCAAAACATGTTATCCGGATTGGAGTTCCCAACATGAACCCACTAACAATTACCTTCAGTGAAAAGCTCTTCACTCTCTATATTGAGCTCATTAGTCAAGAAAAAAAAAGGATAATGTTGAACATATTTTGATAATATCTATGTTTGATCCAACTAAAGATTATGTTGCATCAAATGATTCTAAGAGAGTTGGCATTACAAGAAGTATCAAAAGAAGAGCAAAAAAAGATGACATATCCACAACATTTGCAACATTAGCAAAATGGAGAAACTTCAAATAATGTCAATCAACATTATAATGTTCTACAAGATGAAAGTACTGATGAACCTGAATGCAACTCGGATCCTCGTATTCGACACTTGTGAATATCTTACATTTGTTGCACGGCATGCACCAAAACTTTTGATCGAAGTAATTGTTAGTAATAATTTAATACAATACATAAGAAATGACAATAGTTAATTGTCTTACAATTTGTAATTTAATACAATACATAAGCAAACTATCAATAGCATTAATTTTGATAATGCTCTCAGAGAATGGAAGTGTTAAGTTAGAAGGAGCAGTGAGATACAATTTGTTATTGATAATGTCAATTAGTTTAGTTTGGTTAACATAGCACCTAAAAAATAAATAAGATATGAGAAATGTAAATTGACTAATTCGTAATGTTATTAAACAGTAATAGTGTTACCATTTGTGCAATTCAACACAAAAGAGCTTGACGGTCTTGTGGACAAAGAGATGCCTATGACAACAATAAGATTAAATAAGATTTTGTTAATAATATCAAATTATTGCAAATTTAATGAGATTTACAAACAAATAAGTATAATAGTTTTATTATTATAAGAAACAACTTTTAATCTCTTTGCAATGATGACTGGTTTGGTTCCCATTAAGTTTGCAATAGAGGCGGCTTCACTTTGTACAAAATGATCTCACATTGTTAACGTCACTGGCTTTAAACTACAAAAATAAAAAGAAGATTTGTTGGAATCATTGTTTTAACTTGTTAAATATATTTGTAAATTTAAGAAATCTAAAAAAAAAAAAACAAGAGTTTAGAATAAGCCTTCCATCAATGAGAATTATCTCTTGAATAGCGGCACTTCCAGTCTTTGTATGAATTTGCTTAGATGGTTGTACATCAATGACAAGTGTAATTATATCTACAATAATGCAAAATAATGAGTGAGTTGATGCCAAATAGGAAATACATGAATAAATGTACAAATAGATATAAGTTGGTTAGAAGTAATTATAGTTAATACTAACACATGTACTATTATCCATATATCCTTGCAATTTTGTGAGTGGAACAAAATCAAATGCATGCAGAAATTCTGATGTTTGCTTTTCCTCAATCTCTTCAATCAATGTCCTTGCATTGATGATCCATTGATATTCGTTAGGTACAACGATTTGTGAGGGTGTAATGTATGCTCAAAAAGTTGAATATCTCCACTAAATATAGTCGCCTGAATTCTGGTGCCCTATAACAAAGATTTTATTTTATTTTTTGTTAGGGAAAGAATATATAAATTAGTGTATTATCGTGTTTATGTTCAGTAAAGATTATATAAATTAACAAGAACCTTAACATAAGCAAAGTACATAAAGATGTATAACTTAAAGTTTAGTTAGTTAACTATGCTAAAGTTGATGTGCGCATAAAGGTGAATCAGAACCTAAACATATAGAGATTTATAAATAGGAGTGTTGTAATTTCAGCATGATAAAAGTGATTAAATGTGGTTGTACAACATAAGTTAGTAAATGAATAAATAGAGAGTGATTAAGACATTAACAAAAACTTTAAAATAAGCAAAGTATATATAGACAAGTAGCTAAAAGTTAAGTTAGTTAACTATACTAAAGCTGGTATGTAAGTAAAAGTGAATGAGAGTAAAAAGTTAAACATAAGTCTATAACAACTTTGAGTTTATTTTAAGTTACTGTGTTTAGGAAATAAATTTAACTTTGAGTATTTTGTTATTTAAATTACAAATTAGAAATTTGTAATAGCAATAAGAAATTTGTAGGGAGACTTTTATAGTGAAATTATGTGTAAATTATATTAGCATGAGAGGTTGGTAAGAGTAAGAAAGAAATAATAAAGTGTTAAAAGGAGAAAATAATATTGGTGTTTAATAAATCACCGTAAACCTGTTTCACTTTTAAAGAAAAAGAAAGGTTGAGGATGTAAGAATTGGGAAAAAATTAGTATTAATAAAAGAGATAAAAAAAAAATAGTGTAGAATGTTTACTTGTGGATCAACCAACACAATTTTTTGATATGTGGTTAGACTATGAGGAGATGTTCTTGGTGTTAGAACTTTGGAAGTCCATGTTCTTGTTCTATGATTGATCTCTTTGATAGGTTTATATTGTTTAGGCATGGTTATCTTTGAGATAAGAGGGGAAAAAAGACGGTAGAAGAAAGGGAGACAAGATTTTGTATGTTAGAAGGTAGTAGTTTTCAAAAGAAGAGGAATAGAGTTTAAAAGTTTATATATACACACACATATATAGTTGTTTGTTGTATTTGTAATTATAAAAATAGTTTATTGCGAGAAGATAAAAGATAAATATGAATGGTAAATTGATTAATGGGATACTATTAAAAAGAGAATTGTTTTATAAGTAAAATATTAAGCAAGAAAAAGATAAATAGTAGTGGTTGGAATAAGAACACAAGATGTTTGCAGAATTTTTAGGGTCAAAGTCAATTCATGGTTTAGAAGATAAGTTAGAAATTTTGTAGCATAGATTTTAATAAATGCTGGAGACATAAACAGTGATTATAATAAATGCTGAAAATAAGTATTTTTTTTTAGTTTTGAAAAAGGATAAGTTATGCATAGTACATGAGCTAGAAAAGTCTTTGCAAATCCTGAAAGTGTAGTACATATTATCATGAAAGTTAATTGAGTAGATTTACAAATTAGTGATTTAAATTAATAAGCAAATTGAAATAATAATAATAGTGATAAGATTAAATGTCACACCCCGCCGAGGTCTGTCTAGATCGACGAAACTCCCACAAACGGAATGCATGCAGTTACAATAGAATACAAAATACGCAAGAACACTATGTAACAAATATTTTTTTCATTTATTACATAGAAGTTGAGTACAAAGTGGACATTATGAAGACTACCACTTACGGAAACACACTCTCAAATCATCTTAACTAATACAACAATTAGTTAAGGTACACACAAAACTAAGGCCCATGCAACCCTCATCCAGACAGCCTCAAGCTCCTGAAAAATGGTTAACAACTGTACATGTACGACTAATGCACATTGTATTCTTTTATTACGCCTACTGCACATGTACGACAATTCTTGAGTCTCAAAGGATAAGCATGTAGACTTTATAATTTTTAGGCTAGCTTTTGATAGAATTAATTCATACCAGTCCCCAGGCTGAGAGGTGGGTCACAATGGACACGTTTAAACACCAAGTCTTCTAGAGCAGTACCACTGCCTCCCCTTCACAATTCAATGGTACTAGGAACAAGACTAAGTCTGGCTAATAGAATCAATTGCCAATCTAACAGTATGACGATACACCGTCCAAATGTCAAGGTACAATATGGCATAATCTCAACATTAATAATATAATTGGAATAATGTATGTATATCAAATAACATAATATATGTATGAATTGATCTATGCATGCATAACAAATAACATGATACATGTATGAAAACTTTATAAAAAGAAATAATACACACAAACCTAAGTTTCGCTTCCCACCTTCAATTTTACAAGATCGACGTTCCAACACAGCTTCCACTATGCACCAAATGGGAGAGTCTCAAGATAAGAGAGAATTTCTAGAGAGAGAAATTCTAGAGGGAGAAAGAGAAAATACTTCAAGAGAGGAGAGAGATGAAATGAGAGTACTCTAGAAAATATTTTTCTGATGTGGAAGATTAGTAAAAATCGCAACCATAGAGCATACTAAGATTTTCAAGAGAGAGTTTCCAAGAAAAGGGAAGAGAAATGAAGAATGCGATGGAAGAAATGAGGGGGAGGCACCCCTTTTAGACTAGTTTCATCCAATTCACACCACTCAATTGAAAATTCACCGAAAAAATCTTGGGCATACACATGTAATGCAAGTCGCCAACTTGCAACACTAAGAATTTACCTAGAAGCTTCCAAATAGTGGGGTTGGACTTGGTTTTGGGTCACGCCATGAATTTGTTTTTGGACTTGATTGTGGATTTTATGATTTATAAGTCCAACAATATTGTACATGAGCTCAAAACTAATATTCTCATCTTGTGACATATATATCATATTATTAGCATATATGTAGAATTTTGAATATATATATATATTAGTCTAATTTTGGCGGTATTACATTAAATGCATAAGACAAAAAACATTGAATGGAATAGACAAAAAATATTTTTGAGAAACAATGAATCATCTATAGTGGTGTTTCCCTATAATTTTTACAACTATTATAAAAGATATGAACATAAATGTATGAATATAAATATGAAGATGGATAAAATAAAATGACAAGTAATATTTTAAAAAATGTGAAGTATAAAAAAGTGAACTTAGTTGTTCAAACTAAAGAAAAGAGTCAAATTGAAAAGAACAAAAAGAGAAAATTAGTTAATAAGTGATGAGAAAAAAATTTCTTACTAAATAAACAAAAAAACATTATAAGCAGTAAAGAAAAACATAAAGAAATATAATATAATAAAGAAGAAGTTCATGATGTAAAAAAATGATAAAAGAAAATAATCATAAGTAGCACACAAGTATGTTAAATGCAATGTAAGAAAGGCCAGTTTTTATTACTAAAGTATAATCGGATTGAGGATATAAGACTTAAGAATTTGACATGTAGAGTAGTACATTTAGGTGCAACAACAAATACTCTTCTTTTTTATAGTTTTAGACATTATTTAAAAATATTAATTAGAACACGACGATGAAATATCAATTATTGGATTATTAAGGTCCAAAAAAGAAGAAGTAGATTAAAATATTTTGCATTGGCATTATTGTGGAGAGGGGAATAGTGAACATGTGTGATTAATAATATTTAATGTTACATAAATTGAGTGGGATATGACTTCATAGTTTGGTTTTTTGAAGTTTTGTAAGCATTTTATTATTCATGAATAATGGAAACAATGACAAAATGTTAATATGAATTATTAAGGTAATCTGAATCAATGAGGTTGTTATTAACATAGAAGACATCAATTATGAAAAATTAAAACTTAAATTAAATATTTTAGCACAAGAAGAGTACATTCATAAGATGTTATGAGTAATTGAAAAATATTGCATCAATTGTTGTAGAAATTTTCTAAGAAAATTATCTATGAAAAACAATAGTTTTTTTTACCTCATTTTGTTGAAAAATCTGAACCGTTATATGCTCCCATTAAACATCGAGGTGCATTTATGTGTTTCTGCAAATAAAAGTCAAGCAACTATTTGTCAACAAAAAACCTTTAAAATTAATGAAAGACATATTTACATTTTATTATTAAGATTATCACGTATTAAGTTTAGTATCAAAGTATTAGCATACATTTAATAGAAGTAATTAGATAGATGAAGCTACAAAGTAATCAATATATATATATATGCATAACTATTATATATAAACAAGAGTTTCTATAAGTATGAAAATTAGTTAACTAATGATAGTAATTCTCTATATACAATGTTTTTTATTTTATTATATTTAGATTTATTATAAAACATAGGCTTAATAAGAATTTTGATAGATGTTGCACTTCTTGCTCGTGATAATGCAACATAAAGTTGTCCATGAGATAATACAAGTTGAGGTAAATAAATACCAACAAAATCTAATATTTGACCTTGGGCTTTGTTTATTGTCATAGCAATAGAGATTTATCATGTTCATTTGGAATAAAAGGAATTAAAGGCAAAAAGACTCTTTTTCCACGATAATGACCAACACTAATTTTAACATCAATAACATTCATTCCAAATTGTTGACAAATTAATCGAGTTCCATTGCATAATCCTTTAAATAGATTAATATTTCGAAGAAGTGTGATAAGACAATTTGGTTTAAGAATTAATTCATGTGGAGGAATACCATTTAATATTAAGCTGTTCAAAAATTTCGTAGTAACATTTTTATCATTATCTTCTAAGAATTGATCAAAGCTATAATATGTTATGGCTTCTCCTAGAAATTGATTAATAAGTAAATTATTTATCTCATCAACAAATTCATTTTTTATAGTCAAAATAGCTCGACCTGTCATTGGTTCTAAGTTATTTGCATAATCTTGAAGATTTGAAAATATAATATTGACCAAGTGGTTTAATGACAATGTATCTTCAACATATTGCAAAATCATGTTAGAAGGAATTTGAATCATTTGATCATCTGTTTCTATCTTAGTTCCATTTCCAAGACGAAGTAAATATTCACAAAATATTGGATCTAATTTTGCTCTCATATTTTGGTATAACTGGAAGTACTTACGAAAATCACCACCAAATACAATTACCTTTCCACCAAAAGGTAATTGACTTTCATTTATGTTTCTTAACATATGATCCAAAGCTTCAATAGTTTTTTTATTTGACAATGGAGCTTCATTCCAAATAATCAATTTTGTGAGCTGTAATAATTTTGTCAAAGCTAACTGCTTACTAACATTGCATGATTTATTTGTTTCTAAATTTATTTGAATTTTAAATCTTAAATGTGTTGTACGACTTCCAGGTAATATTGAAGCTGCTACTCCAAAAGATATAGATGTTAATGCAACAATATGTTTTGATCGAACGGTAGCAAGTATTGCTCGATACAAAAATATTTTACCAGTTTCACCTTGACCATCTATGAAAAACATACCTGATTCATTTCTCAAATTTTTTTTCTAAAATTGTATCGTATGCATATTTTTTGTTGCATATTCAATTTTTTTGTTGCCAAAATATCGTCACTACAAACATAAATGTTTAACTATTCATCAATTTCTACATTGCCCTTGTCATTTTCATTGAAAATAATTTGATATTCAATCAAGTTATAATCATTGATACTTCTTCCAATTGCTTTTAAAATAGAATTTATATGTTCTAAAGTTTTTCTTTTAGTCATGTTTAACTGAACATTGAATTGAAAATAATCTTCAAATATATGATGTTTAAATTTATCCTATAGATGTCATGGATTATCAGGTTCACAATATACTAATATTGTAGCGAATAAACGACGTAAGGTGTGAGGCATTTGGTATGCACATGTTTCTTCCAAACATAGCTCTAAATTGTTGTCAGCTTCTAATAATTTATGTAATAAAGCCACTTCTCAAAATGATAAAGTACAAATATCATTAAGGACTTTTAGTTCTTAAAATGATGTAGCACCTTTAATGTGATTTAACAAAAAATGTAAATAATATCTATCACTTTCAGTCAGACATGCTGTAACAACTCTACCAATCACGTTACGTTGTTTTCCATGTGTCCATACCTTTTGTTGTTAATTTCATACAAAATGTTCAAGAAATTCTCTATATAATAACTTTCGAGCAATTTCATCAATTTTGTTCATTTTAAAATATTCAGTTAACATAAATCGACATGAAAATTCATTGTTCACAATATTTTGTAATCCATCAGATTTTTTAAATGCGGCTAATTGCTTACCTTCAAGATGTAATTGTAATGTTATCAAAGAAGGATATATTTCATTCAAAAGAAAATCATAGATCCGCTACATTGCTTTTGGAGGAGAAATCTAACGTACAGACTGAAATTGTTGAATTTCGTCCATATCAATTGTATCATCAGTAGAATTTAAATGCAACGCAATCCGATCATGACCTTTATATACATATTTATATAAATATTTCACAGCTTTTATGGTAGAACAAATTTTTACATTAAAATGACAATCAAATTTAGCTAATAAGTAAGGATTATAAGGTGTAACCCACCGATTGTCTAAATAACGACCTCTAACTTTAGCTATTTTTTCATCATTGAGACGTCTATATTTTGGATATGAACTTTTTCCATGAGAAGTTGATGTACAAAAAGCTTTTGGAAAAATAATTTTTGCATTTTTCATTGGTACTCATACAAATATTTTTTGGATTCAATGCAATACATGGACCATGTATCATATGTGTCATAACCGTTGTATATAAATGTGGATATTTATTTTTGTCAGAAAATTCAATAGATACAAAATGATCAAAGCACATTGGATCGATAATTTTGGATTTTGATTTGAGAATAATTAAAAAATGAGCATGTGGAAGACTTCTTTTTTGGAATTCTACAACATATACATATGCAGCAACATGTCCAAATATTTATTTTTTAAACAATTCATTTTTTAGTTGTTCTAACTTTGCTCTAAAAACTATAGCAACAAGATCAGGTCGATTTTGTACTTCATCATTAAATTTTAGTTCTTGTTTGATTTTTGGCCAATTAGAATTGCATGTAATAGTTAAAAAGATGCCAATTAGAATTGCATGTAATAGTTAAAAAGATGTCAGGCTTTCCAAATCGTTGAACTAATGTCATTGTATCCATATATCTTCTTCACATATCTCTTGGACCACCAATAAAAGATGCAGGAAGTATTATTCTACGACCAATTTTTGAGTCTTCTGTTTCACCAATGTCAATACTATCAATTATTCCTTAATATAATTCAACACGTATTTCTTTTTTATTATTACAAATATAATTCAGTCTTAATGTTTCTAATTTGACATACATATCTACAACATATTGTTGTAAGAGCTTCCCAGAATGCAACAAAATAGATTTATAAGTTTATAACAATAATACTTTCGACATGAGACACCATTTTGCTTTCTCTTTGAGCAAAGCACTGAAAAATATTATAATGATATTGTTATTAGTTGTAGTAAACACAACGAAACTATAATTTGGCAAAAAAGAATTTTTATAAAATTACCTTGTGTTTCTCTTTCAATTAGTTTATTAGCAGTGTTAAAGTTGTTGGGAACAATGACATCTTGCTTTTGACAAATTTGGTTATAGCTACATTTTTTAGTGGTTTTTATTCCTTCATGCCACCCAATATCACCATAAGGAAATAACAAAGGATATTGTAATGGATCATAACATCCAAAGTAATATTGAACTTTATGACTATTTTCAGAATGACCATACACAATAATATCACGATTGATAGCTTGTATTGAAGAATTTTCATCTATTCATATTGCTGCTACTTGGATATAATTTTTAAACTTCAAAAAAATGTGCAATAAGGATTTATAGCAAATATATCTATCAATTTCATTAAAATTGTTTCACTCATTTTATTTGACATAAACATTCGATTCTCAAGTTACTGTTCTATGTCATAAAAATACAATTGTAAATATGAAGGATGACTGTCATATGGAAATAATTCATTAATATAATGGTAAACTTGCCCCTATACTCTAAATGTATAAATATCTTTATTTCTCTTACATAATTAGTATTATATGTACGAATATATTTGAGGAATTGTTTTGATTCTTCCATGTTTGAGGTAAATAAATTATACATAGCATCAGGTACATCATTGATTGTAATACTCTAGGTTTGCACAAAAAAAAAAATGTGTGTTCGGGCGCCTACCCGAACGTTCAGGCGTCAAATTTTCTATATAAACAACCTCTCCCCCTCCTCATATCTCACATCAAAATCACATATCCTTGTGATTTTTCTTCTCTCTTTCACTCATTTTGAGTTTTTGTCTTCTCTTTTGATATTCTCTTTCCGAGACTCTCTGTGTGGTGCAACGAGGTTCTGCCCGGGGGAAGGCGCCAATTCTGAAAGGAGTTTTTATCTGAAGGTGGGGAACGAAACATAGGTTTGCGTGTCTTATAACTTTTATTAAAGTTTACATTCATTTATCATTATATCTACTATTCATTTACATTTTATTATTGCGTATAATGTTCATACTATCATACTTATGCCTGTATAATTGGAGTTCATGTATTAAATTGTTGTTATGTCGGATTAGTGGTCAATCTGACTCAACCAAACTCGGTCTTGTCCTCAGTAACTTTAAATAGTGAAGGGGAAGGCAACGTGTTGCTCTAGAAGATGGGTATTCAAGTAGACCTCGTGTCTCACCTCTCAACTCGAGACTGATATGGTTGGTCTTATTTAAAAGCTATCAGCTTATACAAGTAATACTAAATGTCCTAACCTTGCACGTCGTGATACCGACCCTCGTAAGGATCACCAGACATTGCCAAATCCTGTCTAAATGTTAAGTAAAGACCGGACCAGTTCATGCATTGACATCATACATAGCACCACCTAGAGACGTATGTGGTTTATGATTCATAGAATAGTTAGAAGCAATGCTCGCTATTCATTATATTTCTCTGGAGAGGAACGTACAATGAGAACCTGGCTACTCCTGGGGAGGGACATCTGTACGTGAATTCAGAGCATCGTTCCTAAGGAGGACGTACAATGAGAACCCCGCTACTCCTGGGGAGGGACATCTGTACGTGAACTCAGGCGATGTACAATCATCAAACCAATACGAGACTGTGTCATGCATACATACATATTGAATTGATTATGATGCTCTGATGTGTATTTAAGATATTTGATTATGAAGTTTGCTTTATTAATTGTTATATTCAAGTACTATTTTACCCACTGAGCGTGTAGCTCACCCCGTTGTTATCCAATTTTTTACAGGAGATTAGGGTGGACTGGGTGCAGGTTTTTGAGCCTACATTTTGTACCCTTTGTATTATTCATTGAGGATTTGAGGAGAATGTTCCATTAACTATTTCATGTACAATTATATTCTGAAATTAATGAAATCATACTTGTACTTAATCGTGTTTCCGCGCACTCAGTTATCGTTATAATGCATTCGCACCCCGTCCGTGAGTGTCCCGCCGGTTTAGGCGCGTCTGGACGGGGTGCGACATTTGAGGTGTAAAATAATATCTTCTTCATTCTTTTTTTCGCATAACTTTGATCATGCAACTTCACTGCATTTGATCATAAAAATTTTTGGATCAAAGATTACAATATTTACATCTCGTTGGTATTGCAACTTCAAATGCAATCAACCATAATAATCTTCCCAATCTAGCTTTCGGATATGATTTTTTTTCTTTATAACTTCAGGCTATAAAATATTTTCTTCACAATTTTTTGCCATATGAACCAAAATATAATAATACAGCTTTAAGCATATGATTTTTCTACATATCTTGAGGCTATAAATAAAATATAAAATAACTCAATATCAAATAAAAAAATAAGATATGTAATCTTACCACCAATATATCTTCTCTATTTAGACAAGCAATTTCCTTCACTTTCTAGAGTTTTCGTGCTGATAACGTGTTGTAAAATAAATCGATAATTATTACAAATAAATAAATATAAAGGAGACATGCTTGAGAAAAGAAATAAAGAAATAAGAGAGAGATCTTATTCTCATATTGATTTAACATCTTGTGAACAATTTACAACTCAAACACCCTTTTATATAGACTCATGGTCATAATAAGGGTGTTAAATTACATTTACAACATATAAATGAAATGTTGGTTACATAGTCAATATAATGAATATGAAGATGTTACAAAGTTATTTCCATCAGTTGGGGGTTATAGAATATTAAGTGGTAGAATTCAAATATATTTACGACATGCACTTATTAGTTACTTTTTCCTTTGGTTTGTTTGTCAAATTTAATTTTCTTCGTTTATATTTTTCTCTACAACAATATCTCAGTCTTTCTTTTTCCTCTTCAGTTAGATTAGCATAAGATTCCATACGACGTCTTTTTCTATTTTTTTTTTGTTCTTGATTTAAAACATATTTTCTTTTATCATTTATAGTTTTGTCTTCCATGACTTAAAAAATAATAGTTATGAAACAATAATCACATATGCATAAGTTTTAGGTAAAAGGAAAAAATATAAAAAAAGCTCATGGGGTATGAATGTGAAACACACGCACAAAAGAAAAAGCAAAAACAGATAGGGGATTGAAAAATCAAATTTAGAAACTCTTAAGTATAATCAAATGTAAAAAAAAAAGAGGTATAAAAAGTAAAAATAAACAAATGTAAAGAAAATGGGTAAATAATAATAATAATAATAATAATAAACGCCCTCATTCATAAATAGTTGACGAAAGGTTGATTTGTTGAAATTTATAGTTGCAAAGCACGAGTGAAACTACAAGAAAAAAGTTTAAAATTAAATCTAAAAACTCCAAAGATAGTCGAATTTAAAATATTTTTGATAACAAGTTGAAAAAATAAAGTTCATCATTTCTGAAAAATTAAAGAGAGGTTTAGTTGTTGAAAATAATAGTTATGAAACATAGAAAAATAACAAAAAGGGGCTTAAAATCAAACCTATATGCTAAAAATAATAATTAAATGTACATAAATTATGGGTAAGAAGAAAAAATATACAAAAGCTAATGGTCTATGAATCTGAAGCACAAAAGTTGATTTGTTGAAAATTACAGTCGTAAAGCACCAAAAAAAAATCTAAGACGAAAAACAAGTTTAAAAAATTGAAGAGAAGTTGAGTGCTTGAAAATAATAGTTCTGAAGCACAAAAAAATAACAAAGAAACGTTTACAATCAAATCTATGGGCTCCAAATAATAGTCAAATGTATATAAACTTTGGGTAAAAAGACAAAGTTAAAACAAAAAACCTTACTGTCTATGAATCTCAAGCACAAAAAGGTGGATTTAAATAAAATCTGGAAACTCTAATTATTATCAAATGTAAACAAAATTTTGGGCAAAAATAACAGAACTATATATGAAAAACTTGAAGAGAGGTGGAGCCGTTGAAAAACCAGTTTGAAGCATCAAAAATTGAATATAACATAAAATAAAAAGGGAGAAAAGAAAATTAAAAAAAAAAAAGGGTCATGAGCTATGAAAGATTGAAGAAGGAAGAGTCAAAGAAAGAAAAAAAAAAAACAAAATTCCACACAAACAAAATTAGTGTAAATGAAAATACAGATTACTTTTCAGGGTTAAAAAATAGGTCTACTTGCAGTAACATATACAAAAAGAGTAAAATTAGAAGTAAGATGTGAGAACGCCTAAATGGAAAATCTAACTTGTGGGAGAAATAAAAATAAAAAACCAAAGAAAAACCTAACCAACGTAATAATAGTGTTATTTTATTTTACGAGGCAACAAAGTGAGATGCTTAAAATTCGCAAAAGGAAGGAAGAAAAAGAGTAACAAAGAAACAACGATTCGAAAGAGTTGCAAAATTTTTTATATAAAAACAGATGTACAAAAAATGGGAAAAAATAGAGCAAATCAGATATAAAAGAGTATGATGCGTACTTGAAACCGAAAATCGAACGCCTGAAAATTACGAGCATGAGAAAAAGGAAATTGTTGTATGGAGAGCACAAATGACAAAAAAAGGAGAAAAAGAAGGGCAAGAGAGAGAGAACAAAGAAAGAGAAGAACAGTTAGAGAAGACAAAGAAACTTGTCTCTGCTTAGTAAAGTGGTAAGTTTGTCATAGGTAGCAAGTAAAAGGGTAAAATAGGCATGAAAATTGAGCCATTCAAAAAATGTTACGGTGTAACAAACGACCTCTTTTATAATAAGTATAGATATAGATATAGAAATAAATAAATAAATATATATATATATTATTTTGTTGCTTTCTCGTTTCAAGAATGCGGAGTTGGTCTGGATATTTAACTTTTTCTTAAGGGAAGGGTTTAAATCTTATGTGAGTCATCATATTTTAAAACATTAAAAAGTATCATTTGTTGGTAGACAATCTATAAATATCACTGTAGGCTCTCTTTAAGACTTGTGGCATGCCCTAACTCTAGACGGGTAGCCTCCCTTCTCTTAAACTTTTTGTACTAAAAATAAAAGAATGACCCGTTATTTGAACAACAAGAAGATACCAGGGAACAGATGCTATAGCTAAAATTGGTTAAATTAAATAACAAGCCAGTAGTAATAAAATAAGAATACTCAGGTGGAAAACTCAACTGGTGTACTAACACCCATTGAATCATCCTTGAGATATGTCATCTAAGTGGCTTTAGGACGATTATTGTCGGATTTATCTCCTAATTATATGATATGTTTCTATAATTTGGAGATTTGTATATAGCTTAGCACTACTCTAGGGATTGTAATAGAGAGATATTAGCATTCTTTTTATAATATGTGTAACTAGAATAGTATATATATGTTAGACATGTAATCAAGCAATTCTCAATATACAGAAAAATCATTCTCCAATATTCATTGGTTCATCTCTGTATCCTTTTCTTCAACCTTCCTCTCTGTATCTTTTTTTTCTTCATGGTATCAGAGCCAAACCGTGGGTTGAAGAAATTTTACTGCTATTGCAGCGTTTATATCACTGTGCGCATTGCAGCAGAGAAGGTGAAGACCTGTTTTTATTTTATTTTATTTTATTTTATTGTGAGTTATCGTAGGTTGCTACGTTACCTTGAGTTGTTGTAGTTACTGTGGGTTTCAGAAGTAGTTCCAGTGAAAAAAAAAAAAAAGTTGTTTATTAAAACAACTCTCAAAAGCATCGGTGGTATTGATTCCAAAAGCATCATATCTTCTCTCATTAAAGGGGTGGTATTGATTTCAACCCCGACTATTTTATTTTATTTTATTTTATTATTATTATTATTATTATTTGTTTATAAAAAAAAAAAATAATAATAATAATTAATTCGATTGTTCTTGTTTCTATTCTGTCAAAAATGGTCGAAATAGTTCCATCCAACACGGAAAGTTCTACTGTTCCGTTATCTTCTTCTTCTGATGTCAATTCGAATCAGCGATTATGCTCGGTTCAATTGAATGATTTTAATTATCTTCCTTGGTCGAGGGCAGTGACATTAGCTCTTGGTGGGAGATCACGGATTGATTTTATTGATGGGAGCAATGCTGCTCCGGATGTCCAGTCTGCTCAATACAAGACTTGGTTTGCTAATGATCAGATGGTCCAATCGTGGTTGCTTAATACGATGGAGCCACATATTGCTGAGATTTTCAGTTATTCCGACTCGGCTGCGGATTTATGGACTGCCGTAAAAGAGTTTTATGGAAATCATAATAATTCTGCACGGGTGTTCCAACTCAAGAAGTATATTGTCTCTTTCCAACAAGAAGGTAAACCTTTTGTTCAGTTTCTTGATCGCATGAAGACCATGTGGAATGAATTAGCGGTCTATCGACCACATACCACTGACTCAGCAATCTTGTTGAAAAGGGATGAGGAAGACAAGATTTTCCAGTTGTTGGCAAATCTAACCCCAGATTATGAAGATCTTTCCAAGTTTGGCTCAATTAATCCCCTTGATCCAGCTTGAGGGGGAGTATTGTCGAATTTATCTCCTAATTATATGATATGTTTCTATAATTTGGAGATTTGTATATAATTGCAATTATTCTAGATATTAGCATTCTTTCTATAATTAAGAGATTTGTGATATTAGCATTTTTTCTATAATTAAGAGATTTGTATATGGCTTAGCACTACTCTAGGGATTGTAATAGAGAGATATTAACATTCTTTCTATAATATATGTAACTAGAATAATATATATATGTTAGACATGTAATCAAGCAATTCTCAATATACAAAAAAATCATTCTCCAATATTCATTGATTCATCTCTGTATCCTTTTCTTCAACCTTCCTCTCTGTATCTTTTTTTTCTTCAACAATCCAAGAGTGTTGGTGTTGGAATACACTAGCTGCGCTGGGTGTAGGTTGTAGTAATTTTAGGATGAGGACTGAAATTCAAACTTTAGAAGTAGATAGGGCTAATTGGTAACTTTTTTGTAATTTTTTTACGGGCTATGGAAGGGCTATTGTCATTAAGTTGACGGTCCACCACGGACACAATTGCTCTTTTTGTCCTATTTTAAATGATTATAAGGTTTTAAGACCAATTTATGTGCACCTACCCTTACCCACAAAAATAGTGCCCCAAGGTACTTAAGGCGTTCATCTTATACCATATTTACCAATAGAGCAACTTTATTTTTTTTTTAATAGGGTTTCACATATTCTCATTAATGTGCATTTTCATGCATTACATGTGATTTAAATTTTACTATGTATTACTGAAATCAAAGATTTATTTGAAAAAAAAAATAACAGATTCCATTTTTCATTAAATTTAGGAGGGTACCATTTTCTTTTCTTTTTTTATTGAAAATGAAAATGAATAATAAAAAAGGTATAACTAAAAATGTAAAGACAAGAAGAAGTATCATTATTATTATTTTTATTTAAGGAAATGGAAATATCAAAAAACCCTTAACTGAACATGACGGATATAAGAACTATTTCAACTCAACTCAACTAATTATTTTTTCAAATTTACTAAAATTTAAAATGCTATCAAATAATAAAGATAGAAATGTGGGTTTAATAGTGTGAAAATATTAAAATTTGAAATACTATCTAATAAAATAGGTAGTAGCTCAATTAAACGAGGAACTAAGTATAAATAAAGTTGAGATCCAAATCTCGAATTCAAGCTTAGACGTACTCCTATTTATCCGTCTTTATTAGGAAGGCCATCCAAACTCCTCTACTATGTCCGAATCCGAAAAAATTAGTCTCGTTCGAAAAAAAAAAAAAAAAAAACACCTCTTGGGTGCCAAAAAATTGTTAATAATAATAATAAATAATAATAATCAATAAGCAAGTCCCAACAACCATGTATCTAAATAGAAAAATATACCCAAAACATATAAATAAAGATAAAGAGTAATGCTTTGGAAACACATTTTCTAAACACACTTTGTTTACGTTGTGTTTGAGTTGTTGGATCACTTTGAGTCACGTGTTGATGTATGATTCGAGGTGGTCCAACAATTTTAAAGGATAATGTCAACAAAATGTGTTTCTAAAGAATTTTTGTAAAGATAACTAAGATAGTAAACTATTTCTAAGGCTCCTCCTCAAGCTTGGTGTACAAATTAAACAAATATGCAGCTTAGAACATAAATTTGAGAATGAAGCAGGGGCTAAAGTTTTGAGTCAGAATGTACAAAACTGATCCTCAGACCTAATATATAATGCAAAAATATACTTTGACATGAGAATACATGAATAAAGTAACAATTTCACTCCAATATGAATGTTCTATCCAAGCCACCAATATAGTTTTTCTGATTGTCACAACACATTTTCATGGGAGAAAAAATAAGACACCCATCTTATGTAAAAATGAGGAGCACACAACAGTAACGCAGCAGTGAGCCATACCTCTATACTGAGCTCAACTGCACAAGTATTTCACTACAATTCTTACTTTCCCATGTAACCATGATAGAGCATCAAAGCTCGACTATAGGTTCCATAGCGTATTAACAAATAGCAAGCCAAGCCAAGCCAATCTCAAATAATAAATTGATAACATAATTTCATCAGCTTAAGATAAATTAATACCTTGCTTACAGTGAGAAACTTCTATCCCAAAAAAGACCCAAATCCTTGGTATGAGTTGTTAAACCCCAAATACAAGTCTACGACCACCATGTATCTTAATACACTCAGAACACACTAGAGTTTGGTGTGGCAGAGTGGTTGAACGGGACGTGCCCAAGTCTTTACTTGATAGAGGTCCTGGGATCCATTCTTCTATTGACATTCCAAGGTATGAGCCCAAACAAGAATTTTTCCAAGGTTTCAGGGGGTGCTCCTTTTGCGGGCTAGAGGCTTGCACCCCTTTGGAATTAGTCAGGTGCGCTCAAGTTGACCCGGATACCCAGGTTTCAAAAAAAAAAAAAAAAACACTCTGAACACGTAAATAAAGTTTGCAAGACAAATTACCACAAGGTCTTTCCATTGTAAAGGAAAATTTCAAAGCAAGCCTTACATGTGCATATTGACAAAATTAACACCTAAGGAGTGTAACTGCAAGTTACACAAACTTGAAATAACCTAATCACAGAACGGGTGAGCAATCAGTCATTAAGAAAACATGCAAGTTACAGAACAAGGAACACATGTAACTGTAATAGTAACAATGGCAATGATTACAAGCGTTACCCTGAAAACCGCAATCCATTTAAGTTTTAGAAGCAGAAATACAGAGCACACAACTGATATGACGCGCAACTTAACAACTTCCACAGTAAAACTATAACTTATAATTTTTATAAGCTCAATCCTTGTTGGCTCTAACCTTCCATTGCAGGTTCTAAGTTTCAGCCTTTCAGGTAAATGGAGGGCAGTCTATGATTATCATTTGGAGTGATGATAACAGATCCCAAACATCATTTTTAGAAAAATATATTGTTCTGACCTTGTACTACTACTATTCTTTCTAAACACAAACAAAAAATAGTCTCGAACAGAGATGTAAGAAAGCATAAACAATGAGAAAAGATTCATATACCTAACCTTAACTAGTTAGAACAAGGATGGTTGTTATCATAACAAAACATTTAGAACACCTCACCGAGCAGCGGGCACTTCATGTTGCAAACTGTTCCAGGTAAGCGGCAAGTGCAACCTATATACCCGAGAACTTGGACAGGCCCATTACTGCAATACAAGAGCCCATTAGATGACAAGGCCCAACAATAAAATTACTAAATTTCAGAATTGGCCCACATTGGAGCTCATCTAACAAACTATAACCTCTAAACCCAGAGGTCCCATGTAGTAAACAAAGTGAAAAATGCCAAAATATCAACTGCAGTAGAAGGGAAAAAAAAATTAAAAATGAGTTACAGTTTTATTTGTCAAACATGAATAAGAAAGAGTTCCTGAAATTTGAATAGAAGTCAATACCCGAACCATTACCCTTGCTGTACAACATAGAGCTATCAGTATAAAAGGCAATACTAGAAAAGAGAAGTTTTCAGATCATGTACTCCAGAAGTTGGTACACTAATTCACTCCACAATCTTTTCACTTTATCTCCATATCTTTCAGCCCATGTCATGACCATTTTCTGTCTAATCTACTAAACCCATAAATACAACCCCCCAAAAAAATAATTAAAATAAAAAAAGAGAAAGAATATGAAAAGAAGATGATGAGGAAGAAGAAAAACTAACCCAAACCCAAGTATCCATACCTCCCCATGAACAGTTTTTTTGAAAAAAAGAGAAGAAGAAAAATGAGATTGGATGACTCTCTAGAAAAGTGGCCTATGGCATTTGGGTCTAGTAAAGAGAGATGTCTAATGGTCTAATGGGGATCCCAAAGAGAGTTAAATGGTGAAAATGAGTGCTACAGTTTAGTATTGTAACAAACTCCTGGAGTACTGATCAAACAAAAAAATAAAGGAAAGAAAAACTCTAAGCAGCAAGGAAAGACAACTATGGTGCGTTCTTGACTTCCTCTTTGAAGACCCTTCTTTTTCTATTCTTCTTCCTTTTTCTGTCAAGGAAGATTTTTCAAAATTGGTATAAATTCGAAGAGCAGCAGCAGTAATAGGAGAATACGAAGCAGCTTCAGTTCAGCATAATGATGAAGGCAGCGTCCAGTTCCAACCAAACATGTGAAACATTAACCAACAACCCCAAAATCTCTACCACCAACGAAAGCCACCCCAAATTGAGCGTCATGAGTTGTTCTATTATATATATAAAGGGTGTTTTGAACCGAGCACCCATAAAGCTGCAATATCAAAAGCCAATCAAGAACAAGTACAATTCAAGGCAGTCTTTATCTGCTGGACGGTAGTGCTGATAAGGTTGCTAATTGAATTCACCGATTCCATGTTCATCTTTGCATTTGGGAAGCTGGTCACATGTATCTGAAACGCTACTGTAACTAGTGAACCACTTGACCGGCTCACCCCAGAGCTTGTTGACGCATTTGCACCTCCTTGGCCAAGCCGGCCATCTGGTGAAATGGCAAATCCCGATGGAAGTAAAGAGATGTTTGTGGGATTCTCACCACTCATTGCCATATTAATAGCCAACATATCAACCGGGGTGTATACAATTAGTGAAGATCCTGATGAGTCTATGCAGCTTTCTTGGAGTATCAACATGTTGCTATGACTTGCGCTGAAAGGCTGTTGATTGACAGGGTCGGTAAATGAAAACTAAGTGTGTGCCCATTTGGTATCCAATCTAAGATTTTTTTTAGAAAACAACGAAAACACCTTTTTGTTCTAGTCTTGTTTCCATTACAAATTTTAAAGTTAAATTTAAAAACAGCTTCCAGATTTCTTAAAACAATTCAGCCAAACATGTTTTCTAGGAAATCTTAAATTTAAAAACAGAAAACTGTTTTTAAATTGTATACCAAAAGGGCCCTAACAAATCAAAATTAGTAAAAATGTCGATATAGAAATATCACTTACTTGGAGAACTGATATACGATTTCCGGGATGAGATCCATTCACAATATGAGCAATCTCCTGCACAGAATTGCCATTGGAGAGCACATCCCACTACAACATTGAGAATGAGAACGAGAAACAAAATTAGTATTCGATCAAATGTCAATTCCATTGTGTTGATCAAGAGTAGAAATAAAAGTTTTACTGGAGATACCTGAGCTCGAGTGCGCTCATCCCTAAGGAAATTGAATATATTTACTGATGATACAGGAAGCCATATTGAAGTTGCTGCACTAAGAACCAAGCCATTCGGTTGGCCATGATCAGCACTCTTATTAATTGTGACTCTAACCCCGTCATCCAAGCCAGACTGTGTTGTCCATTTGTGGCCAGCTGATGCATTTATGCTTGCGCAGAAATTGGTAACCATCCTTTGTGCAAGTTTCATCATGCTTCGCTTACCATCAGGTGAGGCACTAACTGAACAATGAAAATCATCATTATTGGAATACAACTTTGCAATACTCGTGTGGTGCACATGCTTTTATTCTAATTATTTAAAAAATAATTACTTACTATATAATTAAATACAAATTAAAGTTTAAATAATGTGTCATAAAGAAAGACTATGGGAGACAGAAGAACATAAAATCAAGGAAAGGGTAAAAGGGAAAGAGATGAAGCAAAAGTTGATGCGTTAATCCATTGTTAAAAGATTCAAATTATGAATAATAACTAAAGTTTAAATAATATGTCATGAAGAAAGCTTACGGGAGAGAGAGGAACATAAAAATAAAGGTAAAGGTCAAAATGGAAAGACATGAAGCAAAGATGATGTGTCAATCCAGTGTTAGGATTATGAATAACAATTAAAGTTTAAATAATATGTCATAAAGAAAGATTACGAGAGAGAGAGAGAGAGAGAGAGAGAGAGAGAGAGAGAGAGAGAGAGGAACATAAAAATCAAAAGACATGAAGCAAAAGACGAGATGCCAATCCACTGTTAAAACATTTGCATTATTGTATTATGTTATTAGATTAGATATGAAGAAAACAATTCTTAAGCATCTTTGTGTTTATATGGTGTGTGAGAAATCAAAAACTATTTAAAGTACCTCCTCCAAACTCTATTGTATGTGTGCCAGGCATCATAAAACATGCAAATCTCTCACACATCCTTTGCAGAGTAGAAAGCCATCGTTCAGCACTGAATGCCATACCACTGTGAAAAAGGTCTCGGTAAAGCTGGTGAGTCGGTATCTTCTCTTCCACTTCCACATGTTCCACCCAAGAAACCTATCAAGAAGCCATGAATAGGATATTATATAGTTTGGGAAAGATGAAATAAACAGCATTTGATATGTGCTTCTTATTGATTCAATCACCTTACAGTAGCCATTGCTGGCATCTTGTATCAAGCATCCAGAAGGAAGCGTCCGGGCGTTTGGAGAGAAAAATTGGTTCTTCTGGGAGAAATCAAAGGATACATCAGCTATTGCCCATACACCTTGATTGATTTGCTGACAGTAACGGAGGAAGTAGAATTCTCGAGCAGATGTCAAAGGAGAAAGCAATTGCAACTCCTCGTACATCTGCCAGGAACCATTTTCATCAGAAAATGCAATCAAACAAACAAAATAAAGCGAATGAAGATACAGGTATTTAGTAATTACCAGTTGCAAGGACCCGTTCTGGCTTCCCGGTATTCCAGGTCTTATTGCTTCAATAGTCCTAGCCCTTGACACTATTGTAGGGAACAACTCCATCCACTTGTTCTGCACTCAAATTACGGTACTTCTTCAGTCAAAAAAGAAAACAAAAAAATGCCAATGAGGAGAAAATTAATATCAATGAGGAAGAGCTTACAGCATCAATGAACATGTCAACCAGTGTCAATCCATTCATAACAACTAAACACGAATCTCTTGATGCTTCTATGTGAACATCGGGATTTTTAAAGTGATTATTCCTCTGGAAAATCCTCTCATAGCTATCAAGATTAAGAA
Source organism: Paratinospora sagittata (assembly GCA_035771175.1). Taxonomy (NCBI): domain Eukaryota; kingdom Viridiplantae; phylum Streptophyta; class Magnoliopsida; order Ranunculales; family Menispermaceae; genus Paratinospora; species Paratinospora sagittata. Next base: position 757,100 of record CM069592.1, on the reverse strand, counting down.
CATCCCGCCCATCAGCTGACTTATTCCACAATGGCTCATTCGTTTGGAAAAGCCGTATCAGTTCATCCATGGCACCAGCAGCAACCTCAGTCATAAGAGATTTCTCCATCTCTGATATCCCAATTGTTGGCAATGGTAACGTAGGTATAGAAGAACTACTTCCGGGAAGAAGATCGAAACAGCGAGAGGGCGAGAGGGCTCCTAAACTATGAGGAGCTCCTCCAATGCTTCCCATTGACAATTCCAATGGAGAAATCGAAACGGGTTGATATGAAGTGATTTGAGAAATGGGTCTTCCTATATATTTTGCCGCAACAGCGGAAACTCTCTCCAGCTGAAAAAAAAAAAAAAAGAACCCAGAAGAAATAATCAAATAAACTGAAAAACTGAAGAACACCCATGATTCAAAATCAAGTAAACAAGTAATAATTTCTTCTAAAATAACCTCTTCTTTCAAACGGGCATTCTCCATTCGCAATTTCTGTTCATCAAAGTAGAACTCGTCGCCAGCCGGGGGACCCCCACAAGATGGGCAGATCACATTCTTTAGAGCTTCTCTAATTGTTATATTTTCACACCGGATCTTATCATTTTCTGCTCTAAGCGCACAATTGTCTTGGCGTTCATGTTGTGCCTAAATCAATGGCATAAATTATAAGAACACAAGTTAAAGACTCAAAAAATAATAATAATAATAATAAAAAACAAAACAACAGAAATGAGAAGAAGAAGAAGAACCTTCATCTGGGTCCTCCTGTTTTGAAACCAAAACTTTATTTGGCGAGGCTCAAGCCCCAAATCTCTACTTAACTGCAACCTTTGCTTCTCATCAGGATGAGGACACTCCTTGAACAGCCTTTAACAACATAAATTAAAAATAAAAATAAGACAACAACAACAACAACAATAGCATAACCATGTTGTATCAAATACAAGAACAAAGAAGATCAAACTGCAAACCAGTTGATCCTACTAACAAACAGTTCATACATTCAAGAAAACCGAATGGGTACCCAGAAAATAGTAAAAATAAATAAATAAATAAAAATTACCTCTCAAGTTCCTGAATCTGACGAGCTGTGTGACGATGGTAACGCTTCTTCTTCTTCTGTAAGTCCGAAACATCTTGTTCTTCACCAGACCCACCTCCAGCACTGCCGGAATCCATGCCTTTTTTTTCAACACAACACAGTACTTCTCACTACTACTCTCACTAAAAGATCAATTTTTTTCTCAAAAACTACGAATTTCCCGGCAAATGAACAAAAAGGGCAGTGATAAAATCGATTTTGATAGGTTCCTACGCTCTCCTCATGTGCTCTTGCAAACTCATTGCTGTTGTTGTCGTCGTCGTCATTGTTCTTACGAGTACCCATTTGATATGGAAAGGAGAAATACAGCCGGGAAATAGGAGATATTATTCGGCATCAATCAGGGAGAGAAAGAGAGAGAGAGAGAGAGAGAGATTCCACGAAAGGCAAGAAAATCAGAGAGAATTAAAAGCGTTCGCATGGTTTTCGAAGATTCATGTAATTGAGAAGACAGTAACCGACGGATTTAAAGCTAACAACGCGGACACTCAGCGAGCTTTTAAATCCTTTATTTTTTTTTTCTCACCATTCGAGGCTCTCTCTCTCTCTAGTTTCTCTTTCACACACACACTTTTCAAGAGACCCAGAAAGACAGCTTCGAGCTTTTAAGAAGAGCTCGCCGGAGCCGACCGGAGTTGATCTCAGTATGTCCTTTTTCCGATCAGATCACCGGGCAACTGTCACTTTCCCGGTAATAGGGTCTGACGAAATGACTGAATTGTCCTCGAGTTTTTTGTTTTTTCTTCATCTTAAAACAAAGTACGACATGAAAAAAGTCAAACCGGTTACTTCTTTTGGGACATAACGCAATTGATTAAATAAAATATATGTTTCGTTGTTTTTTTTTTTTTTTTTTTCTCGCTTTGGTCACTTTTATTGTAAAAGGGCAATAGTGAAATTTCAACTTACTTAAACCCTTCTCCTAATTTAGCATATTAAGACAATTTTGTCTTTATATATTTTTTTACTCTTTTATTTATATGTATTAAATACAAAAAAAAATAAAAAAATAGATCTTTTATTGTCCTGTCATTTGTGAACTATTGAAGTTGATGTTTATTTTACAATAATATATTTATTGAGTGATATATCAATGTTCTTAAAGTAACTTAGTTATAAAATATTTATGTATGTTGCAGTCACAAATATACAGTTTTGTTTATTAGAATTTAATCGATTATTAAAATTCTAAGCTTTGTTCATAATTGTGATTAACTAATATTTGAGGTACACTTTTTTTTGTATGGATATTCATAGTTGTGGTTAATTTCAGTGCCACATTTTTTATTTATAAATATATTTTTTTTTAGATTTAGTTCTCAATGGCATATCTTAAGAAGGATTTATTACTAATATTTTGTCTTTTCTAATTAATTTAGCAATTTTTTTCATTTAATGAAAAAAAATCCATTGAGATACTCTTACAAAAATGTAAACCAAATGCCTAATATGCAATGCTCGCACTTAATACTAATCAAATGTATGTCACAATGTGGTGTTTTAATTCGAAGAATTATAATATATTGCTTCTAAAAATAATTTACTACGATTGAACATTATACTTTGAGAATTAATTGAATAATTAAAATATATATAATCAATTTCTTTTTTATTTATCTAACGAGATGCAACACATATGGTCGGGGTCTATGTTAAAAGTAATTAGAGGGTAGAGGCCTTAAAATTAAAATTTTACTAACTTTAGTCGCGCCCACTTAAGGAAAGCAGCCCAATGTCCCTGCAGTACTTAAATGCAAATTAATTTTTTATGGGTTCAGATTTTGTGATTTAGAATAATTCTTTTTATCGTGTTTTTTTCTCTTTCAATATGTTATATAACAATCAGTTGGTATTTTTTTTTGTTTTTATTTTTTAATAATGTTTTTTTCTTTTTTTCACATAGTAAAAAAAATAATAATGTTATATGAAGACACTATTGATATTGATATCAAATGTGTAAATTAGAAGAATTTTGATGTTGGGTGTCACTATAATAATTACAATAATAGCTATAATTTTCTGATGTTACCAAAAGTTAAAGAAGTACAAATAAAAGCAAGAAAGAGACCTTGATAATGAAACTCTATTTTACATATTAATCTACATTTTATTATATAGAACAATAAATTAAATTAATATGTCACTAGAAATATCAACAATTCTTCCGGGAGTCGAGAAAAGGGTTAATCTTTTCTTATTCTCTAAATAAAAATTTTAAATACTTGTAATTATGTAGTTATAGTGTAAAATATAAAGTTTAAATTCGACTTTAGTCTTAAAACATTTGGTATTGTAGGAATTAGTTGAAGTCTATAAAATAAGTTTGGGTCAAGTCCAATATTATATATTTGTCACGTCCCCTATTGAATTAGATATATATTTTTTATATTGCCATTTAATAATCATTTGGAATGTATTAATCTATATTACCAGCATTTTTTATTTTTTACACTATTTTTATAATTTTTGTTTAATATTTATGAAAATAATAGTGATTTTGTTAAATTGATAATAATTTCAATATTTTTAAAATAGTTGGGTTTTCTTTTAAGATTTTTTGAACACGTTTGTTTGATTTTTTTTAATAATAAGTCAATTTATTAGAATGAAAAATGTAAACTATAATATCATTAAACAAAAATATTTATTGTACAACTCATTTTAATTTTTGTCGATCTAAAATTACTCCCTAAATCCCTTATTTTATCAAATAAAACTGATTTATGTAGACAAGTTAATTCTCATTTCACACATTAATATGTTTATTCATACTTTTTTTAAAAAAAAAATAAAATAAATTTTATTTTAGCATTGTCCGACTCTTAAAATCAAATTTCATTCCAGTAAAAGGGCAAAAAAAAAAAACTTTTATAACGGCAGGGGTACGCCGTTATAACGATGGTACCAGCATACGTCACGACAGATAAACTTGACGTAAAAACTTTTTGGAAAGGATTTAACGTGCAAAACTGCCGTCGCTTTCGACGCCGTACGCCCTCCTTAACTCGTCTTTTTGCCGCCAAGAGCAGGTTTGGTGGCAAAAGTGGATTGCATTTAATGCGACGTGTCTTTGTTTCGTTCCCAGTATTTCCATTCTGAACCCTGGCGGGGCCTAGCAAAAGCCTACGTTCCTCGATGGTCCCACATAGTCAGACGGTCCTGATGCTTCCACGTACTCGTTTAAAATTCTTCTAATTGCGTCGGATCTTGACATACTTGGAGCACAGAACAGAGTTCACCATCGTTACGTGGTCGTTTCTGGAGCTCACACGTCATTTTTGATAGTAACGATCATTTTGAAAGGTACCGTGGCCCTACTCTCTTTTTTTTCACTCGTGTTGTGGCCCCACTTTTTTTTTTTTTTTTTTTAAATTATAGTCATCATCGGCCAATGGCTTATTGACACGGTCAGTCATCATCGGTCAATGGCTTGTTGACACGACCGTAAAGTCTCACGGGGTTGAGAGCCCAAGTTAAGACAAAATAAAAAAATTAATAAATACGTAGAGCACTCCATTTATAAACTCGGCTGACTCTTCTTAATCTGTTGATGCTGAGATTAATAGGTTCTAAGGATTTTATTTCTAGTAAAATAAAAATAAAAATAAATTATAATCATCATCCTATAGAAAATGTAAAGCAAATATATTATAATACGAGGACTAGTATTAATTGTAATTCACCATAAAATATGTTTGTTTGGTTTGGAACATGATTCATTTTTTGTATTCAAAAATGTAAAAAATTCCAAAAATGCATTTGGTCGCTATTTTATAAAGAAAGCAAGCTTTCTGAATTTATCATTAGGTTTGGTAAGCATGTTATTGATATAAAAAGTGAGGCCACCAACACGGGATTAATTCACTAAATGAGGCATGCACTTTAAAGCGATTGAAGAATTTGTATTATGAGCACCAGTCTGCTTTAGATATATTCTTATTGAGAAGGCTGTCCAAAAATTATCTTTGCAGTGTCCGAAATTCAGAAGGATTAGTCTCGTTTTTTAGGGAGGAGAACACCTTCTAAATGTCGAAAAATCGATAACCAAAAAAAATAAAAATAAATAAATAAAGTGTGAGGCCATGTTGTTTACACTGGGGTATTCATGATTTAATTTCATGACATAAAACAGTGAAACTAAATGGCACTTTGTAAGAACTAGAGATTCAGTTTTTTCAGTTTTAATTGAACTCAATCAATGAAGACTCTTACCTATTTTGCACCATTTTAATTCATTAAGAATGATATAATTAAATGTTATAATTTATGATTATGTATATTCATGTCTATTTTAGACGTTGATAGATTGTGACCATCTCAATAGTTTTTTCTTTTTTTTTTCAATACTAAACATTAATTAAAACAATTAAAACTCAAATTCTCATTTGAGGGCAACGTTACAATGGAAGTTAAAAGAGGATTTAGTAGCAGCCTTTTTTTTTTTTTTTGGCTTATTTTCTTTTATATATATATATATATAAGTCAATATTTTTTGATAAGGATGTGTTGTTTTTATCATAATTTTAATATTAGCTTTTTTTTTTATTAAAAATTTTGATTTTTAACTCATAAGTAATAAATAATTAAAAATATTTTTAAAACAATTAATTTAACGAACTCATTTTTTTTTAATTTTTTTGTTTATATATTTATTTCAATTGACACATGCTATCCATAAAACTTAATATAAAATAAATATTAATTATAAAATATAACTATTAATTACAATGGTGTATATTTATATAATTTAAGTGAAAAGACTAATTGGTTGCATGCACGACCGACCTGAAGCTCGTCAACCTGCCCCAATGACCCGGGACTTAATTTTACTCGGCCCAACTTTGACCAATTTTTTTTTTTTTCTGGTGGTTTGACTAATTCGAAGACATTGAGTTGACTATGTATATATATATATATATATATCTTTCTTGACTTCTTTATTTAATAGATCTGGCTAGCCATGCTGCTTTGGCCGCTTGGAAGTCCTGGCGTTCACACCATGAATGCTCATTCAACAATCTGTTTTAAATCATGTATGTGTAAATTTAATTTTGGAATGAAGTGATTTAAAGACCAATGAAAAAAAAGATAAAAATAAAAAATAGTCTTTATGAAGATTTCAGTGTATTTGGGACAAATGTTAGCTCAAAATGTTATTGATGCACTATTTTTTTTTTTATCTTCATAAATGTTTATTATATATGATGTAATATATGGTAGAGTGGCTTTCACAACTTTTGAATGTAAAATCTATGTGGCTAATTAATAATATATATATATATATATATATTATTAATTAGCCACATAGATTTTACATTCAATATAAAAGACATGGTATTCGGTCAATTTACATACATTCGACTAATTTTTTTTTCATTCGAGCTCGTATATATCTTGAACGAAGAACAAGTAGATAGGGCTCGAACTCGTAACTTTTCAATTACGTACCTCTTTACCCAATTACTTTTATATATATATATATATATATGAAAAAAGCCTTTTTTTATACATATATATTGTTAATTACCTCCAAAATAGCTTTTTAATATTATTCACACTCAACTTAATTCTCTCCTTATGTGGCCTTATATATATATATATATATATTTAATCTTTTTGTTCAATGATTTGGTGATGTCTTAACCTAGATAGCTTACACATATTTATAAGGACTAATTCACCTCCGTCCGTCCCTTACGAGTAAGCCATCTGCCTCCAGCTTTAGGGATTTTTGAAGAATTAACTTCATTATAACTATCTACATAAAAAAATGTAATTAATTAGTTTCCTATTGTCATAGAACAGTAGTAAATGCCATAGTCATTAAGTGGTTTGCAAGGAACTACATATTCTCCTGACACAAATGATAATGAAGTGTGAAGGATGTATTTGGTTCCTCTAATTAATTTTTTGATAAAATCTAACAAGAACAAAGAAACTTTGAGAAGACTTGTCATAATGAAAAAAAATAGAAGAGAATAGGGGTGTCATTAATTCAATTTGGATCGATTTAGATTGCAAATCAAATCGATGGACATCGAATTAGCTTTTTATAAATATTTGAAACGATTATATCTTTCTAAATCGAATCAAATCAAATCATTTCGATTTGAGTTAATCCGTTTATATTTTTTAACCAGTAAAATATATTTAAAAAAAACACATATTGGAAATAATATAAAATAATCATATAATGTTAAAAAAAGAAATTTATTAACATATCCTGTTGCATCAATACCCATATAAAAATATTTAACATATATAGTATAATATTACATCATAACCATGGTTTGTTCGATTTACTATCAATTTTCAAGACCTCAACCCACAACTCGAATCAAATCGATTGGTTTATAAAACTCCCAACCAGAAACTGAACCGATTAGAGCAAAAAAACAGAACCAAACCGAATTGAATACATCGGTTCGATTCAATTTTGTGGTTTGAACCAATCTACTGACACCCTTAAATGAGAAGAACATCTGCACAGTGAAATTTTTTATATACATGTATATATATTTAAGTAATACATAAATAAAAGATATTCTAAATGTCGACTTATTCTTTAATGGAATAGAGTGGAAAAAATATATTCATATATCTGACTTTACGTAGTTGAGAAAAGATTAAGTTAAGTAAAAAATATTATAAATATAAAATTGGTTAACCAACGTCAGATAAGTTAGTTGAGAAAGTGAGTATAATCTGTAGAAAAAAAAAATACCTCCTTATCCCTCAAAAGTTGATAACAAAAAAATAAAAAATAAATAAAAAACCGTTAAAGCACGTGCTTTCTCATTTTAGCTAGTGCCGTATCCAATTTTAACTTGTTTTAACTTTTTGTACCTAGTATCATGTAGGATCGCCCTAGCTATGTGTTGCTTTATGTCAGAGTATAATAAACACATGTATGGAGGTAGATATGGAGCAATGAAGAATTGAAGAAATTATTTTATTCAAATAGAGACAACAAGGTGGTGAGAATAACACCATATGTATTGGAGAACAAATGGTACTGATGGTGGTGATATACATAGTAATTAATGGGGCTTCTATAATTCATATATTACTTTCACGTGAAACTTGCTTGAGTACTATTGTACAAGTGTATCTAACAATATTTCATGATATGCATATGGCTGCTCAAAGTTTATTTTTATTTTTATTTTATTTTTTATGCATTAATTTAGAATATTGATCCAGTTTAGTTAATGAAGGAGACCAGACATTTAGGAGCCTTATTAATAATAAATATACTAAAGCTCTTTAGTTTATTAAATACACAGTTTATTTTAGGATGCGTTTGGTTCTTAAAAATAGAAAACTTAAAAAATAAATCACGAATTAAATAGAACCTTAATTTTTATTTTTAATTTTTTAGATTTAACTCTTACAAACTTAATTAAAAAAACCCATGCAACATGGTCCAAATAATAGATGAAATATCTGAAACTTAAGCAACTCGCAGGAGTAGAGGATCATGAATCAATTCATAAAAATTCTAATACGCGGCAGTTTCTGTTCATCCTTTCTGCTCGAAGTAATATTCGTTGGGGAATAATCTGAAACTTATAAAAATACAATTATTTAAATAGTTCTGAGATTTCGTTTTCACCTCTCTCTCTCTTTCTCTCTCTCTCGATTACAACGTGTCGTCCTTGCTTCAATCGATTCGTCTTACTCTCTATCACATATAAAATTTGAATTCTCTGTTCTTGAAGGTCTCCGTGAGCTCTCTCGATCGTCTCCAATGGATTCCAAGGTAGTTATTACTCTCTCACTTTCTCGAATTGAAATCCTTTCATTTAGTGATCTTGCTAACTATCATTTCAGTAAACTGATCTTGCAATGGAATTTCTGGTTTAAATTGCATTGTTCAAGTTCTAGTATGTTTCAGTTCGATGATGATTTCTTTATTCCTAGATTAGGTGCTTTGATAGTCTGATTAAGTCAAGTGAATTAGCATCATTTGAGTTAACTGATCTTGCAATGGAATTTTTGGTTTAAATTGCTTTGTTTAAGTTCTAGTTTGTTTCAGTTTAATGGTGAATTTTTATCCCTAGATTAGATACTTTGATAGCTTGATTAAGTCAAGTGAATTAGATGTTATGTATAATGTGCGGTGTCACTTTGTGAACTTGAAAACTTTTTATTTTGTGTTTATATTTTATTAATTTCTTTGATTGTATTAATTTTTTGAATTGAGTAGAAAACTTTCTACTCAATTAAAAGGTAAGAGGTAAGAGAGACAATAAAAAAATATTGTAAGTATTGTACTTTATTCTTTTATATTAGTAAAATCTTCATATTTCGTGAATGTAGGCAGATTTTACTGAATCACGTAAATATATGTGTATTTTTTCTTATTTTTTTAATTTATATTTATGTGTATGTATTTGTATTTGTTGTACTGTATAAATTTTAATAAATTAGTATTAGAGCTAAATTTTCATAAAATACAAATACGTGTGATGTGATCGTTGTGTTACTCGATTACTGATCGAAGAAGTGATCGCGAGAGGTGCAATAGTCGGCAGGTGGTCGACTGCGATTTTCTTGTGCACAATTTTGGATTTGGCGTTCGATTGCAACCGATAGAATCGCAAGGTTGAAATTGCCGTGGGTTGTAACGGTGAGAATTGAAATAATATAAAATGAAAGTTATCCTTTTGGGTGTTGAAAGTCAAACGTGTGGGACCCATCCCAATTTCTTTTTTTTTTTTTGGTTCTCCGTTTTGCAACCGAGAAAAAAGAAAAGAATCTTTTGTTTCTTTTTTGTTGCTGCACCGTGGTACGCACGTGAAAGATTCAACGGCATAGGCTAGTTCTTTGAAATTAGAGTCCTAGGAGTCGGAATTCAGTTCCCTTTTTCGCAGTGGATTCATGTCGGAGGGATCTATGACTAGTGTTGATCGTCGACATGACATCAAAATATAAAGTTAAAAAATTTAATAAAAAAAATGACTTCAATCTTTAACGGATTAGGATGCAAGTTCCGTTAACACAAGATAAGCCGAAAAAGGCACTAAAGAGAAGAGATGCATTGTCTGTGAAGCTGACTGAAATAGAAAAAGATGACATCATAGATAAAGCATTTACTGTTATTTTCTTATGCTTGAGTGATGAAGTCATGCGAGTAGTTGAAGAGGAGACTACAACTGCGGATTTGTGGTTGAAATTGAAGAGTTTGTATATAACAAAATCTCTAACAAACCGACTATATCTGAAGAAGCAGCTGCACATGTTGAAGATGAAGGAAGGTGCATCCATGAGTTTAACAAGATTTTTATGGCTTTAAAGAATGTTGGGTACAAACTTAGTGATGAGGACCAAGCAATGTATTTGCTATGTCCATTACCGGATTCCTATGAGTACTTTGTGGATATTTTGATCTACAATAGAGACACCCTGGCTTTAGAAAATGTCAAAGTAGCTTTGAACTCGAAGGAGTTAAAAAAGATGGTTACTGGAGAAAAAGTAGAAAGCTTAGGTGAAGACTTGCTGGCTAGAGGTAGATCAAAACAGAAAGGGCCCCAAGGTCATGGAGGTCGATCCAGATCAAAATCAAAGGGGAGAAAATTAAAGTGCTTTGAATATCACAAAGAAGGGCACTTTAGGAAAGATTGTCAAGAGCGTAAGGGAAAAGAAAAACAGAAATCAGAAGATTCTAGTAATGCAACAGTTGCAGATGAAGAGTCTGATAGTGCTAATATATTTTTAGCCACTGTGGGATGCTCAGGTGATGAGTGGATTATTGATTCAGACTATTCATATCATATGTGTCCCAATAGGGACTGGTTCGCTTCTTATCAGAGTGTGAACGGTGGTACTGTACTTATGGGGAATGATATGGCCTGTAAGACAATAGGGATAGGAGCAGTGAAGATCAAGATGCATGATGGTGTTGTGAGGACTTTGACAGAGGTTAGACATGTTCTAGAGTTGCGCAAGAATCTTATTTCTGTGAGTACCTTAGATTCACAGGGCTGCAAGATTGTAGTTGAAGGTGGAGTTCTAAAGGTAGTCCGAGGTGTACTGGTGGTTATGAAAAATAAGAAACTTGGTAACTTGTATGTGTTATTAGGACATACAGTTACAGGCAGTATAACGATGTCTACATCTTTAGATAATGGCTCAACAGATACTCAGTTGTGACATATGCGATTCGGGCATATGAGTCAGAGGGGCCTTGAGGTGTTGAGTCAGAAAGGCTTACTTAGGGAAGAGTAAGGTTGAGAAGTTGGACTTTCTGTGAACATTGTGTGTTTGGAAAACAATGTAGAGTTAAGTTCAACAAGGCAGTTCACCGCACAAGAGGTACTCTAGATTATATCCATTCAGATGTGTGGGGTCCTTCTACAGTTCTCTCACTTGGTGGAGCGAGGTATTTTGTTTCCTTTATTGATGACTTCTCACGTATGGTCTGGGTGAAAATACTGAAAAGTAAGGATGAAGTGTTTGAGGTCTTTAAGAAATGGAAGACAAAATTTGAGAAGCAAACTGGAAGAATCATCAAGAGGCTAAGAATCACCAGTAAAACATTCTCAGAGTTTTGTGAGCATGAAGGCATTGAGAGACAGTTCACTGTCAAGGGAACACCACAACATAATGAACTTGTAGAGGGGATGAACCGTACTCTATAGAAGAAGGCGCGATGTATGTTATCCAATGCTGGTTTGGATAAAGAATTCTGGGTAGAAGCGGTGAATACAACTTGTTTCTACAACTATTAACTGTCAGACTCCACTTGAGGTATGGTCTGGTAATGTTGTTGATTGTAGTTCTTTGAGAGTGTTTGGATGTCCAACTTATTATCATGTCAGGGAAAATAAGATTGATCCCAGAGCTAAGAAAGCCATATTTTTGGGTTATGCAGATGGAGTGAAAGGATACAGGTTATGGTGTCCTGATTTGCATAAGATTGTGATTAGTAGGGATGTGACATTTGATGAGTCTGCTTTGATGTCTAGTAAGCAAATGAATTTTCAGAAGGAGGATAAGGGTGATTCTGTGCAGGTGGAGTTCAGTACTCCAGGAGAAAAATCAAAGAGTAAGGTGGAGGAGACAGCAGGTGGAGCCAGTGAGCACCAACAACAGCAGCAACAATCCTTAGCTAGTGGCAGAGTTAAGAGGACAATTAAAGCACCCGTTTGCTATGAGTTCGAAGACATGGTGGCATATGCATTGACAACTTATGGAGATGATCATCCATAATTTGACAGTGTGAGATATAAGGCAAGATTAGTTGCCAAAGGGTATGCTCAGAGAGAAGGCGTGGACTACAATGAAGTGTTTTCTCTTGTTGTGAAGCACACTTCTATCAGAGTAATATTGGCATTAGTTGCATTATTTGACTTGGAGTTGGAACAACTAGATGTCAAGACAACTTTCTTGCATGGGGACTTGGATGAGACAATTTACATGAAGCAGCGTGAAGGCTTTGAGGTTGCTGGTAAGAGTGATCATGTGTGCAACTTGAAAAAGTCCTTATATGAGCTTAAACAGTCACCCAGACAGTGGTATAAGAAGTTTGACACCTTCATAATCAGACAGGGATACATGAGGAGCAAGTATGACAATTGTGTCTACTTTCTGAAGCTTCCAGATGGCTCTTATGGTTATTTACTCTTGTATGTTGATGACATGCTAATTGCTGCTAAGAGCATAAAAGAGATCAACATGTTAAAATCTCAACTGAGTCAAGAGTTTGAAATGAAAGATTTGGGTGTAGCTGAGAAGATTCTTGGTATGTAGGTACATAGAGAAAAGAAAAAGGGCAAGTTATATCTTTCACAGAGGAAGTACTTGGAGAAAGTTCTTTCAAGGTTTGAAATAGAGAACTCTAAGCAAGTGAGAACTCCATTGACAGCTCATTTTTGACTTTCAGCAGATATGTCTCCGAGCACCAATGAGGAGCGTGAGTACACGAGTCATGTTCTATATGCTAGTGCAGTGGGTAGCTTGATGTATGCTATGGTGTGCACTAGGTCAGACATTTCACATGCAGTGAGTGTTGTCAGTAGATATATGACAGATCTTGGAAAACAACATTGGTAAGCAGTGAAATGGTTGTTGCAGTATCTTCGAGGTACATTGGATGTAGGATTGGTTTTTTCAGTGGGACAGTGGTATAAGTTCACTTATCAGTGGATATGTAGATTTTGATTATGATGGTGATTTAGACAAGCGGCGTTCCACTACAGGGTAGGTGTTCACTTTGGCACGTGGTCCTATCAGTTGGAGGTGTATGTTGCAGACTACAATTGCTTTGTCTACTGCTGAGGTAGAGTATATGGCAGTGACATAGGTTGTGAAGGAGGCTTTATGGCTCCGAGGTTTGATTGGTGACTTGAGGATTACCCTGAAAAGTGTACCAATTCACTGCGACAGTTAGAGTGTCATTCATTTGGCTAAGAACCAAGTACATCATGCCAGGACCAAACATATTGATGTTCGTTTCTATTTTGTTCGTGAGATTATCGAAGATGGTGAGATTTCTTTACAGAAGATCAATAGCAATGATAATCCTACAGATATGCTGACAAAGACAGTCTCAGCGGTCAAGTTTGAGCATTGCTTGAACTTGATTAATATCCTACAGTGTTGAGCGCCTCGAGGAGCGCATTTGGAGATGTTGATTGGTTGATTGGCTAGTGGCTTGTGGTAGTCCTCGCCAAGGTGGAGATTGTTATGTATAATGTGTGGCTCTGCCACTTTGTGTGCCCAAGGACTTTCTATTTTATGTGTTTCTATTTTATTAGTTTTCTTGACTGTATTGGTTTCTTGGACTGAGTAGAAAACTTTCTCAGTCTGAATTGGAAACTAAGTCTAAAGCTCTCTATATATACCTAGTATTGGGGATTAAGAGGTAAGAGAGACAATAGAGAAACATTGTGAGTGTTGTACTGGATTCTTCCATATTAGTGAAATCTTCATCCCTCGTGGACGTAGGTGGATCTTTGTCGAACCACGTAAATTTGTGTGTGTTCTTTCTTGTTACTTTGATTTGAATCTATGTGTGCATGTTTGTGTTTGTTCCACTGCATAAATCTCAACATTAGAATCATTTGAGTGACCTGATCTTGCAATATAGTTTCTAGTTTAAATTGCTTTGTTTAAGATCTAGTTCGTTTCTGTTCAATGGTGATTTTTTTGTTCCTAGATTAGATACTTTGATAGCCTGATTAAGTCAAGTGAATCAGTATCATTTGAGTAAACCGATCTTGCTATGGAATTTCTGGTTTAAATTGCATTGTTCAAGTTCTAGATTGTTTCAGTTCAATGGAGAATTTTTGTTCATGGATTAGGCACTTTGATAGTCTGTTTAAAGACAAGTGAATTCGTACAGTTTAAGTGAACTAATGCTGCAATGGAATTTTGGTTTAAATTGTGTTGTTCAAGTTCTAATAAATTTTCAGTTGAAAGATGATTTTTTTTTGTTCATCAAGCTAGTTGAATTGAACTTGGATTTAGTTACTATATCATTTTTCATAGGTTTACGCAGAGGAATTAAGAAGCCCTGTTTATGACTTTTCTTTTAAGTACTTGTCACATAGCTATGAGTTTCGCTTGTTTGATTTTTTAAAGTAAACAAAACAGATATATTAATAATGAAGAAACAAGTGTGATCTACAGCCAAAAAGGAGTACCAGCAGTACTCAAGCAGAAACAAAAAACAAGCAAAAGAAAAGTCCAAAACCAATAGAACCCTCACAATAGATATTCATCCCAATTCCTAGTCCAATCATTAATGGAAAACTCCCCATATAATTTGAAAGCCACTAGCCACGAGCTTGAAAGTAACAAAATATCATTACACACCTCCTCCACGTCCCTAGAAACTCTATAAAAAATACGATGATTATGTTCCATCCCGTTCCATCCAAATCATCTATACTGTTGTACACATTCAAGGGTTATCTGGTAGGCAAGTCAAGATCATTATAAGATAATAGATACTGCTGTGATTTCAATGAATAATTTCCCACACTCTTTATTGATAGAAGTTCTATGTTATATACAGAATGGTAGAAAGGCTACTTTAGGAAACATGCAAACGGTAAGGCTAAAATTGTGCTACTGTTACAATTTACAGCTATAGAATTCAAATTTAGAATCAGCTCCAAATATAGAATTAATGACAGAATATTTGACATGATTTTAGGCTAGACATGCTCTGTTTTGATTTGAGTAGAATCCACGCATGCTTCCCTTATACGCCCCCGCAAGATTGAGCTTCCATCGGCAAGACCAATCTTGTTACATAGCAATTCCGTGCGCTGTTTTGACAATGGCTTCGTTAATAGATCAGCGAGTTGGTCTTGAGTATGTACATGTCGTACTTGGAGGTTTCCTTTTTGCACTAAGTCACGCACAAAGTGAAGGTCGATTTGAATGTGTTTCATGCGCGAGTGGTTGACTGGGGTTAAAACTGAGATGTGTGGCTCCGAGATTGTCACATAACAGATGGGGAGACTCTTTGACTGGAAATGCGAGTTCTTTGAAAAGAGTGGACAACCACATTGTCTCGGAAGCCACATTAGCTAGTGCCTGGTATTCAGCCTCGGTTGTGGATCTTGCAACTGCTCTTTGTTTCTTAGAGCTCCAAGAAATGGGATTAGATCCCAAAAAACTGATGTATGCAGAGGTTGACGTGCGGTCATCTACATTTCCAGCCCAATCGGCATCGGAGTATGTCCTTAATACTGGAGTTCCAGCTTTGTGGATCTGAATACCATAAAATATTGTTTGTTTCAAGTAGCGTAGAAGTCTTTTGGTTGCTGTCCAGTGATTTGTAGTCGGCTTGTGCATAAATTGAGAAAGTTTGTTGACTGCAAATGAGATATCTGGACGTGTCAAGGAAAGATATTGAAGGCTACCCATGATTTTACGAAACTCTGAGCTGTCCACAGCAGTCGTGCCATCAACCAATTGAAGGGACTGAGTTGTAGAGAGGGGTGTTGACACATCCTTTGCACCACTCATGCTTGTGGTGTGTAGTGGTTCACGAACATATTTATGTTGAGAGAGAAATAATCCTGCTCGAGTAGGGATTACTTCAATCCCCAAGAAAAAGTGAAGGGGACCCATATCCTTGAGAGAAAACATGTCACCCAGCTGCTTAATAATATTGGCCACAAGAGTTGAATTATTTCCGGTTATGACAAGATCATCAACATAAACCAGGAAATAACAGAGATTGGATCCGTGACTGTAAATGAATAGAGAAGAGTCTGCCTTGGAATTGTGAAAACCCAACTGAAGAATAGCACTTTTGAGAGTTGTGTACCAAGCCCGTGGTGCTTGTTTGAGCCCATAGATCGCCTTGTTTAACCTGCAAACATGGTTAGGTTTGGACAAATCTTTGAACCCCGGGGGTTGCGTCATAAAAACAGTCTCAGTTAATTCACCATTTAGAAAGGCATTGTTGACATCCATTTGCCTTAAATCCCATCCATTCATGATTGCAACAGATAATACGACTCTAATAGTTGCTGGTTTAACCACAGGACAAAATGTTTCTTTATAGTCAACACCAGGACGTTGATTGAAACCCTTAGCAACTAGACGGGCTTTGAATCTGTCCACGGACCCATCAGCATTCCTTTTTACTCGAAATATCCACTTACAACCCACAGGTGTACAGTTGGAAGGTGGTAAAACGAGGTCCCAAGTCCCATGTTTCATTAGAGCAGTGAGCTCATTAGACATGGCCACACGCCAGTGAGGTTGAGAAATGGCTTGGCTCACAGAAGTTGGTTCTATGGTCTGAGGGAGAGGATATTTGGACACGGTGTGAATTTGTTTGGGTTTGAAATTTTGGTTCATTGATCGTGTGGTCATGTTGTGAGTGCGATTAGGAGGATTAGTTGTTTGGGTAGGGTGTGTGAAATTCGGATTTGGGAGAGGAAGATTTGGACCGAGATGTGTAGCAGTAGAAAAATCAGGAGATTGTGATGCCAAATTTAAAGAAGATACAGTCTGATTTTCATCTAAAGGAGGATTCGGA